>JAGXJF010005224.1:0-719425 GCA_019208055.1 Stipa capillata | reverse complement strand
ATCCAGTCCGCCTCATCTATCGTAGGCCATTTCGGCTTTATCACGGTCTCAAAATCTTTATCCTTCATTTTATTGGCATGGTATCGCCAGGTATTCAAGGATTTGGTCTTAGTGCTAATGCCGAAGGAAAGCAAGGTTGTTTACTTTGATTCCATGAAGAGGGTGAAGAAAGACTACACCCTGCTCAAGAAAGTTCTGGATGATGCTCTCTTCGACTATGCACAGAAGGGAGGAGGAGCAACTATGGTAAAAAGAAGTGGCGCTCCACGCTTTAAACACGTGACCGATTGGTGGTGCAGACAGCAGCCGGAGGGTAGTGTGACGTGTGGCTACTACGTCTGCTGCCACATGGACGACTTTGTACGGGCGCGGAACACGTTTCGCAAACATGACGACTTACGCAAGTGGAGTAATAACCTCGAGCACAAGCCATACGACTGGAAGCAAGAGTTTGCACGCCTCCAGAATACGTTCGCGAATATCATCAACAAGGACGTCGTCTCCGATACGGGGCTTTTCTACGCCGGCACTGACCCAAGGGAGGAACACGCCGCTCGCACAGAGCAGCGAGTTCGCCAAATCCCGACCGAAGACCCATTCGCGCCCCAACATGCAGCTAGGCCCTAGAGGAGGGAAAAAAGCGTCAAGATAGGCCCTTCGAAACGGAAAAACATTGCATATGTATTGTGTTTGTGGTCGTGTATTCCCGAACTGGTCTACTTTGTACGTTTCTGGACATATTTACGTATTGGCACTTGTTACTTTCGTAGTCGGTTTGACATATGTACTTATCGTGTGCGAAATTCGAGAGCGCGAGCGAGGTGGCCTTCGAAGCATATCGGGCACGTAGCATGCCGACGCAACGAGGCAACGCCGCAAGCGCTATTAGGCCACAATGGCACGCCCTAGGAGAACGGCGACCGAAGGGGTACACCCCCCTCCAGGACCCCTGCAGTACACAGGGGCTGGAGAGCTCCACAGTTCACGCGATCCTGTCGCGGCAGCGAAAGGGCTGTTTTTGCTGCCGCGGCAGCCAAAATGGCTGCTGCAGCAGCCAAAATGGCTGCCGCGGCAGCAAAAAACAGCCCTTTTGGCTGCCGCGGCAGACAAAATGGCTGCCGCGGCAGCCAAAACGGCTGCTTTTGCTGTCGCGGCAGCCAAAATGGCTACTGCCACGGCAGCAAAAACAGCCTTTTTGGCTGCCGCGGCAGACAAAATGGCTGCCGCGGCAGCCAAAATGGCAGCTTTTGCTGTCGCGGCAGCAACGTGCTTGGCCCTCTCATAACAGCAGTGACGTGCGGACTGGAGAGCTCGTCACTGCTGTATATGTTACCAGTGACGGGCATAGAATGCAGCACGTCACTGGTAATTATCTTACCAGTGACGAGCTCTTATTCTCGCCCGTCACTGGTAACATAATTACCAGTGACGAGTGGATAGCCCGTCACTGGTAACCACTTACCAGTGGCGGATTACCAGTGACGGGCCAGCCCGCTCGTCACTAATGGGCTTTTTAGGCCCGTCACTGGTGTCCCTTTCTGCAGTAGTGAGTGGATGCGTGGTTACGTACGAGGATTTCAGCGATGACGCGGGGTTGGCGGAACGGCTTGAGGATAAAGCTGGGAGCCGGGCCGTGCTTTTTCGGGCCAGCCCGAGACCCGGCCGGCACGGCACGGACCAAAACGGGCCGGGCTGGCACGGCCCGAACAGCCAGGCCGTGCCGGGCCTGAAATCGGGGCCCAGCGGGCGGCACGGCACGGCACAGCCACCTGGGCCATGCTCGGGCTGGCCCGGCACAAGGAAGCCCCGGGCGGCACGGCGGCCCGGGCGGCCGGGGGGCGGGAGGGGGCACCGGGGCCAGGGCGGGGCGCGGTGGGACCGCGGGAGGGAGAGCTGGGGACGTGGCGGAAGGGAGTTGGGGGGCCCAGACGCGTGGCAGGGAGAGAGAAGGGGGCGAGCGGGGCCGCGGGGGGGGACCGGGGCTGAGGTGGCGCGGTGGGAGTGGGAGTTAGGAGGGAGAGCGCGGGCGCGCCACGCGGCGGGAGGGAGAGCGGGGGGGGAGGCTTGCCGCGGTGGCTCTGCACGCGCGGGGCACGGCGCGTAAAGCGCGATGGGACGGGGGGCGGGGGTGGCCTGTGCACGGGCTTTACACGGGAGGGAGAGAGAGGGCAATTTAGGCACGGGTAAAGTTTATTTTTTGAGCATCTGGTCCCTTTTTATTTTCTTTTTTTGAATGAAGCATCTGGTCTTTTTGGAGGCACGGGTAAAGTTTAGGCACGGAGGGATGGGAGATGGGACAGGGCGCGTGGGCACAGGAGGGAAAAGGGAAAAGTGATAGGGGAGATAGCACTAAAGTTTAGATAGGACTGGGGGTCTGCGGCAAAAAATGAGGGAAAGGGGATTAGAGGAGAGAGGACGCGTCGGACTTGGGATAAACAGGCAGGGGTGAGTCTATATAAGAAAATTTCCAGGGAGCACAGAGAGGAAAGAGCACATAAATCTTATAGTTCTTCTCACTTTCTCACCATGTTCTCTCGTGGAAAGAAGAAGAAGGCGGAGGTGGCACGCCAACGCCGCCCTCCCATTCCTCCTATGGCGTCACAATGGGGTCGATCCTCGCTTGGCGGCATGACGCCACCGCACCATGTTCCTCCAGTGGGGGACGATGAGGTCGGTCCTCGCCTACTCTCCCCCAGTATGGGAGACTACGGCATGAAAGACCAGCACATGGACGGTTTTAAGGGCTATGAAGACGCCGGAGCCGGGGATAGCCCACTGCATGCTACCCCTAGCTCCGTGCCTACAATTGCCGCCGAAGACGTCAGTTGCTCCTCGAGAAGTACGAAGACGGCATGCTGGGCCCACATGATGAGGAGGATTGCAATGCAAGACGGTGTAAGATTAGTAAGTGTGACATGCAATTATTGTCATAAAGAATTTACTGCAGGTTCGGCTAATGGGACGGGGCATCTCAACCGGCACGTCAAAATGTGCCTACAAAAATTGGGGTAGACCCAAGGAGGAGGGATGCAGATCCAGCTGAGCTACGCGTCTGATGGCTCTGTAAGTAATTGGTTCTACCAACCCCAAGTAGCTAGAGACGAAATAACACGTTATATAGTATCGGAAGATTTGCCTATTAGGATGGGTGAGAGCGATAATTTTGAGCGAATGATACAACGGGGCTTCTGTCCACAGTACCGGCATTCCAGTAGACGAACAACCAAAGAGACATTATAGCGATCTACAATAAGGAGCTAACGACACTAAAAAAAACTTTCGAAAGTGTTAGCTTTTCTTTTGCATTAACTTCTGATATTTGGACTTCCTCTCATCAGAAAACTTTGTATCTTAGTGTTGTTGCCCACTATATAGATGGTGAATGTAATTTAAATAAGAGGGTAATCGGGTTTAAGTTGATCGACGAGGCACACACCGGTGAGGCCATTGCTGAGCGCATATTAAACGTAATTACTGAATTTAATATTCAAGATAGGATGTTTTCTATTACACTTGATAATTCTTCGTCGAATACGAAGGCTATGGAAATCCTCACCCCCCACCTGCGGTCATACATTGGTGGATATGTTGTCCACCAGAGGTGCGTTTGTCACATCATCAATCTTATTGTGCAAGATGGTATACAAGTAATTGGGTTATATTTGAACAATATACGTATCGCTATTCGTTATCTCTCAAGTTCTACAGTAGTGTCAGGGAACTTCAAGAAGTATTGCATTGCTCAAGGAGTGAAACCAAGAAAATTTAGTCTTGACATGAAGGTGAGGTGGAACTCGACGTATATGATGCTAGAGAAACTAGAGGAATACGAAAATCTGTTGACTGTCTATGTTAATGCCAATTCTGAAGATGGAGGTATCGTGCTTACACCCACTGACTGGACAATTGCTAATGAATTTCGTGTTTTCTTAAAGCCTTTCTATAAATCAAGTAAAATTCTATCAGGTGTTTACTATCCTACCTCTTGTCTAGTTATAGAGTATATTTGGCTAATGGCGGAATCATTAGACAAATATAGGAACCATCAATATGTAAGACATGTTGTTGCACCAATGGAGAAGAAATTCATTAAATACTTTGAATCCATATCGCATGCATATTTCTTTGCCACCATTTTCGATCCCCGCAGGAAGTTACAAGCTTTGCAAGCAGCTACGAATGGAATTGGTGAGACAATCGGATTGGACTATTCCGAAGCTTTTGAATATGTGAAATAGGAACTCTTTCGAGTCTTCTGCTTGTACAGCGACAAGCACGGTGTCTCGGGTGGCACGAGGTTAGAAGAGACACAGCATAGTAAAGGAAGCGCAACGGCACATCTATGGAAGAGGAAGAAGTCCAGGATTCCAGTTCTACATCAACTCAGTCGTCCGCCAGCAACTGGAATCCTATTGCAGAACTCAACCACTACCTCAACCATAATTTTGAAGCCACGGATAGTGAACTTGCCAACGGGAAAGATGTTGACCTGCTTTTATAGTGGAAGAATGATGCGCGCATATTTCCTGTCCTGTCCCATTTTGCACGGCATGTTCTACTTGTTCCGGTATCGACTGTCTCTTCCGAGGCAACTTTCAGCATGGTTGGGAGAATAATCGAAGAAAGAAAGTCGTCCCTCATGCCCGAGACGGTGGAAGCAATCACATGCCTCAAGGATTGGAACAACGCGGATAAAAGACAACAACATCAGCTAGAGGATCCTGAGATCCTGGGGGCCTTAACCGATCTTGACATCGTCGACGTCGAGTAGTTCGTATATGTATCTTAGTGTAGTCACTGTACTCTTTTTCTTACAGGGGAACCCCATACTGGGGTGTAACGTTTTTAATGAGACAGTAACATTATATCAGTATTTTATCAATAATAAAATTACACTGATTTACCACAATACTGGTGTGCTGCGAGCCTGTGACCCGACGATACAGATTCCTCCGTTATTTTTTCTTTTTTTCTCTTTTCTCTTTACTTCCTTTCCTCTTTATTTTCCTTTTCTTCGCTCTTCTTTATTTTTTATTTTTCTCTCTTCTCTCTTTACTTCCTTTCATTTTCCTTTTCTTCCCTCTTCTTTATTTTTTCCTTTTTTCTCTTCTCTCTTTACTTCCTTATCCCCTTTCTCTTTCTTTCCTTTTCTTCCCTCATCCCTTCTCTTCTCTGCGCCCTCCTCCTCTCCTCTACCCGCGCCGCCGCCCCCTCGGCTCCTCCACTCGCGCCACGCCGCCGCCCTCCTCTGTCCCGCGCCGCCTCCTCGCCGCCTCCCTCCTCCTCCTCCTCCACCGCCGCCTCCCTCCTCCTCCTCCACCATCCTCGCCGCCGCCCTCCTCCTCTCCTCCACCCGCGCCGCCGCCCCCTCGCCGCCTCCTCGCCGCCGCCCCCTCGCGCCCTCGCGCCGCTGCCCCCTCGCGCCGCCTCCTCGCTGCCGCCCCCTCGCGCCCTCGCGCCGCCGCCCCCTCGCCGCCTGCTCGCCCGGCTCCCCCTCCGCCGTGCCCCCGCCGCTGCCGCCTTCCCCTGGCTTGGGCCGTGCCCGTGCCGGCACGACCCGATGGCGGCCCGGCGTGCTATGGGCCGGGTTTCGGCGCCTCCGTCCGGCCTCCGGCACGGCACAGCAGGCTTGCCGGGCTCGGCCAGGCACAGCCCGACTCAGCCCGAGGTCCGACGGGTCCGTGCCGTGCCGGCACGGCCCGGCCCAAGTCCTAGGTTTACTTGAGGAGGAGGAGGAGGAAGCGGGTAGTGACGACGATGACGGCCACCTGGAGGATGAAGAGCGGGAGGGAGAACTCTGAGCGGGTTGATGCCCTGCCAGATGCCGTTGGTGGTTATCATCATGGGCGAGTAGCACACCACCAAGCTGGAGGCCTCGGGGTGCGTCACGCTGCGGACCTGTGTCGTCACGTTCGTCAGCAGGTCGTCAGCGTTCAGGGGCACTATGGTGGAGACCATCTTGGCGCATGGCACGGCCCTGGGGAGCTTTCTTTTGTGTAGGGGGGAGGGGGTAATTTCCCTGCCAGGTCTTGCGAGTTCGGTTTCGGGGAAGATGGCAGCGAGGCTGAGGCGTGGGTTCGACGAGACACTGGAAACAAACGGAGGGAGGAAAGGGTCAAACGGCTGACACAGAGGGGTCAGAGCGACGTCGTATCGATTTTCGTTCGGTTGCCCGGAGACGTTGGAGTTGCGGAGGGTCTATGATTTTGACCGGTCACTGTCATTGCTAATCCTACCACGCATTTGCGTGGTTCTCATTAAGGATCGGGCCCTCTTCCACGTGACATGCAATTACTAACCAGCTGGATTACCAACGTAGTTCCACGGTGAATTGGTGATTGACTACCACCTTTGCCAAAACAGTGAATGTAAATGACCTGCCGGGCAAGGCCTTACTTCTCATTGTCATGGTCTGATGGTATTTCGGTAATCATGATTTTAGCAGTGGTGTTCTGGCAATTTGATAAGTAAAGGAGGACATACACCACACACCATATATTCAAGTCACCAGGCACACGTGCGCGCCACTTCATATATCGTGTGTTCGATTGGTTTGCAACAATGTGCTAGTACATATTAGTCGCTGATCCTCCTATCATCTAGAGTACACTAAAGGCATAAAAAAAAGAATAAAAAACACTCTTAAAATAGCATTCTACATCATATAGAAGATCATATCCCTACACGTGTTACGTGGATGGATCCAACGGCATCGAAGAGATACGCAAATGGATAGCAATATTAAATCAAGTTATGCTAAAGGGTTATGGGACATGGTGATTTTCGCTAAGATGTACTCTTTCTATTCGAGAATATATCACGTTTTAAATATAGACATAGTCTTCAAGATATAACTTTGATAATTATTATTTACATTAATATGTTAATAATTTTTTTAAACACATGATTATTGTCGATGATTGGTAACCGCTGCGTATTTGTGATAAAAGAGAGTGAAAGGGTAGGGACACTCTAGGACAATATAGAACCAAGCTAGGGCACCACTGAACAACACTTTTATACAGGTTCGGGCCTACCTTAGGATAATAACCTTACGTCCTGTGTGTATATATTGAATCCCGAAACAGAGTACGAGAGAAAAGTTAGTGGCTAGCTTAAATAAGATCTATAACTAGTCGATGATCTCCTTGCGCTGATCTGCTAGGGCTTGTCTTCCTCTAGATGTTGCATATGTCTCTCTGTAAAGGATGTAGACGTCTAAGTCGAGATCCAGATCCCCCGAGATCCCCTCTCTGCAGGGCTTTCTGGTTCCTTTTATAGAGGGTACCCTGTACCGGGTATGGAGTCGTCTCCGACTAGAACTTGAATCATCCTTAAATATAGGGATGAACTTTCTTGTTTAAAGGGTATCGTGCCTCCTGCGGATAATTTTTTTATCTCCTGGAGTCCTTCACGAATACGTCAGTTGCTCCGGGTGTCCAGGATATTGTACGCGGATACTGTCTTCATATACAGTAGAATCTTCTTACTCATCGTCAATTATAAAATATTTTTCATGAAAAATCTAATAATATTAGTATTTTTCAATTCACCAATCTCAATAATCTTACAAAAAACAATCTAGAATCACATCGTTTTCATATTTTGTAGGCATTAAATCTGGCCTATTTCTGAAGTAGACTTGCTTCTAATTTAATTAAATTACCCACACAGACTAGACGTAACACGCCTATCCCAAAAAACGACCTGCTCGAATCAAGCACCGGGTCCAGCGTTCCATCTCTCTCAAAAAGGAAAAGAAAACACTCCCGGCCTAGCACGAGAAATCAGTCCGCGGGCGCTGGGCATGGACACCGTCCACGCAAGCCTCCGGTGTTCAATTCCCCAAGTAGCGCGAGCGGCGAGGACATCCGCCTCCTCACGTCCTCTGCTTGTCCTCCCTTAAAACCCCAAGAGACGGAAGCAGAAAGAAACCCTCCAAAAGAGAAAGCGCGGAGAAGCAGGGCGACGACGCCCCAACCCAATACCATCATCAAGGTACCCATCCGGGAAACTCATCACACTATTATTTTCCCCTGAACTGTGCGATTGATCTTTGCAAGAGAAGACAGCGTGAAAAACGAGGTGTGTATCTTACTATGCGTGGATTGCGAGGTGCAGGTTCTTGGGAGGCCTATTGGAGCGTAATCTGGGAGTTTCTTGCGGTTGGTTGATTGGAGGGATGGACGGGAGCTTCGGGCCCGAGGAGCAGGTTCTGTGGCCGGCGTCGGTTCTTGCCGGCGTCGTCATGTGCGTCGTCGTAAGCTCTCCACCTAGCTCATCTCTTTTTCTTTTCTTCTTTTGCTTAGTTCAACCTCTCGTTTTTAGTTTGAATTTAGTTTAGTTCAGTTTGAGTCCGCGTTCGTGGTTACGAGCTCACTCATTTACGAGATTACTTGTGCCGGTTGCTTTTCTGTTAACTAGTAGTGTCAATCAAATCCTCCGTGTAATGGCATCTCTGTTGCTGGTACAGTTAATGTAGGTTGTATCAGCGCTACATATTGTTGCTAGTGGAGTTAGGGTTGGTCGTAACAGTACTGGTCGATTGTGCACATACTTGTCAATCGTAGATGTCTCTCTTGCAATGTGGAATTGGTAGTGATAGGTAGTGACAATTCAACTGTGCTGAACAGACTGTGTGATTAGTTTTTTTCGAGAATTGAGAGCTCATTTGGATTTCAAAAAAGATTGGGAACTTCGGAGAAAGGTCACATTTTGCATTATTGCGATCTCAGATTGGATTTATCTAGTTAGTACTATGTAAATCATTAGTTCACGGAAAGGTTCCTCAGCAGCAGCTTTGAGGTAAACCTCATCGCAGAATCTATTAGTCTCTCAGGCTCTAGTTTTTTCTTTTGTTGTGTTCTATGTTGGCACGTGGAGAAGTCTTTTCAAAACGGGGAAAGTCCACACCTGGCATGAATAACGGAATGTTCTTTTTGACAACGAGGCTAGTATGTGATCAATATCATGCAAAATTATGCTGACAATTATTTGTGTAAGCCGATAAATTTCCTAAATTAGACACACATTCTCCAACGATGTTGCTTGGAGATGTATACAGATGTTTCCAAAAAGACATTGAAGATAATATGTGTCTAACTGTCTACTGATTTAATTAACCAAGATGAACAATTTCTTATGTCTAACTGATGTTTTGCACGTTGTTTTCGAGATTACACGGTGTTTTTCTTAAAAGGACAGAGTCCTAAATTTACGCCAGCCCTTCTTTGCATAAAGTACACCATCCGTCCTTATCGTCAAAGGAGTGGAAAAAATACACAATGTTATGGGTTATGTGAACAAGGGAGTATTACCTAGTTTACATATCATATAGTCAATGTTGACCAGTATTGGCTCTTATTTCTGTCAACTACTATCTCTGAATTGAATTACTCCTCTAACTGAAGTTCTCATCTTAAAGAAGAACATTGATCTCGCTATTGAACCAAATAATATTTGTAGTACATTGTATTTTGCTGCAAAAGGTCATCATTTCGTCCTTTCAGGTATATGAGATAACTCGAAAGGTTAGCTCTCGGTGCTTCAAGTGCTACGATGGGTTAAGTCCAATGCAAAAGGTTGAGTGGAATAATAGGTAAGATATACTTGGACAGAACTTATATTCTTGTAGCTGTTCTTATTATAGTTGGCTGTTTATTTTATTTAGTCTGACTATGTGATACGACCAATTAATAGGGGCTTCTCTACGTTCCATGCATCAGTTGCTGCTGCCGTTTCCTTTTACTTGGTCATCATATCTGGCCTCTTCAATGAAGATGTCCATAATTCCATAATAATTGATAGAAAATCATGGTTATCTGATTCCATGTTTGGGGTAAGCTGTGCATTTCAATTCCATTTCCTGCTCTGCTTGGAGAGAGTCAATTTGTTTCGCACATAAATATGCATGTCTTTCAGACAAAGTGAACATGAAAATGTCAGAGAAAAGTGTCTGATTTCTTTACTATACTGTGGTTCTTTACACCATGCGTGTGCATAACATACAAACAATAAACACAGACGTGTACATATTTATACATGTTACACTAATTTCCTGTACTACCGTGCAGGTCTCCATTGGTTACTTTTTGACAGACTTGGTGATGATCCTATGGTATTTCCCTTCGTTAGGTGGAACGGAATATGTAAGTATCACACTATTAGAGCACATACTGGCTCTCAACAAAATTCATCTGCGTTGGTTCTTCCTGATCAGGAGTTGTTTTTGTAACGTTGATTCTCAGCTTTTGCATCACGGACTTTCCATGTATGCAATTTGTCTCGCCTTATTGAGTGGAAAAGCACACATGTACATACTTATGGTCCTCTTCACTGAAGCCACCACTCCCTTTGTGAACCTTAGATGGTAATGTCTGATGTGTTCTCCCTATCTCTTTTTTTGGGGCGAGAAGTAATACCTGATGTTTTTAATCCTATTCGTTGAAGAATTTAGGTTATCATTCATTTTGTCTGAAACTATACTGATTGGGTGCAGGTATTTGGATGTTGCTGGTCAGAAGACTTGTAACCTTTACTTATGCAATGGATTGGCTCTGTTTGCTGGATGGCTGGTATAATCACCGCTCTCATGATTCATCAGCCTTCTCTATACAGTCATAAAGTTGTATAATTCAAGCTTGCCTCTTAAGGTTAGAGCCGTGCAAGTTAGAAGTGAAATGGCAGTTCTCCATCTAGCTAAAGAAAATCTAGTTAGGTTCAATGCCAGCTGTGAGATAGTTGAGAAAGATAGCCCTGTCAACTATAGTTACTTTTCCCTTTTGGATTTTTTTTATCAGACTGAGATGCTAAGAGATATATTCCTTTTGAATAGTTTTCCTTTCCCTTTTTGGTGGAAAAGAGATGCTTGATATGCTTCTTTTCATTGGAAGTCAAATGAAAATGTCAATTTTGAGTAGCACTCGTGCCGTGCTGCCGACTTAATTTGAAGCCTTTATTACTTGATGCCACAAACTAATAATTTCTCTTTTATGTCCCTTTTACTCTAGTGCATACGCGATTAACACATTATTGTTGGCTTGCAGGTTGCTCGGATAATCTTGTTCATATATTTCTTTACTCACATATACTTCCATTTTGACCAGGTATGTATTGACATCACCAAGTTAGCCAGGGCCCAGGATCAATTGAACCATTCTGCTAATGATACACACATAGTATGATATATTAAGGTGGAGGTGGTCCACAATATTCTAATTAAATATTAGCAGATATTGTGCTAGGAAACCATAAGGCTTCAGATTCAAATAAAAGGGTGGAAATTCACACTGCAATGTTAGGAAACCATAAGGCTTCAGATTCAGGCGTTCTGATTTATGCTACTGAAAATGTTTGCAGTTACATAATGGGAAAATAGATAGATGCCAAATTCGCCAGTTTTGAATAGTATCACTGGCTTTGAGGCTAACATGTCGATTCAGGTCATGTAAATTTTACATCCAGTGACAATTTTTAAAACTGCAAAGCTCTTTGTTACATTAGCCTTTGCTGCATTCACAACAGAAATGTGACTAGTTGCCATCTTCCTTAACATTTTACCAGTACTATTCTAAATTTCTAACGCTCTCTCTCATACCTTTGTCCAGGTGAAATCCATCTTCACCCTGGGATTCTACAGCATACTGACGGTGCCACCGTCGCTGGCAGTGATGAATGTGTTTTGGTTCTGGAAGATATTCAAGGGAATGGTGAAAGCCCTGTCTAAAAGGAGGGAGCATACTGAAAACGGAAAAACAGATTAGAAGGATGGATGCAGTGCTGTGCAGACATGAAGTGATGCTAATTTATACAAATAAAAGATTGTTCCTTATAGAATTTTTTTTTGTTTCTTTTTTGTACTTACGGAAGGGTACTTGTTATTTTTTATATCTTCACATTTCTAATAGGTCCCGGTAGCTTTGCAGACCGAATTGTTGCAGCAACACTGTCATGACTTATGACTCAAACTATTGTATATTTTAGAATCGCGTGGTCACTCCTCAGTCCTCATTTGGAGAGTTGGAGCTGACTCGTAGATGAAGACAGCGAACTGCTGGTCGTCAATTTTGATAAACTTGCACGTGCATCGTGTGGATATGATTGCAAACAAATATAAATATCGGAGTTGGTGTCTCGGTCGTGATGCTCGACTGCCGTCTCACATCTCTTATACCAAAAGTAACGCCTCTACTATCTTGTTTTGGGTTAAAGTGGAGTATGAATATTTTCATAACTTTGCTATTTGCAAGTTGTTTGGTTTTTTTCTTAAATACGAGCCACTTTTAGTGATTATTGGATCCGTACGGAGATTGGCGTGACACGTGAATCTAAGGGCCTGTTTGGTTGGGTTGTGGCTGTTGACAAAGCTGCTGTTGGCTGGCTGTCTGCTGTGGCTGTGAGAAAGTGAACATATGGCTTTTGGTTGATCCAAGTCATCTATAGCATTTTGAAAAATGAGCATTGAAGCTTCAACACATTGCAAAAAGCTGGAAGAAAGTAGCTTTTTCAAACAGCTGAATTTACACTGCAAAGCCCACAGCTACCGTTGGCAAAAGCTGCTAAAAACTGGCCGTTTGGTTGGGCTGCAGCTTTTTCTAGTGAAAAACTGTTGAAAAGCCCAACCAAACATCCCCTAATTTTGTTACTTTCCTAAGGACTCACGGCCACTCCAGTGACCGATGAGGTGGATGCATGGACGGCGCTACTGATATTCAGCTGAATATCCGTGATTTTTTACGAAAAAATTATGTATATTATATATGTATTTGGTATATACATGCATTAGAAAGGTTTTAGAAAATTTGTATTACAAATAAGAGTCAAAAAGAAGCCTAGTGCTTCATTTCTTCTGGCCTTCCCACTGCAGCGCTCCGTGGGCCTTGGCCCACTTTCGCCCACTAAAATTTATCCGGTGCGTCCAAGTGGCCAACCAGAATCCAACGACGTTGCGGCAGTCCTCAGCGGGGCAGGTAGGAGGCACTAGGCTCAAGCAGGTCGGTGCGCAGTGCACACGGTTTCGAAACCTATTATCTGTTTACTGAGCGTTCGTTACTGTTAGCTATCAATTTGTTTTGTTCAAAGTTTCTAGTTCGTATATACATAGATGCATTGCAGCATGTCTTGTTGCTTAGCAAATTTGATGCTAGTATGTAGCTTTCCGAGTTTCAACTCATGTGTGTGTTAGGTTGGTTGCTATTTAGTTAATATTTAGAGAAAATTTAGCATCGGTGAAAACTTTCGTGCTATGAAATCTCTTCCTTCATGGAATGTTTGGATGCCCCAATGTTCCTAGGGTTAGGATTTCTAAATGGGTTTTTGACTATTTGTACAATATTACGTATTGGTTCATAACCTTTACAACTGGATAATTAATCAGCTGTTAGCATCATAAAGCTATATCGTAATTTTCTCGCTTCCACATCACGGATAATGGTAGAACTGTCTGAGATTTTATTGCTATGCCAAATAATTTTTACTTTATTTCTTGTTATTTATTAAAATCAAATAATTTTATTTACTTCGAATATCCCTCCTTGGAACACTGGCCCCGCCGCAAGGTGGGTGGCGCACAACAGTACCGACGGTTAGTAGACTATCGTCTATTCGTCCCGGGACTCTCGGGATGTACACATCGAGTTGCCTTGTTTGTGCAGTGCAATAGGCAAACCCTCCATGTCGTGTCGACCAAGTAGTGGACCCAAATACGTTTGCGTCTTTGTGCCACCGCACCACGCTGCCATCGTTGTCCTCGTTCTCGCTTGTTTCTCTCCTAGGCGGCTGTGCCCCATCTCGCGTAAACTCGAGACGAGATATGGGCAGATGGCACGTCGCAGTTTGTCTCAACTACGGTGCACTGCTCGACAGAGGGCAGTGCTGTGCTCTGTCAATCTCAATGGAGGTCCAGTCCAAACCATTCGGTGTTGAACAGTTCGCCAGTCACGCAGAAAGATTCAAATTTAATGGTTTTTCCTCTGATTCATCCGTGTTTATCTTCCATGTCCAGCCTTTATCAATAAACATTCAACAACAGTGTTTGTTCCATCTACGACACCCCAAGTTCAAGCTCAGTACCAAGCAATTCTGTCCTCCCACTAATAGCATAACCAGCGAAGTATGCTGCTGCATGATGGTTAGTAAAGAACATTGTTCGCTATGTAAGTGCATGCATATAATTTGTAGTTGCTATTTCTAAAAAGACTCTAGCATAACTAAACACATAGTTTTCATTCGTAGCACTCTCATCCACATAGGGCTAACGTTGTTAATTTTAGATTGAATTGATTTTCTAGTTCTTTTCAGTGTTTTACTATGGTAGTAGCTTGAGCCTTCTTATTGACGGCTTGGACAACGCTGGATAACCATGTAATAAAAAAAATCCATTTTGAGATTGGGAACCCTAGGGGCACTTCAAAAGTGATAACACTGTATATGTTCTCACTTGCCGTTTGTTCTTTGCACATATGCACATGTACACAACCAAGTTTAAGTGCTCGCGCATTTTATTTTATTTATTTTGCATGCTACTTGTTGCTTCGCCGAGTGGACATGCTTGGCGGCACTCTGTTGAACCGCTGGTCCTAGGCGGAAGAACGAGGGCACTGTGTTGAACAAAAGAATTGAACCGCGGGGCTGGTCGAATCGTCGGGCCAGGTCATGGGTATTTCAGTCATTTTGCTGTGCACGAAACATTAAATATTGGAAAAAATTGTATATTTGGTCCCTTAGCTATTGTTAGTGTATAGATTAGGTCCCTTAATTTTAAAGTCAGGTAAACTTAACCTCAACTCTTAACCGTGTAACTTACGTTCTTGAGACCAGTCAAAGTTGGTTTTAACCATCCAAAAACGATTTTATGTTGACGTGACGCCTACATGGATCCTAGTCAGCTTAACATAAAATAAATATGTTTTTTTCCATCAGGATGCACACGTTAGTACCTCACTCCTCTCTCATCCCTCCTCCTTTCTCCACCAACCCTAAGGTCTCCGGCACCTCGGTAGCGGGGGCACGAGGAGGCGGCAACCGCCGGGTCTGCAGGAGGCGGAGGAGAGCTGGTGCAAGCTGGTATACGCTGGGGATGGCAAGGTCTCGGCATCACTTTTTTATTTATTAGATATGTGGCATACATGTGGTAGACATGTGGCCTCTACATGGGTCAAAATCACTTTCGAATACCCTTAGGGATGTGTAATGTATGGTATTGATGGTTGAGGGACCAATCTTGGGTGGTTTTAGAGTTAAGGGATGAAGAGTGCACTCAGACAGTAGTTGAGAGATGAAAAATACTCTTTTTCTTTAAATAAAATAAAATCTAATGATGGAAGTGAACTTAAGTGCTATTGATGGAAACATTGTGTTTAGTTTGTGCTAGGATGGAAGATCGGAATTTTTGTGCTATTTATTAGTACATAGCCTAAAGTTGTTTCATGTTCTTACGAGCAAAATTCCTATTTTATGAAGCTGCGTTGGCCGGCAAAGTCGCACACGCTTTGTGTCCGAAATGCTCCACATGCCACCCCCCTCTCAACCTTCCATGGCTTTATTGTTCCCCTTCTCTTGTGTTGATCATGGACCTATCCCAACTGAACCGGTTTTCTCTTCGATGAAGGCCACCAGCGACTAGTGGCACCACTGTTGTGAAGTTAAGCAAGCAAAAATGAATAAACTTCCAGTTGTATAAAAAATTGCTTTCAATTGCATTAGAAAATCACTTTCAACCAAAATCAAATGCACTTTCAACTTCAGTAATTTCAACTTTAACTCTGAGATCACTAATTTCAACTCTCAGACCGCTGACTTTCAACTCAAGCAATCTAAACTTTCAACTAGAAACAAACTCATAAGTCTGTCTTTCAACTCATCACATAGCAACTTTCAATTACGAAAATACAACAAAAAAAGAGTGTTAGAGCAATAGATATGGCTCTCTACTTCTCCTTCCTAGGCAACTGACGGTGACTATGGTGAAGCGTGATAGGACAGGGAAAGGTAGCACTGAGGGAGAAGCTCAGTGGCGGTGCTGGTGGCAAAGCTTGTTGACACCGCCAAACGAGGAAGGTAGCGTCTCGCTGGAAGAAAAGGAAATGGGGAGAGAGATGCACAACGGTGGCAGAGTAGCTCAGAGGCAGGAGTGATGCTGGCGAGGCGTGCGCTCGGCGTGCAAATCGCGTACAAGCAAGCGAAAGAGGTGAGGAAGATTGGGGAATTTTTTTCCTCAGATCAGAAGCGTAGAACAACATGTGGAAGCAATTTGAATCAAGTAAGTCATGAACTCTTAGGATGTTGTGACCGTTCACTGGGTTGGGCCCCAACGAAAGCTCGTAAATTTAGCTGTCCCCTTCAATAAGTGCACTAGTAGCTCCTGCAAAAAAAAGACATATTAGTTGCATTTCTTAGTCTTATTAATCATTTGGTCAAAAACCTGGGTTTGGTTTGAGATGTGATAATTTCTGGTATTTTTTGGAAAAGTAATTTCAAGTATTTGATTGATACTAAACTATGCAGCAAGTGACATTGGTGGGATTCATGGGCCACACGATTTGTTGGGCTGGCGGACAGGTGCTTAGGTGGTGCGAGATCCTGGTTTGTTGTCTGCTAGGTAGGAGGTTGTTCCCCATGAAACCCTCAGCCATCGTTTTCTCCTCAAAATAGCTCATTTTCATCACCTCTCTATTTCTTCACTCCCGCCGTCCCTCCTCTGGCTGCCATCCTGCTCTTGCCCGCATCATGGCGGTAGCCGACATCGGAGAGCTTTCGGGCATGGGTCTGGTGCAATACCTCCCTTGGCAGCGATGTTTTATTGTGTCTCCCGTGTCAGCGGCAGCTGGGAGGTGGCTCCCCATGACCTGTGCGCCTCGGCATGTCACATACCATCAGAAGGAGGATGCGTTGAGGTAGATAGAAGGCAAGATGAAGCTACCAATACAAACCATACTCTTACTCTCCAATTACCAAACATTCAAACCCTAAACAAGACGAGCGGGGAACCAGAACAAAGGGTGAATCTTGGGGGTTAGAGCTCTCCGCGTCCCTTGCCTTAGTCTACCTTGCACACACGGCGGACATCCGCTCGCCCGCTCCAACTCTAGCACTCCCATCCCTTAGGTAGGCATCGACTTCTCATTCTCCTTTCCTCGTGCTATTGGATGAGTGTTTTGATTTCATCGGGATGTGGATTTCTAAAGTATCAAGATGTCGGCCTAGAGGAGAGGGGTGAATAGGCGACCAAATAATTTTAATCAATTTTGAACTATTCTTGCTATTTTGCGAAATTAAAGGTTATCTGAAGCAAGAATAATATGAATATGAACAATATATCACACAAGCAAGATGAATAGAACCAAACTTGTGTAATATAAATGCGAGAAGAAATAACCGAACGAAGACAAGTTGTTTGTTGCCGGAGTTCAGATTCTTGAGGGAATCCTACACTACGTCTCCGTTCGGGGGGCTCGATCATTCATGATCAAGAGCTGGCTTTCTTTCAAGCCTTGATCCCTTGAGGACGCCCTTGCGACTCCTCGACTTTCTCTTAGTGATTCTTCCTTTTCGGAGGAGAATTCTGACCTTTATAAACTTTTTGAGGCCCACCACAAAGGATGAGAGCTCTGAAGGACTTCTAACTGTCTAGGAGACCTCAACCTCCAAGAGTAAAAAGCAGATCTCAGATTAGCTTAGAGGCGAGCCTTGTTTGATGCTCAACCATAGCTCAAATCTCAGTCCCTCTTAAAGATCTTCTCACAAAGATAAACTTAGAACTTGAGGTGGTGTGGTTTTGCACTTAGAGGGTAGGAGAATAGAATGGACAAAAAAAGTTCTGAACTCAAAGGGGGCGTGGGGTATATACAAGCAGCCCCTAAAAAACTAGCCGTTATGCAGAAAGCAGATAAAGTCGGAGATTCTGACTTCACCTTGAAGGTTTTGACATTTCAAAACTAACGGCTATTTCTGCGATCAAAGAAAGTCCAGCAGCGGATCTCGGAGACTCCGACTTTTCAAAACAAAAGGGTTGAGAGGAAAGCAGGTGGCTCCGACTTGGAGGCCACATACTCCGGAAAAGAAAGGATGCATAGACAGGCGAGGTCAAAAGCATTTACCAAAGACTCCAATTTTTGAACTCGGATACTCCAAGATTTGAAGAATGCTCAACGAGTGAGGACATAGAGCAATCTCGGAGACTCTGACTCAGAACTCGGACACACCGAGATTTCAAAAGGCTACCTTTAATAGGATTGCAGAGACTCTGAAAGACTCCCAGACACTCCGACATAGGGATAGAGGGATTTCAAGCGAGGTTAGAACGCAATCTCGGAGACTTCGAGAAAATCTCAGAAGTTCCGACATCAAGAAAACAAGAGGCAAAGGAAACTCGGAGGCTCCGATTTCCCTAAGTCCACACCCTCAAAAGAATTTCGGAGACTCCAACATAAACTTGGAGACTCCGACTTTTACAGACTAATTATCGAATCTATTGGGTCCATCCACTTGTGCTTCATATCTATGGCAATATATTAGAGACTTGGTGGGGGAAATGGTGAACATTTTTTTTAGGTCCCATTAAACAATAATAGATTGCTATGGCCTATAGTTATATTAGTTATAATTTGTCCCTTTGGTTCTTAGTTAAGTGGTCAAGTATTCCTTTTCCAATTTCAGCTTTGCATTGCCTACGATCTGTTGCCGGTACTTTGAGCATAAGATCAGGATTCATGCAGCAGAGCATTGCTTCAGGTTGAGACCAACATGATTCGCTATATTTTCCATGTATATATCGTAAGCCATGTGTAAGATGAACAGATGGATCTCTTTTTCTTTTTGCTAGATTAGATTGCCTATGCCCCTATGTTCTTGTGGAACATTCTTTGATTTTTGGCGCTTATACTTGGAGAGATAATTCTGTCCCAATATTTGGTGAACTATTTTTGTTGTTTAGGATCAATTCGGTTGAGACAATAAAATAAATTAGCGTACTTTAGTACTATATAAAATATGTCCCTTTGCTCCAATTGGTAGGTGATCAACAAAGCCTTTGTTTGATCTTGGGAATTTATGTGTTGTGACGTCCCGACAGAGATAAAATAGCCTCTCAGTATTTATTTGCTTCAACTGTCAGGTGCTCCGCAGGGCGATAAGACGATAGTTGATTTTGTGATTTTATTTGCATTGTAGTTTTCAGACAGAGGAATTATAACAACAGGGCGAGCAAGACAAGCTCTTCACCTATGGCTGTAAATATTAGCAGTGCAATTGTATTGGCAGTGCCATGTGTGCATTCAGCAACTGTAACCGCCGCACGACTACCGTGTATAGCAAATAATCCAGCAACGGATGGAATTTAGTTTATGCTAAATTTATAATGCTTTTCTTATGATTCTCCGATGCTTTTTTGTTGCCTTTTCTTTAGTCTTATTACATGAAACAGAGCTATATGTATGTCGGAACAAATCTGCTCCACTACCATCATCCAAATACTAGACCCAAAAGGGCAATTTGTCTGCTTTCCTCCCGTGCCTGCGCACCTCTGCCTATTTCATGTATCACACCTGTGCCTATTTCTTAAGTTTGTATTCCATGGTCAAATGTAAAATAGTTAAGTTCAAGCAAGCAAATACACGATAACTCTCAGTTTCAACAGTGACAAAAAACACACACACAAATGGAAACTCTTTATCTGGGCATCCTGTACATGTACCATTGGGTGCAGGCAACCAAACCTTGAGGCATGTTTGAAGATTGAGTGACGGCGGAGCCAACTAACTCATGAAACTAGTACTCTCTCCATCTTATAATGTAAAGTGTATTTTGATTGGTTAATATAAAATTTTGACTAACAATTATTCTATTAATATGTGGTCTACGTGACATAAAATTAATATCATTATATTCGTATTTAAAAATATTATTTAAAAAAGTACTTACTTATGATTGTGACTTTGTATCACATAAACTATATATTAATAGAATAATTAATGGTTAAAATCTTATCTTAACCAATCAAAATATGTCTTACATTATGAGATGGAAGAATTACTATTTATAAGTAGGATTGTGACGCCAACAGACGCTCTCTCGATCACGCTGCCATGGTTGTTCCCCGTTTTTGATTATTTTTCCTAGGTGGGTGGGCCCCTCCAGTGGCGGACCTACTTACAACCAACATGGTACACTAGATACCAATAAGAATTTGTGTTTCCTTTGATTATGGCCTATACGAGTGAATAGGGGTGAAAATGCAACAGAGTTTCTCCGTCCGTTCCAGGCAAAAACGGAAATGAAGAGCTTTTGCTTGAAACGAAAACAGAAACTTTTCCTCGGAACATCAGTTTTCGTCGGAAACACAAATAGTAAATACAGAAAATTTCCGTCTTCTATATGCGCCCTAGCTCATGGTCATCGACTTTAGTCTGCTGCTTGCGTATACTGGAAACTTCTTGTTATTACTAGCTAAAGGCTCGCGCGATTGCGCGACACGACCGAACCCGTCATAGTATATTAAATTTAGTGCGTATGAATATAACATGAAATCACTTAAAAAATTTAGCTATAAATCGATTTATATGTTTTTAGTACGCAACTTATTTTGTTAATTTAAATGACCATGCGTACATAGAGACATGTTGAAATTTATATGCATCGAAAGAAGGTCCTTAATTAATATTGAATTAATCTTAGGTTGAAAGAAAGAGATATGTTAAAATTTAGTTTTTCTCAGTGGAACCATTTTTAATAGATTCTTAATATTTTATTTGGTCTATATGAATTTTTTTCATAATTTTTGGATTTCATTTGGATGCCTTTGTGGATAATTCAAATATTAATGTTGAGTTCAAAGAAGGAGATATGTTAATTCTATAAATTATTAATTTGGTTTTCTTGGTGGGACTATTTTTAATGAATTTCTTATATTTTATTTAGACTAGATAAATTTTGTCGTAATTTTTGGATTTAATTTTAATGCCTTTTGAATTCTTTTTAAATTTCAGTTTTGAATAAATCACATTATAAACAGTATATAATCAGGTGAACAGTACCAGGCCTGAGATAAACAGTATAGACCCGTTAAGATTTTGTTCACAGGTTGTATGAACAGTACTAGACCCGTTATGAACAGTACTGACCCGTTACTATTTAACCTATTTACTGTTCATCGCATGATCTGGGCCGTCCGTGCGAGATCTAACGGCTGGAAATGGGCCACGTCATCAAGAATGACGTGGCGCGCTGAGAAAGCAGCATTCCAAGCTGCTTTCTATATATAGATATGCTACCAAAGGTGGAAATTTACTTATGCACAATAATATACTTTGTGATGAATCTCTATTTAATATTTACTTGTATACTTTGCAATGAACAATCTATTGATGATATATGACTATATTTACAGACATCTTGGCAAACTAAACTAACTTTTTGGTTTTGTTGTTTATTTTTGCACGGTTCAAGGAATTTTTATGTACCGATAAATATACGTTTTCGAACCTGTTCCGTGTTTGGTCCTGGCATTATCTGCTTTCATATTCATTTTCAGGATTTTCGTATTATTTTCGCTTTTAATGAAAAAAGAAAGGAAACGAAACGAAAATGATAACGCATGTTTCCTGTCCGTTTCCATTTCATTTTCACATCTAGAAGTGAACCCCTATATAACACTTTGCTATAATGGCACATTTTTCAGATACTGGTCAATTTCGTTCTGGGTTCACCACTACCCCCATCTGTCGTCCCTCGAGAGTTGAGATGGCAGATTGTCTCAAGTATGGCCAGACAGTTTGGTGCCGAAGAGTCTGTGATCACGCACAATCAACCTAATGCTCGTCACCAAAGTCTGTACAAAGGTTTTGTGTATTAAGTAGGAGTATTATTCTGATATTCTCTCTGCTTCGGTTTATAAATATGGCGCATACATGTAAACTAACCACTTCTTTTCATCTGATTCGTCTACATTTATCCTCCATCTCCTGCCTTTGTCAATAAACATCGAAATGTGAAAAGGTGGAAAAAGGAGGGAGCAATTTGTTACTAATAAGCATCGAGACGTTAAAAGGTACTAGAAAAAGGAGGGAGTAATTACGAGTACGCGTATCGTTTCCTTCGATATACTGGCTAGGACCGTGTATGTGTTAAGCAGTTTATTCGTACCCAGCCCACCTCTGCACAGGAAGCCACCCAGAAGCACAGAACCTGCCATTGCCAAATACACGGCATGAAAAAGATGGGAAGCAACAATCTTGACACCTCCAAAAATAACCCAAACAGGCAAAACCCCACGCGAACGCGAACTCTCTGCCTCTCCCTCTCCCTCTTCTTCCTCCGCTTCCCGTCTTTCCTTTCCCTTCCCTCCTCTCCTCCATACTTCCCGCTCCTTCCCACCTCCGCTTTGACCGCCTCCCCCCCTTATCTCCATCCGCCTCCCTCCCTCCCTTCCCCGCCGCACGCACGCACGCGCAGACCGATGTCAATGTGGCGCTTCTCCCGCTCCCTCCTCCGCGCCGCCACCTCGGGCGCCTCGTCGCCGTGCGGGCGAGCTGCCGCGCGGAGCCGGTTTCCCCCGCCGTGCGCCCTCCAGCGCTTCCGCTACGCATCGCTTCCGGAGGCTGCGCCGGCGGAGGCGGGGAGGGACGGGGAGGCGGAGGTGACGGCGGAGGAGGCGAGGCGGCTGATGCGGCTGGCAAACGTGGAGGCGCTCAAGCGGCGGCTCGGGGACGGCGAGGTGATCCAGTACGCCGAGTTGCTGCGCGCGTGCGAGGAGACCGGCGCCGCTCGGACGCGCGCCGAGGCCACGGCTCTCGCGAACGCGCTCGACGAGGCCGGCGTCGTGCTCCTCTTCCGCGACAAGGTGTACCTCCAGCCCGATAAGGTCAGCTCGCCTCGAATTGCCGCTCTCGCTCCCGCACCTCTGCCGGTCTGCCCCTCCCTGATCCTCTAGAAAATTACTCTTCGGCTTCATTTTTCTGCGTTCGCGGCTCGGTTCCTCTCGACGATTCGGAGGACCTATCCGATTTTAAGTTGGTGTGGCATTGACGGATTCGTTTGGTGCATTGAAGAATACTGTATCATTGCGCGCGCCCTAAATTCGGCGCCGGAGGTAGGCATCGCCCGCATGGATCAGGTCTTTGGGCGCCTGACGGCTCTAGAGCTGATCCGTGCGCCCCTAGCTCCGATGCTGACCTCCAGGTGTTCGGTAGATTTCCCCCGAGTACAAGTTCACTTGGCCAAACGGTGGTCCAATGCTGCATCTCCTGTAATTCAGTCCAGGTTCTGACACATTTTGGCAAATCCACCAGTGGTCCATGGACTTCACGCATCCAAATTGCACGTATCATTCGATAACGAACCAATACTCATCGTCCATTTTGTTGTACACTGTTCAACTTCAATCGCTGATTGGAGGTTTAGAACTGACCTACATGGTGGGGAAAGAGGACACCCGTGGCCGGCCTACAGTCTAGAAGCATTCCCCTTGTCGGTGAAACTTTTTTTTTAATATATATAGGAAAAAGAGGTCTAGTTGCTTCAGAACGGAGCTCCAAGTGGGGTGACTGGTGGCTATTACGTGCTCCTTCTTGGTGCGCACGCCGGCCGCACCAGTGCAAAAGCTATCTCCGTTTCTTCCATGGGGAAGAAATAACTCTTCCGATTAAGTGTGGTGATAAAGCACCTAACGATACCTTTTGTTATCTGGCTTGCTTTGCTCTGCCTTTACTGTGTCATACAGGATGGGTCACTGCCGTCGGGAGTCTAGCGGCTCTTTATACTGCTTTGTCTCCATCTTAGATGGGTGATTATGGTGGGCCTAGATCATGATATCTAGTATTTCCTCCGTATCACAAAAATGTAGACATAGCTCTAGTCAAAATTTTAAAACTTTGACCGCTGGCATTGCTTTAAATATTTAGATTGGGTACTTGAAAATCATATGTACATATTTGTCTCGAAAAGTACTTTCATAATATTATAGCTTTGTTTGGTTTCGTACATATATTAGAATAGAAAATAGTAGTCAAAGTTGCATTTTGAAGACCGTGACAGTGTCCAAAACATCTCGTTTTTGTGATATGGAGGGAGTAGATTTTTAGCTTATTGAACTACCAGTCCACCATGCATAAAGTTTGCCATCCGATAGCAAGATCCTTTAGTCGGTGACAAAGAAATTTGATTTGCTCAAAGTTGGTAATTCTCACACAAAGCCCATCTTACATTATTTGCTTAACTAATCTCATAGCCACGTTGCATTATGTTGAACATTGTGGCTAGGTGGGAAACAGGGAATGTTTCCTCTACTCCACTGGGTTGATGATGCTGCATGTGTAAAATCAGTTACTAAGTATATGAGGCAAAGCGTGTAATTACACAATAAAATGTAATATTCTTCTCAAACATGTTCAATTTCCATTTGGCTCCATATTTTCTGTGTTTGAAATGTTTGTCCGGGCAGTGCTCATGTTTTATGTTGTACTACATCTCTGTTGTCTTTATTTTAGAATTCGAAATTGAGTATTTACCAATATAGGCTGAGATTTCCAAATTTAGTTTCTTATGGTCTTATTTCCCTTACTTGAAGGCTATAGGCCTATAGCAGTAGAGTAATATTAGCTGACATTTTTTAACATTGGCAATAGCAGCAGTGAAGCATTAACTGGTACTTAACATTGGCAATAGCAGTAGCGTAACATTAGCTGGTAATTAACATTGACAGAAACTGATTATTGTTCTGTTCCATATAGATTGTGGATCTTGTAAGAAAAGCTATGCCCCTTGCACTGACACCTGAAGATGATCCAAGAAAGGAAGAGCTCAAGCAACTGCAGACACAGTTGGAAAATATCAACAAGCTCGCACACAAGCAAGTCCGGCGAATCCTCTGGTCTGGGCTAGGGTTCTTGATCACACAGGTTGGGCTCTTCTTCAGGCTCACCTTCTGGGAGTTCTCATGGGATGTCATGGAGCCCATCACATTCTTCACAACTACGACAGGCCTGGTCGTGGGGTACGCCTACTTCCTCATCACATCAAGGGACCCAACATACCGAGACTTCATGGAGAGGCTGTTCCAGTCTCGGCAGAGGAAGTTGATTCAGAGGCAGAACTTCAACCTGGAGAGGTACCTGGAACTCCAGAGGTGCTGCAAAGATCCTTTGGAGAAGATGTGCGGCATAAACTATTCTTCCAGTGCTGACATTGCTCATCTCCACGAGTTGTCTGTTCACAAATGACAGCCTTCCTTCGCTCTAAACACTAATATACCAATGCTTCTTTTCTTCTTTGATTCTCCTGGGGTAATGATGAAGAAAGTATTAGCAGCAGAGCTGATGTTTCTTGCCTTTGTGAGGTAGACCTATTCTTTTTTCGAGCTTCGTCATGGTCTCCTCCTATGCAAATGCGTAGGTCAGTATAACTCACTATAATCTTTGCTGTAACAATGCTGAAGCACAAGCACCTGATACTTCGAAGGAAAGCTCACCTGTATGAACTTACCAAGAGCTGTATTAACTCTGCAGCCTCTGCTAATCTTCTATGTTCCGTGATTCAGTAGTGTTTTAGTCCTTTCGGTTGATATTAAAGCTCTTATATTTGGTGGTAAATTATCACCGTTGAATCTTTTTTTTTGGAACTAGCTCAGTGTGCGATGCAATTATCACGTGGTCGGTGCTTATAGTAGTCTATTAAACTGTTGCTGCGTGCACATGGGATGCTCTGTAGTGTACACTCGATCGTGGAATCATCGGATGAGTTGAAGTACATTCCTGTTGTCGTGCTAGACGGTGATGTTTTTTTGTTTTCCTTAACTTTTTTTGGAGTTCAACCTATGGAGTTCATAAACCCTGTCAGCTGAGTGCAAGAGAAGTGAGCAATTTCATGAAGTATCAGTCCTTTGTCAAAGCAAAACGTGATCAAGGAAAAGTCCAAAACAACGAAAGGTGGCAGAATACTTGACACCCGAGCTCGGCGCCCTGGCGTATCTGGACAGGGGATCCGCTCCGCCACTCACGATAATTGAACGTTATGCAGACGAGGGTCTCTCTTGGCCGGCTGGAAGTTGCTGCGGCGGCGCGGTGTCCTGATCAGTTTATCTGTGGCGCTCCTGGTCAAGATACTACTGCACTGGTCTACTGCTGCTGCTAAGCGGCTGTCATTTTCTCGGAATCCAGATCGTTGTCCTGTCTTTGCTTGGGTTGCGTCTCTGGATTGCTGCCCTGTAGATTTGCCATTGCAGCTTGGATTTGGCAGACAGTGACCTTCGCTTTATACTGTGTTGAGTCGTTGACTGACGAGGTCGAACATTGTGCTTTCTGTCCTGAATTATCCCGTTCTACTGAGCGCAAGTCACACCCCTCTTCTATACTTTGGATATTTGATATTACCCCCGTCCTAAAATAAATAATGTCCTAAAAAGCATGTAGTCATGTTTTCTTTCTTTGACGACTAACTAATAAAATTACTATTCAGGTTGATTTAATTACATATCCACATAAGAAATAATGGTCAAAACTGTGTACTAAAGACCATATAAATTTAAGATCATCATCTATTTTGGAACGGAGAGAGTAACACAAAAAACTAGACGACATCAAATGGGCAATTCCAGAATCAAATGCCTAACTGAGTGACATAACTTGATTTGAATAGACCAGAAGCTCCTGGGACGCAAATAGGCTTGAAGACAATGTCGCAAATCTCGACCAGGCTCATGTTGTGTTCCAAAGTTCACAAGCATGACTTTTCTGAAACCAAGGCATAAGATTTGCCTCATTTTATTAATTAATAGAGAGTTTTAACATGTGAAGAAAGAAAGAAAATAGGGGGAGCCAAGCCTACTATCCTGCTAGGGTATTTCCCAAATGTTTTGCCCCTGCTAGGGCCTAGATAGCCACCTCAGATTTTATTCTTGCAAAGATGACATGAGGCATGGTGGAGACACTGTGGAAAATAAGCATGTTCAGCTCATTCCAGATTCCCCACAAAACTAGCATGATGAAGGAAGCGATGGCCTTCCTTTGATGCGTCGTGGTAGCAACGGTGTCGATTCACCACTGCTTGCACCCCACAAGTTTTGGGTTTTGGTTAAGGAGGCCTAGCCATGGATCAAAGACAAATCATGAAGTGTCACCTGAAAATAAGATGAGTCGTCGTTTTCAGTAGGTCCATCGTCCAAACCCTGTTTTGGATTTAACCAGGCAAACAATTTGTATTTGGAAGGCGCCTAGATCTTCCAAACGGTGGGGTGCATCCTAGTGGCCTTGGCCCCAAGGAATTGGGCCCTATAAGCTGAGCCAGTCGAGTACTTGCCTGATGTCGAGAATTTCCAACCAATAGATTCTTCAATGTCTTGAATCAGTTGGATCTGGCTCACCAGCATTCAAATGTCAAAGAATAACATCGAATCTGTATAACAAGTACAGAAAAATGGGTCACTCTAAGCCACCGATACATGACTAACATGGCATGTTGACTTTTGCCACCGTGGCATGTCGCATACAGTCTAAAGAAAGTACACATCTGGCCACATCTCAAAAAAGCACACATCTAGTTGCAACATCACCCATCTTGGATCTTAGGTTGCCAAGGAAAGATCCGGTGGATCGGGGCTTATGGTGCACCCGATTCACCTGACCTCGGCTGTCCCGTAAAAGTTTGAAAATTTCTACAAAAAAATTTAGAACGTAGATGCAACAAATATATATTTTACCTTGAAATTTTAAATCTAAATTCAATCTACAACTCGAAAACAAAAAAAGACTAATCCATCTGTGCATACTAGCTAATTCAATTTGGGTTGTTAGTCTAGCCCATCATCACTATCAGTATTGAATCTATCTTCCTTTTTTTAATCAAGTTGTGGGTCAAATTTAGATTTGGATTTTGTGAACTGATATATATATATATATGTGTGTACATATATATGTATAGTTTAATTATCTGGGCTATATATATATATATATATATATTTGTTCCTACGTTCTCAATATTTTTCTTAAATTTTTTTAAAACATTTATGAGGGACAAGTGAAGTTCGATGCACCGGATACTTTTTCAAGGCTGCCCTCCCTCCGTTGCAAGCTTGCAGCCTCCCCGCGACCTGCAAGCGGGGCATCGGGCCTTCTATCACCCACGTAGACTTCGCTCAGTCTTTCTTGCTCCTAGCAAAAACCGGCATCGCAAGAGCCAAACATTGTCACGTGCCCCCCTCTCATTAGGATTTTCAACAGACAAAAGACTGAAATGTTGGGGCCGACAAGAAATACAATGTGCATGCCCTCGCGACTACTCTGCAGCTCATGCCGTGTGGCACGAGTTAACATGCCATGTCATCTGCCGTACCCGGGATGCCCTACTAATGACCTAGACTCTAGAGCGGCCCTTAAACAAGTTTAGTGATCTAGATCAACAGTTTAGAAGTTCGATTACCTATTTGAATCAGTTAGTCAAGTTTGATTTTCCATAGCGCAATTTACCTTTTGAAATAAATGCTCCATATATACCAATGACAGATCTCCATCAATTAAAGTTGCTCTGATTTGCCACACGCTAATTCTCGTTCGGGTTTTCTTCAGACCAAGTAGAAGTTTGGAACTCATATGAATTTGTAAGGAAGATTGAGGAGAAAAAAACATCGAGTTATAAACCAGGAGATACTCAATGTACATATATTATAGACACAGAATAACCAATTTGCCTGGAGGGCTTATTGGATAAATGATCAGATATAATTAACTCCTATTACAACGATCCGAGAGGGCATCTCGATCGAGCTTTTCTGGCATTCGCATCCGCCCAATCTCTCTTCTTGTTCTAACCCTCGTTCCGATGACAGGTAGTGCCCACATCTTGAGGCCCCTTTTATTCCTCGAAAGAGAGAGTAAACCTGACAAGAAGAATAGACGTGGGGGCGTACGAAAAAAGAAACGAAAAAACTCCTCCTCTTCCTGTTGTGTGTACGTACAGCACCGTGCGTGCTTGCGTGAGCTCATGGACAATGCATGCGTGGGTCTTGAATTGGATGGTGGAGTTACGCGATGACATAGGACGGCGGCAGCGGCATGCCGACGACCTTGCCGCAGCGCAGGGCGTTCTCGGGCATGTTGTACTCGTCCCTGAGCGACCTCGACGGCGAGGTGACGCTCACGTAGAGCTGCTCCCCCAGGTAGTACCTCTCCCAGATATTGGACCTCAAGTTCCACATGCCGGCGTTGTCGAACGTCAGCATGACCGCCGTCCACGACCTCGGGTACACCTGGATCGTGTGCCGGCTCACCGTGTCCAGAAGGTTGTACGTCTTCCTGCAGTCTGGCGTCCATGTCCCCGGTCCCATGCTGCATGCACGGCACACATGCATGCATCGGTCAGAGCTTGCCACTGCAGCCCAGCTGATCACAGGTGTTTTAGCTAGCTAGGTACAGTATTCGATCATATCCGCGCTTACCCGGCGGCGAAGAAGGCGTAGCCGTTGAGTTGGAAGGAGTCGATGCTCTTCTCGGGGTTCTCGAAGACGACCTCGATGTAGGTACGGAACTCGGCGGTGATGACGTTGGGGGCGACCTTGATGGGGGTATCCGCTTTTGGGGGCACGTCGGCGATGAGGTTGTACTGGAACAACCCGGTGGTGTTGAAGTACTCGGCGAGCTTGAGGGGCGTGTCGGCGTCGACGTGCGACACGCCGTTTAGGGCATACCGCTCCTTCCCGTCGACCTTGGCGCGGCTGACGGACAGCTTGATGGTGCGGGTGATGTTGATCTGGCCGTAGTGGTAGGATCCCTGCGGGTTGGGCCTGGCAGCGCTGGCCGTCAGGTTCCAGCGGAAGGACCTCCACTGGTTGATGGACCAAGCCCAGCCGCTGGGGGCCTCCGGCAACTTGGGCGACGGCGGGGTGCTGGAGCCCTTGTAGCGGATGACGGCGCTGATGGTGTTGACCTCCTTGATGAAGCGGGTGGAGGCGACGAGGAAGTAGTCGCCGGGCTTCTGGTTGGCGGTGACGAGGAAGGACAGACACTGGCCGGTGTGGATATCGAGCGAGTCGTAATCGTTCTGCACGGTGTGGGAGCCCTCCATTTCGACGAGCTTGATGATGTGGCTCTGGACGCGGACGTTGAGGGAGGCCTTGATGCCGACATTGCAGACGCGGAAGCGGTAGACCTTGCCGGCCTCCATGGTATACATGGGCGGGTTGGAGGCCTCCTTCTCGTTCTTGCCGTTGATGAGGAGCCCAGCGGGGCGGCCGATGCTCGTGCCGGTATCCAGTTGTTTTGCCAGGACCGTGTGGTCCTTGGTGTACCAGTCGCCGACGAGGACGGTGAAGTCGTCGGCCGGGGGGTCGAAGGGCACGGGGATGAGTGGTCGGCTGTGCACGCTGATGAGCCCGTAGCCGCCCGCCGCGCGCTGCATGCCGATGCTGGGGAAGTAGAAGAAGCTGCCGATCTGGTCCTTGGGCTGCCACTTGTACGTGAAGTTGGTGCCTGGCATGATCGGACACATGGCGCCCGGCATGCCGTCCTGCCACGAGTTCTTCCTCTGCTGGATCCCGTGCCTGCATGGCGTGGCATGCACATCACATCCTTCTATCAATGCCACCGACTCAACAAACGATCAACGTACGCAGAATGATCGATCGGATCGCACGTACCAGGTGAAGAGGAGCGGTTGGTCGAGCATGTTGAAGACATTGACGACGATGTTGTTGTTGGAGGTGCAGTTGATCGTCGGGCCGGGGAACATGTCATTGATGAGGATCACCTTCTGGGGCACGCCCATCGGCGACCTCGTCCCGTACGTCACCTTCCAGTCGAAGAAATGGTACGGGTCCTCGGCGTGCACCACGGCGAGCAGCGCCAGCGCGAGCAGCGTGGCACAGGCGCGCATCGTCCTTGTCATCGTCGTCAGCCGGACGATTCCACGCGGCAGCCTCTCCTCCTGCGCTCCCGGGCTGGTCGGTCGATCGATCAACGCGATGGCAATACTGGATCGATCAGGTGCATATATGGTGATCGATATCGGAGATGGGGGGAGAGACAGCGGAGGGGAGGCAGAGGACGAGAGCCTTATATTTGTTGAGGCGCCATGGGAAGGAGCGGTGTGCATGCGTCCGTGGCGCGGGTGCGTGTGGTTAGTTTGCCCCAACGGCCGCAATGCCCGCACGTCCGCTCGCCTCAGCCCCTCCAATCTGGCTCCACCGGCTGCGGTCGGTGTGGGCAAACGCTCCTTCTACTCTTGACTCGTTCCTGCATGCAGCCGCGCTCGCCACTCGGTCGGTCGGTCGCAGTATCTCTGGCCTAGTTTTTGTGAGAACCATCATGAGTCTATCAGATTGATCCTAACTATGGGGATTGATCTTGAATTTTGGGTTCAGTTATTTGGCCGTGGCCGTGAAACAGCTGATGGTTCTGAGAAGTGCAGTCGGTTATAGGCCGTCCAGGGCCTGATCTGAGATGAAAAAATTTGGGCCTGCTTCGTCCAGTTTGGCCTACGGAATCGCCGAACCCAAGCACCAGCCTGGAGCCCTAGCCCACATTACGCGACTCCTCACGCGCGGCCACACGGAACCTGGCAGGCAGATTACCAACGGCAACGGCACGAGCGGAGAGGAGAGCGGAGGTGGAAGATGAATGGAGGAGAGACGAACCTGCGGAAGCGCAAGCGCACGGCCATCCGCGCCACCGCCGGCCGCGTCCGAGTCCGCGCCGACCCCCAGGTTCCCCTGCATTTCCCCTTCCTCGCGCTTGTAGAACCCCTACCCTAATACTCCAACGGCTGCAAATCCAAACGCTCTCTTAGTTAGATGCTGTACGTTTCTGCGATCTACGAGTAGGAGCTTAGAACGACTTCGATGCGTTTGCAGGTGCTTTATTAATGTCACAGTACAACGTCGGTTGAGCTAATCAGAAGCTAATCGAGTTGTGGTCTGGAATTTTTGGACAAATTGCAATCATCGATGAGCAAAATGTGCATAATGGTTCGTCCAAAAAAAAGTGTGTATAATGGAAGTAAGGATCAAGTAAACTAGTGCGTGATACAAACAAACAAGTGTAGGAAAAAAAGTGTGCAAGGAACTTAGTGTTGAGTTTCAGGGTGGGAGGGTTCTTCCAATATGCCGCAGCTGCTGCTTCCACTGCTGTTCGATCCGGTCACGACCACCGGCCCGCTGCATGGGGGCACGGAGGTTTGCCCTGCATGCTCGAACTCTGTGACAGACGAGCCAGATGAGCTCAGCCCCTCGTTGTGGAGCATGGTCTCGATTTCCTTCACCACTGAGCTCATTGTGGGCCGTCTCGATGCTGACTCCTCCACGCACTCCATGGCCAGCTGCACAAACCTCCTGAACCCAGCAGACTTGGCGGCGTCGTGGATGGCCGGGTCAATGATGCCCTGCAGGCCGTAGTAATCGTGGTCGTTGGGATCTATGGCAATCTTGAACTCCCGGACTATGTATCTGCCCTTCACTATGGGCAGCCTAGCGCTTACTAGCTCAAGCATGACGATGCCAAAGCTGTACACGTCACTCTTCTCCGAGAGCTGTTGTGTCATGTAGTACTCAGGATCCAAATAGCCCTGCAAAATGAAATGTGGCCATCAAGGACAAGAGTAACCAATGAGATATGTGGAAGGATTAGTACTAACTGATAAACAAAGGTCAGCTAAGCATTTACAAGCGTTCCTTTGACTTGAGTAGAAACATGGCCCTTTTCGGTGTCTGCCACTAGCTTTGACAGACCAAAATCAGCAACCTTTGCTTTAAGATTGTCATCCAAAAGGATATTTGTGGACTTGACATCTCTGTGGATAATAGGTGGATCGGCAAGTTCATGAAGATACGCTAATCCTCTGGCTGAGCCAAGAGCAATCCTCAGCCTCTTCTTCCAGTCCAAGTAAATTCCCCTTGCTGCATCAAGATTGCAACTTGTGAAAAGGAGAACGAACAGAAAATACTTATCTTTAGGTACATAAAGTATGCTCTGTGCACATACCTTGCAAGTTCTCTCGCAATGTCCCATTGGAAACATATTCATACACCAGCATCTGCTCCCCTTGTTCATAGCAAAATCCTATCAGGCTTACCAGGTTCTTGTGATGAACTCTGGACAGCAGCTCAATCTCATTCTTGAACTCCACTGCACCTTGCTTTGATCCATATTCCGCTCGTTTTATTGCCACCCTTTTTCCATCTGCAATCATTCCCTTGTAAACCTTTCACATGAGGTAAATCATTAAATTAGCTGTATGCATAAATCCTCTTTGAAGAATGTTAATAGATAACTGTATAGTTATTTACCTTTCCATAGCCTCCCGATCCTATTTCATGATTTTCTGAGAAATTGTTGGTGCAATTCTTCAGTTCATCAAAAGAAAAGAACCTTGTTCCTTTGAGCTGTGGAGCACCTCCACTATCTTTTTGAGCAACTCCCCATGAAGCTTAAATTTGGATATGCATGAAATAGAAAGTCAGTAAAGTCTGAGCAATCTACAAAACTTTCCATGAAGCTAAGCGTCTGTTGTCAGAACCATTTGTTTGAGCGGTTTGTAAGCTTGCGTACGTACAATGGGTTGCAAGGAAGAAAAAAGGGCTCGTTTGCCGCGTATCTAGTTATTTATATGCAATCTTTGTCAATTCTAGCAATGATTATGTCATGTATCAGCAGCATTAACAGCTACATAGTTGGAATTGCAATTCATATTCTTTCGAACCATACCGAAAGGATTTGCTTGTCCTGATACTTGCTTTGTCCTTTTCTTTCGTAGTAGAGCAAATATTGCCATGGATATTAGGGCAAGCAGAAGAAGACCACAGGCTATTGCAGTTCCAGCTATAGCGCCTTTGCTCATTTGAGATTTCCTACTGCCACCACCACCACCTGAGAAAGGAAGTATCCATGAATTTCTTACTTAAATATAAAAATAATATATATTGATGAGATTTGAATACCTGCAGATGAGGCATATGGATCTGCAATGAAGTAGTAGGGTCCAAAATTTGGTGGTGGCGTATAAGTTTGGTTGCTAAGATCAAAGCCAATTCTTGTCAGTTCTGACAGGTTGAAAGATGTCCCAGTTGATGGAAAGAGCTTAACTTGAAGTTGAAGGTAGTCCTCACTGCTGAAATGGACATCAGAAAGGAAAACTGCACCAGGGCGCAGTGCCAGTTCTTTCCAGAGGCTAGTTTCCAGTAGCTGAAAGTTCGTACTGTCACTCAGGTCTGTGAACAATGGCGCTCTGAAAACCATCTTACCCATGTAAGGATAGGCACAACTGCAAGTTGCAGGGTCTAGACTTTGATCACTGGAACATGAGGTTGAACCACACTGGGTTACATTAGTAGTGTATGGTACCATGTTCTCTTGCTGAGGGCTGCAAAAAATGCGGTTGGAGAATTCTGAATCCAAGCACACAGGATTCCCCACAAGTCTGCGAATAGGTGAAAAAGCAATGCTAGTGAATAAATGGAGGAGAGTGGAAATGTGTAGATCTTGGTTCTAGAACATGCAGGTACAACTCACACTAGGGTCTTGTTGTAGCTTTGTATTATATTGGCTGCAACTATACGATTGTTAAGGAGATTCACACTCTGCAATTGTTGGGTGATGTTGCCAGTCATCTCAAGTGTTCCGTTCAGTGCGTTATTGCTTAGTATACTGTCTGAGCAATGACAAAATAGGCAAACATAAGAAACTTCTATGCTCACTATAATTCTTTGCTGTTATATGTCGCCAGAAAATTACACTTGCTGCAGTTGGGGCAAGGTGAAGAGCCCTTTGGGAACCTGACCGAAGAGTCCTCCAGAATCTATTGCTCTGCATATTGAGGTGTTAAGGTAAGAAGATTTGGTTGAGAAACATTGTACTGACTCATGACTACCGTGAGGGAATGTGAGAAGATCAAATAGTGCATGGTGTTAATTAACTCACACTGAATTAAGAGATTTTAAAGTCGAGAACCAGGCTGGTGCTACTGATGGAACAAACAAATTGTTGCTTAAATCCCTGGGCGTGCAAAGAAAATTCATCAGCAATCATAAGAACAGTCTACATCATAGGTTAATGCAGAAAAGAAGTAATACAGAAGCTTCTTACACTACGTTTAGTTTGGTCAGGCTACTGAGATCTGGTATTGTTCCACTCAGCTGGTTATTTGCTAAATTCCTACAGGAAAAGAATTATGCGAGATGAGATAAATATCTTATTCATTCAGGCTGTGAGGGGTCACAATTCACACCACTTACAGGCCATTTAGGTTGAGTAGGTTGCTGATGTTGGTTGGAACTTCTCCTGTGAAATTATTCTTATCTAATCGGCTATAGAAGATGCAAAGGAGGTCAACACTAGCAACTAGAATAAGTTGGACGAAGAAATAAATTGCCCAGATACTTACAGAATTCGGAGGGTTGTGATGCCACTAAGCTCAGCAGGGATAGGACCAGACAATTGATTGTTGTCAAATAATCTGATGAAGATAGAAAAAGTAGTCATTATAACGTGTGCAGTGCGGCTAACAACGAAAATTGGTACTTCTTACATGTGTTCGAGGGTCATGCTAGAGTTGAAGAGGCCAGTTAGATTGCCAGTTAACTGATTCTTGTTGAAATGGCTGTTGATTGGTTGGAAAGAAGGATCAATGTGGTATGGAAATGGAAGTGAGTTAAAACGCTTATGTTGATCATGCATTCTGAATGAAGAAATGTTAGAAGGACTTACAAATGTTTGGTGTGTGTAAGTAGGTCAAGTCCTGGAGAACCGCTCGAGGAAATTGGAATAGGTCCAGAAAGCTGGTTATCTGCCAAGTCTAACCAAAAGAGGTCTGAGAGTAGGCCAATGGATGCCGGAATTCTGCCTGTAAAGTTGTTTGAATTCAGTGCCCTACAGAGAAATTATTGCAGTGCAACTTCATTTCATTATTACAACCAAAGTAGCAGCACTAAAATAAGAATATCGAATTACGATAAAGGTTTCATCTGTGTCTAATAGTTCTTACAAGAACGAGAGCTGCACCAAGTTTCCTAAGTCTAGGGGAATGCCTCCTGTGAAGCTGCAGCCAACCAAGATTCTGAGAAGCACAGTGCATTAGGGTAGGTCAATGTTGATGTATGTAAAATGTGTAAGGATTTGCACTAAGGGTCATGCAGGCATACAGTGTTGTAAGCTGCCTGAGGTTCACGATGGCAGCAGGAAGTGGACCACCAAGACCAGTGTTGAAGGAGAGGTCCCTGCAAGCACCCTAACATATGAGCAAATATGGTATATTATATCTTATGGAGGTAAATTAGCCAGTTCTTTTTTTCTAAACTTGTTACATATTTAACACCTGGTTTTTGTTTTGACACTACAGTTGAAGTCTTTTCTGTAATTTTTTTAATAACAAGATCTTGCTAAAACATTAAAAGCTCTATATTGTGGCATTCTGGAAAAGAAGTTATGTTGTTGTTTTTCTTAAGCAGTCAAGGTCTGTGCAGAATCTTCTGATATGCTCTAACATTTGAAGCAGAAAATATACTCCTACTAATGATGATTTTATAAACTTCAAAGATTTTATGGGAACATAACTCACAGGTAAACAAGCTCACTGAGTTGGCCTATACTGTCGCTTAATGTGCCTTGAATATTAATGCTTGATAGCCTCCTGGAAACATGGATTTCAAAGTTAACTGGATGATGGGTGAAACTAAAACATCATTAGTTAGTACTCACAGTGATGTCACTCGACCGTTGATGCACATAACCCCATCCCACTGTGTACCACAAGGATCCTTTGATGCTTTCCAGCTTGATGGGAAGTTCTGCCATCCGTTGACTAGAGACTGGAGCGCAGCCACTGATAATTTGTATCCATGTTATTATTCAGGCAATTTAGAGATCACCGACTTGAAATATATTTTCATTGCATAGTGCCATATATTCCTCTTATTTTCAGTTGCTCTGCATTGCGCTACTTTTGTGCAAATAAAATAAGAAAATTCGCTAACTTGGGATGATACTCATTGAACTATTTAATATTGTGGTTATGATAGTACTATTCCATTATGCACTTGAAGAAGATATACTGAACCATGTCATTTCCTTTTTCTAGATGGAACAATCTTGTTGATTTATGCAAGTATGGCAGATAAGAGATATCTCATCTAAATATTTGTGTGGCTTGTCACCTTCAAGATGCTCAAGCTACATCTTTGCAAGGAAAATAGTCTATGGAGAGAAGGTACAGAAACTAGGTTTATCGTAATTACCATCTTGAGAATCTGTATCACAAAATCCCGCAGGAATACTGACCAACAACATGAACAGCAGCAGAACCTTCCACAGTGCCTCCATTCTGAGAGCCTATGGGGATCACAATTCAGAAACACATAGAACCTCTACAAACTGCAAAGCTGGTTGTGAAAACTTTTTGTCAAGACGCCAAAGGGAGGAGCCTTCTAAGATGAACACGAAAGCCTTGCTCTTTGAAAGAACATTTTCTTAGTAGGAACAGGTCAACTGAATCTGCCCTTGTTTACATACTCTTCATGATATTTGGACCAGCTGCGGATTTTGTTGCCAAACTGGAGAAATAGTCGAGGCAATGGAATAGCAAGTAAAACAACCAAGTTGCATAAGGATTACTGTCTCTTCCATGGGTGTTATTTCTTAACCTTTTCTAGACGGGCTGTTAATGGCATGTAGCTATCTGAGGACCTTCATGGGTCTAGGATTTGCTTTGGTCTTTGGTGGCTTGATGCAAACCACAGCTTTCATCCAACCAACCTGTTTCCTTTAAACTAAGAAGTCCTGATGTGCTTGGGACAACTGTCGGTTGGCTTTCTCAGTTGAAATATGGCAGCATCTGCATGCTTACAGTCTGTAACATAATGTTACTGTGATGAAGTGATTCTTGTTATCTTACAATATAATTTCTTGTTAAGTAATTAATAGTATTGTTTTTCTTTAGTACAGCATATGTTGGTGGGGACTGGAATAACTAAGCCAGTGATTTGGAAGCTCTCATAATGACAAAGTTATTGGTTTGTTCTTCCATTCTTGGTGCAAGGTACTTCCTCGTTTTATCCCTGCTCTCAATTTAAATTTATTTAGCGGTAAAATTTTGGTGTTATTATTATTTAGCATGCATGCCTTTGATATCCCATTTCGTCAAACGGTTGCAAGTGGGAATTATAATTTTGGGGTAGTGTTCTCCACTGCTGTTCAAAAAGAACAAGTACAGTGACAGAGAAACAGTAATGGTTCTGAATTATCCTTTCCACTGGTTATGCAATCAGAAGAAAGATGTTTCGATGTACACAGCCGCAATGCATCTTCTAAATGCCTTCAGCAATAAAAAAATAAATAGCTGACTAAATCTTTTCCCTCACTAATGCTATATTATATCCACAGAGCACCTGCCAATGCCAACAACTTTGTGCCTCACTCCAACATGAGCTTAGACTTCACATTTATTCATTAATCTCAATGGCCAATCAGAGGCCATTAGTTTGTTCAAAATGCAGCCATTAATCCTTAACTATACTTTGTGAAACGGCGTCATATTAATGTAGGATTATTTAGAGGAAAACTAATGAGATTACATCTGATAACTTCTTAAATTAGACATTGGATGAAATAATTCAGATCACTGAACAATGTTTCTCTTGACTTGCCAATGGATCGGAATTGTGTGCTGGAGATGGGCAAAATATGTTTGTTTTAGCACATACCATTTATTTTCATTTTAGATTATCAATAGAAAAGGGGAGGGGAGGTCATGAATGGTATTATCAGATTATTCTCTGCTGTTACTCAAGAAAGCAATTTGCGAGTGTTTGCTTATAAAAATATTCAGACCTTGGTTTTATCAACAGACATAAAAAAATGAATATTGTACAATACATGCCTTGTGTCCTTTTCACTTGGACTATGCACCAAAACAATGAGTAGAGACTGTTAGGAGATATGCAACTTGGATCTATTGCACAGCCCAATAGGCATATATATAGTACAAGGTGACTTGGAGTACAAAGAAATATAGACTCCTATACCAATACGAATACAACAGTACTATATCTCTAACACCCCCCCTCAAACTCATGGTGGATCAACAACACTGAGTTTGGAGAGGTAGAAGCCGTGCTGAACACGAGTCTGTGCCTTCGTGAAGAAATCAGCCAACTGAAGCTCGGAAGGCACATACTGAAGAGCAACAACCTGATCCTGGACCTGAGACCTCATATAAGAAGCATCAACACCAATATGCTTGGTGAGCTCATGCTTCACTGGGTCTCTAGCAATACTGATGGCACCAGTACTGTCAGACAACAGAGAAGTCGGTGTAGTGAGAGAAACACCAAAATCCTCAAGTAGCCACCGTAACCACGTAACCTCCGCTGTCAAAAATGCCATAGCTTGCAACTCAGCCTCTGCACTCGAACGAGAAACTGCAGTCTGTTTCTTCGTCTTCCAAGCAATAAGAGAACCACTAAGGAAAACACAGTAAGCAGAAAGAGAGCGACGATCAGAGGGATCGCTAGCCCAAGTAGCATCTGAATATGCCTGAAGCTGTAACGAACTGGAGCGTGGAAAGAAAAGACGGCGGGAGATAGTCCCACGAAGATATCGTAGAACCCGAATAAGGTGACTGTAGTGAACCTGAGTAGGAGAAGAGACGAACTGACTCAGAATGTGAACTGGATAGGATATATCTGGACGAGTGACAGCAAGATAGACAAGACTCCCGACAAGGTGACGATAGCGAGTCGGATCAGAAAGAAGCTCACCATCAGAGGCACGAAGATGAACATTGAGCTCCATCGGAGTCTCAATGGTGCGCTGATCAGTAAGGGAAGCCCGATCAAGAAGATTGTGGATATATTTCTCTTGGGATATATAGAAACCATCAGAAGTAGATGTAACCTCAATCCCAAGGAAGTAGCGAAGAGGACCAAGATCAGACATAAGAAACTGATCACTAAGACGAGCCTTGACAAAGGCAATTTACTCAGAATCATCTCCGGTGATGATCATATCATCCACATACAAAAGAATAAGAGTCCGACCACGAGACGAAGTGTGGACAAACAGCGCAGGATCATGAGCACTAGCTGAGAAACCAGCAGCAGTGACCACAGAGGCGAAGCGCTCGAACCAAGCACAAGGGGCTTGCTTAAGGCCATAAAGAGAGCGACGAAGGCGACAAACCATGCCCTCAGGAACAGAATACCCAGACGGGGGGTGCATGTAGACCTCCTCACGCAACTCACCATTAAGAAAGGCATTCTTGACATCAAGCTGAAGAAATAGACAGTGGCGAGCAGAGGCCACGGCAAGAAGAGTGCGAACAGTGGTCATATGCGCGACAGGAGCAAATGTCTCGTCATAGTCACGGCCATGCTCCTGCTGAAAGCCACGCGCCACAAGACGAGCCTTGTAGCGCTCAAGAGAACCATCGGAGCGGGTCTTAACTTTATAGATCCACTTACAGGTGATGGGACGAACACGTGGAGGAAGAGAGACAAGATCCCACGTGCCGGTGCGCTCAAGAGCAGCAAGCTCCTCGGCCATCGCATGCTGCCATTCGGGATGAACAACAGCATCGCGGTAAGAAGTAGGTTCAGCAAGAGTAGCACCAACAAATCCAAAGCGGTCTGGAGGCGGAAGCGGACGAGCGCGGAGGCCATACCTAGGAGGGGGTGGCGAATCCGGAGAAGATGAGGCACCCAGAGAAGGTTACTCATCAGACGGAGATGGCCCAGAAGAAGGAGAAGGCACATCAGAAGGAGGCTCAACACGAGGACGACGTGTGTAGATGAAAGAGGAGAAGGTGCAGGTGGAGCTGTAGGAGATGATAGTGGAGAAGAGTCGACAACAGGAATAGGTGGAGACTCAGGGGGAGGTGGAGACTCGATAGGACGAGTGGAAGAGGGCACAACAGTGATCGGTGTATCAGGAAAGGTCAAAAAAGGCAGAGGCTCAACAGGGGAAGGCGAAGGAGAAGCTGGACGCGGAAAGAAAGGACGGGACTCATCGAAGGTCACATCCCGAGAAACCCGCATACGACGAGCAGTGGGATCCCAACAGCGATAGCCCTTATGCTCCGAACTATAGCCTAGAAAGATACACTCAACAGACTGAGCAGTCAGTTTGGTGCGTTCACGAGGAGCTAAAAGAACATAGCAAACGCAACCAAACAGACGAAGAGTAGAGTAGTCAGGAAGAGAACCAGAAAGGCGCTCAACAGGAATCCCACCCTGAAGGGCAGAAGAGGGCTGAATATTAACAAGATATGTGGCAGTAGAGACAGCCTCAGCCCAAAAATGAGGTGAAATAGAAGCGGCGATCATGAGCGCACGAGCAGTCTCATGAAGGTGACGATGCTTACGCTCAGCAACACCATTCTGAGCATGAGCACCAGGACAAGAGAACTGAGCAAGAGTGCCCTGCTCAGCAAGAAAACCACGAAGATGACGAGAAAGATACTCACCAGCAGAATCAGCACGAAAGACACGAATGGGAGTGGAGAACTGGGTACGACCCATGGTGGCAAACTGTCTATAGATGGAGAGAACCTCACTACGAGCAGACATAAAGTATATCCAAGTGTGGCGAGAAAAATCATCTATAAAGATAATATAGTATCGATGACCCCCTTTCGAAACGAAGGGGGCCGGACCCCACACATCCGAGTGAACAAGATCAAAAGGACGCTGAGACACAGACTCACTATGAGGATAAGGTAACTGAATTTGCTTACCCAGTTTACAACCCTGACAATCTAAAGACACGTCTCCTGAGACAGACCCCAGAAGACCACGACGAACTAATGACGATAGACGAGATCCACACAGATGACCAAGACGGCGATGCCACTGCTGGAAGGAGCCGGTGGACGAGCTGACAGAAGCGGAGAGACTGGCAGCGGCGGCAGCAGAGGGAAGGTGAAGCCAGTCAAGCTCCCAGAGACGCTGAGAATCAAGGCGGCGAGGGCCAGAATCAACCAGAGTGCCCATCTGACAGTCCTGAACACAACAAGAGTCAGAGTCGAGAATAACCCGACAACCAAGATCAGTAATCTGTCCAGCAGAAAGAAGCTGCATGGTAAGGCGAGGCACATGAGCAACAGAAGGAACATGAAACAAAGAAGTGCTAAGAGTGCCTCGACTAGCAACAGGAAGAGGAGTACCATCAGCAGTGAGAACATGAACAGGAGAATCTAGAGGTCTAAGAGAGGATAAAGCGGAAGAATTAGAAGTCATATGGAAAGATGCTCCAGAATCAAGAATCCATGGGGAAGTACCTGACTATGTAGAGAGTGGTTTCTCATTGCTGGAAGAGGGAGTAGCAGAACCTGCAGAACCTGTCGTAGCGAGTAGACGTCGAAGGCGTGCGATCTCCTGCTCAGTGAACGAGGTGGCGGAAGTAGTCGAAGCAGCTGAAGGAGTCGAGGAAGTAGTCGAGCAAGAAGCTCCAGTGCCCGGTGAAGAGCGACGTGCAAGGTGACGCTTCTTCCGAAAGCAAGTAGACTCAATGTGGCCATCCTTATCACAGTAGGTGCAATGAGGACGGCCACCACCCGACGAGGAACAACCACCACCACCTGTGGAGGCCGTTGGGGGAAGCGAGCCGCTGAGGCGGGGAGCAGTAGCCGATGTAGCCGGTGGACGAACAGCAAGCACGGAGGGAAGTGGCAGTAGACCAGAGCCACGCAGGCGAGTCTCCTCCGCACGGATCTCTGTAAGCACCTCAAGAAGAGAGACGCGAGGCTGATGAGCAAGAAGCTAGGCACGACGCGACTCAAACTCAGGACGAAGCCGCGTTAAGAACTCGTACACGCGCAAGAACTCGCGGTCAGTACGAGCATCCTGACAGCACTGACAAGAGCCACAACCAGGACGGCGAAGGGAATCCAGCTGGCGCCAGACAGCAGAACTCTGAGCATAGAACTCATCAACAGTGGCATCACCCTGCTGGAGAGAGTGCTCCTGGCGAACCACGGACAGGAACAGAGCGTCGCCAGAGGGCTCATAACGCTGACGAAGGTGAGTCCACATCTGGGAGGCCGTAGAGAATCCCACAACCTCAGAAGAAAACTGAGGCTGAAGACTGGCGACAAGAACAGCAGCAGCACGAGCATCATCATCAAACCACTGAGTGTACTCAGTCAGCAGAGCACCGTAGGAATCCAGAGCCTCCTGATAAGCGGTGACAGCCGCATCATAGGCAGCGCGGTCAGCATCAGTAGGTTGAGCACCAAGCTTAGGCTCAACCGGCGCCACAGGACAGGCCGGACACGGAACATCGCCGGAGAGAACGCCCCAGAGACGAAGACCACGCATGTGGATGCGCATATGAGAGATGAAGTCAGTGAAATTGACCCCATCAAAAATCACCGGGCAGCGAGGGAGAGAAACGGTGCCCGAAGACATGGTACCTGTTTTTTTTTCTCTTTTTTTTTACAAAAAGGAGATGTGGTTCTCTGTTCTGAGATCAGAACAGAGCACGCGATGGGCGGGAGCACCAGTGGGTGCCGGGCGCCGGGCGGCGGCGCGCCGGGGCCGGCGGCAGGGGGAGGCGGCCGAGGCCGGTGGTGGGCGGCGGCGCCCGGCAGCTCACCGACCGCAACCGGGACAGCGGGGCCGGCGGGCGGCGTGGAGGTCGGCGGACCGGCGGCCGGCGGGCGGCCGAGAAGACCACGGAGGCCGGCGGCTCGGGCGGGCGGGCGGGGAGGCCGTCGGAGCGGCACGGACGGGTGAGGCCGGCATAGCGGCGCGGGTGGGCAAGCGGGCGGGGAGGCCGGCAGCGCAGCGCGGGCGGGCAAGCCGGCGGGTGGGGGGGCTCGGTGGAGAGGCCGGCGGCCGGCGGATCGGGTGGGGAGGAGAGGAGCGCGAGTTGCAGCACGCCGGTGGATCAAAGGTAGCAAGAAAAAAAATCTAAACCCTAATTTGCTCTGATACCATGTTAGGAGATATGCAACTTGGATCTATTGCACAGCCCAATAGGCATATATATAGTACAAGGTGACTTGGAGTACAAGGAAATATAGACTCCTATACCAATACGAATACAACAGTACTATATCTCTAACAGAGACAGGCAAGAACCAATAAATAGTACCTACTTTGGTTCAACAGCTGAGTATGAATATACACTGTTGTAATCGAAAGCACTGTTGCTGCTGCTCTCATCTTTTATAGGCAAGTGTTCCCCTTGAGGATCTCTACCTATTGCATTTTCCAAAAATGTTCAGCTGATAAAGATACTGAGTTTAACAACTGTGTCCCTTCATTCTGTATAATGATCTCAAGTTCCTTCACCACATCATTCATTGTCGGGCGATCAGCACCAGACTCTTCTACACATTCCATAGCCAACTGCACGAATCTCCTGAAGCCAACCAACTTTGCTGAATCCCGGATTGCTGGATCAATTAGGCTCTTCAAGCCATAGTACTCTTGATCATACTGGTCCACTGCTGTCCTGATCTCACGCACAATATACCTACCTTTCTCTATGGGCTGCCTTGAGGTTATTAGTTCTAGCATGACAACTCCGAAACTATAGACATCACTCTTCTCAGAGAGTTGTTGAGTCATGTAGTACTCAGGATCCAAATAGCCCTAGTAATTCAATATAGAAGAGGAATCAGCAAGATATCTTCTCCCCCCAATAAAAACTATGCACTTTTAGTTCCCAGAATTACTTACCAGTGTTCCCTTCACTTGGGTAGAAACATGGCCCTTTTGCGTGTCAGATACTAGTTTTGAAAGACCAAAATCAGCTACCTTTGCAGTTAGACTTTCATCCAAAAGTATATTGGTTGATTTTATATCTCTGTGGATAATTGGTGGATTAGCAAGTTCATGAAGGTATGCTAGACCTTTAGCAGACCCGATGGCGATCCTAAGGCGCTTCATCCAATCCAAGTGTGTCCCTCCTTTACCTGCAGTTAAGCTATGGTTAGACCCTATGTCCTTATTTAGGAGCATGTAATCATTAGGTAAAAATGTGGTGGTAGTTATAATGAAGAGTATACCCATCAGGTTCTCCTTTAGTGTCCCGTTAGGAATATACTCATAAACCAACATCTGCTCCCCTTGTTCGTAGCAGAAACCTACTAGGCTCACCAGGTTCTTGTGATGAACCCTGGACAGTAGCTCAATCTCATTCTTGAACTCAGCTGCACCTTGCATGGATCCTTGCTGTGCACGTTTTATTGCAGTCACTTGCCCATTTGTGAGCTTTCCTTTGTAAACCTTTGAAGAGAGTAAATAGGATATTAGATGCTTCTGTAAACCCTTACATATGTCTAAATATGTGAGCAGAAATTCAGTTACCTTCCCATATCCCCCAGATCCTATCTCGTATGTTTCTGAGAAATTATTGGTGCATTTTTTCAGTTCCTCAAATAGAAAGTATCTTGCTCCTTTCAGTTGTGGTATGTCTCCGTTATCTTTACCACCTGCTCCCCATGATGCTGTGGTATCAAAGCATTAACAAGATCTTTAGCAAACATGCTGTGACACTTCTAAAATGCCTATGGTTATCTTCCTTAGAAATTTTTTGGCATGTATAGAAATAGAAACTAACAATGGCTAGATGTAACACATCTTCCATTAGATGAATTTTCCTGTGACAAAATAACACATTACCAAACGGATAGTAGTTCGCTCTACTGCCTCCTTGGCTATTTTCCTCTGGCGTAGAGCATATATTGCTACCAGAACAAGGCCAACAATAGGGACAAAACCAGCAGCTGCTATTCCAATTATTGCACCGGTGCGCATTGAGGATTTTTTACCACTTGGGCCTGAAATGAATGTTATGTAAGATTTGAAGATATATCAAATAAAAGAGAATACAAACCTACAAAGTGTGCATACTTGCAAAGTATGTGCTTGCTATGAAGCTGTATGGTCCAAATCCAGGTGGAGCTTTATAAGTTTGGTTAACCAAAACTGAACTGATTCTTATAACTTCTGAGCGATTGAAGCTCATTCCAACTGGAAAAACCTTCACTGTGAATGTTAGAGGAGCTCCTGGACTGAACTCAACATTGGAAAGTGCAACTGATCCTGCAGCTAGGCTAAGGTTCTGCGCAAGTGTGGACTCCAATTGTTGGAATATCCTGGGGTTTGTCACATCAGAGAAGATGGGTGCTCGGAAGATCATCAAACCCTGGAAGGGGGTTGTGCATGCGCAGTTCTGTGAAATCTCTGGATTGGCTGACTGATCAGTGGGGCATGAAATGACACCACATGGGCCTAGGCTAGTAGAGTATGGCACTTGCTGCTTTTGCTTAAGCATGCAAAAACTGATATTTTCCAAGCATATAGGATTCCCTGTTAGTCTGGACGAGAATAAAAAAAGACGGGTGAGAATGCATGCACTTAGTTGTACAAGTAGACATCCATATGGGGTGATACTTACATTAGGCTGCTGGTGTAGCTTGGATCAACTTTAACTTCAGTGATCTGATTATTTGTCAAATTAACAACCCGCAGTAGTGAGCTGATGTTACTGCTCATATTAAGTGACCCACGGAAAGCATTCTTAGCTAGTGATCTACATTACAAGTTACAACATCAGAAGGCATAGATTGGTATATTAGAGTGTACTTAGAAGTCATGTAAAGGTCTATTTGCAACTAAAGCGATACAAACATAAATATAAATGAAGGGTGTGAGGTCTCAAGGGACACAACTATTTCCCAAAAATCTACAGAAATTTACTGAAGAGAAACTTTCGTAGCTAGATATGCTATAAAAGAGCTGTAGCTAGTCTCGAGGAAATTACACTTGCTGCATCTGTGGGGAGCTGAAAAGAGCACTAGGTATTGTCCCAGTAAGGCGATCATTGTCCATAAATCTGCAAATTATCCAACCAGAGCAATAACATTAGTTAATATGCAACTTACTAAACGAGAATGGATTTTGTACACTCAAGGGTGATTGAACATACTATATCAGCCATTGATACAGCCTCGAGATGTGTGCACACATTGCAATAAATGTGGGATGAGAGAATGTGCATAGATCTCCAGGTTAGACTCATGACTGAGATAGTGTGTCCACTCACCCTTGAGTGTACCTAGGCTTTTGACCTTACTAAATACATTTAATATTCACTTGTTAATCCTCAGACAACTCACAAGGTGTTCAGAGACGTCAGCGTTGAAAGCCATCGTGGTGCTGGTGAACTTGCAAAGTTATTGTTGCTTGTGTCCCTGTTTGGAGGGGGGAAAATTCTTAATACCACAGAAGAATCACTAAACTTAAACATTGATATGTTTTGTGTCTTACACGTAATTGAGATCAGTTGCATTAGTGAGGTCTGGCACTGTCCCGTTTCAGTTCATTGCTTGCTAAGCTCCTGCAACAACCAAAGAAATATTTGCAACATCATTTGCAAGGAAGAGGAAATATTAGTTAGTATTCATTAATGATAGTTACTTACAGTTCCATCAGGTTAGCCAGGTTGCCGATACTATTAGGTACTGGCCCATTGAATTGGTTATGGTCTAGTCGGCTGAAACAAGTATAGTGGACAAAAAAAAATGTCAAGGAAATTGTGCAAAAGAGAGTGCGAGACAAATGAAAAAGCGTTTATCAGGTATGTACATAATTTGAAGTGTTTTGACCAGTCCAAGAGATTCTGGGATTGGTCCAGTAAATTTGTTGTTGTCAAATATCCTGACAATGATTGCCGAAACCAGTCAGATGATATGAATGAAAATAGGACATTAGCAAGTGCAAATGAATACACTGCTTACACATGTATAAGGCTCATATTGGCACTGAAAAGACTTCTGTCCATTGGGCCTGTCAACTGGTTCTCGCTAAAATGGCTGTTGATTTGGATGGATGGATGGGTAAGCCAATATGGAAATTAGCACATGGAAGCAGCAGTGCATATCATGATTCCTTTTATCCTAGAGCTGGTACAGTATTTGAGTACTTACAAATGCTTTGTGTTGACAAGTTTATCCAACCCTGAGTTTGAACTTGTTGAGACTGGGATTTGTCCTGACAGCTGATTGGCCGACAAGTCCAACCAGATGAGATCTGTGAGAAGGCCAAGTGCTGCAGGTATTCCACCAGTGAATTGATTTGAGTTCAGGGCCCTGTATGAGAACAATATGTCAGTGGACTGGTATCACCTCATGAACAGAATAATGTTCATTGAAGATTTCCTTCCAAATTTCAGTGAGTTCTTACAAGAATGTGAGCTGCCTTAAGTTGCCTATCTCTTGTGGGATGCTACCAGTAAAGCCACATCCAAGCAAAATCCTGAGAAAACCAAGTTACGTCAATGTTTCCCTCTTTTCTTTGGTCCTCCCCGCATACACCAGAGAGGAGTAATGTTATGGTATAGTCACTGTTCTTACAGAGTGGTGAGCTGCTTCAGATTTCCAATGTTTGGAGTAAGTGGACCTCCGAGAGTTGGATTGTTAGACAGATCCCTGCATGTAGTTCATGTCAGTAGCCTAAAACATATTCTGTTCTAGGTTTCTAAGGGTGTGTTTGGTTTGAGGGATAGGTTGGGTTGGTTGAGGGCACCCTCATCCACCATTTTTTCCTGGATGGGCTCAACCAGCTTTTTAGAGCAATTTTCTACTAAATTGGCTATCCTCATCCCTCTCATACTCTGAACCAAACACAGATCAACCAACTAAAAACTGGTTATCCTCATCCCACTGAGGGATAGCCAGTGAACCAAACACACCCTAAATAAACTTGTATGTTGTAGCATCTCGTTCACTGGAGCCCTATCCGTTGCAGTGTGGTTTTGTTGAGAAAACGCTGAAGTTCTTATTGTTGGCTAAAGGAAGTTCTTTTACAACTGAGGAAGCAAGGACTTACAGATATGTCAGAGCAGAGAGTTGGTCTATGGCGTTGCTTAATGTACCTTTCAAATTCATGCTTGATAGTCTCCTGCAAATACCAGGTTTCAGCAGATTGTTTGTTAATAAAAGAAGTAAAAGAATGACGACTGATAAGTTGAGCACCAACACTTCTGTTACTCTCCCATTAGAACAGGAAATTCCATCCCAGGAGGTGCAAGGATCGGTCGATCCTGTCCAGCTTTCTGGTTCATTCTGCCAATTCTTCATCAATGCCCGTAGTGCGGCAACTGTGGAATTTATTAAGCTAACATTAGTTGAGCACTTTTATGTCAACAACTCCAGTAGTTGATCCGATTACTGTCATGGATCATATTAGCCACTAATATTATCCATATGAGACGTAGATGCAAGAATCACTGTAGAGAATTCAGAAAAGGTCTCGATCCAAGAAAGGAGGGCTGCTTCTTTGAACTCTCAATTGTACTAGCAGGAAAGAGACACTGTTCCAGTTTCACTTTTTATCATGCGAACCTATTTCTCCGACTTTAATTTGATTGATTTGACATACTGTGGATTTGATTCATTACAGTTTTACTTTTGCACCACCTACCGTAGCAAGACAAATCAAAACAACCTAAAGAGACTGATAATAGATGACGAATTCATCCAACAATTTACTTGTGTTATTGAACTGAATTACCTATTAAGACTACCGAATTAACAAACAAAAGCATAATCTTGATGTTATAGACTACCATGACGCTGATTTTTTCCATAGCAACTGGACATTCATGATAATGAATCGATTCCGTTCATCTTACACTCCAGGCAGATCTAATCTGGCCAACGGCCACTCAGTGAACAACTCATTCTAAAAAGAAGGCAACTTTCTTCCTAAAACCCAATGCAACGAATGAAGGATTACGGCTTACCATCTTGGGAGTTCGTCTGGCTGGAGCCTAGCCGGAGGTCCACCAAGAGCAAGAACAGAAGTAGCAGCCATTGCATCGCCACTCCACCGTGCTGTCCCGGCCTCCACAGCAAACCAAGCTCACAACCAAACCAGAAACAACGTTGATGGCTGTTCTTGTGGGAGAAGTCTAGCCAGTGAGCAAATTATGCTGAAGCTAGCAGCTACCAAATGGTGGCCCCTCCTTCCTGAGGTAATAACCAGACCAAGAAAATAGCCTTTCAAACAAACCACCTTATATATAACTAGATTCAAGAGAATTTCTTATCAGGTATTGCCTATAAGACTGCTTACCAGGTCCAAGTAAAAGATATGTACATAGAAAAATGCATGCATGCAAGGTAATGGGGAACCTAAAGTCTTAAACAAGTCTTAGCAAGAGCTCGATTGAACTGATTTATGAAATGGTTCAAGAAAACGTTTGTGTATTCATCTTGAGTAGTGGAAGCAGCCTTTTGCATGTTCTTGTGGGGCATTGGCTACCTTATGCATTGCTCCTTCCGAGCATTGATCCAGTCTTAACTTCTTGGCTTGGATGTTTCTGGGTTTTATACGTTTTCTTTCCACATCATTGTATTATTTGTTGACAGATAGATATATATATCTGGTACGGCCATAAGTTTGATTTTATGTGTGCTTGGCCCACATGTCAGCCACTGGATGTGCTGCTCAGCAGTTGTACTTAACAGTTCTGTTTTCCCTTTTGCAGGTGAGACCTATGTTGTACGAGCTATGAATATGAATTTTCAGGCTGAGTCAAGGTGCCTGCAGGCACGAGGCCTGGTGATGTGGATATGGCGTTAGGGATGGATTATGCTAACTACGCAACGAGTCCCCTTGATGGCAAACGCGAATGCGTCCATGATCCATCATGATACTTTTTTTTTCATGATCACGATCTAATTTTTCATTCTCCAGAATCTGAGATAGTCATTTAAATGTAATTTAATAATTTTATTATGTAGGTTTCTCAAGGACATTAAAAGCTTTGAGTTATATCACTGAGAATTTGGAAATTATTTTCTTCATGGGATCTTCAGAAGTAAACACCACAATGGTTGGGTGTGACCTGTAACGAAGTAGCCAGGGCGGCATACTTTCGGACCTGCCTGACCATCATCTTTCCTTTGTCGTCATTGCTGACAGCTTGACATATTGAAATGTAGATACACTCTGATGCATGCTGTAGCGAATGCAGTCGAGGCAGGCAACGCCAAAGGACATCTTTAAGAAAAAAAGTTTGCACACAGAAAGATCCTTCTGCGTGCGGCCAAACTGAACGGCAGGCCAATGATAGATTTGTCGAGATAAATGGTTCGTCTCTTTCCTCGGTTGTTTTAGTGGGTGATTGCAAGTTGGATGATGCAAGAACGGTAGAGGACTCGAGACCTGAAGCCACTTGGTGGCCTGGTGCCAATACGGCAGCGCACACTCCGTGTGACCCTTATCTTGGCAAGAATTCAATTGAATGGAGTCTGTCTTGTCCCAGCATTTTGTGCCAGCAATAATCTAGTCATTTAGTACTAGTATGAAAATGTTTTCAGTGGGAATAAGCGGTAAAAAAGAGGTGTCGTTTACTTCTTCTCGGCTTAACACTAACTCGATGTATTTTAGAGTTTAGACGAAGCTTACATTGATATATATATATATATATATATATAGTTCTCGCCACTATCCACTCGTTCGATGTTTTTTTTGGAGTTTAGACGCAACTTACCAAGGGGAAATGGGTAGCACATGAACTCTCTGCGACGGAAAAGTATGACCGAACTGATCTCGTTGGTTAGAGAGCTTGTCAAACCTAGGTATACAAGCGCGTACGTACGAAAATGGCGAGATTTGAAGCTCTCGTAATCTTGGAGTACCTAATAGCAACAAATTTATGAGATAAGAAGGCATGTTTTAAAACCTCGAAATTCACGAGTTTTGCTTCATGGATCGACGTCAGTCTTTTTTGCTAAGAGTGTAGAGTGACGCTACTACCGAGAGTGGATTTTCTAGCGTGCACGCTAGGTGAAGTAGTGCAATCAGCCGTCCAATGCCTCATTGAGATTCGTGCCTCCCTTTTGTGGTATTTGGACTTTAGTTTCAATACAATGCTTGTAAAGTACACGATACAAGCATCTTTTCTCTCTCCTTATTTATTTTCCTCTCCACCGTGTGTGCATGTGAGCTGCTTTTCCCTTCTCTCTCTCCACTCCAACTCAGATATCTACTTTATCTAGATTCTCTCTCTCTCCACTACAACTCACCCATTTAATTTTAAATGCAACACTTTAAATGAGTAAAATCTTTTCAACGAAAACTCCGATTTAAGTTTCGTTTGAACAGTTGTGTTTGTTATGAAAAGATCATCAAGATGAGATCAATATTGGATATATTATCTAAAAAATAATTTTTATTTTGAAACTTTGATGAAACCGACATGAAACCGACACGAAACTTGGTGATTTTCAGTATGGTTCCGATTTGTCATGTTTCATATAGTTTCATCATGTTTCATATGAGTTTTCATCGTGTTTCGTATGAGTTTTCACTCTGGTTCGCTTTGGTTTCATCGTGTTTCATATGAGTTTCACTGCGGTTCACTTTGGTTTCATCGTGTTTCATATAAGTTTCACTCTGGTTTGCTTTGGTTTCATCGTGTTTCATATGAGTTTTACTCTGGTTTACCCCAGTTTCATCATGTTTCATATGAGTTTCGCTATGATTCATTCTAGTTTCATCATGTGTTTCATTATGGGAACATTATGGGTGAAATTTCAATCTTGTTCCATGAGATTTCATTATAGTGTGTTAATACCTAGATGTGATATTTCCCAAAATTGATCCTTCTTCCCCTAGCTTCTCCGACAATCCTTCTTCTCACTGAATCAGTTAGCAAATGATGAACTCACTAGCTGCTGTATATAAGATCGATCTTGCACAAGAGCAGCAGCACAACACAATCGAGAGACCTGCTAAGATTATATGAATCCTATCTAGCATCGCAGTGTAGAACGCTTTGCAACAAATAAATCATGCTTAAATACAAACTATTAGATTATATGAATCCTATCTATACGTGACATTTCTTAATTTTTTAAAATCATGTATGAGTTCCAAAAAAATCTAAAAAAATTTATACCGGTTTATAAATGAAGTATACACACGTAAATTTTTGTAAAATAATATGCATTTTTGTGAGCTGTGTAAAAAAAACAAATTCAAACGGGAAAAAGCCAAAAAATTAACTGTTGTGTCGCACCTGCACTGGGCGACGCATGCACTGCTACAGTGCGCCTGTAGCGCAGTTAATTTGTTTCCGTTTGATTTGTTTTTTTTACACAGGTCACAAAAATGCATATTATTTTACGAAAATTTATGTGTGTATACTTCATTCCATTATAAACCGGTATAAATTTTTTTAGATTTTTTTGAAACTCATACATGATTTTAAAAAATCGAGAGAAATGTCAGGTATATTTTTAAATTACGCTTGCGGGTGCGACGCGAACCCGTCGCCCAGTGCAGGTGCGACGCGAGACCGCCAGTCCGACGCGTGTTTTGTGGGGCCGCGCTTAGCCAGCGTCGCCCTTCAGAAGTGCGACGCCAGCGTCATTTGACACGTAGCTCCCTCGGCCTCGGCTGCTGAGCTCCTCGCCGTCCGGACCAATGCAGTCGGCGGCGCACGTGTGCAGGACGATGAAGCCGTGCAAGCTCGCAAGTACAGAAAGAGAGAGAGGAGAGACGGCGACCCTGGACCCAGGAGCGGTGAGACGGCGGCGGACATAGGCACGGCATGGTGGCGCAGCAAGAGAACCGGTGGCGGGTTGGTTGAGAAAGGAGAACCGGATCGGGGAAGAGAACTAGAAGAGAGAGGGGAACCAGGCAGCGCTGGCCAGATCCGGTCACGCGGGGGAGCTCCCGGTTCGAGCTCGTCGCCGCCTGCATCTGGTGCGGCGGCGGAGCTCGGGGACGGGCGGCGGGACTCGCAGACGGGGGCGGCGGAGCCTCGGGGAGCTCGCGGCGGAGCTTGGGGGGGAGAGCTTGAGGAGGGCCGGAGGGGAGGGGCAGCGGCGGCCATGGCGAAGCTGGCGTTTTGGATCTGAGGAGAGAAGAGAGGATGACGGAGATGGGATAAAGAGAGAGATGATGGGACATAACAAGATGGAATACAAGGGAATACACGAGCGAATACACGAGGACAGAATATGTACGCACAAATCTTGATGCACACTGGATGGTGAATTCTACTACTTTATATAGCGTGCACGCTAGAAAAGACTTTCACCGCTACTACCTCCTTTCGCCAAAGTAGGTCACAGCGTGCTAATATGTTATTCAGTGTTCCCATCCCAAATGAACTCATATTTATTATACCTAATCACACGGCACAGCAACCACTCTAGCTGACATATGATGAATATGGTCTCTATAGATTAGTAACAAGCGAACACTTCTCTTCCCATGTTTGAAATTAGGTAAGTGTTATGAGCAAGTTGCAGTCCTTGATATAAAACACATGGTTGTTTTTGTTAAGAAAAAGAGAGTCAAACGCCTGCTGTGCTGGTAACTGTTTCGATGTGTTCTCTTTTCCTTCTGAAACTCGCCGAGTCGCAGTCTCATCAAGTAGTTCACGATCGATCGATGCACATTATGGTGCAGCTCAATGCAGGTTGGAACTCGTCCAAATGCTAGCAGATGCAGACCAGAGCAGGGCGACGTGACCGCCAGTTGGCTCGCGCAGAGAGGATGCAGAGCTGCCGGCGCCGGAGTCAAAAGGCCTGAACAGAACAGGTGCGCGCGCTTGGGGGAGGACCAGCCAACGCCGAACCTGCCAGACATGGCGCGAGGCGAGACCGATCGTGAGGCCCGTTACTTCGACATCTACCAGGCACCAGCTGATGGGAGCCATCGATCGGATCACGCGAAAGGGGACAATCTGTCCCCTGCTTGGGCATGCACGCTCACCCGACGTGTCCCTCCCAATCTCTGTTTCCCTTTGGATGGCCGCCACACCGGGCGCTGTTCGTCCAGGTTGACGACACGGACGAATCTGCCGCCGTTGGAGACGCCGCCCTTGATAGGTGCTCCAGCGGGCTCAGAGCTGTAACATGTAGGATTCTACGGTGTGGCGGAAGCGGAAAACGATGTGAAAGGAAAGTTGTGCACAGCCATATGCTCCCGATTGTTTTTTCACGTGAAAGGAAAGCTGTGCACAGCTATATGCCCCCGATTGTGTTTTGGTTTTTAGCAATCGTAGCGATTTTGTTGATTAAATAAAATAATACAATGGATTAAAGAAATTGAATAAAATACGAATAATAAAGACTCCTGATAAAAATAAAAGTTACATCAAATCCTTCAAAATCGTCATCTTTAGTTCCACCATTTGCATCTCGATATTTCTCTAAACCTATAGTGAAAAAACTGCAGAAAACTAAACCTACATAAGCTGCACTAACCTCAAAAGTTTTGATGAGCCACCCACCGCAAAAGGTGAGAACCTAATACCGTTGAACACTTTGTGACTGGGGACGCATCCCTTACAACGCAGGATGCCAAACCGCTGTTTTGTCACTGTATCGCCGAGGAAGAAGACCAAGAACATGGAATGATGAAACGGAAGAACCACATATTAGAACAAACTCAATATTACAGTTGTCACCACCACCTCTAAGTCAGGCCAAATTGCCGAGCGATAATAAAATTTTTGATACGCCCAAATTCACCAAATTACACAGCATTGGGCCCATAAAAATAAACTCATAGGCCCATCTAAACGAAAGGCCCAAAACAGAAGAAGGCAGGAAAGTTTTGCTAATGGAACCGCGTAGGGGGTAAGAAAATAATGAAATCGTGTAGGAAGAACAACAGCTCTATCCGAATTCAGGAGGCATCATCATTTTTTAGATTAACTTTACACTGTTGATTGATCGACTACAGGGAGACAGAGTGTTCGCACACGGGAGACAGTGGACATAAATAATACTCCCTCCGTCCACAAATATAAGGCGTGCACGGAATTTTAGGTTTAACTTTAACCAAGAATTAAACCAATACTATTAAACTATATAATATAAAAGTGATACTATTTGAAAATATGTTTGAATATGAATCCAATGATATCATTTTTGTGTCATATAACTTAATATTATTGGTTTAAATTTTTTGTCAAAGTTGAACCTTAAATTTCGTGCACGCCTTATATTTGTGGACGGAGGGAGTAAAGATAATTATAAATATAAAATATTGTATGTATTAGTACAGCCACTAATTGCCTTGTGGTGGCAGATTTGTACGGGTTGGATTGAATGTGCGGATACCCCAACCATGTGTTCACGACAGCATTCATGGTTTGTTTGGTAGTAGTAATAAGTTAACTGAAGAGAGTAAGCAAAAGGCGGTCGGTAACAAGACAAATTGACGACAGTTATTTCTCTATCACTTTATAACGATAAAATTCCTCAAGCTAATCAACCATCGCATTGCTTCCCAAATTCCGCAAAAATGGACACGTACGGGGCACGTCGCAGAGGACCTCAAAGCCGTACCGCAGAAACCTCCCGTTCCAGATTTCCAGTGTTGTACAATGCTCATGCTCCAACGACTTAATCATACGCATATCTATTGCTTTCCCATACTAAACACACTTGTCAATCATGAAAACCAGCATTTTGACGACCTGGAGACTTGTTGTCCTTTCTGTTTGTATGGCCGGAAGAATGTAATGCTGAACTTTTCTATTCATGCCGCACATGCTGCATGAGACAGCATCTCTTTTGTTTTTTCTTTGAAGAGCATATACACTGCTTGATCGGGCGTATCATGGTCGTGGTTGGTTTTACACTGCTTGGTGTACAATCCTACAGCGGTTGAGCAATTCAGCTCAGCGCGGATCCTTTCCGACTAAACACCACCGGTGTGATACGCTCGGAAAGCAGCGGGGCAAAAATAAAGGTGACCGATCGATCTGGTTCTTAGCTACTGCTTGAAGCGAAGTCAAGTGGCTTTACGGGAGCCACGAAAAGCGCAAATCATGGTGGTAACCAACCACTGCACTGCCCCTGCGCACGCTGCAGAACCCAACCACTCGAGACTTGAGAAACCAGGTGTGCCGAAAATAAAAACATTCAGGACTACAGCTTGCGTTTCAGTGAACCACTACTTCTTCCTCTTCAGTTCTTCTTTTGAGGTGTCACAGCTTGAGTCACACTGTCACACAGTCATGGTGAGATCTCATGGATCTCGCATTGTTGGATGCCAAGAAATTCCACTACCATGATGAATGGCCTTCTTTAAAGGGTGTGCAAAGTGCAAACAATTACTACCACTTTCAACTTTGCCTTTTGCTTTCTTTCCTACGGCGCACGTTCTGGGTTCTGAAATCCAAACCATGCACGATGTGAATAGGTGGTGAGTTCGGTACCGTATAATTTTCTATGAGACCAGAGAGACCAAAGGTAACAACGATATACGAACGAACTTAACAGGAAAACGACGCGTTCGCACTGTTGATGTGGACCGACAGACACGTACGCGATAATCGAAAGTTCAGAAGATGTCTGATTACTCCTTCATGTGCCGTGTCTCTTACACTTCTATAGCCAAACATCAGTAGTTACTCTATCATGTATCATGTGCATCGTCTCCACACTTCTACAGCCAAAACATCAAGCATGGTTCGGATTTCAGAGGCTCACGGTTTGAAATATACGTACATTATGAATATCATCCAATTACATGTGCACTTCTGTTTATCTAAGAGCACTGAATTACAGTGATAGAATGTTCTGACCATGAAGCTTTATTTACAGCTTAAAAAGCCAACGCCACTCTGGCATATCAAGCTATGTAAATTTTTTGCATGTGGCGCTGGTTGCTAACCACAAGGAACTGAGGGACTCTCTACCGTACCCAGCAATATGGTTTTCTTTTCCTTTAAGTTACTAACTGACGTGCTTCCTGCTTATAATCCCGTTACTTCTTGTACAACGGGACTGACAGGACCACTCGGATAAAGTTGCTAAGGAGCATGAGAGGGCCGCTAGTTCGAAGAGTGAGTTGCTGCTTACTTACCAGAGATCACACAATCTGAATGACGTGATCTATGCTATGCAGGCTGCTAGTTCCCAGAAAAGGAGTTTGCAGATTCTATTTGCTACGTTGCTTTCTGTGTCGCTGTACTTACTCGCCCAGGTGATTATGTCAATTTACGAAAAGTATGATATTCGCCATGGCTAACAACAAAGTGAGCTTAGAGCATCTCTAGTGTGCTCTCTAAGCTATTCCCAATAATAGACATAAAAGGCACGAGTCGACTCTGCAAAATGCATTATCTCATGTGGAATCGACTCCAGTAGAACGAAAATGAGGTTTAGATTGAAGATATAAAAGGCACGAGTAGGACTAGGGGCAATAATATTCGATTGCTTCCGCTGACCGATTTATCCAAAGATTTAGGCTTCATCAAATAGTTCACTCAAAAGCTTAAGAGCTTTTTTAGGGTATCTTCGGGTAATTATAAGCAGTTCATTCTTGACGATTTAATCTTTAAGATCAACTTATACTACTTCACTAATCGAGCAGCATCCCCACATAATGTGAACAGTAAAAAAGCTAGCTCAGGAAAAATCGGTATAATTCTCCGTTAAATCCTGCAGCTCCAAGGGTAGGACACTAATTTTTCAGCGATTTATTGAATCGAGCCCCCTGACTTCCGTAACCCTCCTGACTCCGTCACTTACATGCGTGCTGCCAGCTCCCTGACCACGCCGTCACCCAGTGGCGGAGGACGAAAAAAAATTGAAGTGGGGCGAACTCGACTCACCGGTGAACTCTAAAGCCAAAAAAAAATTGATGCAAAATCAAAGTAGTCCTAAATAGAATCACCAAATACAATGTAAATATAAACATTTTTAAGTAGAAAAACAACCTAGAAACATACCGATAATTAAGCTCTAATGGCATCTAGAAGGCCTAGGCAATGGCAGTGCCCTACCCTTCTTTTGAAATTCTTCCTTAATTTTACCAAGATCAAGCCTTTTGAATATCCCTCATTCGATGTAGCACACCATCAAGTCATTAAGCCAACCATCGGACATCTTGTTGCGCAGCTCGGCCTTGATGATTTTCATTGCTGAGAAGGCTCTTTCAACTGTTGCCGTCGCTACCGGTAGTAGCAATGACAACTCAATGAGGCGATAAACCGTAGGAAACATGATGTGCCTTTCAAGTTCAACCATCTTTTTAGCTAGGCTTGCAATATCATGACAAGCTCTAAAGTCTTCAATTCTTCTCATATGAATAATGAATAGCTCAAGATTATCTTCTATATGCTCACGTTCATAATTAGAGAAATTCTCATGATAAATATCCGTAAGTCGAGCCAACTTATTCACATTGAACCTAGAAAAGGAGTCTCTTGGATCAAGACAAGAAAAGTTCTGGAGCAGTTCTGAAGATACCTCATTAAAGCGATGATCAAACTCTGTGGTGATGGAGTCTATAGCAACATAGAAGGTGTCCACGCGGAAGAAATGTTCAGTGGTGACGTTGTTTCTTCCACCTTTTCTTGATCGACCCCATCTTGGTACCGGTTCATCCATATTTGGTATTACGATGTCATTTTCAGTGCAAAATGCTTTGACATCTTCCAAGAGTGGCTCCCAACCATCATTTCTCCAGTTGATCAAACGTGTTCTCACATCCTTAACCAAAGACATTGCCTAAAATGTTGCAATTATAAGTTCAAATCAACAAAATATATCAAGTCAAAGTAAAATATATAACATAATCCATCGCATACCTGAACAACATTCTGATCCTTCCTTTGCAATAGAAGAGATAAATCATTTGTTATACGAAGCAATTTTAACATCATCTTCATGATGAACACAAAGCTAAAAGTCTCCATTAGATGAACCATACCCCTTGCCCTACATGGAACATGCACATCATCCTCAACAATGCCCAAAACTTCTATCACTGCATCCCACATCGATGCAATGCGAGACAAGGTTGTGTAATGAGAACCCCATCTTGTATCTCCAGGTCTGACCAGAGATGTTTCTTGATTTTTCCCTCTTCCCGTGGGCATCTCACCACTCTCAATCTTAGCCAAAAGAATCTCTTTGTGCTTATCAAGCAATATATCCTTCCTCCTGCAAGATGAACTACACAAATTGACAATCAAGGACACATATTCAAAAAAATCCTCAACACCTTTGCAACATCTCGAAACTGCAACAACTATCAACTGCAATTGGTGGGCAAAGCAATGAATATAGAATGCACATGGGTTCTCATCACGGATTAACTTCTTGAAAGGACCTTAATGACTAAGATGTCGCCTAGAGAGGGGGGTGAATAGGCAATTAAAACTTCTAATCAATTCTAGTCAATTTAAATGCGGAATTAAACTATTGGCTATTGACAAGATTATTCCCCCACTAGAACTTGGTTCAACTAGTGCAATATCAACATAAACAAGTGTATATGATATCAAGGCTAGATTGAATAACTAGCAATACTAAATAGCAACCAATTCAAATCTATACAAGATATATGTAATAGCAAGAATGAATTGCGATAAGTAAAGGAGATAAGGGACAAAGGATTTTTCACCTGGAGTTCGAATATCCACCGATATCCTACGTCTCCGTTTGAGGACCCGATCACACTTGATCAAGGGTGGGCTCCCTCTCAAGCCACTTCCTCTCGAGGACTCTCCGGAGTCTCCTCGACCACTACGGTTATCTCCTTTCTCCACTCCCGGAGATGGCGAGATCCAAAGCCACTTCACAATTCCTCGGGCCTCTTCACAATTCTTCACGAAGAGATCACCGAGCTCTCAACCACCAAGCCGTCTAGGAGTCGGTGGCCTCCAAGAGTAACAAGCTCTCGGACACGCGCTCGAACACAATCGACGCCAAATGCTCAACACGATGCAACTAATGCATACGCTAAGTGCAACCAATGCACAACTCTTCCTCACACCTCAATCTAGCAACACATGCACTTGAGGACTTTTGAAGAGGCTAGGAGCAAGAGGGAAGGATCAACAAATGACCCAAGAGGCAGCCGCCCCCATCCCCCACGGGCTAGGGTGGGTATTTATACCCAAACCCCTAAAACTAGCCGTTGGATGGTTTCTGCGAAAAGGACGGTCAGACCGCCTCACAAGGCCGGTCAGACCGCCTTACTCCAACGGCTATAAAAACTAGCCGTTGGACCTCCTGACACACAGGGAAACCGAAAGGCCGGTCAGACCGCCCAAACTGAACCAACACACAATCGGACCTTCCGATCCAAAGTCGGATACTCCGACTTTTCCAGAGCACTCAAAACACGGGTGACATCGGAACTTCCGGGAATATCGGAGTATCCGGAAAATCATATCCAGAACCTCCGACCACATCGGAACATCCGATATTCTCATCGGAACCTCCGAAGTCCCAGAGAAAAGCCTCAAAACCGCCAGCCTGACAAGGCCCGGTCAGACCGCCCTCTGGGGCCGGTCAGACCGCCCTCAGAGCCAGTTTAAACCGCTCTAGCCGGTCTGGCTGAGAAACCTTTGGTTTCTTGCATCTTTTCCCTGGGAGATCAAAACCAAGCAAGCCTTGACACAAGGACTTTCACTTTAGTTCATATACTTCGAAAATCAACTTTCCGGAGTCCGTGAACTTAGATAAAACACTTCGACCACAAAGGTCAAGAAGCAAACCACAAGTGCCGAGACACAAAGTCAAGGGCAAAACCACACGCACACTCATAAAACGGTCCGAAGCCTTCAAGCACTCACAGCTCGGAATCTCCGGACACGCTAGAGCCCAAAGCTCTAGCACTCACAACACAAGAACCAATGCGGCGAAATGCAACATATGCAAGGACTTGAGCACTCGACATACGATGTGGACAAGCTAAATATCCGACAGCCCCTCTTAATAGTACGGCTATCAAACCTATAATCCGGTCTCTCTCCAAGCACCTAGAGACCGATAAAATGGAAAACCCTAGCTAGGCATACCTTTGCCTTGAGCAATCCTTGCCGGACTTGACGAATACATCATCCAAGTCACGTCACTTCTTATTGCTCTTCTGGGCTTGTCATCAACTCCACTTGAGCTTGATGACGATCTTCATCCTCGCTTGATCTTCAGAAGCTTGATGAAGTCCAAATGATAGCTCCATATGCACCAAAGCATAGGATGCTTTCTCTTCACATTGTCTTCATCGGTTCACCACTAAGGTTTGAACCGCAAGCATCAAGTTCATAAGTCTTCACCGTGCTCGACTTGATCTTGCTCTTCTATTTGGCACATTTGAATGTCTCGATTCAACTCTTGCCATTATATGAACCTAACCCCAACTCACTCTCAAACACATAGCATGTGGGTTAGTCCATAAAAACATTATTGACGACAATATACCTTAGTCATTTGAGCCATTCAAATGACTTAACCTTCACGCTTATCGTCAACCTTCTCGAGTCCAACTCATGGACTTCCTCTTGTTCTTCTCTTAGCTCAACTCATGAGCTTCGCACACCTCGATCATCTTTGAGTTCACTACTTGAACTACAATCTTGATTTTCCGAGATCTTCTTCTCTCTAACTTCTTCTTGATCATATGAGCATCACTTAGAATTCATTGATCTCGATGCATCTCTTTTGATCTCATGGCATTCCTCAATGAATCCATGCTCTATCAACCATTGCATCACCTATGGAACAACCTTCAAACAATTCTTAGCACAATTGTTAGTCCATAGGTATTATCATCAATTCCCAAAACCACACTTAGGGGCTAGATGAACCTTTAATCTCCCCCATTTTGGTAATTGATGACAATCTCACTAGAGGGTTGTAATTGAAATTTAAAGTTCTAAGTATACATCTCATCCGTGAGTAAAATGTATACTAAGAACAAGTTTTGATAACTTCAAACATCAAAAAGATGTTATGAATACCAAAACCGACTTTACTAGCATCAAACACCACTAAGGTTTTGATGTTAGTAGTGCTACAATATATATGGCAAACTCCCCCCACAATATATGCATGTGTGAATGATTTTGAGTTTCATTGCATATTTTGTTCATCTCAAATTTTGACGGAGTTTCCCTTATATATATATGATCTATATAGACAAGCAATGTACAATATATCAAGATCAAGTCTAAATATGCATGCATGACATCACAAGGATCATAAGTATATACTTTGGACAAAAAAGATATCACATGAAACTGAAGAACCACATAAATATCCATTAAGCACATAGTTGTCCAAAGTATATGAAGTCTCAACACATGAGATCAACTTAAAGGAAAGTGTTTAAGCTTATGCAAGAGATATTACAATAATGATCATATAAGCTTAACACACACATAGCGATACTAGCTAATATATAATACAAGCAAAAGAAATAGCTAGCACCCTTAGCCCGACTACCCATGCTCCTAAAGAAGGAAAGCACAAAGCTAACCCTTTCCAACCCTCTGGAACATGCTTAATACCCAAAAATCTTTCAACGGTCTCTCCTTTTTTGCTCACATACCTTTAGAAAAATGATACAATTAGTTGACTTACTGTACATAGAAGAACAAAAGTAAAAACACATAAGTAATTAACATACTTCAACACGTACCTCACAACCACAGCCATTTGTTCCTTGACCGATATATCACGGCATTCGTCAATGAGAACAGAGAAAAGACAATCATCCATCTCTTCTTTGATTGCTTTGGTGACCGCAGCGGCACAATGTGCGGCAAGTTCTTTTTGAATCGTTGGGGAAGTCATTTTGGCATTTTTAGGACATAACTCATCAAATGCAAGCTTCACTTCCGGAATCCTTGCTTTGAGCCAATCAAGCATCTCTAAAAAATTGCCCTTGTTCAAAGAAGAAGATGACTCATCGTGTCCACCGAATGGTTCACCTTGCAATGCTAGATAACTAACAATACCCAAAGATGTATCCACACGAGTTCCATACTTGACTAGTGAATCTTTGCTATAAGTTGTAACTTTACTTTTCACACTTGCTCTTTGATTCTTAAAATCATCACATGCTATCCTTGAAATATTATGGATGCTAGATGCCCCACCAACATGCTTATGAAATGATGCCACTGCATTTTTCCAATGATCATACCCCAATTTGGAGAAGACATCATGACCAAATTTATCATCCATTCGGTCATGTTTAAAAAGATAACAACAGAAGCAATAAGCCTTATCCTTGTCTACACTATATTCCAACCAATCAAAATCCTTATACCATTGTGGCCGAAAGCATCTACCATCTCTATTTGGGGGGGAAATTGTGATGAGTTGGTTGAGTTGGACCCTTCTCTAGGTAAGCAAATCTAACATCATCTCTAATATTGGGAGCAAATCTTTCAATTGGAATGCGAAGTCTTGGATCATCTTTCATGCAATCTGGACTAAAAACAGTAATACCTTTAGCTCCTAGAACCTCAACATTCTCTTCCACTATAGCTTCAACGGAATCGACAGTCTCTCCTTCTACATAATTCACATGATCTTGCTGTGCGGCCTGTGCCGTAACATTGCCACTTTCACGGGTACTTGGATTGGAGCTACTGTCACTACTAAGTAATTTAAAATATTTTATCAAACCTACAATTCACAACATGAAAATGCCACTAAACTCACTATATTGTAGATTGCCAAGCTATTCTCTCAAAATCTACATCACAAATTCTCAATATAAAAATATAGAAATTTTAGAAATTTATACCTTTCCCTTTTTCCTTCCCTTTCCTGTTCTTGTCCATCACCTCTTCTACTTTTCCCCTTCAAGGCTTGTTCTTGTTCGGTTTGGTGGAGATTGAAGGGGAAGGAAGCTGAGGAAGGGGATTGAGGGAGATTAAATCCCTTACAAGACAAAACCCCTCTCCAATCACTCAGCCACTTCAAAAAAAAATCAATCAAATCCCTGAGCTGTGGAGCAGTGGAGCACTGGAGGTCTGGAGCTAGAGGAGGCGCCGAGGTCGGGGCTTGCTGCGGGGGGAGAGATCGGCCGGCGGCCGGCGCAGTGCCGGCGGGAGGCAGTGGCCGGGCCGCCGGGGACTTGTTGCTGCGGTCCGCGGGCCTGCGGCGGAGGGGTTCCACCAGCGCCCAGCGGGAGGAGGCGCCGAGGCCGGGGCTTGCTGCGGGCTGCGGCGGGAGCCGGGAGAGATCGGGGCTTCATTGCAGCGGCCGGTGGAGGCTGGGCGGACGGATCGGCCGCCGCCCGGCGGGAGGAGGCGCCGAGGCCGTGGCTCTCGGTGAGAGGCGGCACGCCGGCACGGATGGAGAGGAGAGGGAGGAAGCAGGTCCAACAGGAGGAGCGCCGCCCGCCGCCGCTGCTCGCCGCCCGCCGCTCGCCGTTCGGCCCGCTCCCGCTCGGTTTCTTCACTGAGTTCACTCGGTGGCAGCTCGGGCACCGGGGCACGGGTGATAGCAGTGCTGGGCTGCTGGGTGATGGGCCGGCCCAGAAATTTAAGGTCGGGCGGGCACCCGCCCTTGCCCTACGGGGAGCTCCGCCAGTGCCGTCACCATAGAGGCTGTAAACCTAGAGCCTCTTTGATCCCTCGCCTTACCGGTCGGTCGGCTGTGTTTCGACGAAGCCTGGACGTCGCAGGCTAGGCCGCGGATGGTTGCGTTCGTTGGCACCTCCAATGCCCATTTGGTCCCTTATTCTATTGCTTTCATCCATGTTGGTGAGGATGACACCGGCGCTTGTCCTCACGATCGGTGGCCTGCGCGGCATGGCTGTGCAATCCCTCACTAGTAGCATAGGCCAGCCAACACTCAATGACGCAGCACCCTCCCTCACCGATGACTGAGACCAAACGGCACCGGGACGAACGATGTGGTGGCTCCATCCCTCACTGGCGCGGCAATGCATCCCTCACCTCCGCCGCCCCCTACACTCCTGTTTCCAACGCCATCCTCCCTAGCGATGAGGACAGCGGCAGCCCCCTTATGTGCCCACTGCCATCCCATCTCTCTCACATATAAGCTTGAATCTATCTGCTGAAACATGTACAACTAAAATTCTTTGGAGGTAATCAAAAATGGTTGCACATTTTAATTGTGAAAACAAGATTTTAGATTAAAAGCAATTGCGAAGTTAGCAAAAGCAAGACTCTTGTGTTAGCTGTAGAAATCAAATAATTTAGTACTTACAAAGTTAGTAAGATAATGCTAACTTAAGCTTATTTGTGAATTCTTACTGTATAAGATTTAGATTGGAAATATTTGCTCTTTTGCTAAATGTCATGGTGGAGATTACTAGCTCCAAGCAAAATTTCAATGTTTTGCTAATGCGGATGAAACCTAGTACATGGGTGAATACGTTGTAATGTTCTGAGTTCACCGCGAGTTTCATATGAATGTTTTGTAGGTTTTGTAGGTGCTCATCATTTCTTGCTTGCTGCTCATCTTCCTCAAGCTCGTAGGCAACCTCGGCGCCGCCATCTTCGTGCTCCAGTGGACTGCCGACTTCATGTAGGAATCTGAAGCTTTTTAAAAAACTACGAAGCATAAGCTTTTCATCTTAGAGAGAACTGAATACTGTAGTTATGTGAACCAGCGTGTGAGCTATTTTTAGCTGGGCTTTGATCTGATTTGTGAATAAAAAGAAATCTATGAAATGAAGTTATGTGAATCAGTGCATAAGCTCTTTCTTGTGAATGAAAAAAATTCTGGAATGCGATATTTGTTTGTGTTGTTCCTGGAATCCACATGATTCTAGGATGCATCTTCCTTGTACCAAACTTTTATAATGTACTGTACTTAAGTTAAAAATGATGGCAGCAACAGCTAGCACAAACTTGTGAGTGTAATTAGCAAGCAAGAAGTAAAGCTATGGTTTTTGCTTGCTACTGAAACGTGGAATCTATCAATATCATTTTACCTTTGCTGATTTAGAGTGGACCAAGAGGAATCTCTTGGTTCCTACAATGCAATTATACAGCCCAAGCATATAGAACTGAGCTTCTAATCAATCTCTAAAGAAATATATTCCACCGTGGGAACAACAACGTCAGCACCAAACATTTTTCTGAATCAAAATAACGATGAAACCACAAGTCACTTGTTCACTTCATTTATATGCATATCGTTCTCAGTCTAGCTGCAAGTCATATGATTACATCATATGTAGCTGCTGCCATTTTTTCACGTTGAATAAATCATTGCTAATGCTACCATCTTTTTTCCAAACTATGTAACACAAGAAAACACTTACTTATATGCAGGAGCTAAAAGAACAAGACCAAATACACAGATTTATTACATACACGGCCAAAGAAGGCCTGCAACAAACAGTACATTGGACTTATGTAGTCAACACTACCAAAATATACTAGCTTGCACCATCGACTGAAGCTCTTCTCTAGCTCGATAGAAGACATGCTCAAAACAAATAGGAAGTGTAACTTTACATATGTTGTCAAAAGCTCATAAAAAAGAGCTTGTACATAGCATATATTTTCTGAAACTCAAGATGAACTGTAGCAAACATACCATCATATAAATTCTATAAACAAATGAGGTACTACATTGATTGATATTCTTTTTTAGAGCAGCTATAAAACCATATGAACACCATGCTAGTGTTTGGCTTGCACTCGAACTCTTCCTTTCTAATAAGTACTACCATTTATTGGAGCATGTGCATTGTAGTACATGAAAACTTCTTCCTCACTTCTAAATGTCTGATTAACCATCATGTGATACTCTTTAGGTTCCTCCAAGCTGACACCATCACCATCCATGCTGTAGAACTGCCATAACTATAACTACAAATTATGTTACTTATGTATCTTAGATATAAAACTAAAATGCGTAAACAACTAAAACTACTATGTGTGCTTGGTGATATCACCAAGGGTAGACCCAACATTCAGAACTTCATTGAGGTAGTTCGCAATGATGCTATATGAGATTATCCCATGTTTTAATATTAAGTTCATTCACATTGTTTATAAAACTTGTTCCGCTAAAATGTATAGTCCAATTAATACAAATCAATTTTTTAGTAATCTTTTATGAGAAGAAACTTTCTCAAACAAGGACAACTAACACACTTACAATATCTCCATAGCAGCTAATGAAATGATGTACTTGCTGAATCACTACTCCATTCATTTATAACCCTTTTAGTGCATCAACCATGTAACAAAGTTAGTAAATCAACAAGGTTGTTTCCTAATTCCCCCAGATTCCCCGAGTCTTGAGAAGAAACTAAGGAAAACGATAGGACATGAAAGGCAAAAAGATTGATGAATATAGTAGACAACAAAATTAAAGCTAATGCAGATACTAAAGATGCTTTGAAATGATATATCATGGCACACCCACTAGTATTGTGCACTAGACTAAACAGTGCTCTTAGGATAAAAACGAATGAAGCAGACCTAGGGTTTACCGGTGGCGGCACTCAGTGGACAAGGAGGTAGGAGTATGGCCGGCACGATGGAGGCAATGGAGGCGGACACATGTTGATGATGGCGATGGACAAGTCTCAGCGACAGCTTCGGGTATTGACGATGACATGGCACCCGAGTATCGTCAAGGAGGACAAAGCTAGCCATCCGGACATAGGGTGGGCCAGGCGGCCTACTCGGAGTCCGACTTCTATATGGGGGCGCCTCATCAACTTGGAGTACAAGACAGGGATAAACACAAATCCGGCAATCCCGGATTCTGTTGTAACTAATTAGGTAACCAATCTGTAAACCGATCCGGACCCTTGTAACCCTACCCGGTCGCCTATATAAGGCCTGGTAGGAATCCTCCGATCGGTATGCTTTTTAGTATCTTCTCATACACATAGCCCTAGCAACCTTGAGATCTGTTCTCGAGGGCTTGCGGCACTTGGGATCCAAGCAATACCAGCCACCAAACACAGGACGTAGGGTATTACCTCTCTTCGAGGGCCTGAACCTGTCTAAACATTGTCTCCCGTGTACATCCATCTAGATCTTCTGTGTGTGCGCTACCCCATATTCTTTATTGCCGGATATAAACACCGACAGTTGGCGCGCCAGGTAGGGGCTGTGCGCATAGATCCATCTGAACAGATCTAGATGAGTTTCTTCAATAACAACGGTGAATTCACTCCGGAGCTGATCATGAGCTTTGGCCCCCAAGATTCTGTCGCTGATCCAGGACAAGTCTTCCGGGTCAGAAACCTGGACTCATCGCCGACAAACTCGGCAAACTTCACCCCTGCGACTCGGCCCCCAGCCAGTCGGCGGAGGCTTCACCGTCGTCTTCACTCGGACTCTCGTCCGAGTCGATTATTTCGGCGGCCATCTCCAAGGACGAGGTCATGCCAAAGTTGGATCTCCTGTTTGAGCACGGGTCTTCACCCGTCGAGCAGGGATTCCGACTGGTCGGCGAGATCGAGTCCCTTTTGCCCATCCTCGACTACGACTCGGACGGCTTTGAGAGTTCGGGAAGCCGCAATCCTCCTCGGGAGGCCTTCGTGGCTGACTCAGATGCGCCGGCGAACAACAACAACCACCGCCACATACACGGGCGCGCTTTCGATGTTGGCGACTTGGTCCTATGCCGAGTCCAGTCCAACAAGGGCAAGCACAAGTTCTCTCCACCGTGGAAAGGCCCGTACACTGTCGCTGAAGTACTACGCCCGGAGGGCTTACCGACTGAAGGATAAGGACGGCAACCTCGTCACCAACGTCTAGAACATTGAACAGCTAAGTCGCTTTTATGCTTAAGCATTGTACTTCCATACTTTAAGCATGAACGAATGAATAAAAATATTTTATTTGCTCCATCCGAGTAACTTTTCGGGTTTCCCGACTTACCTGCTATGCACGCTCACGATTACACATAGCGGACACTCGGGAGCTACACCACACCGGGTGCGCCCAGGCGCACTCGGGCTCTTCTCTTTCAACAATTATTTTAGTACTGTGTAAAATGCTCGGCGTTAACTCTTCGTCTTCGATCGCCGGTCTACGCCACAACCCTGCGCTACACGGGAAATAGCCCACGGCTAATCTCTACGCAATGGGGGCTACGACGGGTCGGCAAGAGCACACACAAAGGGCTAACTTATGCACAAACGAATTTTTACGAAAGAAGGGGTTAATAAACACAGAACAAGTTAACCAAAACATGCATAAGCAAGTTGCACTCGGCCTTCCCGAGTACTTCACATGTATATGGAGCGGTTCACGTGTTTGCTGCCTGCCTTTACAGGACAACGCCGTCAGTAATGGTGTTCGCCGCAGACTGGACCTCCTCCATCGAACTCAAGCGGGGTTTCCTTCGCGATCACTTGCTCCTATGTCGCGTGGAGGGTGCCCTCTAGGTTATTTCACTCGGCCTTGTGCTGGCCGAGTCGGTCGAAGGCGGGAAGAATCATCAAGATTCTCCGCTCGGCTCCTTGAACCGAGTGGAGGCTCGGGGGCTACACCCACTGGGTGTACTGTTCGTGCCCCCAGTGTGGAATCTACAAACCAAAAAGAACATCCGCCCGACTATTCCAGTCAACTGGAGGCTCGGGGGCTACACCCTCTGAGTGCACTGTTCATGCCCCCAGAGTGAAATCTACAGGTTAACAAAGAACCTCCGCCCTACTGCTCCAGTCGGCTGGAGGCTCGGGGGATGCACCCAAATAAAAAGCAGCTGTAGCACGCCTCCATCGGGCCGCTAGTCAGATACCAAGCAACTCTGGACCGAAGCGCTACAGTTTGAAGGGTTTCAATGGTTGACCTCCAGGGGTCCACGACCACTTGAATACACCCGAGTGAAGGGCGGTGAAAGAGCATCTAGGCCCCTATTTGGTTTTGATGGTTAATGGCAACTCAATCTGGGATCTAACGTTTACAATGAGTGTAAGCAGGATAAATAGGTTCCAGGAAGAAAGGTCATCAAGGGAATGATGACCACCCAATAAGTTCAAAGGTGGTTTCCAGGACAAAGAAATGGCTGTGCTAGGTAGCTGTGTCACAGCTGTGAGGAAGCTGGTGTTGTGCAAGGAGTTGCAAGTAAGGTGATGGCGGCTTGATGCGTCAAGAGCCGCGAATACAGTTGGTGGCAGGTAAAGCCTAGATTTGCTAGTTTCTTTGAGTCCATAGGAAACACCCGTACTATCAAGAGGGATGAGATAGTAATAATCTGTGGATGATCTTTTGCTCAATGCTTAAGGTGTTGGACAGTGGCACTGATGCTTTGAGGTCAGTGGCCCTATGTCAACAGTTTTGCACAAGTGTGAAACTGGTTTTTGTTAACACTCTGCAGTATTAGCGGTAGAAAACCCTAGGGGTTAGAGTCACCGGTGTGGCACAGCTGTGTCACAGGTGGTCTAGCGCTCTATGACTCAGGTACATATCTGTACCAGGGGAGAGCTTGTAAATGCTAAGGGACCTGCACTGTGATGGTTTGTCTGCTGAGTCAGAAGACTATTGGAGATTCATTCCTTATTAGGGATCAGAGTAGTTGTATGCTGAGGGCATGTCATGTGCCAAGACCGGACTGAGTAGTGCTGCTACGTCAGTTGAGGGTTCACCTGTGTCAGCCTCCGGTGACACATGTGTCGGTCTGCCCGAGTCGGTTATAGGTTGGGCGTAGTGTGTAGCTGTGTCACCGGTGCCTGTTATCGGTGGCTCACTTAATCCTACGTGGCAACAGTGTAACGGTCGGGTTCCTGCGAACCCTATATATAGGGGGACCAGGGGAGGTCTTCGACCTCAACCAAAAACCAACCAGGAAAGCACATCATACCGTTGCAAGCCTCTTTCACTCGGAACAAAAGCAAACCTTCCTAAGAGAGTTAGAGTCCTTAAGCAAAAGAGCATTTGGTTTCTCCAAGATTCGTTGCTGCTGAATCTATTACTCTTGGAGTGTTTACTCCTAGACGGGCGTAGGAGTTGCTGGTATCACCCAAACTTGTGTGAGCTGAACCAGTAGTTTGTGAAGGTGATCTAAAGTCTACCTGCTGCAAGGCAAAAGGACTTCTACAAGCAAAGCAAGGGGCCTGATCGTCAGGTACTCGGAGAACAAGCACGATTCAGTGCTGGCTATCTCTTCGGAGTAGTCTCTCCAACGGAGACGTACCTCTCTGAGAAGAGCAGGGAACTTCGGTAAAAAATACCTTGTCTCTGAGTACTTACTGCATTTTTTAGAGTACTTGCTGTTCTTGCATGCTTGTGTGATCTTAGACTTATTCTGTTCATCTATTATAGATCTGCTTTTTACCTGTGCTATTTTAGCTGTGTCACAGTTGCTATTGATCATATCTCTCACCTGTGTCAGCTACTTGTTACACAGCCAGCTAGGTTACACATTATTTTTAAGTCCTTAGCTCACCTGTGTTAGCCACCTGTGTGACAGCCACGTGTTAAATCATACTTAATACCTTGCCTGTGCTGCTCATCTGTTACACAGTTAGCTGACCCTGCTTCTAGCTAAGGCTTAATCTGTTCAACAAAATTAAAAGAAGTAATTTTAATTAGCCTCCTATTCACCCCCCTCTAGTTGGCACCTTCGGTCCTTTCAGGCGGCTGTAGTGCGCCTCCAGTGGGCCACTAGTCAGACACCGAACGACTCGGGACCGAAGCGCTACAGCATGTGTTCTGGTTCTGACGCGAATTCGAGGGTATTCCCCCAGGGGGACACTAGCTGGACCCGAGCCACTCGGAAAACCAGGTATCACTCGACAATTCAGTCGGGATTCATGGTATGCCCCCTGCTGGGCTATTACCCGGTCTCCATCCGCTGGAAACGACTGGATACCACCAGGACTTACCCGCTATTAGCTCACCTGCCATGATATTCCTGCCCTACGGGTGAATATTACTCGGCTTATTATTTTTGTCCTACAGAACCTTTGAGAGTCCCTCACAATCTCCTTGCAAGCGACCAGAAGGTGTGTACATGCGGATACCACTCGGAAGACTTGCTCAAGGGAGAAGGTGGACATCAGCCAGATCGTGAAGGACTCGGGGGCTACTGACGATGACATGACACCCAGGTATCGTCAAGGAGGACAAAGCTGGCCATCCGGGCATAGGGTGGGCCAGGCGGACTACTCGGAGTCTGACTTCTACATGGGGGCGCCTCATCAACTTGGAGTACAAGATAGGAATAAACACAAATCCAGCAATCCCAGATTCTGTTGTAACTAATTAGGTAACCAATCTGTAAACCGATTCGGACCCTTGTAACCCTACCCCGGTTGCCTATATAAGGCCTGGTAGGGATCCTCCGATCGGTATGCTTTTTAGTATCTTCTCATACACATAGCCCTAGCAACCTTGAGATCTGTTCTCGAGGGCTTACGGCACTCGAGATCCAAGCAATACCAGCCACCAAACACAGGACATAGGGTATTACCTCTCTTTGAGGGCCTGAACCTGTCTAAACATTGTCTCCCGTGTGCACCCATCTAGATCTTCTGTGTGTGCGCTGCCCCATATTCATTATTCCCGGATATAAACACCGGCAGGTATGAAGAGAATGCATCTCGACGTCAATTGAGCGCCTGAGGGTACGATGGAATCCGTGGACCATTAAGAAAAAGACCAAACTACCTTTAGATATAAAACTAATACCAAATTAAAAGGTCTATAATAGCCTAGTAAATCAATGGTCATATTTTACTTATACTACTTACCCCCATCAGCGGTAAAAGGTACCCTGAAATTTCTCAAAGCTTAAACCGAAAGGGAAAAGCAGGACATTTCAACAATTGAGATGAAAAGGAAGACTCATCTGCATGGCCAACGGGAGGTCGTGCTACAAATGGAAGTTGCTCCAATCGCGTCTCCATTGCCACATTTGCTAGGGCTTCCTACATGTGAGCGTGAGGATGTGGCATTGGAGATCAACCCCTCTTGGCAACACCGGTGGTTGCGTGTGCCGTTAGAGAGGGAGTATAATAGATTGTATCAGAGCAAGGTAGAGAAGTTAGAAAAAAGGCTAGCATGTATGCACTCATTTAAGGAACAAAGTCCATTTCATGGCTTCCAACTCGTAAGTCTGGAAAACAGCTCTAACTACAAATTGTTCAATTTTAAACTCCCCAACCATTAGAATTGTACGCTTCTACCCAACGATGGTTTTACCTATCATGATTACGTTCGTTGTTGGATGCATCATTGGTTGGATTGCATGTGCATTTGAGTAGGCAAGTTTATATCGACATGGTATATGAATGCACCACTGGCTTGATGGATCCAACATGTTAGCCCTTTCTCCCTATCTTTCTTATCTTCACCACGAGCGAGATGGGATAGACCAAGTTGGTCATCAAACGTATTCTCTGGTTCGACAATCGCTACCATATAACTTCCTCTGTCTAGCCGATCCTTCATCCCTCCCCCTCCCCGTTCATAAAAAAAATCTCAACAATGTTGGGCAAGCCTGAGCTTACTCACACGAAGCGTCGGTTGTGTATTGTTGGCTAATTTGGTGTGGGACAATGCAAAAGGCCCGTGCTAGTGGAAAAGGTAACATGCAAAATTGAAAGGATCTCAGGAGTCGACTAGAGGGGAGTGAATAGGTCGGCTCTATAAAATTAAAACCTAATGGGCTTTACTTAAAATAAATGGGCCAATCCTAAGTAACTGACTCAGGCAACTGACTCTCAGGTAGATAACTCAGATAAATGCAAGCAGAGCAGTGCTGAGACAACTATGTGTCAACTGAGTCTCAGGTGAGTGACTCAGTTGTGTGCAACAGATATACAAAATAGTAAAGGAGACAACTTGCTCTTAGTGTCAACTGAGTCTCAGGTGGAAAACTCAGTTGTGTGCAGCAGAGAGTGAACAATGTATATCAGCACAAGTGAACACAAACCAAACAAATAAGCGAGAAGACACAAGGGTTTGTTTTACCGAAGTTTCCACTTTAGCAAAGTGGTACGTCTCTGTTGAGGAAGCTGCTTTCACAGCCGGCACTGAATCGTGCTCTTTCCTTATTCACTTATCTTGTGTGGAATCCTTTTGATCTCACCGCAGCGAGACAGGCAGACCCAAATCGCCTTCACAAACGCTTGGAGGCAGCCACACAAGACTTGGCTTGCTCACCAACGACTCCAACTTCCCGGTCTTGGAGCAGACGAACTCCAAGAGCTCTCTCAGTCTCTTGGAGAAACCAGTACCATGAACTCTCTCAGTTCTGAAGCACTCAGGATGCAAAGCAACTCTCTCTCACTGTGGATGCACGCAGACAACACTCTCTCGGAGATTAAGAACTCTTTCTTCCGACAGCAGGGTGCTTTCTATGGTAGAGGTAAAGGTTGAGGTCGAAACCTCCCCAGGTTCCCTATTTATAGGGTCCCTGGCAGCTAGCCATTACCCTCATGCCACGTCAGACAAAGAGCCACCAGACAAATCTATCTGAGACTCAGCTAACCTACACTTGGTAACCTACTAGCCACGGCGGAGCTACCCACCTGAGTCTCAGATGCCAAACTCAGGTGGACTCGGTTGCCTCAGGCAGCACCTGAGCACAACACTGACCGGCTCACTACAAGCCTAAAACTGATTTAGGAGAACAATGGACTCACCACTGCCACTGACCAGCTCGCTCAGAATCTTGGCACTGATTCCAAGCTAACAATCTGAAGATGACAGCCCTTGAAAACGCACAGCGAACCCCTTGACGCAGATCCACCAGCTTCCTAGCTCCTCCAGGTCTTATCCAACTTGCAGTCACGGTCCTTGAACTTCATCAAGGCACCATCACCTCGCTTGCCCTCGAGCACAGCCTCGGCTTCCTCGCAACTGAGCCTCAGGAGACTAGCTCAGCTAGTCCTTCTGACCTTCACGGTTCCTTGCTCTTTTTAGGCCTCATCATTACTCAGATGTTGTCTTGATCGATCACCTGTTCATCTAAACCGCTGCTCACACTCATTGTAAACGTTAGATACAGGTGAGGGTTGCCATTAACCATCAAAACCAAACCTTGGGGCTAGATAATCATCCTTCCACACTCCTTGGGACTGGATGCACTTTCAAAAATACACATTGAGACGGATTAATGTTGGCGACAACCAGACCTGGAGAAGATGACCTTGATGACAATGACGTGGCCCCTAGGAGATATAATTTCCCGAGCACATTTTTGTAAAATATTGGAAAGCGGTTACTAGTGTCAAGAATTGTAATATGACTTGGTGAGCGGTGAAAATCATGTGGTAGCTAGAATTGGTTATGAAGCTCCGAACTATGATGACAATTTTACGTGGCAAGGTTGTAGGTTGGGGATAGGGAGGAGAGGAGAAAGAAGAAAAATACGATGAGAATATGACGTATGCATTTAGAGATGAATATAATTTTTTAAGTATAAAGTATAAAGTAAAATCTTCTTTTATGACCGATGTTAGAGAAATGATACGCTATCTACAGCTCACCTCTATATATACACACACGAAATCTCATCCGTACACGAGACACCTATGGCCACCCGTCTTCGGAAATTCAAAATCTCTCAAAACCTCCGGACCGGACCGACACCGTCCCACTCCCTCGCCTCGCAAATGGGCGCTCACTACCAAACCAACGAAAAACCCTTTCATCGGCGCGTGAGACCCAGGATGTGGCCCACCTGACAGTGAATGTATGAGCGCACCTTCTCGTGCGCGTTGCCAGCGACCCTGACCGGGAACCTACCGGCTCGGCCGTGCGAACCCGAACGAACAAAATGACGCTCCTCTCCTGACCTGACGCAACTCCAAACTCCGTCCTCTCTATTTCGCCTCCATTTCCCACCTTCGAAAAATCAATTTTCCCCTTTTTACTCCCCCTCCCCCATTCTCTCTCCTTTACCCCCCGATCCAAACTCCCCACGAACGCCACCGCCCCAATTTGAAACCCTAGGCCGCCGCATCGATCCGGGGCGGTGGTCGCATTGGAGGTAGCTAGGTTGTAGCGTATCGTCGAGCGGAGGAGACCGCGGCGGCGGCAGCGGCTGCAGCGGCCGGCCATGTCGACGGAGGACGAGAAGCTCCTCAAGGAGGCGAAGAAGCTGCCGTGGGAGGAGCGGCTGCAGCATAAGAACTGGAAGGTGCGGAACGACGCCAACATCGACCTCGCCGCCCTCTGCGACTCCATCACCGACCCCAAGGATGCCCGCCTCCGCGAGTTCGGTGAGATACGCTCCCAGCACCTCCCGATCCGCCCCATTGCGCTCTCGGATCCGGGTCGTGCTTGATTAATGCCGTTCCATGTCGAGATTTCTGTGAATTTTTCGGTGTTAGATCTGACGGGCGGTGTTCTTTTCCCTTGTGTGGTGGTGGTTAGCTCCGTTGTTTAAGAAGGCGGTTGCGGATTCGAACGCACCGGTGCAGGAGAAGGCGTTGGATGCCCTGCTCGCTTTCCAGCGAGCGGCTGACGCTGATGTATCGAGGTGCGTGTCTACATGGTACCGCGTCATCTGCTGTTATGCTTCTGGTTGTTTTATTCCAATGATTTTTTGGAGTTGGTTCGCGCCAGGTATGCCAAGGAGGTGTGCGATTCGATCGTTGCCAAGTGCCTCACTGGTCGGCCTAAGACTGTTGAGAAGGCTCAAGCTGCATTCCTCCTTTGGGTGGAGCTGGAGGCGACGGATGTCTTCCTTGTAAGTCCAACTGCATCTGGTGATTACTTTGACGATGAATTGTGATGAATCGTATGCATTGTGATGGTGTGGTCTTATTCGCTCTCTCTCTCGCAACTTATGCCACATATTCTGTAGGGTGTACTGTTACGTGTAGTTGGAGACTCTCCTAATGCCCATGTACTGACGCTGTTACAACTTACAATTACAATGGTTAAACCATAGGATTGATCGGTGAAGAACTGAAACAGTTTACATTCCTCTCACCAGCACATTTAGTTACCACTTAGCCAATGGTGGGTCTCAAATTGGCCATTTGCCACTAGGTATTCACTGCATGAAACCATGGATGAATGCCTGAGACAGCAAACACCATTTCCCTCCTTTACCCTTCAGTCTTCTACTTCAATTCTGGTATCGTAGACTGCAAAAGTTTGCAAATAGTTTAGTTGTTCTACTCTTGCTTTCATTTGCTAAAATGGCAAATTTCTGATAATTATTACAAGCATCCCATGAGCGTGCTTCCTGAGCTTGCATTACGGGGGAACACTTGTAAGTTTTACTGATGGTGGAGACAACTCTTTACATTTCTTCACCATCCCATCCATATTTTATCCTCGCCATCTGTAAGCAATCCCAGCCTAGCCCACCCAAGTAATGTGAAACCGGAGTTTTTTCCCTGCTCAACTGACATGCAATATGATGGCAGCGGTGGTATATATGCATTATGATGACATACCAATCTAATGAGAGAAGCATTTGGATGGTGATGGCATATATGCACTCATGCAATTACATGTTAATAATGGTGTTTGGATGCAGACATTTTATAATGTAATGTACTCCCTTTGCCGATGAATATAAGTAATCTTTGACTTTTCAGTCTTCAATGCAAGGATTTGACTATTTTTTTAAGAAATCATAATGTACTAGCAAAGATAATAAAAAATATATATTATGAAAGTATTTGCAAGACAAGTCCATTGACATTATTCTCATGTAGTAAGTCTACATACCTTTACATAAACTAATGGTCAAAGTTTCGAAGTCTTGACTGCACAGATCCCATGGATACCTATATCTAGAGACATGAAGGAGTACCTTAGTGAACTACTGATGTTAGCATATACATAGTAAAATTAGATCCCACTCATTGATACATAGAAGCTTCATTAGGTATCTCTGTCATCATTCACTTGCAATTGCATACCTGCTTGATTGCTTCATCATTTTGAGGACCTTGTCGTTTAATAATAGGGGCTTACAAAATAATAATTTAAACCCTTATATGCCCCTAGGCCCACATGTCATAGACACAGGGTGGCCCACATGTCATAGACACAGGTGGTGTTTTCAACTTTGGAGGGGCATATAAGGATTTAACTCTTAATATTAATATTTGCAATAGAAAGATTTATTATGGTAAATTGGTGATACAATCATTTCTTTAGTTGCTTACTCAACCAATCTAAAATATTTCCCATTTCTTTGTACCACCACATGTTCTCTCGTAATTGTAGCATGCTCAAACAGACAAACTGACTTCATATGCCTGTGCTACACAGGAATCTATGGAGAAAGCTGTAAAGAATAAAGTGGCTAAAGCTGTTGTACCTGCTATTGATGTTATGTTTCAAGCACTTAGGTAAGTTCCTAGCTGATACTTTGGCTTCCTGTTACAACTTGTAGCAAGTTTTTATCGATCTCTCTTAACATATTTTTTCCTATTAGTGAATTTGGAGCTAAGGTAGTACCACCCAAAAAAATTCTGAAGATGCTTCCGGAGCTGTTCGATCATCCAGACCAGAATGTTCGGTCTTCTTCCAAGGGTTTGACGCTTGAGCTTTGTCGATGGATTGGCAAAGAGCCTGTAAAGGCAATTTTATTTGAGAAGATGAGAGATACAATGGTGGGATTATTTCTACCAGTGCAATGCTTGTATTGATCGTATATATTAGGAGTCAACAGTATAATCATGCTTCTTTCTGTATGTAGAAAAAAGAGTTGGAAGCAGAGCTAGCAAACGTTTCGGGAATTGCTAAGCCAACTCGGAAGATAAGGTGATTTTTTTTTAAAAACATCTCTGTCTCATATTTTTAGCTTTACGTGAAAATAAAATTTCTGACATAACCCTGGGGACACATAAATTCTAGGTTCAGGCTGTATTATGATTCTACAGGAACTATGATAAAATGCCAAGACACAGAACATGTTTTGCGTACTGCCTTTTATGTTTGAGTTTGTTTAATTCTTTTGTTAAGAGTAGAGGGCCATACTGGTAGCTATTCTTCAATAACCCATTTCGTTATTTGCCTTCTACATAAAGACAAATTATGTAAGCATCTCATAATCTTACCATATGAGATTTTATTGCCTTTTTTTTTACTAAACCAAATAAATAATTTTTAATATATGTATATTTGGCTTTCCAACTAAATCCTTGGATGAGGAACTTCCAGAATAAGCAATTGAATATTTACTATCCAACCCAAAATGTAAAGTGCTATATGCTCTGTTAGGTGTTGGATTGATAAGTGAAATTAATTGAGCCCTCAGAAGTTAAACAAGTTGTCAGGATTGATTGTGTGGTGGTACTGGTGCATGTTGTCTGGTTATGATCTCGGAAGCTTAAAAGCTACTCCTTCATTCCCAAGCATCAGATACAACTTTGATCACTATTTTTGTCTCACAATATACTGTTTTTTGTTTCTTTGTTTTGTTAGCTCTCTTTATCATGCAGTAATAGTGTTTGTAAGTGTAAGTGTAGAGGGATCAACTACATATTTACAATCTGCTAGTTGTAGAATTATACTGATTTGAAGTGGGCTATCATAGGATGGTTTAACAAGGGAAATCATGTGGCACATACACAAACTTATTTATAACCTTCTTCTGTGTTTTCTCTAGCGTTGTTGCAAACGTGTTAGTTCTGGGTCCCAAGTTGTTGTGCCCTAAGAGATATGTTGATTTTTGGCAAAGCATCTATCTATCTCCGGGACAATATGCAGTTCTTTTGTTTTCCATGTTCTTGTAGTGGCAACAGTGTATACCATAGGTTTATATTTTTCTACGTGGCTGGTCATATATTGAATGTGGGTGTGATTTAAATATTTTACTAGATCCGAACAAGAAAAGGAGCTGGAGGAAGAAGCCGTTCCAGAGACAACAGGCGCTAGTACTTCTGAAGAGGCAGTGCCAGATGGTCTGTTGTTTTGAGGAGCATTTTTGTTGCTATTTTCATTTCTATTATTGACAACCTTGCTGTCTTACTATAAGAGTACTGATACAATTGCACTTCTAGCCCCTATGGAGATCGATGAATATGATCTTGTTGATCCTGTGGATATTTTAACTCCACTTGAAAAGTCTGGATTTTGGGAAGGCGTGGTATGTGATCTGTCTTGCATAGACATGCTGTCACCATCGTAGTAAAGTTTGTTATTGTTATATAAACTTTTGATTTTGATGCCATTTTATTCTATATGTCATACCAGAAAGCAACTAAATGGTCGGAAAGAAGGGATGCTGTGGCCGAGCTAACTAAGCTTGCTTCGACAAAAAGATTGCTCCTGGTGATTTTCATGAAGTTTCACGAACACTTAAAAAGGTTAATATTGGCTTCAAGTGTTTATGATATTTCATACATCAAAGTTTGCAACCACTATGCACACAGATTTTACTCGTTCTTGGTTGGCACTGCATGATATCTGATTCTGTTTCAAAGTTGTTTCCTGACTCATCTCTATGTTTTCCTGTTTTGTTACATTTTATAAGAAAGCTCTCCTTTTATTATTTCTCCTGACATATATTGACTTTGTACTTTGTACTTGAGGTAATATGTATAAATACTTAACTTGAAATTACCGGCACAACATTATTTCAGATTTTTGTATTGATTTATTGCCTGAGGCGAAGTTGTGCTATGTTGTTCTTGAAGTCTCTTGGAGGTTGTGTTATGCTCTATAGTTTTATATGTAGGAATACTTCGATTAGCTGCACAACATCTTCTATGGGAGGTTATGTTATGTTGTTCTGGAAGTCTCTTAACTTACTGTGGGATCATTTGTGATAGAAGTAGCCTTTGATTTGTTTTTTCTTGCCCATCTATTGTTGGTAGTGTGATCTATCAGAGAAGTGTTCAGGCTCATGGGTGCTATCATAAAGTTCATGCTTCTTATAATGGTTGTATCTACTGATTCACTTGCTTCCCTGTGCTTTTTGGCTATTGCAGCTTGTCACAGATGTTAATTTGGCAGTTTCAGTGGAAGCTACTCAAGCAATAGGGAATTTAGCTAAAGGTTTAAGAACTCATTTTTCTGGAAATTCACGGAATCTGCTTCCTGTTTTACTTGTAAGTCGAATTATCCTTTTTCTGAATAACCACTAATTGCTAGCAAAATTTTCATTATGTTGTTTGTTATATCTGCTAGCTTATAGCATAAGATTTCTGACCTTCTTTAAACTGTGGAGGGTTTTTCTCTGTGGTTGTAAATGCTGTCCTTTGCCCTTCACTTTAGTGATATGACTTCTGTCGATTTGCATATGAATATGTGAGCCACTTGAAGAATGAATTGTCTTTATTATGTTCAAGGGCTTATTGCCTCATTTGTGGTAGTTTGAAGTCTGCCTGGAAGCTCCAGGCATTGTCCAGGGTAGCTAGGCTTCAGGAAGTGGCTGGGCAGCTGATTGTGCGATAAAGGACTCTCAGGCATGGGATACATTTAACTTAGCAGGGAGAGAGGGGGAAAAGGGAGAGGGAGAGACATTCCTGAACCCTAGCTGACAGTGTTGCTGTCACTGATCAGCTAGGTGTAGCCTTGGGAAGGTACTAAGGAAGAGAATGAAGTTTGACAAAAGAACTTGGGAAGAGGGTCATTGTGTTGGAGAGAAGAAGCACAGCAAGGGGGAGAGGCAGCGAGCAGAGTTGGAGTAGTTAGAATAGTACTTTTGTAATTTACACTTTACCATTCCTTTTGCAGAAAGTGGTGCCGTGGAACAGTGTGCTGCTGTTCTGCTTCATCACCTCTCTCTCCAAGTGTGACGTGTGAGCTTTTGTGACTGAGGGAAATATGAGATTTTGTATAGAAAGAAAATCAATTGGGATCTTCGATGGCTGAAATATGTGCTGTAATGTTAAATAGAAGTTAAACACCTGTCATTAGAGTAAAGTATTGTTTCTTTACATCATATTATTATCTATTGCCTGATTGTTGCCTACTTGTCTAGGCGGTACAAGGCTCTGTGATAACCTTGGGTATAAATCAGTTCAGTTAGATTTAGTGCTTATAGTAATAGCGTACAGCTGTAAACATATTTGGAGATAATCTGTGTTTAGGATGATATAGTCATATACTGATATTGAAACCATGTTAGTGTCGAGAGAAAGCATATTTGGTGATTTAACCGTGTAATAAAATAGTTTTTGAAAATATTCTCTTTTGATTGACTGCATTCATCTTTGTTTGTGATCTCCAGTTAATAACCCAACACCCACAGCCTTGTGTTCCAACTGAGAAGTTACTTGGTTAAACTTAATCTTGTTATATAAAGTAACCTCTGTCAGGGGCTCAGGGCAAGCAATATGTTGGTTGCTCTTTTTGTTTATCGAGGAAATTCTTATTCTGCACTGACCTGAAATGCTGATCAAGTAATTACATGTTTTAACCCCATTTGTCCTTATTTTGTTAAACAGGAAAAACTGAAAGAGAAAAAGGCAACTATGACAGAAGCACTGACTCAAACGCTTGAAGCAATGCATAAGTCTGGCTGTATTACTCTTCTTGATGTGATCGAAGGTTAGTTTTTTTTTGTGTGGGTAGAAGCTTTATTTTTTATGTCAGTGTCTATCACATTCGTTTTAATATTGTGATGGTTAGACTGGAAATTGGTGACATGCTTTCTTTTTAAGTTTGCAGTAGGCCAGTATGTAAGTGGCGGCACACTTTGTTTTAAAGTAGTGGAAAGTGTTCTAATGTATTGTCTTTTTGTGCTTGTAAATCTTGAACACAATCTTTATAGTTGGCTTCAAAATATGAATAAGAAAATGGTCTGTTGTGTTATCGCAGATGTTCGGGTGGCTGTAAAAAACAAGGTCCCTCTTGTTCGATCCTTAACGTTGAACTGGGTTGCATTTTGCATTGAGACAAGCAATAAGGCAACTGTCCTAAAGTTGCACAAGGACTATGTTCCTATCTGCATGGAGGTGAGTAACCATATTTTAGTTTAGTAGCTGGGATTTCTTGTTGTTGTATACTTGTATTTGTTGTTATGTATCTGCACTAATCTTTATTCTCTATCATTAGTGCTTGAATGATAGCACCCCAGAAGTTCGGGATTCTTCATTTTCTGCTCTGACTGCCATAGCTAAGGTTTGTTTGTTTTTGAGCATGTCTTTCTATTGGCATCTTTATATCCTTCAATTTTTATTACAGTCTATGGAATTTTTTTGTACTTTTGCTGTCTGTATAGATGGTTGGTATGAAGCCCTTGGAACGGTCGCTGGAGAAATTAGATGACGTGAGGAAAAAGAAACTGTCAGATATGATTGGTTCTGCCAGTGATACCGCTTTAAGTTCAGGTACAGGTTTGAGCTACTATTACTTCTGTAGTTTTTTTATCTTTTTAAATGGGATTCGTATACCTCTGTTTTCTATTGATTTCTATACCAATACTGCTGTGAACCTAACAAATGCCAACTATACCATTTCAGTACCTGCCTCAAGTTCAGGAGCTGTCACAGCTGCTCGTGAGGTACCTTTTCTATGTTTTGACTTTACTATTAATACTGCAACACATTACAACCTCTAGTTTATAGTTTTTCCTCTAAGACCCAGCATTCGCCTCTGTGGTTATTGTCCTGTGCTTTGGAATCTTGTTTGTTACGATTGTTCACCAAGGCACTGGGCACTAGTCGGGCAGGCGAGGCAGGTGTGTTCTGTTTAGCGCCTAGGCGGGCTAGGCTGCTGCCTTTTAGAACATTGTTTGTTACAAGGACTGCTGTCAATTGCAATAAGATTTTTTGCTGTTATGTCACCAAAAAAAGATGCTTTCAGATTGTTATTATATCCAAAAATAGAAAAATAGATGGCTTTGAAAAGCCACCAGAGTTACGCAGTACCTGATGAAGCTTAAGGACTGTATTTATCATAATAATGTCTTTTCATGACCAATTCTTAAAATGCTTAAAGTAGTGTTCCTTGATATATCAGTTGGCAAACCGACCATGATTGTTCCGTGTTTTTGTAGGTTACAGATAGCTCATCAATGAGGAGATCTGCTGCAAGCATGCTTACTGGAAAGAAGCCTGCCCACGCAGTGGTTAGTGTTGTTTCCGGCTCTTAGGATCCATATACCCACTCTGTTTGAGTTTCTACTCTTTGAATTTTTCCACTATGTTCGAATTTCTTGTTTTAAGGCTGCTACTAAGAAATCTGGACCTGCAAAATCAACTGCTGCAAAAAAGACAGATGGTGGACCACAGTCAAAGGCCTCTGCTGCTCCTGAGATTGAAGATGTCGAGGTAACTTGCTTATCATAATTGTATTCGTTTCCTTCTTACAAGTCCTCCATGATTTTCATGGTTATGCATTTAATCTCCAACATGTTTTAGTCTCTAGTCTAAGAGCATACTTGCATATCTTTGTCAGTTGTCACAAATAAGTAAATATTATATAGTATCCAGGGTACTTGAAGTATATTTTCTACACTCCAGTATTTCAAGTATTTGAATTTACCATAGGAGAACTAAAACCATAGGTATAACTGAAGATTTTTCCATTACACCCAACTGATTTTGAGTGACTATAATGAGGTGTTTTTTCTTACAAAATGATACCTGAAAATAATTCACTGAGGAAGATAGGTGCAAACTCACATGTTTATTTGTTTGATTTCTTGCAGCCCGCAGAAATGAGTTTGGAAGAAATAGAAGAGAGATTAAATTCTGTTGTGAAAACTGAGACAATTTCCCAGTTAAAGAGCACTGTCTGGAAAGAGCGCCTTGAAGGTTACCAAATATCCTGTGCTACCTGTTTTGTTAATCATCTTGTTTGGGTTGTAAGAATAAGCTTTTGAGTTGTATCTTTTACATCTAATGTGTTGATGCTATACTTAAGCAAAGAAATCTTGTCGTAACATTGTTTGATCTTGTTGCTATTTCTGTTTCGTTTTATATATTTATCTGGCGATTAAAGGTAGTTCAACTAATTTTTTCCAAACCTTACTATTTGGCAGCTATTGGCATGCTAAAGCAGGATGTGGAAAATCTTACAGAACTCGACAAATGTGCTGAACTCCTGGTTCGTTTGTTATGTGCTGTGCCTGGATGGAGTGAAAAGAACGTGCAGGTAGTTGTTAATAATTTTGCATTGAGTGAAAAAATTATTTCTTCCTTATGGAAGTGATGTCATGTATATTTTAAATGAAACAGGTTCAGCAGCAAGTTGTAGAGGTCATCACCTACATTACCTCAACAGTAAAAAAGTTTCCGAAGCGATGCGTCGTTCTATGCCTTCTTGGTATGAGGTCCTCTTACTTCAGTTTGTACCTTCTCTTTTCTGGGTGGTTCACACTTGAAAATTAGCATTAGGCTATCTCAATTAGGCTTGGCAACCAGCCAACAACACAAAACTGGATTGGTGAGTTTGAGCTTGGGACAAGCTCAATTTTATTTCGTATTACGCTTGGTGACACTTTGCATCATTATTTAACAACAAACATTATAGCAAGAGACTTGGGTGCTGGTCTGCTGGGTGCTAGTTGTGAGGCTTGTGTTAGTTCTTGTATTTATCGTACGTCGTGCTTTCCATATCCTATTAATCTATTATTGCTTATGTCTTATAGAATGCTGATTATTGCAAAATTTCTGACTTCCCAAATTGTCATTTTCTCTCAGGCATAAGTGAAAGGGTTGCTGATATAAAAACTCGAGCGCATGCAATGAAATGTCTCACTGCCTTTTGTGAGGCAGTAGGTCCAGGATTTGTGTTTGACAGGGTATGAGATAACGTCACAATTAGACCATTATTGCAGTGCTTTTATGCATAGCATATTCACACTTTCAGCGTGGCCCCCATTTGTTGGTGAGGTTGTCAGTTATGAATCTTAATGCATGAACTGTTGAACATTTTTCAATTTTATATGATGCTTGTACAAGTAACATTCAATTAAGTGGACAGTAAATATCTGTGTGATATGATCTTGAATATTACAACAAGCAGTACTTTAGTTTTCACTTTCCCCTGACCAGATGATTTTAATTATGCCCGTTGTTTTTATAGCTATATAAAATAATGAAAGAGCACAAGAATCCAAAGGTTCTTAGTGAGGGTATTCTTTGGATGGTATCTGCTGTAGAAGACTTCGGAATCTCCAATTTAAAACTAAAGGTGCACTCTGCTTTGTATGGTTGTATTATACTTCTATAGACATTGCACTCTTGTTCTTAGTCGTCTTTATTGTTCCAGGACATGATCGAGTTTTGCAAAGACACCGGTCTGCAATCTAGCGCTGCTGCAACAAGAAATTCAACTATCAAACTGATTGGGGTGCTGCATAAGTTTGTAGGACCAGGTCGTTACTTGTTTTGTATTTACATATGGCTTGATGAATGCACGACTATTTTTAAAATAAACCTTTACTGCAGATATCAAGGGCTTCTTGAGTGATGTCAAACCGGCACTTCTCAGTGCCCTCGATGCTGAATATGAAAAGAATCCATTTGAGGTATGCTGTCTCGTTCACAGTTTGGAAAATGTGTTCATTTCCTTTTTTTAAGTTTCAGCGTCACCAATTTTGTTCAATTAACAGGGTGCTGCTGCTGCTCCGAAGAGAACAGTTAGAGCATTGGATACTGGATCTTCTGCATCTGCTGCCTCACCTGATGGGTTGCCAAGGGAAGACATAAGTGCAAAGATAACACCTACTTTACTGAAAAATCTGGGGAGCCCAGACTGGAAGGTACTATACAGTTACCTGGTTTCTCATTAACCTCTTGGGTTCATTCTGTAAGTTTGCCTGCATTTTATTTTGGTGTCATGCTTATGTGAAATGACAGGTACGGCTGGAGTCCATAGATGCAGTCAACAAAATTGTGGAGGAAGCCCATAAACGCATTCAGCCGACAGGCACAGGTCCATTGTTTTCTTTTATCTCAAACAACTGTTATGTATGTTCTGTTGAGTTATATTCATCTCTTATTGTCTTGGTCATTTTGGAACTGCAGTGGACCTGTTCACAGCGCTAAGAGGCCGCCTTAATGACAGTAACAAAAATTTAGTGATGGCGACCTTGTCAACAATTGGTGGCCTTGCATCTGCTATGGGTCCCTCTGTTGAAAAATCAAGCAAGGTATGGAACCAAATCTATTTTTTCATGTTCATATTGTTTTTGTCTGGTTCTTTTGCACCTATAATAACTCAACTTTATGTTACGATGAAGGGTATTTTGGCAGATGTGCTGAAGTGTATTGGTGACAATAAGAAGCACATGCGGGAGTGCACATTGACTGCTCTAGATTCATGGGTTGCTGCTGCTCAACTTGATAAGATGGTTCCATATATTACAGTAGCTTTGGGTGATCAGAAAACTGGTTCGGAGGGGCGAAAAGATCTTTTTGATTGGTTGTCTAAGCATGTCTCAAAAATGAGTGATCCATCCGAGGCTTTGCCTTTATTGAAGCCATCTGCATCTTCTTTGATGGTATTGGTCAAATAATTGAACTGTCATTGGTACTCACTAATTTATATTCATATACAGTTCAATTCTAATGATGGCTATATCCTTCTGTTCAAAAGGATAAATCTTCTGAAGTCCGCAAAGCTGCTGAGACCTTTATGAATGAAATTCTGAAGATATGTGGCCAAGCAGTGGTATGGTTTTGCCCTTTAGGTTCTTTTTATTCACTCTTCCTTTTCCTGAAACCTTTTTCCAGTGGCTGAATACATTGTTTGGTGTAGGTTGCAAAGAACTTGAGAGATTTGCCATCCCCTACTTTGGCCATTGTAGCAGAGCGGTTGAAACTGTCCAGTGTAAACGAAGGTGTGTTACAGAAACTTATTTCACATTTTAGTTGTTTTTCTCAACTCTTGTTGCTCTGTACTTATTTGGTATTACTACATCATTTATACAGGAATTTCTGATTCTGTGAAGATGGTGACAACAAGCATGAGCTTACCATCAAAAGGAGGTTTGAAGAATGGCAAACATGGTCCGAATGATCGTGGGTCTAATATTGCCAAAGCTGTATCTCAAGTGCGTGACTTTGCTGTCTGTGTCGTTATGGAAAATGGGACTTTTTTCTGACTGTTAATTTTGATTACCAGAGAGGAGTTCCAGCAAGGTCATCTGTTACTATGATTTCTTCTCAAGACTCATTACAATCTCAAGCATTATTTAACATTAAAGACTCAAACAAGGTAGGCAATCATCAAGTCCTGCAACCTTGTAACTCGTAAGGTTGTTCGTTGGATTCTAATATTTTTATTTTATTTTATTGTTCAGGAAGATCGGGAGAGACGTGTTTTGGTACGTAAATTCAAGTTTGAAGAACCACGGCGTGAGCAGATTGATGAACTGAAGGTTTGTGTGATGGATATAGTCAAAGAGAACTAGTGTAAACCTGCCGCATTTTTGTCCAGATATATTTCTTCACTGCGGTGTTCTCTTATGCCATAAGTCATGCTGGTATTTTTTAGATGAAACTTGTACTGGCCAATAAGCAAAACCTTATGCCTAGCTGATACATAACTAGTGATAATGGTGACCAGAAGCTATTAAGACCAACTAAATTCCAGTAATGTTATAGGTTCAATCACGGAATCTGTTATCTTATCTCAAGCACTTCACCCTCTTTCGCGCTAAAGTTTTCTTAGATTCAATCACAGAATCTGTGCACTCTTATCTCAAGCACTTACCCTCTTTCCGTAAAGTTATGTTGGTGTATATTCATACATTCCAGAAATGTGCATATGCTCCCTCTGATATAAGATCTTGCAGCAAATATCTACTGCTGTGATGCAGTGTAGACGAATCTAGTGTTTCAATATCTTTGCTATGTTTGATTAGATACATCGAATGTCTCCTTCAGTTTTCTTGCCACATGTGGGTACTGTGCAGTTAGTTTCCACTTTGCCTAATGTGGTATTTATCTAATGAACAACTCATCTGCTTCTTTCAAAAAAATTCATCTGCAGGTTGATTTATTTAAGCATTTCCGAGAAGATGTAAGCTTGCGGTTATGGAACTCAGATTTTAAGAGGCAAATAGATGGTATTGAGTTGCTACAAAAGGTTGGAAATTGATGACAACATTGAAACTTTATATCTGTGTAATTTATTATGCACACTAGTTCATATGGTTTTTTTTGTCGTGTTGCTATCCAATTGTGCAGGCACTGCCTTCAAGTGGGAAAGAAGTGGTCGAGCTTCTTGATATACTACTAAGGTGGTTTGTCTTGCGCTTCTGTGAATCTAACACAACATGTTTGTTGAAGGTAAATAAATATTGGGCTAGTTAAGATTTCCTAGGAGCCTTATTTTCTTTTGTTGGAGTGCTATAACTTAACTGGTTTGTGTAATTTTTTTTTGAAAATTTTCACTTATAGGTGCTTGACTTTCTTCCTGAGCTATTTGATGTTCTGAAAGATCAGTGTTACATGTTAACGGAAGCAGAAGCTGCAATCTTCCTTCCTTGCCTTATAGAGAAGGTACCATGGAAAGTTTAGCTATGCAAAATAAAAATAAAAAATAACCAACAACAGGATTTGTTGATATTATTTTAAACATGGTTAGCAATATTTTCCCCAGATCTTTTTTGCTTTGGAACTTGCTCTTTCAATTCTTGTGTGGTATTGCAATGTGTGACTGGAGTTTTTAACTACTTCCTTTCAATGCAGTCTGGTCACAACATTGAAAAAGTCAGAGAAAAAATGGGAGAACTGATAAAGCAAATGATCAGCATCTATTCTCTTCCAAAACTACTTCCCTATATTTTGGAGGGACTCCGCTCCAAGAATAACCGTACTAGGATAGAGTGTGTTGATATCATTGGATATTTCATGGACCATAATGGGACTGAGGTCTGGATCACCATCTCTCCTCACGCGCGCGTGGCCAGTAGTTGGTGCACGGTCTTTCTTACTTATGGGTCATGCTTATTTTTGTTCTTGCAGGTTAGTGGGCTGTTGAAAAATTTGCCTTCTGTTGCGGCATTAACAGCAGAGCGTGATGGCGAAATCAGGAAAGCTGCTCTTAATACACTTGCAACTGCTTATAAGAACCTTGGTACGTCCTATCCCTTCTTTGTTTTACAGTAGAGTTTATTTTATGCTATATTAGAACTGTTTTTTGGGTACTGTGACTATCTGATCAAATTTTGGAATATATTCAAACCCTTGACCCTATTGCAAAATTAGATGATCTCTTTTAACTAATGAATAATGGGAACTTTCGCAAGCTCCTGTGCTATTACTCCTGAGAATTGTATTCAATTTGTCGGACATGCATGCTTGCACATTTTGAACAAGTCTTCAATTGCTGCATTTTCACATCACATATATTATCTGTAGTTACACCCTGGCAAAATATTGTGAAATTTGTTGCAAGAGGGGGTCTTAGTTTGCTCTCTTTCGTCAAACAGGGGAAGATGTATGGCGATATGTTGGAAAGCTTTCAGATGCTCAAAGAAGTATGCTCGATGATAGGTTTAAATGGAAGGTCACCATCTATCACCGTACAAGACATTTGTAGTATTTTTAGTGTAAAATTATACAATTACCTGATACAGGAGGGATGTATAATCATGTTGTTTAATGGATAATGTCAGGCTCGAGAAATGGACAAGAGGAGAGAAGGAAGGCCTGGCGATGCACGAGCGGCTTTGAGGCGTTCAGTTAGAGAGAATGGGTTAGCTCTTTTTTTTTCTTCAAATCATGCTATTTGTTTTCCCCTGATGGTGTACTATATTTTAATATTGCTTCCATTTTCCAACTTTGAGGACTGAGAAAATGCAAGATGGAAAATTTTGAGCAAAAACATACCAGTTCACTTCTTGCTTCTTTGTAATGACATTATGTTTTTAGTTATTCATACATTTAGTTTGGATATAGGTCTGATATAGCAGAACAAAGTGGGGAAGTAGTTTCCCGTTCAATGGCAGGATCAATGACCTCAAGGTGCTCCAGCTATCTTATTAACCCGTCCGTAATTCTTTTTGTATTACCTAACATAACTCTACTTGTGTATGCCTGTCTATGAATAGGGAAAACTTTGGGTATGCTGATGCCCATATGGTATCTAGGCAGATGGTAACAGCAGCAGCTGGTCCCGCAGACTGGCGTGAAGCTCTTGATATTGTTGCGTTGGGTTTGCCTGAGCAGGTTGTGCTATTGCCCACTCCCATAGTTCTGCCACCTCTTTGTCTCCTGTTGATGTACTCTGTGTTTGTTCCTTTTTATATGCTATATTGTGATATCTAGCTGTAACAACCTATATTTGTACATGCACTATTGAAGCCCAAGCATTGATCTGAGATGTTTTCGTTCTGCAGTCTGTTGAAGGAATGAAGGTCATATGTCATGAGCTAACTCAGGCGGTTGATCCTGAAAGCTCTGTGCTTGACGATCTCATCAAGGAAGCTGACAGATTAGTTCATGCTTGGCTGTTATGGTAAGCATTCATTGTTTTCTTCCAGTTCCCTTCCGTCACTCTGCTAACTCTGATGATGATGAATCTTCCAGGTTCCAAAAACCTTTAATTTCAGCCTATCTGGGGCTTCTTCAAGATCTTGCAAATATGTTTTAAATACTCTCATGCAGGTCTGTTTATATGTCTATATTCGCCCTCATTAAAAAAAAATTTAAATGTTTTTTATAAATAATTTTTGTTATTTTGCAGACTTCAGATCAAACGTTTAGCTCATGCTGTGAAGGAGGGTACCCTGGATAACCTTATCACAGAGCTACTACTTTGGCTTTTAGATGAAAGGGTTCCTCTTATGGATGATGGCAGTCAACTACTTAAGGCTCTTAATGTCTTAATGCTTAAAATCCTGGTCTGTATATTTCTTTTAATGCTTACTTTCGCTTGCTATCTGCTTTTTGTTTATGCTCCTATTTGAGCAGGACAATGCCGAGAGAAACTCCTCATTCGATGTGCTAATTAATTTACTGAGGCCTTTAGACCCTTCAAGATGGCCATCCCCTACTCCATCAGAGTCCCTTGCTGTGAAAAATCAGAAGTTTTCAGATTTAGTTGTCAAATGTTAAATTAAGTTGACAAAGGTTTGTTATTATTTGCTATCGATCATTGTGAATCTCTACAGGATCATTGTGAATCTCTACAGGATAGTACTTCTGATGGCATATGTCATCTTTCAGGTTCTTCAGAGTACAATATACGAAGTTGACCTTGATCGCATTCTCCAAAGCGTTCATATTTATTTACAAGAACTAGGAATGGAAGAGATACGGAGGAGGTTTGTTTTGTTTTCTTAGAGTTGAATATAGCTGTTTAATGATTTCTTTTAGACTTTTAGATAGATAAGATGCTTTGCCTATGCTGTAGGGCCGGAGCTGATGACAAGCCACTAAGAATGGTCAAAACTGTGTTGCATGAACTTGTAAAGCTTCGAGGTACAGCAATAAAAGGTCACCTTTCAATGGTCCCTATAGATGCTGAACCTCAGCCAATCATTCTGGCATACATTGATCTTAATCTGCAGGTAGAATTGCAATGTCATGCCCTTCGATTGTTCCATAAAAGCTTTATGCACCTGCCTTTTTTCTAAACTATATTGGTCATCCTAGACCCTTGCAGCAGCAAGAATGTTGACGCCATCTGGACCTGTGGGTCAAACTCACTGGGGTGATGCTGCATCGAACAGTCCAATCCATCCATCCATTCAACCGATGCACAATTGAAGGTACATCAGTTCCTTGTTTCTTTTATCACCTCGCGCTCATAAAATAAATATATTCAACTTTACGCACTAATTTGACACTATTTCACCTTTTTTGGTATGATCAGCAAGAGCTTGCTGCAGTATTCAAGAAAATTGGTGACAAGCAAACATGTACAATTGGTCTTTATGAACTCTACCGGATAACCCAGCTGTACCCAAAGGTATTTTGTCGAGTATTACTGCTAAAGGATACTCACTGTCCAGCTTTGGCTTGGTGGGTTAGCTGAATTCTAAAAGCTTCATGAACCTAGCTGTGATTTAATAATTTATTTTGAATTAACTGGGTTGCACGCTCACCGCCCATGTATACAGAAATGCAGTGATGTTCAGCTCTACACTTGTGCTGGTTGCATTCATTTTATTCTTTGGAAAATTAAATCTGAAACACTCTAGGTTTAGGTTGTTAATTTTTTGTTGAAAGTTTGCCATTTTGAGCTGTCTGCTCTCTTAGTGCGTGATTCAAGAACTTGTTCTTCTCAGGTTGATATATTTGCTCAGCTTCAGAATGCGAGTGAAGCATTTAGAAACCTACATCAGAGATGGGCTAGCTCAGGTTGTAATCTGCTTCTTGTAGGGGTTTGAGCTTGTTTCTGTAATTTTGACTTGACATACAAGAAATATGTTTTGGTGTATCCAGGTGGAGGAGAATGCTGCAGCTGGAAGAACTCCCTCTAGTCTTCCATTATCTACGCCACCTCCAATAGCATCAATACCCTCTCCAAAATTTGCACCTCTCCTGTTCACACGAAATCTATAAATAGCAAAACTGATTCTAATGAAGACGACACCTTCAGAGTCCAAGGAGACACTGATTTTAGGTTACAATCGACTGACCAACAGACTGATAGATACCAATCCTCAGGTCATTCTTTGCATCTGCATATCTGACTATATAGGTATCATCATTTTTGATATGTTGTCATCTGATTCTGTGGATTGTTTATTTCTATGCCAGCAGGAACGTTGGATGCTCTCAGGGAAAGGATGAAAAGCATTCAGGCTGCAGCTGTAGGAGGCAATTAACGATGGAGCTCAGACTCGGCGTTGGCAAGTATGAATGGCAATATGCTCCATGGCGGCACACGACTGGATGGTGAACCTCAAACACAAAGTAATATTCCACCCATGGATGAGAGAGCATTATCTGGGCTCCAAGCACGAATGGAGAGGCTAAAGAGCGGGTCTATGGAACCACTCTAAATACAGTTAACGGTACTATGAAAATTACCAACCATTGTAATTGACTGTAAATTTGCAGCATAGTCATGCTATTTGTAGATAGGTATGTCAGACGCACTACATGATGCGGGGCCGACATTTTCTAACCCCCGTTCCTGGTCAACCCATTCTTGGTGAGTTTTTCGGTGTAGTCTTAGAGAAGCTAGCCAGATATTTTGCCTGTAGCTTGCCTGTTGAGGGCTTGATTAGTATTTTGACACATTTTTTTTCGTCCAGCGTGGAGTTTTCCTGTGTTGTATAGCAATAGAATCGAGTGTTTAAACTAACTGCAATGGTCATTTGTGAAATCTTAATCAATACTGTGCGGCTGCGAGTACCCTATTTGAGCATTGATGTGATTTCTACAAAATATCTGCGATATCTAAACCAATGGCCCGTGATGATATTATCTATTACTATTCCGGGCCTTGCATCACTGTCCTTGTACTCCCTTGCTGAAGGTCTGCCTAGTATTGCAAAAGAGCACAAGCAGAACAGATGATTAATTTTTGTAAACTTTGATTTTTCAGAAAAGCATCTGACCTTTATTTTCTAGTTTTTTTGGATGATGTGAAAGTGATGACTGACCTGCCATAGGCATCGCATTATTTAAAACCTCTTGGGATGGTCAGAAGGGGGTATTATATCTGGTTTTGATCCGGTTTTGAGAGCAGGCAATAGTAAGAGGTGGAAAATATGCTTTTTCGTAATATTATCGAAATAGACTGTTCCTGAGCTTCTAGGAAGTCCTGATTTGACGTATATGGGGACATAAGTGCAAGAAGGCAAGTAATTTTCATTCCAGCCAGAACTAGCATGCAAATTTTACAACGCGTGCGGAGGCAAATGAATCTTAATGGAAGATGCACCTCTACGGTGAGCTTGCTGCCTATGCTTCTCCAGAACTGCCCTTAGGCAGGGTTCTCTCCAGACGTGACGCATGCTTCTACGGCTGAAGCAGTTCGCTCCTATGTAGATTTCTCATCTCTGATTGGTGGTGAATTTAAACTTCATTTCCTGGTGGTCTGCATCTTGGTGAGTTTGGCATGCGTTCCTTTGCCCCCAATATATGCGAATAATCTTGCCCCTGGTAGTTGTCTCCTTTGGGGCCGGCGAGCTGCCTCTTTCCAACAACTAGTTACCTGTCCCCTGCTGCATGTAGCTTCTGGAAGTGGTCGTATTTTGAACCTCAAGCTCGCAACGTCGATGGCGGAGCTGGGATTGAAGGCATCTATATCATATCTTCTGACCACCTTTGGATCTCCGCCTAGATGGATTGCGGGTGTGTCTTTTGCATCGTCATTGGTCTCTACGGATCCTCCTTCAACCTCCAAGAATCGGAGGCCCATTCCTTGTGTTGCCCATGGTGACCGCTGGCGCATTGTCTGCTATGCGTGAGACTGGATGAGAACAACACGGTGGAGCATCTTCGAAGTTCAATGGTTCGTCTCTAGCACCGTCGACTTCACAGGATGACTGCATTGCAATCTGTGTTCTTGCTCCAAGGTCCTTGTAAAATCTAAGGTTGTAATTATTATTTTCTACTCTCTTGGGTATGCTCTTGTAAAAGCTATGGCGTAACCTTATCCGAAATACAAAAGCCTTGAGGGTCCGCGGGCCCATTTGCATTCAAAAAAAAATCCAATCACAGATGGCTCGTCCGAGCACTCCATGCTTCCCTGTTCCCTCCTATTCTCATTGGTTTGCATCAGCGGCTGAGACTTCCAGCGTGGTACCTATACCCCTCCCCTGACAAAACCATGTTTCTGTTCCATATCATCCTGCATGTCCGATGCATTTCCCTTCACAACAAGGAGTCGAGGGCCACGTGAAAGAGAACTGACAAAGAAAATAAGAAGGGCAACAAGAAGTTGAGCGACACATCAAAGAAAAATGACAAAGAAAATAAGAAGGGCATGACTCCACAGTGACGTTGCTGCTGAACTCAACCCAGCAATGTACCGACAACATCCAGTCTGCCCGCAACTCCCTGTCAGAACAAAATGCGCGAATGCGAGCCCAAAATTAATATCCATTACATGCATGCACGCGAGTATGAAATTGCTGATTCTCTTTATTTCAGAAATTTTAAAATAATTTATCTCTTAATTATAAAGTAGATCCATAATCAGTTTCATAATTGAAATCATTTCAGTGAGGGTTTCAAAACTAGATCCCACTTGAATATGTTCCAGCGACTATTTCTTCGAGCGTAGTAGTTATCACCTATTTATACGAGAGCTACCATCTTGAGCATGCAGAGTTATAATGTGACAACTTATGATTTATGAAGCATGTCATATAAGACCGCCTTTGGTATATTTATCTATCTATCTATTATCGATCTAGTTGTCGGATTATTTCTCTGTTGTTATGAGCACTTAATGATGTCTTCCCACACATATTTCTACAATTACTTTTAGGAAAAATTGTGTCGATATATACTTATTTGACCAGTTTACTATAGTTATCAGACTATTTATCTATATTATCAACACATAATAGTGCATTCACTCTCATATTTCTATGCGTATTTAGAAAAGATGAAATCTCATGCATTCCCACCATAATCCTAAGCTAGAGGGTAATTGTGAAACTTAACACCTCCTCATAATTCTGAGAAACACTATCAAATATGCTAAGTGCAGTCAACAAGGTTCAACAACCTGATAACTCGTTCCTAATAATATGATAACTAATAAAATACCACCTAATAACTACGAGTTTGAAAAGTTATCGAAGCATACCTATCGTGATCTATTTTGTTTTGTTCGTCGTGATGGATGTAAAGGTGAAAATAGATCGTAAATCAATGTTAGAGCTATAAAATATTTTGAAGTTTTGGATTTAGTAATCAATGCTCTGACATAAGTAATTTCATCCTTTGCCGTCTTAAAAGAGCATATAGAGTGGATGCTTCACTCATCACGTGAGCGCCTGTTTCTCATTCTATCAGACTAAACATGATACCTCCTCTATTTAGATTTCCAAAAAAGAAAGAAGCATTGAATCTTTTGATGAATGCTGCTTGGTCCCTTCAGGAGTTTGCTCTCCACTTGATTTTCCAAATGGGATCATGGAGAGGCCGGGGTAGCGAAGAGATAGGAAAATCAGAGAAGGAAAAGGAAAAAACAAAAAAAATAACCTGACATCATGGGCCGACGATACAGCCTATGAATGGACAAAAGGGAATTTATCTTTCACGAGACAAAGACAAATTGACAGTGGGGCTGCCGTACGTCTGTGAATGGACAAAGGGAAATTTATTTTTTCACGAGACAAAACCGAAACACTAAAAGAACATTGAAGAAACATAAAAAGGTGCATACCAACTTGTTAAAAAAACAAGTTCTTAGATGCAGAGTAAATCGCAGGAACCTCTAGGAATTGTGGTAAGTGGCATAGTCCTAAATAACACGAGATAGATATAGATAAACTAATCGACTCTAGGCGCCACGGCAGAACCGACGCGCTGGAGTAATATGATTTTTCATCGGTAGCAATGTAGCATTTGGTGGCGTCACGTACTTGCACGTCACGGCACAAGCCTAATTCGTCTGTGGATTGATGGCTACGGTGGTATCAGCTAAGGCCATCCACAATGTGGCATTTTGCCAGTGCTTAAAGGTGATTTGGCAGAGTATGCACCGGTGCAAGCCATTGTGGAACAGGTGTCGTTTGCATATATTTTTCAAGAATCGGTGCATGTACATACACCGATGCTTATATATATATATTCCCTAATCTACAGCTGAGAGTAGAATAACTATTCTACGCGCTGGCCAACCGACCGAGCTAGCAGCCCAAACCCACCACGTCCCACCTTTTCACCACTGACCGTAAAACTATTCAGTAGATAGTAGTAAATCCATCGAACTATATTACTGTCGAACAGATCTCTCACAGTCATGTAACTTCACATGTAAAATACGGTAATTTTATGTCTTTCGAGTAGTAAAACAACATGTGTCAGCGTAAAACTCAGGACTGTAATAATTTTTGTATAAAGCGTGTCGCAAAATTATGATTATATGTACACGATATTACGATCTCGCGGCCATCATTTTACTACATGTCTGATCGTTCTATAATAGAAAGGAAATATTTCTTCCATTTGTTCACAATCATTTGTGTAGCCCAGTTGGTTAGTAGAGAAGAGCAACATGCGTGAGGTCCAGGGTTCAAATCCCGCCTCGTCCTTATTTTTTCAACTAAAACGGATTAGGGGAATATTTCTTCTATAATGGAAATATTTCTTCTGTTTATTCACAGTCATTTGCATAGTCTAGTTGGTTAGAAGAGAAGAGTAACATGTATCAGGTCCACGTTTGAATCTCACCACCTCATTATTATTATTCAATTATAAAACGGACTGCGCGTGACTTAGAATTTTTTTACTGTCAAGATGTGCGTGAGATAGTAAAGTTGTGTATAGGATGTCATAAAATCTATCACAAAGGTAGTAGAAAGTTGCTAAACTCAGAAGGTTTTCACAGTCGAGATGCACGCGAGGCAGTAAAGTTGTGTATAAGATATCGTAAAATCTATCGCAAAATGTAGTAATTCTGAGTCACGCTAAAATCTCAGCAGTAAATCCCGTCCGAAAATTACTACTTGATATACATAAAATTACTGTCCCGCGTGGCTGGCTCGGTCTGACGCGTTTCGGCCGGAGCGCAGAATAAGCTATTCTGCGCTCTACGCTCATATTAGCGCTGCCGTATATATATATATATATATATATATATATTATAGAGAGAGAGAGAGAGAGAGAGAGAGAGAGTAGAGAGAGAGAGAGAGCAATGTGGGAGGCAAGCCCTCGGAGCCATGGAGTCTAGGAGGTAGCTATGCACCGGAGCGAGCCCGCCATGTGCCGGAGCGAGCGCGGGGTTGAGGTCGTCGGGGCTCGCCATGGCGTCCAAGCCCTCTGCTCGTCGTTGCATGCATGGAGGCCGCCGCCGCTCCCCGACGCCATGGAGGAGCCGAGCACCACACCATGGAGGGCTTCCTCGGAGCTGTATCGAGCTCCTCTCCTCCACATCGAGACATGGAGCCACTCCGCCCACGCTATGAAAGAGGAGAATAGCTCAATTTTTGGGGGAGAATAGCTGGAGAGTTGAGAAGAAAGAGGGAGAACAAGCATCCTGAAGGAGGACGATGGAGCCCCATGGAGGTGCTCGGGAGTTGAGAGAAAGAAGAGAAGGCTGTGGTGAGATTTTTTTAATGTCTGGTGGGGCCCGCCTCAGACTTAGCACCGGAGTTGCACGCTGCAGCAAAAATTCCGAATCTAGCACCTGTGCCAATTTGCAATGACATGACTAACTAAACACCTCCTACATTGGTGGATGGCCTAACGACAGGGTAATGCAAGCAGAGAAAGTGGATTGCGGCTAGTTCACTGAAGTGAGCCATTACTACTGACATGACGTACGACATAGATGGTGCTAATACCTGCACACCTAGCACTATTCGCCCATATCATGTCTTTGGGTTTGTCACCTATGTGTCGAACTGTTGATCGATCTAACCACCATGGACGTTTTCAGACTGGCTGAACAACCTAGAAGTTGTACTAGATACTTGTGAGCCAGGTACCATTTGTTTGGAGTCTTATGGCGGGCGTGAATGCTCGTATCTAGTGAGTGGATATTGTACCATGTTGTCCGAAGCCCAAATGCAAGTGATAATCACCGAAGAATCGAAATTGACAGCTAGCCGGCAAGCATAATTTTTTATATTCGAGGAACTAATTGCTAGCCTAGTTTAATTTTCGAGGAGCTAATCGCGCGCTCGCCTAATGATGGAGTGATCACGAGTCACTAATATCGGAGGATCTTATTGAGAGAGGCTGGCTATTAACTAATAATGACGAGTGCTATAGTTCGACTATTCTATATAGGCAGTTCCAAGAAGAAAAGGGACTACTAATTCAACGGGTTGCAGGTACGAGGAACAGATAGCCGGTCTGCATGCGCACAGCGCAGCCCTTGTGCTCAACGTGCTAAACGGCTCACGAGATCCGGACGTGACCCGCGAGCTTTGGCTGTGGGCTCGACTAATAGCAGGAGTAGGGTACCAAAAGCAAAACTTAAATGGGGTGTTTGAAATTGTATCAAATATGTATATAAATATATTATATATTAGAATTAGAGTCTACCTAACCGATAGGGTTAATCGTATTTGAGTCAAATACTCCTATAACCCAAGTTCCTATAGAAAAGGGGCGGCGTTTAATGTAACCACATAGTTTTTGAATACCTCGTATCCTGCCGCACAGGGGGCCAGCGGTTTGATCGACCGCCCCTGGAGGCTAGCTGCTGGCGGAGATTTCGGTAATGGAGATGGGGAGGTCCGCTCGATAACAATCTTAGGGATGTAGGCTTTGGCTGAAACTCGTTAATAAATATCGGTGTCTTCTCTTCACATGTGTGCTTTTTAATCTAACTGCTGTGGACGATGTTTGTTGTGGAGATCGGTCCCTTCTGATGGAGGCTGGTTTTGCAACATGTGACATGCCAACTGCGTTAGTAAAGACATCTATACTAAAAATTAGAAATTTTAATTATATATTAAAATTTAAGTAGGTGCTTAGGCCCCAGCTCCCCTCGGCACCCACGGAGGAGGCAACGGTCGGTATCACCCTGGCCAGTGCATGACCCCGAAATTGGCATGCATACGTATGCGCACCGCCTGGCCAAGGGAAAATTCCACATTTGGCTACTTGACCGAGTCAATGCCAAAATTGGTTGGGCTGCTGACGCAGAGACAAAATATCACCGCGACGCACGAGATTATGACGCGTGACACTTGTCATGGCGGAGCGGAACGATGGTGCGGCGTCGGATGCGACGAGCGCGACGGTCGAGCGTCGCTCGGAGCGAACGCGATGGTGGAGCATCGCTCCGACCGAACGCGACGCCGCGATAGGGCCGGGAAATTTAAAAAAATGGAGCGTCGCTTCGGCTGGCCGCGACAGCCCGAAATTAAAAACAAATACGTGACATTCCCAATAGCGCGACAGTTACACTGTAGCAGTTTTTGTGTTTTATTTGATTTAATTTTTTTTACACAGGTCACAAATAGTCATATTATTTTACGAAAATTTACGTGTGTATACTTCATTCCATTATAAACCGGTATGAATTTTTTCAGATTTTTTTGAAACTTATACGTCATTTAAAAAAATCGAGGAATGTCACGTATTTTTTTTAAATTTTGGGCTGTCGCAGCCGGCCGAAGCGACGCTCCATTTTTTTAAAATTTTCCGGCCCTGTCGCGTCGTCGCGTTCGGTCGGAGCGACGCTCCACCGACCGTTGCGGACGCGACGCACCGTCATTCCACTCCGCCGCGACAAGTGCCATGCGTCATAATCTTGTGTGTCGTGGTGATATTTTTGTCTCTGCATCAGCAGCTCAGTTAATTTTAACATTGACTCCGGTTAAGTAGCCAAATATGATATTTTTCCCCTGGCCGACGGGTGCGGCTGCTCGTTGACCGAAAGTGGCAGCCTGGCAGGGAATTATCCGCTGAAATCCGGCAGTTCACGGGGCCTGTTTGATTCGTCGGGCGGCTCGGAGGGCAGCGCTCGGGTCCCGCGGGAAACTGGCCAGCTGGGAACCAACGCCGGACGTCAAAAAAACTGCATTCTACTTGTATCGATCAGCCAAACACACCTTTCGCGCGGAACTAGTACAATCAACTACAGTAGTAGGCTCCCGTACGTTGTTAAATCACTTGATTGACGAGGCCGGCCCCCGCATCCATGCACTGAGCATAAGCTCGTGGCACACGAGATCTCAAGATGTTCATGCACTGATGCATCATGCACAGCGGTACAAAATAGGAGCATTCTGCAGTCTACAGCAGCCTCTTTTTTGTTGATCTGACAAATTAAGCTCTGACCAACTACAGTCACCGAAGCTGCCGCAATATATGCAGCGCGGCGCACGTGACGTTATGACTCGATCGGCGCACGTACGGTTAGCAGCCAACTGGTTAGGTCGGGATTTGGTCCAGTCAAGGCCCATCCACCAATGTAATGTATGCACGCCCGTGGTGGCGTCTTCGTGCCCAAGGAACCACCGGTGGTTGCGTCGGCGCTTGCGTCACTCGATCGTCGTCCTTCGGATATCTTCGCCTCTCCAGGGGACCTTTAGGATTGTCTCGTCGACCTTTGTGCCATAAGGCAGTCAACCCCAACCAAACCGCTTCATAAATCTTGTACGGGTCAGGTCGAAAAATGTCAAACCGTTCTCCTTCTACCGTGAATCACGGTGCCTGGTGCTACCGTCCTGCTTCTCCTCGGCAGCCGTGCCCAAGGTTTTTACTACCGGTTTGAAAAAAATGTCGGAGCGGTAGCTCCGGTAGCTGGTAACCAAAATATTGCTGCTTGAAATAATCCAAAATTCAAGTCTACCTTTTTAGCGGGAGGAGCCAGCAAGTCTGGTTACCGACCAGTAACCAGAAATAATAGTCGGTAACAAGAACCCTAGCGGTGCCCACCTTCCATATCACCTCGACATAGCTCCTCTTGGAGAATGACAGTAATGGTGACAACGGTCTGACTCAACGGTCTCAACGGTGGCACGGTGGTGATCGACATTCCCCTAAGATGGTGACCAAGAAGAAGAGGGTAGCAATTAGGGAGAGGAAGGGAGGTTGCCAGGTATAAAGGACCCTCCTCTCCCCATTTTAAGCGCGGGAGTGATATGGTAGGTACATATCAGTTCGATCAAGAAAATTCGACACTCAAATTCAAGTTGAGGGGGTACATTGCTGAGGACATGACCTTCATGGATACGAGCCTGCTACCACTACTTCATCTACTTCCCCTGCTTTGAAGGACAAGAGAAGGTCCAGCAAGATCTTCAAGAGCAATAGAGGATTCAAGTTCAAGCTTTTAGGAGTTGGAGGGATTTCGAGTTTTTGACTGATGATGACTTCAGGACCTTGAAGCCTCTATGACGACACGGTGATGAAGATCGAAGGAGGTCTCATGGAAGATCAAATGAAGTTTCGGTCAAGAAATAAAAGAATAAAGACTTAGTTAAATATTGAGTCCGTTTAAGTGTCTTTTAGGCCAAGCCTTTGTTAGCCTGTAATTCCATCATTCGGGAAAAGTCGCAGCCAAAATTATAATTAGTCGGTCTTAAACCGACATTAGGCCGGTTTAAGCCGACCCAACCGACTTAGAGTCTGATTCGGCCCATGGATGCTTTTCCATCTATAAATACCTCCTGGCCGCTGCTAGATTCGTCAGGTTTTGTTAGTTAAGAGTTTAACCATGTGCAAACTTCATGATCTTCTCTAGTGTCAGATAGACCTAGTGTAAAGACTGCTTGCGGAACCCCGTTTTATCAAGCTCATTGAGATTATCGTCCGTTATAGCATATTCACGATTTAAGATTGTTTACGCTACTATTTTCTTATTTGTTCTTCAATTTGCTTGTAGGAAAAATCCTTCATAGATAGATTGATCTTACTTTTAGCGAGGTCGATAATACCGTGGAGTCGGTTCAATGATTACCGTGAATATCAGTCATGTACGGTTCTCCCTGTACGGTTGGTAGCCTAATTGTGTAGGTCAAATCCTCAATATCATAATTATACTTCTCATCAAAAGATCAAGAACCTTGGTTCATATTATACACTCATGTGGGTTTATGCGCGCAGAGTGGTGCATTCGTATATGCATCTTAAATAAGTGAATAAACAAGCTATACCTAGCTCCCTGCTACTGCGATAGTTGGGATATGCTAAATGATGTTTGCAACGCGACATAATAGACATAATACGTCTGTAACCATGTTTAGTCCACCAGATCACAGCTAATCCTAAGTTGATCACCAGCTGTGAGATACCATAAGTCCATTACAATCTTCTAAATAATTAAAGGATAATCCTAAGTTCTAATCCTAGATTAGTCACTAATCCATCTATCTAGAAATATAAGACAAATATGTTTTCTAAGATTTAACTTTGACTGACGATTAGTCCAACTATATGTAGATTATTTGATACAAAATTGATATAATTGAAAAATACTTTTTAGTACGAATCCAAAAATATCAGTTTTATATCACGTAATCTATATATTGATTGAATAAATTTTTACTCAAAGATAAAATTTGAAAAACACGTGTCTCTTATATTTCTAGAGGTGTTCTATTTTTCACAGGAACCAGACAAGCACACTGTCCATCGCTCTCACGCCCATCTTTTTCTTTTCTCCGGAGCTGCCTGTCCGTCCTTTTCGGCTGCAATTTCATACCATAGTCTACCACCGGAGGAATGAAAACATCGGCTGTCGACGAGGCGCTATCTCATGGCCTACCAACCACGGAGGATTTGTTCGCCACCGTTGTGGCTCGAGGCGCACCCAGGTAATTAAGGTTCAGCGCATGTAGATAGCATCCAGGAAGGCACGTGCAGATTGGGGATTTCTTTTTTAATTTTACAGGTAAGAGGAGATGCACCTGCTCCTGTCTCTTTAGCTGTCTGTGATCAAGCAAATGGCAGTACTAGGTACTTCAGTACGAACGGGCCAAGCTTGGAAAGTGTCCCCCTGCATTGTTAAATAATGTTCCAAGCATATCCTTCTGTCGATCGACATGGCCGGGGCTACTAGCTGGGACAGTAATACTGCTTACATGTAAAAACAGTTCAATGGCATGGCATGCGTCTTTCATATGGGTTACTGAAGAAAACACGCGATTTGCATTGAAGCTGTCCATCGGGAAAATGGGTGGTTAATATCACGTTTATTGAGCGTGGAATAGGATCTGAAAATGGGCGAGTATTTATCACGTTTAAGCTGAAACTAAAACAATGGCATGTCGGTCTAGCGTGATCTCCAGTGTCAATGCAAATTGCTTTCCTTTTCTTCAGTAGACCCCTTGTTCCTTGGCGAAAGTTTCTCTACGAGAAAAATCCAAAGCAGAGAGAGCGCAAAATCTTTATGCAAGACCTTACTACATGACTGTCGATCGCAGCAGCAAAACAAGCTCAATCCACACGTGATGCAAAGGAGAGGATGAGAGCCAGCACCGGCGATTGAGACGCCGCGGTCTACTGACCAATCGGGTGGCCGACCGATGGAGCAAAAACTAATCAATCGCACGCCATACGAAAAACAGTCAACAAAAACATATACCACAGAGTTGTCACGGCGACCCCACATAGACGCATCGCCATTCCCGGATCGAGATCGCAGACTATATTTTTCCGCCTGGAAAATCTCTTCCCTCGCTCGCTACTCTTTTGATTATTCTGCGCCGAAGCAGCCAAGGTCAAACTCTTGTCCACGCGCGAACCTTCGCCGTAGCCTCTGCCGTCCTCATCCGAAGCCCACGAGACGGCGGGAGGGGCGGACACGCGCGGGCCCACACGAGGCCCACGTGCCGCAGAGCCCATATATAGCCGCCCCGAGCGCCCACCCGACTTGGTCGCCAAGGAAACAGTTCGACAACAAAGGCTCGAGGCATCATCAGCAGGCAGCAGCAACAGCCCCCTTTGGGACGCGGACACGACAGGATAGAGGGGTTTTCTGGAGAGTGGTGGAGCGCTAGCTCTCCTGCGTTAGGGTCTTTGGGGAGGATGACGGCGATGGTGAAGACCGAGTCGGCGCCGGCGGAGCGGAGCGGGAGGAGGGACGCGGAGGCCGAGCTGAACCTTCCGCCCGGGTTCCGGTTCCACCCGACGGACGAGGAGCTGGTGGTGCACTACCTCTGCAGGAAGGTGGCGGGGCAGCCGCAGCCCGTGCCCATCATCGCCGAGGTCGATCTCTACAAGTTCGACCCATGGGATCTGCCTGGTACGTGTGCCTGCCTCTCTGCTTTCTCGCTTCGCCTTGCCTTCCTCTCTTTTTTCCTCTGTTCTTTTTATCTGCCATGACTTCGTGATGGAGCAAACGCGTTAACTATGGCCGTGCCCCCGGTGCGTTTGTGCAGAGAATGCGCTGTTCGGGCGAAAGGAGTGGTACTTCTTTACGCCGCGCGACCGCAAGTACCCGAACGGCTCGCGCCCCAACCGCGCCGCCGGGAGGGGGTTCTGGAAGGCGACGGGCGCTGACAAACCGGTCGCGCCCATGGGGAGCGGCAGGACGGTGGGCATCAAGAAGGCACTCGTCTTCTACGCCGGCAGGGCGCCGAGGGGCGTCAAGACCGACTGGATCATGCACGAGTACCGCCTCGCCGAAGCCGACCGTGCCCCGGGAAAGAAGGGATCACACAAGGTAAGCGAGCGTTTCCCGGTACCATCTCATTCTCACGGTCGGAGGAAGCCTGCATTGATACTGATCCTCTCTTCTTCTGCAGTTGGACGAGTGGGTGCTGTGCCGGCTGTACAACAAGAAGAACAACTGGGAGAAGGTGAAGGTGGAGAAGCAGGACATGGCTGTGGCGGCGGCGCCGCACCACCAGAGACAGCATGGGGAGGTCATGGACGCGCTGACCGCCGACACCATGTCCGACAGCTTCCAGACGCACGACTCGGAGATCGACAACGTCTCCGGCCTGCAGCAGCGCAGCTTCGGGGACATGGCGCAGGGGCAGGCGAGGGATGGCGTCGCGACGGTGAAGGAGGACAACGAGTGGTTCACGGACCTGAATCTGGATGATCTGCATGCTTGCTACATGAACCTGGGGCAGATGGTGAATCCGGCGGCGCCTGGGCAGGACACCAGCGGCTACTTGCAATCGATCAGCTCACCGCAGATGAGAATGTGGCAGACAATCCTGCCACCATTCTGAGATGGAAGAAGGAAGAGATGCTGTAAATAAGGGGGGAATAGAAGTTACATGATAATACTAGAAAAAAAAACATAGAAATTTGGAAAGCATGATTCTGCAAGTGTGTTGGTAGGCGTGTAGTATGTATTCTTTTGTTGGATTGGATCTATGCATTTGGCGTTCTGCAAAAACATCTCCTTTTGTTCTCATAATCATAAGTCCAGACCCCAAACTAATTATTGTCGGTGATCAATCTAAAATGTATGTTTTATTATTTTCTCAGTAGTAATTTCTTCTCCTCCTCCATTTAAAAAAAACATATTTGGTCTTTATCCGAATTATGGTATCGTGATTTCAGATATTCTTTTTAGATGTACAGTGATTTCAGATATTGACAGAATGGTAACATTCAGTACATAGATGAACAGAGTGCGACCATGCAACTATCGGTTCAAGGTGAGACGTGCGCATGCACTATGTTAGTCGCATCATGACTCAGATGAGTTAGCGACACTTAGCAACTAGATAGATACCATGAAGATGACACATGACACTAGTATGACAAGCACGGATGTAGATTGCACACAAAAAGTGAGCTCTTTTTTCCCCAGAAATGTATCTATATCTGGCATCGTCTCGTGGATAAAATTAAAGCAACTTGCATCTTGTATCAAGATAACTCAATTCTTCTGGACTGTATATCGGAGTTCAGGATATATGCAGTGACAACTGACAAAATAAGCCACTTGCTAGTAGCATGGGATATCCTATAGAATATTATATAAAGGTCTTCAGATCATGCAAGGATAAGCTGTTTGGCTCATAGTACCATATTGGTATTAGTATGATTGACGCCACTAGCTACTAGGCAATCGAAGCCACAAGATAGCAGAGAAAAGAACACCTAACTGATTAGATATAACTGAAGTTCAGGTAAGCTCTCACCTCAGAATAAACCGATGCATTGATTACTAGCAGCCTAGCGGCAATGCGCCCCAGTTTCGATCCAATGTGCTCTTGTAGTTGGATTCTTGGTATGCACATGCACTAAATTAATACTATCAGACAGATTGCAATGGCTCACTGACAGAAAGAGAAAAATATATGGTGGTGATTCCTCAAGAGGAACAATATAACATAAAATTTCAGACAGCTGCAGATTCTGCACTGGTATTACTGGTCACTGAATGGTTATATGAGAGTATGCCAGTGGACTCCGTAAGCAATAGAATTTTTGTAAGCCTGCATATTGAACACAACTACATAAGGAACAATATCTAATAGAGTATCCAGTGCGGCAAACGGAGGCTTTTCAGAGCTTTGGGATTTCTGGCTGTCCGATCGCCTCCTGCCCTCCATCTTGGCCGTTCGTTTTGGGTTGGTTGCTAACCTTGGTTCTGTGGCCTTTGTTTTTACCACGCATAGAGCTGCCCTGTATGGTTGACACTAGGTGTCGGTGTTGTCTGGGCGTTTGTAGCCGGTGTGCTTGCCTACTGTTTGGGTATCCGGTGGATTCTGGAAAGAGACACAGTGGCTGACTCGTGGTTTGGTCCGCATTTTGTCTCGTGCATCCCCATTTTTTTCCTTCTTGAAGTCTTGATACCACCAACTAAAAAGAAAAAAGGAGAAAAAAATTGTGATCTGTAATGACATGTTTATTCTTTGGCTGGGCACTTATAGCGTTAAGATATTCTTCCTAGCTATGGTAATTTGAATTTCAACTCTTTTTTGCTCTCCTATTGACAGGTTCAAGCTATAAGGCAGCCAACCACATCGTCGATATCTCCACGGGCACCATCACCACCTTCCCTGCTACCCTGAGTACTATCCACCTATCCCCCAGGCCGAATCCATGTATCCGTCGCTGGGATTGCGCACCTCGCCCCCTTCAATTGTTAACCCATGTATCCGTCGCTAGGATTGCTCTTGTCGCCCCTTCCAGTTGTCTAATTTTGGCATCCATTGTTCAATTGTGTTTGAGCAGGGTGCTGGCCTTGACCGTTCCTGCTTGTTCTTCACTGCTCAGATTCAACTTCTTCTTATGTGTATATATATGCCAATTTGTGGTATTGATGCAGCAAATCTGTGTTTTCTATTTATCTTGTTTTGTATGGTACAGAGGCATCCATGGCTTAGGATAAGGAATGGATCATGCTATTTTACCAGGATTGTTGCTTTATGAATGGGTTGTTGCTCCTCTGGAAATGGATCCAGAATGTGTCCTTCTGGATCCATTTAATTAGGAGTTTGTCTTTGTGGTTTTGGTGGAGGAATTGAGATAAGCGTCTTGTACTAATCTCATCTACTCATAATTTAATTTGATGAAATTCGTTTTCCAACTGTGTCAGATTATTGTTGTGTTCAAAACACGCGAAGGTGCTTGATGTTGAGTGAGGTTACGGAGTTGAATAATACGAAGGTATGCTCCAGTTGGATAGGTAGGGCACATATCAAGTTAGGCTTTTGATACATAGCTAGCTACTGGAAAGTTCTATATGTTAAAATTTGCACAAGCCATATTATTCGTATTGGTTCCCTTTTTCCATATGAGTTAAGAGGATTTGTTTTTTGGGTTTCCATGTTAATGCCCATAGGTTTGGTAGAGTCATTCTTGGTTTATATCTTTCCTGCTTCTAACCAGTGGTTAGGTATTTCCTTGTGCAAAGGTGCTTTATGGCGTTACAATGGCAGTATGATTGTCATCACTACTGTGAATCGATCCCTTTGTCTCCAAACAGATGCATTTTTCCTTTATCAACGTTTATACATTTTCCTAGTGTAATGCTGGATAATCAAGCTTAGGTTACTGAGTAAGCTCGAAACTGATAGTCTCAGTCTTGAGATTCAGGAGATTCAAAACTGTTGTAGCTTACATCATGAGAGTGAAATTCATAGCTTCCATCTTGAATCGGTTAATGTTTTCCCTTAAGTTATCGTCTTTAACTTTTGTACTTTGTTCTGAAACATTTCGTTCGTATTGTATATGGCTACTCTAATCATAAGAGATGCATGCTTATTGAGTTTTTTTTTATGTCAGTTCAGCAAATAGATTGCTTTAGCTTCATATGCACTGAAAAAATGGTGACTCTCTTGCTGCATATACCAGGGTGATGTCCAGGTCCAGCCATGGGTCTCTTCATTCAAAAAGAAGAAATTGCCCATTCTAGCTATTGTCAAGCTGTAGGTATATGCATTGATGTATTTCTTCAATAAAAAGCACCAAATCTTTTGTCGTCAAGTGTAATTGCCTATTTATATTATGATATACTTACGGAGCCTTTGTATTTGCCTGTACACTGGAAAGGAAGCAGCGAGATATGTCTGAGATAAAAAATTTGGAGGAAAGGAAGCAATTCTAGAGATGGGAACCAATGCATTTATTTTCCTGCTTCAGTACACTATTTACATACATGTACACGATGCACTTACCTTTATCGGTATGTTTGCACTAGAATGTTTTTCTGGTCCTGCTGTCACATAATTTACTGCAGCTTTTAAGCCTAATTCCCATGATTTTGTCTCAAACGTGTACCCATGAAACATAAGGTTGCTATATTCGCTAGGCATGCTAGCTCTACCATTACTGATAAGATGAGGATTAAAGTAAATTCATATTTCAGCTACGGGTCAGCATGGATTTTTTCCATGGTCATTCTCCGTTGTGCTCTATTGCTCGTGTTTCCTATTTGAAGATAATTTTTTTACCATTGATATTTGAAGTGGGGGCAAAAAACTACCTTGCCAATCGTGCAGATAAGTCTATTTCAGTGATGCTCCATCTGCTGACACACATGATTCCAATGAAACAAGTTGTCATAGAATTGGTAGGTCTGCCTTTTCTCGGTGTCCTACTGTTAATTGTCTTTCCTGGCTGTATCTGAGTCTTTTTGCCTATTAGTTACCTTTCTAGTGTGTGCAATCATACTAATGTGCTGTCATCTTTATGTGTTATCAGGTAGCAGACTCTGTGGTTCACTTGAGCTTATTGAAGGACATTGACATATTTTCTACACACTATGGGCCTCTAGATGCGCTCAGTGGGACAAGTGATGTATACTATGTAGTTCGATAAAGTTCAAAATTTGTCGTGAGTCACAAAAATGAGTATTTATTTATTTATTTGAACAAATAAAAGAACATAGAACCTCTCGTAGACTGATAAACATTAGTATGACAACTGATGTACTCTCTTATATTGATGTGCTGCAGATTGACCTTGCTGATAAGCTCCCACCCTGTGCATCCATGAGATAGTAGCTTTTGGATTTTTGCACATAGTTTGGGCTGCTATTGCACCTGTTGATAATATAAATGACATGGTTGGATCTGTTGCATCATGTTCAAATATTTTGCTGGATGTAAGGGCTCTGTTACAGAGCTGTTACAGAGCCCTGTTAAATGCACTTAGATTGCTTAGAGGATTCTAATTATGGAACATCTAAGCTGTTGATTAAAGATCCGAAGCCTTCTGAGTTTATGTACCAACTAAGATCTATTCCTTCTACTTGCCCTTCTTTTATTAGTTTCATAATGGATGCTTTCTGAATTGCTGTCCACCAAATAAAGTTATTCTTTTAAGCATATCACTGGTGAGTTCATTTGTCAATAGATATGCCACGTCCTTGTACCACAGGCTGGGTAATTTGTTGTTATATAGATATTGCAAAAATGCAAGGTGACACATGAGGTTAATGCTACAACTGTATTCTTTGAACATGCGGCTTGCTGCATCTAAAACACCACCAACACGCACCAAGACGTGCTATCTCATGTAGCTATATTGGTTTTCCTTCGATAGCGCCAGGCGCGCATCATCGTGGCAAGACAGGCACCGCCGCGCCTCCTATCTAGTTGGGTTATAAACCACATGAAATGAGAGGAAGTATGAATATGGTGGACACTGATTATAAATTGTGAACCAATAGTTAAAAATGTTAGTACAAACTGCAAACTACAACCTACAAAAGAAGGAATACAGCAAGTTATGCCTACCCAAATTTAAAGAGGTTAAACATAGGTTGAACTTTTCTAATTCCAATATACAGCCAAGCAATCTAGTGAGAATGTAAATATGTAGGCAAAACATACAATAATCAGCCTCTTCTTTCTGAATAACCAAAAAATCTCTCTCCAAATTTCCTAGCATTTTCCTCCACAAAAAACACCCTCCTCTCCTGCTGCGTTTTATTTCATCGATTACTTCTAAGGAATCTTCGATGTTATCGCTTTCTGGGACTTAGTCTGAGAGACACCGAACCACTCCTTGAACCAACAGAAGCTGACGCCTTGGCAAGCTCCCTGCCTGAAAGCCACGCCTGTATCATTGATTCAGTCTTCTCCTCTGGTGAAAAACCCTTGGCTTTCATCTCCTCATAATACTTTGCTGCCTCCTGTAGCTTCCCGTTCAAGAACAATCCGTGTATCAACACAATGTATGCACTACGATCAGGGCTCATCCCATTCGCAGGCATTGCGCTCCACAGTTTCTCCACACTGTCATGCTGCCTCCACCGGCAGAACTTTCTGATCAACATAATGTAAGTGTCCAACTCTGGCTCACAGCGCAGTGCCTTCATCTTATCCAACAGATCAAACACCTCAACAGGGCTCCTAGCCACATCGAACAATGCGTGGAATGTCCTCACAGATGTCAATAGCCCCCTTCCTAACATCTCATCAAACACTTCCCTTGCCTCCTGAACCTGACGAGCTTTGCAAAGAGGCCTAATAAGGGAGTTGTAAGTGGCCGTGTCCGGGGCAACCCCCTTCTCCTCCATACTCCGGACAAGCGCCTTTGCCTCATCCACGCACCTTCCCTTGGCGAGTGCATGCACAACTGCATTGTACACTTTCCGGTCTGGCACAACCCCAGCCTCTTTCATACGGTTAAAGAGCTTCATGACTGAATCCAAGCTCCCGGCTTTCGAGAAGCACGAAATCATGCTTCCATATGATACAACGTCCCTCTCTATACCCTTAACCTCCATCGCGTTCCAAAACCTCTTCGCCTCCCGCACGCTGCAGACCATGTTGCACCACCCGTTGAGAACAATGTTAAAGCTCTTGGTATCGAAAGGGAACTCCTTCTCGCTGGACAACAGCAGGTGCTCCGCGTCCTGCACGTTCTTGTACCGGCAAAGCGCGCTCAGGAGGCCGTGGAACTCGGCGATGCCAGGCTCAAAACCAAAGCTCGGGAGCGCGCGGAACGTGGCGACGGCGCTCGCGACGTCGCGCGCGGCGCAGTGGCGCCGGACGAGGAGGAGCACGGCTCGCGGGGACGCGAGCGACGCGCGGCGCATTCCATCGAGCAGGGCGCGGGCGTCGTCGAAGCGGCGGTGCTTAGCGAGGATGGCGAGCATGGAGTGGCATGCGCGCCGCCCGGGCGCGTACCCTTGCTGCGCCGAGGCCCACCGGAACGCGGCGTGCGCGGCCGTGCAGTTATTGCGGAGGCGTGCGAGCGCGGTCACCACGAGCGTCTCGAAGGCCGCGGCGCCGCACCGCTCCAGGAGGCCACCGGTCCGCGCGGCGTCAGCGTGGGAGCCCTCGGCTGCCGCCACGACGGCGTCTACGCCACGTACCACATCGGGCGGAAGCTGCTGCTGGTCAGGGAAGGAGAATGGGTCATCCTCCTCCACCTCGCTCTCGCCGTGGCCACCGCTGGCGAGGGGTTCCCGTGAGGTGGAGAAACGCAGGGCTTTGAGGTGCAGGAGAGGGCTCGGTGATTTGGGGCATCCGGAGTTGGGGAAGTGTAGGATTGCTCCGGCGAGGACTCTGCGCAACATGGAGGAGGAGCGAGGAGGAATCGGGTGGTGAGTTTGGCTTGTGCCAAGACTGTTATGTACAAGTGGTTCACTAGGAAAGGGTAAACCAGCACTCGTTTCGTCTTGGGCGCTGAAGAAAGAAAGCCAAGGACGATTCCGAGTCAAGCCTCTCAACACAGCCGCCGCGATCTGCAAGACTAGGTAGGTGAATTGCTGGGCTTTTTCTCCATGCACTATTGCTTGGTGCACTATCAGGTGTCAGCTTCCATATAGATGAGAGCAAGAGAGGTGTTATAATAGAAGCGTAGGGTTGGAGAAGAGTAGCTACCTCCATGGCACGGCTCTCTCCTCACTTCTTGAGGCATATGACCCCGCCCTCCAATACCGCCACCGCCACCGCCACCGCCACCGCCACTCACGTCCACAGCCTAGTCGCCCTACTGCTGAAGCACCAGGCCGAGAGGCGCCAGCTCCTCCAGATCCACTCCCAGCTCGTTGCCCACCAGGTGTTCGACCGGCGTCCCACGCCGTGGCACGCGCTCCTCAAGTCCTACTCCCACGGCCCTTTCCCCCAGGAGGCCCTGCACCTCTTCAGGGACGCGCGCCGCCACATGGCCGACGACACTTACGCCTTCATGTTTGCTCTTAGGGCCTGCACGGGGTTGGCGTGGCCGTGGGCTGGCGCGCAGCTGCACGGGCTTGTGGTTCAGAAGGGGTTCGAGTTCCACATTTACGTGCATACCGCTCTTGTAAATGTGTATATTGTGTGTGGGTGCCTGGTGGATGGGCGTATGGCGTTCGATGAGATGCCGGTGAAGAATGCGGTTTCTTGGAATGTGATGATCACTGGCTTTGCTGGACGGGGTGAGGTTGAGTATGCGAGGCTGCTCTTTGAGCGGATGCCTTGTAGGAATGTTGTCTCGTGGACCGGACTAATAGATGGATACACGCGTTCTTGTCATTCTGTGGAGGCTGTTGCGCTTTTCCGCCGCATGATGGCAGAAGGCGTTAGCCCAAGTGAGATAACCGTGTTAGCAGTTGTTCCTGCAATATCTAATATTGGAAGAATTCTTATAGGCGAAGCCTTGCATGGCTATTGTGAGAAGAAGGGCCTTCTTGTGTTGGATGTCCGGGTTGGGAATTCACTCGTAGACTTGTATGCCAAGATTGGTTCTATCCAGAGTTCGCTAAAGGTGTTCGATGAAATGGTCGACAGGAAAAACTTGGTGTCATGGACATCAGTAATTTCAGGTTTTGCAATGCATGGGTTTTCAGTTGAGGCAGTTGAACTGTTTGCAGAGATGAGAAGAGCAGGAATCAGGCCCAACAGAATCACCTTCTTGAGTGTTCTCAATGCTTGCAGCCATGGAGGGCTGGTGCAGCAAGGAGTAGCATTTTTCAGAAGCATGGTTTATGAATTCAATATAAATCCAGAGATTAAGCATTTTGGGTGTATCATAGACATGTTAGGTAGGGCTGGACGGTTATGTGAGGCTGAGCAAGTAATAGGTGGTTTGCCTATGGAGGTTAATTCAGTTGTGTGGAGGACACTTCTGGGTTGTTGCAGTAAGTATGGAGAAGTGGAGATGGGGCAGAGAGCGATGAAGAAGATACTAGACATAGAAAGAGAAAGTGGAGGTGATTTTGTGGTGGTATCCAATATGCTTACTGAGCTTGGTAGGTTTAGTGATGCCGAAAGAGCACGAAACCTAGTAGATGAGAGGAATGCCCTTAAGGTTCCTGGGCTTGCTTTGGTTGGTGAGAGTCAGTAGCTACTATTTGTTGATCTGTGTGATGAGAACAAAATCATGGGAAGCAGCTCTCGTAGTTTTAAGAGTTTCGTTGCAGGATTGGAATTATTTCCCTGTATTATAACAAATGTCAAAAGATCTCCCTACTTTATGATGGGTTCGTGTCATTTCTTTTACCTTTTATCTTCCATTCAAAGTTAACATAATTAATAACTCAGTTTATTTGTTCTTGGCTGCTAAATTGATTGTTGAATGATATGTCCTCTGTATTTAAACCCCACCATCTCATTATGCACTTCTCGCTTCTTTCCATATGATCTTAATAAGCCTCAACAGGTTGCTGTACTATTAATTTGTTCCACCTTAAAAAGACTAGTTCACAGTATCATTATTTGTTCCTTGTTTTCTTATCTAGTTAATCCGTTGCAGGAAGCAGATGTGTTTGAATGACATGTGCAGTCCTGCCTTCCCCCTCACTGGTTCACAGTTCATGGAAAAATCCAGTTCCCTTTCAACATTGTAGTGATGGAAGCCATAACGAAACTTCATGCCCATCTCATTGTTTCTGGGCTGTACAATTGCCAATATGCAATGTCTAAGATTCTCAGATTTTATGCTATTCTACAACCAGAGTTGGTTTTTGCTCATAAAGTATATGAGCAGATTGAAGCACCAACAACTTTTCTTTGGAATATCATACTCAGGGGGCTTGCTCAAAGTGATGCACCAGAAGATGCAATTACTTTCTACAAGAAGGCTCAAAAGGAAAAGGTATAGTGCCAGACAACCTGACATTTCCATTTGTACTCAAGGCTTGTGCAAGAATTAGTGCTCTCGAGGAAGGGGAACAGATGCACAACCATGTACTGAAATTTGGGCTTCTTTCGGATATATTCATTTCCAATTCGCTGATTCATCTGTATGCTGCTTGTGGTGATTTGTGTTGTGCAAGATCTGTTTTTGATGAAATGCTAGTTAAGGATGTGGTATCCTGGAATTCCTTGATATGTGGATATAGCCAGTGCGATAGATTAAAAGAGGTTTTGACGTTATTCAAGTTAATGCAGAATGAAGGAATGAAAGCTGATAAGGTTACGATGGTCAAGGTTGTTTCTGCATGCACTCGTCTAGGAGACTGGAGCATGGCAGATTGCTTGGTTAGATACATAGAGGATTACTGCGTTGAGGTGGATACTTACTTGGGCAATACCATTATAGATTACTATGGCAGACGTCGGCAGCTGCAGTCAGCTGAGAAAGTTTTCTCTAACATGAAGGATAGGAACACTGTGACACTGAATGCAATGATCACCACATATGCAAAAGGAGGCGATCTAGTCTCAGCGAGCAAAATATTTGATCAAATTCCTAACAAAGATTTGATTTCATGGAGTTTGATGATATCTGGATATTCACAGGCTAGTCGCTTCTCTGATGCTTTGCAGCTCTTCAGGCAGATGTAGAGAGTCAAACTGAAACTGGATGCCATTGTGATTGCAAGTGTACTTTCTGCTTGCACACACTTGGTCGCGCTTGATCTTGGTAAATGGATTCATGACTGTGAGGAGAAACAAGATCAAATCTGACACCATCATGCACAATTCCCTGATTGACATGTATGCCAAATGTGGAAGTATCAAGGAAGCATTACAAGTGTTCAAAGAAATGAAAGAGAAGGACACCTTGTCATGGAACTCAATCATAATAGGACTAGCAAACAATGGCTTTGAAGAGGATGCTCTGAATGTTTTTCGTGCTATGCTTTCTGAAGGTTTCAGACCGAATGGAGTCACTTTCCTTGGTGCACTGATTGCCTGTGCTAACGCGAAGCTTGTCGAGGAAGGGCTTAACTACTTTGATAGCATGAAAGCAGTTCACAACTTAGAACCACAAATGAAGCTTTACGGTTGCGTTGTCGATCTCCTAGGTCGCGCTGGTCAGTTGGAGAAAGCATTGAGATTCATCACTGATATGCTCGTTACTCCAGACCCCGTTGTTTACAGGATACTGCTGGGAGCATGCAAGACACATGATAATTTAGCTATTGCCGAGGTGGTCACCAAGAAGCTCAATGAGTTGGATCCCAGTAACAGCGGAAACTACACGCTGCTAGGCAACACATATGCGAGCGCTGATAGATGGAGCGATGCCATGAAGATCAGGCAGTGGATGGATGATACTCGTGTGAGGAAATTACCCGCTTGCAGTGTTGTCGACTGCTGACCCAGCTAGCCCGAGCAATACTATTATATCATTGTGTCATATGGATGTGAGTAATAGTTTCAATGTGAATAATATAAAGCTCAGTTTTGACCGAGAAAGATACTATTATATCATTGTTGATCACTTCATTTGTTCACAAGTATTAGACACTTTTCAATACAATATTTCCTATTTTACTCTCATTAATCTCCGCCATTCTTCGTCGCCTAACACACATATGGTGGCCAATGTCAATCTAATAAGTTAATAAGAGCATTTTGGATATATTTGTTGAAGAACCACGGGGCTATCATAGTACAGCCCCTCTTCATAAAGAGGTAAGGCTCTCTATGTGCACTTAGTCAGGTCCTTGTGTCTTTGATCTTGTAGATCTTTTCTTTGCTTATAAATAAGAGGGTTCATAATTATACCGTACTTGAAAGTTTAGTCGATCAATAATAATAAAAGAGAAGTCCATTACATACTATATTCATTTACTTTAACTGTTCATTTACTACGTTTTTCTTCCTTCTCTGTTGACTATTTACACGACCGCGTCTACGCCGCTCAACCCTTGGACTGGACTCGATGACACAGGTTGTGTGACACGTTATTAGCATGACGCTTCGCCGTCGAGCCTTCTTGTAGGATTCCTTTACACGGTTGAGAATGTAGAAAACAGATAACTCCTAGTAAATTGATTCTGTTTTTCGATCTGGATTCCATATTTTGCATTTAATTTTGGTATCTAGATTCGTTTTGTTTGCGTGATGTGAAATACCACGAAATAATGAAGGTATACATATTCCCGTCCAGAGGCTTCCAAATAAGTGGATGAGAACTTCGGCCCTTTGAGTCCAAAAATAACTTGCAACCAAAAACCACTAAAATACCTCTATGGAAAAGGGGGAGCTAGTTGAGACCTGGCGCAAGTACGAAAAAAGACATTCCAGACTTAAACCTCCCCACAGAGGAAGCAGCCAACGGAGACATGTGCGCACATATCGGCATAGGAAAGCTAAAGTACTTTGCTTCCATTGAGGGTAATAGCGGTGGGCAAGGTGAAGCATATGAAGAAAGGCTCCGCGATGAAATGGCTATAAAATATCCCTGAATAAGGAAACGACCAATGTTGACATTTACTTTGCAATGAAGATTGTCAATATCATAGATCTTGATCTGACTCTGTGTCGCTCGCTAATTGTAAGAAAAGACCATATTGGGAAGATTGGCAAAAGGCAATCAACGCGGAAATACTGTCTCCAAACAAAAGAGAGGTATTTGGTCTCGTAAGCCTAACACCTAGCCAAATATGCCTCATAAGACATAAGTGAATTTTTGTTCGGAAGAGAAATGAAAATAATAAGGTAGTAAGGGATAAAGCAAGACTTATTGCACAAGGTTTCACTCGATAATTAGGAGTTGACTTTGAGAAAACTTACTCCCCTTTCATGGATAGAATTACCTTTAAATATCTAATCTCAATGACGGTAAATTTGAATCTGAAAATAAAATTAATGATTGTGGTAATAGCATATCTATATGAAAACTTGGATTTAGACATTTATATGAGGGTATTGAAAGGTATTCCTTTCCTGAACCAAGATGGAGCAAATAGGAGTCTACTTAGAAAGTCACTATACGGACTTAAACAGTTGACATGATGTGGTATAGTCTCTTAAGAAATCTCATTAGCAAGAAGGGCCACACGAGTAATAAGGATTGCTCATGTGTATTTATATGGAGGTCCTAGGATGAATTATGTATAATATCAGTATACGTAGATGATCTGTATAATATCAGTATACGTAGATGATCTGAACATCATCAGTACACCTGAGAATATTGAGGAAGCAAGTTTCTATTTAAAATCGGAATTCTAAATGAAAAATCTGGGTAAAACCAAATATTTCTTAAATTTGCAACTCGAGCATGTCCCTTATAAGATATTAGTGTACCAATCAACTTACACTCAGGAAGTGTTAGAGAAGTTTCGCTTTGAAAAGGAATACTATTCAGAGGTCACAATGACTAAGAGGTCCTTACAGCAAGACAAGGACCCTACAAGTCTAGAGAAGAGAGGAGGAAGTTCTGGTACCATAATTCCCATATTTGAGCGCAATAGGAGCACTCATGTACCTCGCAAATTGCACAAAACCCGACATTGCATTCACCGTGAATTTGTTAGCAAGGTATAGTTCTGAGCCTACCAAACAGCATTAAGGACATACTTCGCTACCTCCAAGAAACCAAGGATCTTGGGTTGTTCTACATAAAGAACCAAGACCTGTCCTTGATTGGCTATGAGGACGCTAGGTAAACCCACACACAGCCAAGTCACAGACTAGATATGTTTTCCTATGTGGTGGAACTGTAGTTTCCTAGAAATCGTCTAAGCAAAGTCTCGTATTAACTTCGACAAACCACTTAGAAACTGTAGCGCTATACAAGGCCTCATGGAAATGTGTGTGGCTTCAGTGGATGATCAACCACATACAGTAACCTTGTGGGTTGAACGCTACGCAAAACCCCACCGTTATCTATAAAGATAATGCAGCTTGTGTTGCATAGGTGTAGATAGGTTACGTGAAGAGAAATCTCACTAAGCATATCAACCACAAGTTATTCTATGCTCATGAATTGTAGAAGATAGACAAAATAAAAATATTACATACTAAGTCATGTGAAAATCTCGCAGATTTATTCACTAAGTCATTGCCAGCATCTACTTTTGAAAGGTGTGTGCGAGGAATCGACATGATAAGACTTAGAGAATTGCAGTGTTCAGGGGGGAAACCTTCATAAAATCATTGATAAATCTTGACCATGAAAGTCGAGTACCTTACAGAACGATCAGGTGAATTGTACATTTTTCCTTCGATGAGTTTCGCTGCAATTTCTCAGATAATGTTTTTAACAAGGCAATTCGTGTAACATAACATACGTATGCCGTGTGCTCTTTCTCTAAGTTTTCTCACTGGGTTTCTCAGAGTTTTTGAGACATAGACTATATGAGATAAGTACCCAAACGGGAGTGTTGAGGAACCGTGGTGTCCACCGTAGTGTGGATCCACCTCCATATAGGGGTAAGGTTCTCTCATGTGCATTTAGTTGGGTCCTTATCCCATTGACATAATAGGGTTATCCTTTGGCTATAAATATGATAACCTCACAATTATACTATACTTGAGAATTTGATGGATCAATAAAGAAACAAAGAGAAGCCCCCTTACATACTTTGTCCATTTACTTTTATTGTTGATATACTATGTATTCTTTCTTCTCCATCGACTACTTCCACAACCGCGTCTACAACGCTCAACCCTTAGACCGGACTTGACGGCACAGGCTGTACGATAATGTTTGTAACATCCCCTAATCTAATTTTTGCTAAGTGTACATCATAACATGGGCATTAAAAAATTTTGTTTTGAATTTGAGAAAGATTTGGTTTGAAATTGTTTGAATTTGAACAAAAATCAAAACAGAAAAATAAAAAGAAAACCCTATTTCTAAACCCCCCCCCCGGGACGGGCCTTCCCTGGCCCATCTTCTTTCTCTCCCCGGCCCGCTTGGCCCGCCATCTCCCCCGTCCTCATCTTCTTCTCCCGGGACTCCCGCCGCCGCCACTGAAGCAGCTCGGTGGCGAGCTCCCGCCGCCCGGCCTCGCCACCTCCTGCTTCGGCCGTGCCGCCCGGCCACTGCCCTCCTCCTTTATAAGCCCCCTCCTCGCCTTCCCGCCGCCTCGCGCCCTCTCTCTTCTCTCGGAACCCACCGCCCCGCCTCACCTCCGCCCGACCGGAACTCGCCGCTCCGCCATCGCTCACCTTGCTCCTCCGCCCGAGCTCGTCCCGGCCTCCTTTCCGTCGACATCACCGCCCATCTCGTCGCCGCTCCACCCCGGTGCCGCCTCCCAGTCGCCGTCCTTCCCGCCTCCTCGCCGCCTTGGTTCTCCGCCGCCCGGCCGCCTCACCCCGCCTCCGCTTCTTCCGCTCTGTCTCCCCGCCGCCGGTAAGCACCACCGCTGCCCCATTTCCCTTTCCGCCATCGCCCTTCCTCCCCGGGCCTCGCCGCCGGCAGCGTCGCGCCGGGCAAGCCCGCGGTCGGACCGAGCCGAGCGGCCGGGTCGTGTTTAATACTGTAATTAATATCATAATTACTGTTTAAACACAATTAAATGCTAATCATTAACCATTAATGCTAATCTGACACATTAATGACCGTAATTAATGGCTAACAGTGTAATAAATGAACTCATTAATTTTGTCTCTATGACATGTGGGATCCACCCAACCGAAATTGAAATAAAAGAATAAATAAAAATGAAAATTATGATAAGTGGGCCCCACTTGTCATTGACCCAAGTCAACTTTGGTCAAAGTTGACCATGGGGCCCACATGTCAGTCTCTGAGGCTAGTTTTGAATTGAGTAATAAAAGTATTTATTTTTAATATTTAGTTTTATTTACTGAGAAAAATACAAAAAGGGTATTTAAATTGATTAAATCTTAGAAAATTCATAGAAAATTTATTTTTAATCAGAAAAATATAAATAATATATCAAAATGTTCAGAAAAATGAGAGCTATTCAAATATGTCATCTTCATACATGTTTGCATGCTAGGAAAAATATACATGGCTAAAAACTCAAATTAGAGTTTCCCCGATTAACCGGAAGTCGTCGGATCGCGATGTTTCGAGCGTCCGGACTCCGATTAAATTGATTCCACTTGCATTAGTCTTTATTTTACATCCTCTATGCCATGACATGTATTTCATCTCATGCCGATGTTTAGCATATTGATATTTACGATTATGCCCTTTTTGGTGTTTTCGTTCTTCTCCGATAGAGCCGAAAGGTCCTAAAGAGGATAATCCCAATTCCGAGCAGAGTCTAGTTGTTGAGCAACAAGACAAGCAGCCCCTTTGAACATTTGCAGACACCTATTACTTTTGAAGTATTAATTGTTTTTAATCCATTATCGCATGCGTTCAAATTCTACTTTTCGCTAAGTATTAGCCCTATTCTATTGCACAAACTTACTTTGTAGCTCAATAACCACCACCAACCCTTCCCCAACCTATTTAGAGTAGTATATCAAATATCGTGGTATTGCTTACTATATTAATGATGCTTAGACATGTTTAGACATGTAAAAATCGTAATTCCTTGGATGGCAGACAAACCAACATTATTCGGTTGGGTTACGTGGTAGGTGGGTGTTCACCGGGATACAACTAATAACTTGCTTAATCATTATTGGGGTTAGACGAGAGGCCATGGCTGAGAGCATGGTGGGTTGTCTCGTTTTCCCACAAGCACCGGTTCCCGATGTATATTGACCCAAGATTTACGTACTTCTACACGGGTGGTATAATGGGTCACCCACGACTGAATAATTTATCTAGACTTGAGTCATGAGCTGCATAGTTTGCCGTTTCCGTTCACTAGGTGAGTGAAAAATGATGTGGTGTGGTGCCTCAATATAGGTGTAAGGGTTACACACGGTCGAGGACCGGGGATGTATCACCTGATACAACTTTTGGGACCGTGCCGAAGTATCAGCCGGACTGGCGTACACGGATTGGCCCATTAGGGTGGCTCATGCTTAAGTCAAAAACATTGTAAAGGTCGTGTTCAATCACACTCTGCTAACACACCTCGTGAAGTGTGTCTGTGGCCTAGCATTAAGAGTCGATTGATACGTGTAGGTAAAGATGTACACCCCTGCAGGGTTTGAACTGTTTGAACAGCCTTGTCCGCGGTTAGGGACAACTTGGTGATTACCTGTATCGAATTAGACAACTACAATAAAACTCTAAAACTTGTCAACTCTAAGGTTGAGGTGTTAGTGACTGCTTCCTCCTAGGGTGGTCGAGGAAGGGTCAGGGTATCTAAGGTGTGGTGGTCTGCAGTAAGGAATGATCGTGAAGTGTTCGGCTCACCCCCTTTTTTAAAAGTATGCCAGTAGTCGATTGCTCAACTACTTACGAAATATTGTCAAATGGGAAAATCGGCTTTCGGCAAAATAGTCCACAATTACCATGTTATTGATACATGTTGCATCTATTATTAATTTTCTCTTGTAAATCTTGCTGAGTACAATTTTTGTACTCACTCTGCAATCATTGATATTTTTCTTGCAGAGAAAACCATTCCCTCCGAGGGTGGTTTCTATGTAGAGATCGACGCCAACGACGACTAGTCGCTGGGAATCCCAAGCAGTGGTCCTGTCCAGGGTTCGGCAGCTCGGTTTGTTCTGCCGCCACTTTTGGCCGATCTTTTTGGCTTCTTAGTCATCTTTACTCTTCCGCTGTGTAAGCAACTCTCGCGTGTATATTATGTTGTTAAGTTTAAAGAATAACTAGTAATATTGCAGTTTTCGTCGTAGAGTTGCTGTTGTGATACTGGTTTGTTCTCACCTGCCTCATGTGTCTTGCGTGTTTGATATTAAAGCATATGGTGCTGGTAGGATTTCAGAGTCTATATCATAGATTTGTTAGATTTAATCACCTCTGTGAAGTGACTCTTCCACTGGGAGCTTGGAAACTATATCATCCTACTTCAGCCGAGCATTAATTTGCCGGGACGAGTTTGGGATTGATATTCCGGCTCAGTGAGAAAAGAGTGAGGAGACCATATCACCATACTTAATCTGTGCATTAGTTGCCGGAGCAAGTTCGGAGTTGTCGTCTCGGGCTATTCGAAGCTATATCACTCCACTCCTCTTGGAATTGATACCCAAGGGTTGAGGTCAGGGTTGACGTTTCGACTTAGCAGGTGATTTCACCTAAAACTCTCTGTTATGGATTCTGGGTCCTGACAATATTGTATAAATAATAGAGTTTTCTCTAGACAACCATGCGTTGTTTAAGAGTGACAAGTATTGGTGCACAGGAGTATATCATGAGGCCGAATTTGGGTAGTGCTTCTGACATATTTTTGGGTGTTCGGTGATCCGAAATTGCCATCTTGATAGAAATGGAGTCACGTTCTGCGCTGCCTACCAAATTCTTGGCATTCCAGTACAAGCTAGCGGTGATCACTTTGCTGCGGCAGTGGTGCTCCTACAGGAACAGGGATTTAGGGTGCATTTTTGGTTGCAGGAAAAAATTTGGATGGATTTCGGTCATCTATATTTTTGAGACCCATTCACCTATTTTTGGTTGGAGGTCTTAGGTGGATGAGGCAGCCAACTAGAGAGTAGGTTCCTCAAAGATGCTGGATGGACAGACTCGGAAAAAAATACTCGGATGCAGCTGCCTGCGTCGCTCGCGCTGTGCACGAGATTGGTGCGTATGCATGTGTGCTCACCTCCTAAACCCAGCCTCCACCCAATTGCCTCACCACCCTGTCTCTCCCTCCTCAGCACGATAGAAGCAGCGATGGCCAGGGCACACTCATTTCCCCATCCTCTCGCCACCCTGCTAATTTCATAATGCTTTCTTTCTCGTTAGCATATTCTTGAACCTGCTAATTTTATCATATGTTGTTCATTTGCTTGAGAGGTGTAATGCTAGAGCATTTGCATGCAGCATGTTTGGACTTTGTTTATTCTAACTCGAGATACTATATGGTGTGATTTAACTCATGTGCTGCCTATCCTATATGAAAATTAAGTTGGTAAACATATCGATCAATTGATGTACCAGATTCTTTATAATATAATTGGCATTCTTTTCTCCACGCTCCTTTGTCTATTAATCTTGGTGCACCACCATATCACGAGAGGCTGGGAGCAGTGATCCGGGGACAAAACTGACGAGGCGATCGCCCGCGCGTTGTTCGGCCGGGCTCCCAAACTTGCTGGATCCCTTGCAAGCCGAAGTAGCTTCTGAGGTGCTCGCATCTCCCATGGCACTGAGGGAATATCGTGTGTGGACTGAAGCAGTTTCTGCTAACACCAAGGGAACGATTTGTTTGTATGTTCACAGTGCCATCCCGTGCGTAAGTATTTCTGGTGGCGAGTGATTTGGCTCTCGCAAACTGGTTAGTACAGTCATACGCATAAAAGAAAAACAAGTACGAGCGGGATGGAGTACCACAGTGGTCGAAATGAAAATCAAGTGTGTTGCTCTTGGCCTTATCATAATTCATTTGCCAAACGTGAGCCATTGCCACAAAACGACGCTCTGGTGATAATCACTTTGGGTACATACTGAGCAACTGAACCAAGGAACGCGCATGGCAAGTCAATTTGCCTCTCATATGAAGGGCGGGTACAGATAGCAATCCATCCCTTTGGCCAATGGTCATCAGGAAACTTTATATAATTGATACCAGCCAACATAAGTACCATTATAAATTAACTCACGAAATAATCCAAAACGTTGGGACATTCAACCTCATAGAAAAGGTGAAATTTCAAGACAGCAGGCTAACTTGACAAAGGTCTATGATAGGATCGAAAATAAGGCTAGCCAGCAAAACTATCTCTATGATGCAAGGAATTTTCAGCGCTTCCCACCACCACCGCCAAGCTTTGGGCCTTTAGGACCCTTTTGCGCAGCACCCTTGGTTTGTGACTTCTGAGATTTCGTCACCTCTGCCTTCTTTGCCTTTTTCTCATCCTTGGTTTTCTTTATGCGCTCCTTGATCTCACTGAAATGTAAACATGTCAAGACAGTTAGTTTGAATCAAATCCAGAATAGTTAGGTGACAATGATGGAAAAGCAAAAAATAATATCAGCCAATACAAAAGACCAACAGTTATTTGTGTAACAGCTAAGATCAGTCATATCTGTTTTACCAATATAATTCAAAAAAAATTATAGGCAGAAGCAATGCTGATACAGATAGCTACAGCTCTACAAAAAGGTGGAAAATGTACCGGAGAGCTGCTTCTCTAGCAGCATCACGGACTTCAGGCTTCTCACTCCTCTTCTTTTGGATAACTTCCAGTGTGGCACCAACAATTGACCGTGAGTATGGCTTCTTGGTGGTGCGACGCCTCTTCTTCACAGCTTCAGCATGTATGTCCTGCATTTAGACATTAAAAAACAGCCTAGTAGAAAATGTTTCAACAAGACATGGTAGAAACGTATGAATAATGGACACACAAGAAAATACTTGGGTCAGTTGCTGCAGCAAGCTCAGGAAACTGCAGATCATGGGGGTAATGATTACATGTATGCACAATGGATACAAGTATGCTACCACAGGCATTGCATGCATCAATCACCCCAATCATATCATACTATAGGATGGATTATGCAACAATTGAGTTCATGCGAGCCAGTAACTGTATGTTGGAGAATGCAGCGTGCAGCGTGTATGAATTAAGAACTTAGCAATCAAAATGCGATACCTTCTTGTGCTGCTTCCTGTACATAGCTGTCCAGGTAAGCTTTGCAGGCTTCAGGCGGTTGTGGAAGTAGCGCTTGCATTTTGAGTTGGCGAAAAGGAAAACCTGCAGGAGGGAATATCAGAATTCGTTAGGAAAAACTTATAAGCTTAATATTGATGACCTTCGACACATGAAGAAGGTTACCTGTGAATCCGCACGAATGAACCTGATACCCTTCCCTGGGTATATCTTCTGGCCGCTAAAACGGCAAAGTTCAGTCCTGTAAAACGAAGGAAATACTGATTTTAACATTGAAAACAATCATGGTAGAAATGTGATTACGGTATCAGTACTATCAACTAAGTACAAAACAAAGATGGTTAATTTGCAAAAAGCCAACAAAAACACATTGCAACAACTTAAGCACAGAGATTAACTTACTTCAGAACCATCTTGTCAGCCTTAGAAAACCTTCACGAGCTCCTGCCTAGATTCCACAAGAAAAAGAAAACAGAACAAACATGAGCAACTCTTAAGGCCTTGAGGCAAGGAAGTGAAAACCCAAGAGCACAATTAACAACATGAGCACATCAAAGTAATCAAGATTGTAGAACAACCAATTCAATATGCAAATATAGGGCCTTCACAGGCAGCAGAAACACAAAATAGTTTGTGCTGCAAAGCAGATGCCCAGTTCTATTCTGCACGTTATAGATTAGGCTAATATCCAATCGCAAAGAACATAGCACCTGGGTACCTGTGCTCAAATAGTTGGAAAGCATAGATGACCAAAACAAAGCTGAAAGTTGCAGTCACAACTTATACTGAACCACTATCCAAGTCAGGACCAAAATACGTGATGTCGGGCGACTACTGGCAGCAGAAAGTTGAGTTAAATCTCTGCTGCAAAGCGGGTTCCCATGTCTCTCTTGCACAACAAATAATAGGCTACTACGCGACCAAAACAGCTATAGCTCCTCAGTACTTGTGCTCTGATTCAATTTAACCTAAAGAACAGGTTGCTGCAAGCTGTGTAACCATTTCCATCTTGCGCATGACTGAAAGGGGTGATATCGCGCGACTACTGGCAGCAGAAAGGTGAGTTAAATCTCTGCTGCAAAGCGGGTTCCCATGTCTCTCTTGCACAACAAATAATAGGCTACTATGCAACCAAAACAGCTATAGCGCCTCAGTACTTGTGCTCTGATTCAAACTATCCTAAAACATCTAAAACAAACAAAAAAAACAGGTTGTGACCAGTTATCCCACTGGAGCACTAACCACGTTAAGCCCAAAATCAGGCTGACCATTAGGTAACTATGTCAGCAGAAACACACAAAAAGTCACTTGGTACAAACTCTATAAACATGTCCATCTTGTACAGTAACGATTAGGCACCGCAAGACTACAGCAATAGATCTGTATTCAGTGCCTCAGCACTTGTGCAAGATATCCCACACAGAAGACAGTTAGTTACGGTTTCCAATAAATTTTCTTGCGCTCGAGGTCATGGACACATCCAGATCACAGAACAGCAAAAGATGTGCTAGTCCTATGGTAGGTTTCATCGCAAGAAACGAATGACCTCACGCAAAATAGCCACCTGAGCTTACACGAACACATCTCGATCGTACATGGTAGCAAAACCCAACGAATTAGCGAAGGTGGGTAGCCTTTTCTACGATTCAAGAAACACAGTTGCTTATCCTAGGATCAAAAACCAAACAGACCTCACAAAACAAACGGATGAACTGGTGGAAGTGATGCGCGGTCGGAGGAACGACGGCCGCACGGATTAAGCTACGAGGAGAGGAGAGGTCGGCAGAGAGAGAGAACGGGAGATACCTTAAGCAGCGAGGAGGCGGCGGCGGCGGCTAGGAGTGGGAGATGTGCTGCCGCTTGGGTAGGGTTTTGATGACCTCGATAGTGGGATGGCGTGGAGTTTTGGGCTGATGGGCCATCTTGGTCGGATAACAGGTCCAAGCCCACTATCACTGTATCTGCTCTTTCTCTCTCTCTCTTTTAAGGTTTTTCTCTTTTCTCGCGTTTTATGTTTTTGGTGCAAACCTTCTGCGATGCCATCCCCTGTAAAAATACACTGACCGAAAGCATATTCTGATATGTTCTCTCTCCAAGCAAAGAGACGTAGACTAACGGCATATGGTGTTTAAATCAGAGTATCAGACGACCAGTTTCTTTGAAAGAATACACGTGTCAATGAAGCCTCAGATAAATCTTAGACTTCGATGATGACATACACGGTTTCAGATTTTCAGTATTGAAGGTTTCAGGTACAGCATATGCATAAAATGATGCACGTAACAAACGAAATCCAGCAAACCCCTGGCGGTTGAGAACAAAATTTTACCATAAAACTGTCCTAGGGTACTCTACTATTTTCACTCTGTGAATTTCCAGTGCTGGGTTATTATCACAATCTGGTGTAAAAGTATACCCTGGTGTAAACTTTTCACTCTTGCATTCGAATGATGGTTGCAATCATGCATCTGTTGTCAACTAGCATCTTTGTCCGGTTCAGAACTTACGATCGGTAGGTTCCTTCTGTACTGAGGAGAAGTTAATCTCCTCTCCAATGGTGTCTTCCTCTTGCTCACCACGAATCTGTTCACTCCCTTCCTCATCGGCATTATCTCCGGGAAGTCCTCATCAGGAATGTTGGCAAGCTCAGAGATGTCCTTTATCTGTGCTGCCCTCCTAAACCATCTCTCAGCCTTGGCTTCCTCAGACATGTCCAGAGGATCAGGATCCTTCACAGCAGAGCCTTCCAAACTCTTTCCAGTATAACCTCTATTCGAGCTTTCTCCATAACTTGAGTAGCCCGCTGTTTGATTCGGGTTACTAGACGAACCACCACTAGTAGCACTGCTATTATCAGCATACGAACCACTCCAATTATTGTTATTGTGGCTGCTCCAAGCACTGCTGCTGTTGTTATTGTCATGGCTGTTGCTATAACCTGACGTAGAAGACGGTTGTGCAGAATAGCTGCCCCGACTGTAAGTAGATCCACCGCTGCCCTGCGAGTAGTTTGTGTTCCAAGCCCTGGTATTCGAAGTACCACTGGATCGACCATCCACCTCATGATGTTGTGGTTGATGCTGATAGTTGCTAGATCCACCTCTGCCATCGTTAAAGCTCTCCTGGGAGTAGTTTGTGTTACAAACTCCGGTATTCAAAGTATCACTGGATTGACCACCCACCTCATGAGGTTGCGGTCGATGTTGATAGTTGCTAGATCCACCTCTGCCATCGTTAAAGCTCCCCTGGGAGTAGTTCATGTTCCAAGCGCCAGTATTTGAAGTACCACTGGAGCGACCACCCCCCTCGTGAGGTTGCTGTTGATGCTGATAGCTACTGCTTTCACCACGTGTATAACCACCTGTACTCAAGTTTTGCTGAGAGTAATTTCTGTTCCAGTTCTCATTATCCATGTCACTGCTTGCCTGACTGCCCATCACCTGTGAGGTGTTCCGGCTATTTCCCAAATTTCCTGATGAAGCATTCGTTTCTGGCAGCTTGTCAGTTGATGGAGAACCTTCTGACACTATTCCTGTATCTGGGGTACTCTCTGCTGGCATATCTTTCTTTGCAAAGTAATCAGGAGGAAACGGAACAAACGGGACAAAATTGGAATTGTCAGCCTGCTCAAGCACACTGCGCCTTTTATATTGTGGTGATGTCAGTGAGTGATCTTTCTTCTTACTAATAACAAATCGATTCTCACCTTTCCTCATTGGCATAATCTCAGGAAAGTCTTCATCAGAAATAGCACCTGAAAGGTCCTTTACACCATCAAGTTCCGCAACTTTCTTGGACCATTTCTCAGCAGTATCTAATGAATTATTGTCATCTCTCCTCTCAGTTGAGGCCAATGTGCTATCCACTGTGGAACTACTAGCTTCTGTACTTATTTGGCCATCCTTGTCTGCCTGGCCATTACTCTTTGTATTCTGTGGCTTAGTAAACATATCTGCAGATAATGGCACAAAAGGTACAGGATCGATATCACCAAGATAGTCTGTTGATTCCTTGGGAGCCCCAACATTTACACCTCCGCTACCAGACTGATTGTTCGGGGCTGAAGTAGACGTCGAACGCCCAAGTATCCTGTCTAAAGTTTGACTGATCTTGGAGTCGGCTGCTGAGACTTGAGGGCTATTGTCATTGCTGTACTGTGCATTTGTCAATCTTCTCTCCAACGGTGTCTTGCGCGTGCTAACCACAAATTTATTGACCCCCTTCCTCATAGGCATAATCTCAGGAAAATCCTCATCAGCTGCCAGACTACTTAAATCAGCAGAATCATCAAGTTGAGAAACTTTACTTAACCACCTTTCTGCCTTCTCATCATTTTCAGCGAGTTTTCTCTCAATTTCAGATCTACCAGCATTTGTTACATTAAGAAGCTGTGCCACACCACCTAAACCAGCACCAGCAGATGCAGGATTTGGTGGAATTGTTCCTGGTCTTTTGCAATCACATCGTAAGCACGACATGTTCCTCCCATAATTATAGAATTCACACCTTAGCAAAAGCACAATATGACGTCAGCTATCTCCAAGTATAAATGAACATTAAATCACTAAAATCTTAGCAGTTAGCATGTCAGATCTTACTGAGGGCATCCCCACTCTCCACCAGTCAACATCTTCTTTGGCCGATGCTCATTGCACTCGAGGCATCTTGCATTTCTTGCAAAGTTCATGAAGCTACATCTGCAGGTGCAAGACATACTTACATTCAACAGTGGAGAAAGATGCACAGGGGGAAAATAATTCATAATAACTAGTAAACAAAAAGAAGCAAATAACCTCAAATGCATCAAAACAAGACAAGTAGTTGCAGATAAAGTGGTTCTTTGAACAAAATTATGAGAATAGCACAACTGGTCATGATTATTCAAATATTGGTTAAGATGTACATGAAAAAAACGCACAAGAGCATCCACACAGGCAAGTGTTAAGAGCTTGTGTGACAACAATAGCGGGGTGCAAATGAAAACTGATTTGTTATATAGATGCACACTTTGTGCAAGGCACTTTGCTACAGCAGAAGAAAACAATTGAGTATATTTTGAGCCATACCACATCTAGGAAGATTAGATACAGAATTGGTAGGTTCACACTTTAAAGTAAGGTGAAGTGACATGCAACTGTTCAATCAACAAATGAGAAAGCCAGAACTGACATACCTTGTGCAAATCCAGTCACCTCGCTTCATTTCAATATGCTGTCCTGGAGGCCTGGAGATTCGCTCAGGTTGACTCAAGGAATTTTGCTGGACAATTGACTCCATAAAACTGGAGGTATGGGAAAGTCCACTAGAATTTACTAGCTCAGCCAAGATGTTTCTCACAGATGAATCAGTAAGCTCCTTATCTTTTAAATAGCTGTCTGAAGAACTGTATGCGTAACTTAACAAGTACCGAACAATGTCAACGGTTTCAGCTCTGACTGATTGAATTACCTGGCAAATTGTCACGTTTTCAGTGTGATGACAAATAATGTTTTGTCACAGTGCATAATGGGTCAATAATTATGGATTGACAATTGAAACCCATGTTGCATGGATAATTCAGAAATATGTCTTTCCCGTATGGGATATGCAGAGATACAGGGATAAGTATTCCCGTTTCAACTTTTTAAATGAATGAAAACAATGGGGTTACTCCGGGGATACTTCTAGCCCAAAACATCTCAAACCAAAGCCCATTTCAAGCCAAATTCAAATCAGTAGCCCTAGATATGTAATTAGAAATCTCTCTGCCTAGCCAAAAACAATGGAGTTGGAGTTGCTCTCTTCATAAGCTCCGGCCACCGTCGACGCCCCTGACCGCCACCGCCGCCTCCTCGTAACGCCGCTGCCTCTCCCACCCACCGCCACGCCTCCACTGAGGCTGCTGCCTCCACCCGACACAAGCTCTGTTTTGTGACTTTCTAGTTATGCTACTTGCTAGTTGAGCTCTGTGGTGGTGTATAACAGTACAAGTCAAGCATTAAGTTGTCTAGTTCTTGGAAGTTGAGCTCAGTTATTTATGGAATTTGATTTGCCAACTTGATTTTTCTAGTTCTAGTTAAGCTAGTTTGCAGTTGCTATTTGCTACTTTACTGATTGCTAGTAAAGCTCTGTTATTCACTGACTGCTACAAGGTATTGAAACTAGGTCCTCTAGGGCTCTAGGCCGTATACTCATAATAGGTATCATCACCGGTACCCGAAAAACCAGCCAAGTACAAGGTCGATTACCCGTATGATCGCTACAAGGTGAGGCAAACTGTCAAGTACCTCGGTTACCTAGTTTCAGTGTACCTTGATTGCTGGAATGCTAATTGCATATAGAAGGCTAAGGCATGAGCATTATGCATTTTTTCTCTAACTACAGATGTACTCACCGTATCCCCGTGTCACTTTCTGGGCAATGCCGTGTTTCATACCTGTGTCCATGTACATGTATCCTCGTCGATTGAAACACTCTTAAAATTGGAACTTAAGTAAATATAGCATTTCTACTAGGCATACAAAGCAATAAGAACTATAAATCTGATATATCATACTTAGATAGTAACTTGAGCTAACCAAGATAAATTGAGTCAACTAATGACCGCAGGTTAGTAAATTTACAACACCCAACTACCAGAGTACCCCGCCATCTATTAAGCAGTGCGGTAAACTTATAGAAAGTAAGAACTCACATTGTTCTCTTCCCCCGCAAGGTACTGCTGCAGCCTCTGCATAGATGCCTCCCCATCCTTGAACAGAGCCGGCACCGCGTTAGCCACCACGACCTCCAAATCCTTGCTCGGCAGCGACCTGCAGCCGCACCCGATTAATCAGCAAAGCCAAAACCCAGTCGGCTGTAAAGATAACCAAATGATTAACTTCACCTAAGGAGGTCAGGCCGATCTCGCGCGAAAGCTAGGCAGGAGGACACAGCAGCCTCCGCCTCTGCTGACAGGACGCAGCTGGGGGCGACGGCGAGCTCGTCGGCGGGGGAGGGGGCGCGGGTGGCGTAGCCAGCTGCCGCGAGGCGATCGACGAGGCGGGACCACTCGGGGAAAGGAGCGCGGGGCGGTGGGGTTGAGGAGGCGGAGCTGGAGCTGGAGCTGGAGCTGGAACCGTAGGGAAGGGATGAGGCGGCGGTGGAGAGGGTGCAGAGGGGAGAGGGCGAGGAGAGCAGGAGTTGGCGGCGGGATGCCGCGGCGGGGCGGGAGAGGAAGAGCGCGAAGGCGGCGGCGGAGGGGCGGAGGCGGAGCGGGGATGAGGTGAGCAGGAGGGAGGAGAGCAGCTTGGAGGCGCCGCCCATGGCGACGGAGACGGAGGAGAAGCCGAGACTTGGAGATTGTTTTGCGGCCCTGCCTGCCTTCGGAATGGGCGGCGCAGCGGAAGGTCGTGTTTAGCCGGACGGTGGAGGCGGTAGACGAAATATCTCGATGCGATCGCACGGCTGAGATTCGCCTGCCCGGGCTTGCCTGACTCCTGCACATAATGGGCTTGGACCGTGGTGAAGGTTTAAATGGTGTTAACTCTTTTACAAGCCTATTGGGCTCAGGGTTCCCCCCCTTTCACTTAGATTTTGTCATGGCCTGGTTCTTGATGGACCAGGCGTCCAGGCCTACCTGTTGAGTTCTCTAGTTTAGTATTACTGAACTGATAGGCCGTTTGTCTATCAAGCATCCTGTTTTGTTAGAGAGAGATCATCTAGCATCCCAAGTTTAAGTTTAGTACTAAGTAGCACATGCTCAGTAGTAGCAGTTCGGGCTCCATTTCACCCTAAAAAGCATCACTTTTTAGAGAGATCATAGCATCCCAAGTTTAGTAGCGCCTGCATCATGGGCGGAGACAGACCCCAGGCTACACAGAATTCAGCCCGGGATCTAGGCCCAAAATCCAAGAAAAGCCATTTTGTGAAATTCAAGAGAGGTCTAATATTTTGTGAAATTCAAGAGAGGTCTAATATATAAGGCCCAGCTCTAGATGAGCTCATCACTGGTGGTACCTTGCTTCATCCGCGTGTGCAGTAACAATAGTTTGAGCTTAAGAGTATCTCTAGGGGAGTCTGTATCTCATTCTCTATAGCCATATTTGTCAAAAGACAGAAAAAATCTCCCTCTAACAGAATCTCCATTCTCCTCCCATCATATCCCGCTCTTCATCTTGCCGAGCTCACTCCCCATCTGTGGTGAGCTGGCTTGGCTCTCCATCGCCCAACCGCCCGCTCTCGGAGGAGTCCCTCTCGTCACCCTTTCCAGCGGCCGCAGCCTCTTGCTACCACGAACTCGACGGCCCGCGACAAGAGCTCGGTCCCTGACCGGGGCATCATCGGCTTCATCCCCACGAACCAGATCCATGGCGGAATCGCACTAGGCCAGGGACCGAGCCCGCCATCTTCACCCTCTAGTAACACCGCATCGCCATGGCAACCAAATGCACAAGTCGAAACGGAATTAAGGGAGATAATGAAGAAAAAATCACATAAATGTCACACGGAAGAAACATGATCAAATCAAATCAATGGCAAACCGAAGAAATCACTCAAATTCCACACGGACAGAATCACTCAAATTCAACACAGGAAGAAATCACACAGCAGTGTGGCGAGCTCGGCAATCTCCAGCAAAATCCACAGCTCTTTTTTTTGCGGAAATATTTGCTAGATTAAGATAAGGATAACAATACAGTACTGGGACAGCTGTCTACCACATTTGCGAGAACACCCCTCGAAAAAAGAAAATTACATAGAAGCCCTTGGGGCAAACGCCAGCAGGCGCACGGACGCCGGAGTCCGCTCCTCCGCCGCATCGCCATGGACACGGAGGCTGGACGAAAACGAACGCAGCAACACCACAACCTGCACAGGAGAATAGAGGATTTAACCTCGTTAAGAAACCTAGCGGCGGAACCACGGATCCGACAGATCCGAGGAAGTCGCATCGGAAGGGGCAAACACCCCGCTCTGCGCAGACGGTGAAGCCGGCGTCGCGGACGAGGATCCATGCTCCAGCTCGCGTCTTCTCGTAACGGGAAGGTAGCCAAACCACGATCGGTAGCAGATCTGCAAAACAAACAAGACACGAAACAAAAGGCCCACGAGCTCCTCGACGGCACCGGCGAAGGCGATGACGAGCCAAGGTTGGAGCTAGGGCGACCGAACTCCAAACGCCGCCGGAAACCTCGGCGAACCAACGGCAAGGAGACAGAGAAAGACCCAAAAGAGGCCATATCTACACACCCCGACAGGGACTGCGCTACCCCCCACCTCGCGGTGCCCGCAGGCGACCGGAGGCGAGGAGGAGCAGCAGCCCCGCCGGGGAGAAGACGCGAACTCGAGATCGCCTTTTCCTCGCCTGTCTCTACTGTAGCGAAGAAAGGGGAACCGAGACTGGAAACTACGACCGTTGCATCAAAATCCACAGCTCTTGAACAGGCACGCATCCATGGAGCCTCTTGACGACTACGAGAGTCCTGTCCTAGTGCGCTCTTTGCGTACCCTCACACCTCCCATGCCAGATCTGCCTCGTGACCGACGGTACAACGGCCGTCACCGTGGCAGTGGCCGCAGCCGTGGAGGCGAAGCAGAGGCTGCAGTGGCAACGTCGCCATGGAGGAGGCGGGGTGGGTCGAGGGTGAGGAGGAGCGCATGGAGCGCAGCATCAGCAGCGGGGGCAGGGAGGCCGGGGATAGGGGAAGTTGTAGATGGCTCCGAAACGGAGGCGGGGCAGAGGCAAAGGAGAGGAGATCGAGGATGGATCTGGTACCTGCGCAGTAGCTCCCCACACGCCACCACGTACTCAACGACGCCGTGCGATCGTAGCACGAAATCATGTTGCACACGCCCGAACTGCTGCAGCACAGGCAGCTGCATCCAGAGCACCTCGTGTGTTAAAGATGTTGCGATAAATGAAGAAGTTGATGGAGGAGAGACCTGGTGATGTGAAGGCGCACCACAGCTATCTCCCGTTTCTTTCAAATAGAAGGCGTACTTTCCAGTCAACTGAAGGCGTAAATTTTCCGGTTTTCCTCTAAACTACCCGAATACACTGGTTCGACCGGTTCACCTAGATTCATTCCGGTTCTGGAAAAACCACCTAAAAGGTCTTTAAGTCCTAGCAATATTTAGCACCTGTTTGATCAAATGGAATTTAATAATTTAAAACCATTTACATCTAAACAGTGAAGAAACAATTCATGAAATGAAATAGTTAGTTCTTACAAATTGCAAAGGCTGTTCAAAAATGATTCTTCCAAAAGTTTGTGCATACACCGCCACAGTATGTCCACTGGTCCTCACCCCAAGTCACAATGCAAAGAAATCTTCTTTTTTAAAATTACATGAAAGCATATGCTATAAGGTATAGTCGTAGTCGCCAAAATAAAATCTAAGTACTTCAACTAAAGTCCGGGACACGTAAGGCTTAAGATTAAGGTGCCCTAAAATATACTTGGTGCGACAATACGCACAGACGAAGTGTCTTCTCGACTGTACATATCACACGGAGTAGCACGACAAAAGCATTGCAGCGGTCCATATGTTACAATACTTAATTTACAAACTCGAAGAACAACATAAAGTATTACAACTGTTTCCCAAAAGTACGGGAAATTTAAAACCGTTATTGTTTGGCTACAGCAAAAGACTTTTCTACAACTCTCATTGACTCGACCTATTATATCTACTCAGCGGTGTTGTTGTCGCGGTAGTCGTAGTAGTAGTCCACGCCTTCCTCCTCCTTTGCCGGTGTCGGTTCTTCAGCTTCTTCTTCATCGACCTCGACGTAGACGATCTCCTGCTCGGCCGTCGACTCACAGTCTAATCAAAGGAATTAAGATAGAGGGATGAGTACAGAAGGTACTCAACAAGTCCAGGAATAGCAAAGAGGTGTTTGATGCACTAGCTACTGAGAACAGCAATGCTCTCCAAAGCAATGCAGGTTTATAAGATAAGAGAGTCAAGTTTTAGTTTAGAAGACTAATGATCTCCTGTTTCACAAGCTGCTAGGTTTCCTGATGAATCTCTTTCTTGCCGGGTTCGCATTCCAACCGGGAACACGGAGTGACTCAGCCACAATTCTATACACTCTGCAGAGGTGCGCAACTGTACCCACAAAAGAACATGGTCATGTGTCCGAGTTTGCAAGGCTCATTCACATTCCCCCGATCACAAAGCCTTTTCACCGCCCGCTCGGTCATACTCCGCGTCGTAGTCCGTATAGGACTACCGGTCCCCAACTCAATTGTGGCTAACCCAACGGTCAATACCACCTTCTCAAACAAGATGTGGCTAGCCCGACGACTAATACCACTTGTGGGTAGCCCTATGGCCGAACCACATCAACAACTGTGGGTAGCCCTATGGCCAAACCACCTTCCCGGTAGCCGATCCCACTACCGAGGTCTTGCGTTCCCAGGGGAGTATGAACGTAGGGCAAAGGTACTTCGGCTCAGCCCCGCCCATACAGGGTATGTGGTATGCGCGATCGCTACGGCCCTTGAACACAATCGATCATTGGTTGCGTTAACCTTATATGAAACAAACCCGTATGATGAAATCCACCTTCCCAATGTGCCATCCGGCACCCATACCAGGATTTCACCACCCACCATGCCATCGCCCAAGAACCGGCGATCCAACAACAAAATAACAGTTGATTCATCTCTTAGAAAATAGATTTTGTGCAGGTTGTAGACAAGAGGGAAATTTGGTAAAACATTCTCAACGGACATGAACAAGAAACTGGACTTGCCTGGTGACGGATAAGTAGTGGAGTTCAACTGGTCTGCTTGCGGAACTCCGGTTTCTGATAAAAGGCAAATAAAGTCCGATAAGGACTAATCCAGAAGATTCCAAATATGGATGCAAATGGTATGACATTGTATACACGGAATGATGCATAGATTGAAATTATCATCGAAATCTTTAAACTTAAACCTTTTTAACATTTTCTTACATATTTAGAATTTTCCAAGAATAACTCAAATGTTGGACATTTTATACATCATGTTAACTTTTTGCATGATATTATTAGTTAACTTTTGATTACTTTAACCTTAACATTTTTATCTAGATCATTAACTTTATTTCAAAGTAATAGTTACAATCTCAAGAGAAATTCAAATTAGGGCTTAATCTCTTTCAAAGGATAGCACATGTTATTTTAAATTTAAGAATAATTTATGGTTTAGATGACCTTACTTCCTTTTCAACATATTATTTTAACTTTAAGAACCATCCCAAAATTTTAACTTACTCTTCTCAAAAGTGCATAAGAATATATCTATACCTTTATATATATATATATGTATATCCTTCATTTTTCTTTTGAAAAGAAAGAAGTACTTAGGTTAACTTCATTTTCTTTTAAACAGAAATAATAGAAACTTGATTTAGATCCTTTTCTTAAATTTATTCCATTTCCTTTTTATTTCCAACCTCTTTCTTTCTCTTTCTCTCCTTCTTCTTTTTTTTCTTTCTTTTCTTGGTTATACCCGCACCCGGTTCTTCTGATTCATTCCCCATTCTAAAATCCCTAATCTTCCTCTAGGTTCTCTCTCTCTCTCTCGGGTGCTCCCTGCGCCGCCGCCGCCATGCGCGCCTCTTGCCGCCGCTCGATCTGGTGCCGCCCCGGCTCCTGGCTCCTCCCGAGCTTCTGCCCTTCGGTTCCCGCATACGCCGCCGCCCACAGGCCGCCTCGGCCTTCTCCGGACGCGCCGCCGTCGTGTCCCCTTCGGGCGTGATCCGTCGCCGCCGGCGTATCCGTCCCCTTCATGGTTACTCCGGCTGCCTCCACCGCCCTCTTCAGCGCCGCTCGGCTGCCTCCCGGGGTCGCCATTGCCCCGTTGCCCGGGAGGCCGTGTGGCTTGGCGTGGTAGCCCTGGTCCGCCGGTGCTCCGCCGGCCCCACTCCCGTCAGCGGCGGGCTATGGTTGCTCCGGTCGCCGGCCCCTCTTCTCAGGTAAGTCTCATTCCTCGAATCTTCTCTTCCCAATTCCCCAATCTTCTATTTCTAGGGTTCTTCTTTGATTTAGTGGAGAATGGCATGATTGGACTTGCTCTTGACCAAATTGGTTCGAGCTACTGCCTAGTTAGTGTATTCGGTTGCCTACTTGTTGTCAATCCTATCAAATTGCTGCTCCCAATCTTTGTGCATCTAAGTGCTTCGGTCTGACAAGAGTAGAGGTTATACTTCTTGACCCTAGCTTTTATCTTCTGCATATACACTACTATCAGCTATTACTCTAGAAGAACAAGATGCTACTGGAAATGCTTTGCCTCTGGAGTGTTATTTCCTTATGTGATCCTGTATGTGCGTGTAGGTGCTTCATATTATCTAGTCATTTAGATTTGATAAGAACATGCTGCTATACTTGAATTTAGCTCACTTTTATAAGAACAGATTACTATATATGGTTTTTAGGTAGCTAATGCTAATACCCTGCATCTGTAGCATTTTTGCTTATAACTGATAAGAACAGAAGCTATGCTAAGCTGCCTACTCGATGCCTTGCCATATATATAAGATGATTTCTGAAAAGAAGCTTGAGAAAGGTATTAAGAAATCTGGTAAGAACAGATTACTGCAAAGATGCCTAGAAGAAAATCCTATGATGAATCTGGTCTGAAAATCCTTGTTTGAGAACTTGTAGCCAAGATGATAGGAACAGATGCTATCTAAATTCTTTTACAAGGTTTCTATGATGACGATCTGGTTCTGAGGGTCCCTATTACATGCTAAAAATGCTTGGATATGCGAGGGTTGCGGCGTTAAGTTTGATCCTTACTTGGTATGAGTCCGGATCAAGTAAATGGCTTCCTTCTTCTCTTCTATGTCCTGGTGGCCTTCCCTTCTCCTCCTCTAGTCCTTAGTGACCTTCTCTTCTTGACGCCCCTTGTTCTTAAGGTCCTTGCCTCTTATTCTTCGGGTTTCTCTGTAATGGCTGCTGCTATTGGGGCTCTCGGTTAGCTCCTGGAAGTGCTGGTATTGCTAGCACTTGTGGGTTGCTACTGCTACTATACTATGCTGTAGACTAACTTTTCTACTGAGTTTATATATGATCTTCTTGGTAAAAGCTGCCACCTCCTGCTTTCACACTCTCCTGATGGCATTCCGAATGACCCATGAACTTATCCCTTGAATTTTGTTGCCTTCTTGGTTAAGGAACTCTGGCTAAGTTCCTTGAGCTAAAAATATCTGAGCTGCTAGGCTGAAAACCATTCGGTGGCTTATTCTCTTGTGCTTCAAGGAATAGTTTCCAATTTAAAATTCATGTGGCTCAAGATGGGTACAGATGGTTGCCTTATCCAAGGTTTTATTTTCTCAAATGATTCACAAAATAGATTTCTTTGCCTCGAACAAAACTATGGAGGCAATTTAGTTATAGGAAAAATAAAAATATATTTTACTATCCTCACCTCTTTTCTCCATATATAACATATTAGATGGAATCGTCCGATGAGGGTCTTAGCCACGTGGCCCTCGGACATTTTTGACAACAAAAATTGTTTTTCAATCTATTTTCAAAACTAAAATTTATCTAGGTCATCGGCACGATCTTGCCCCCGTGGCTAACCCCGCGGATGTCGGCGGAATTGTGCCGATAAGACCAATTCTATTTCAAATCATTTCCGAACATCTTTATTTTAAAACCTTGCCTCCTACAGCAACGGCGTGATTCCAACGGTCTCGAGTGCCCCTACTCGATGACCTCGGATGATCACCAACATTCCCGAAGGATTTCTCCCTTCGGTTCTCGGTGTTCCTCGACGACTCAGGGTTTGAAGACTTCGAAGATCCGAAGATCTAAGAATTAGGGTTTAGATGTTGTATAGATAGAATTTGACAAGATGTAAATTTTTCTTTCCTTCTTCATTTATTCATTTGTAATCATATCGTATCATGACATTGTAATATCTATTTAATCAATAAAGTTCAATTTCAATTATATTTACCAATGACATTGTATTATTCCTTTAATTAATAAAGTTTAATTTTAATTGTATTTACCATGCACAAATACTATATGCCATGTGATGATGCGGATGAAATGCGATTGCACAACAACTTCCCCCTCACTCTCTAACTTCCGACGTTCCTCGGTAGAACTAGGTCAACTCAGCAGCGCGAGTTAACGAGCTTCCTCCTCACGTCGCTCTCCACTATTTCGAAACTAGGGTTCTCACACTTGTACCTCTGTAACCTAGTAGGAACTAATAAACCTGGATAATTCTTGACCAGAATCGGTAGCCTTAAAATTAACTCTCAAGCAAGCATCATTTTTCCATACGATTTAAGATCTAGCCAAAAGCCTAAAACAATGTCCATAACTCTATAAACCTCGTTCCATTTTTTTCTCTAGCCTGACTAGTGCTCCCCGAAAATGACTATGAGGTAACCTCCAGAACAACATAAAAACCCTAACCGAAAGCTCTGAACCCTACTCAATGGAACCTCAACTAAAACCCCTTATGATAAGAGACCACTAATACCCTCCCCCCCCAATATCTCATGCATGGCACGCTGGTTTAGTTCTACTTGGAGTCGCAATGCATGGTCTTTATTCGACACTTTTACCGTGTAGTTGACGGAGTGACGTACGTTCGCAAGACAATCCGGAGACACCGCCATCTCCAGATCATAACTAGGACTCGCCAGGTAAGCTCTTCTTTTTTGATCATGTTGAATCCCATGATTGCAAAATAATTATTTTGTTTGCAAAACATGCATGCTATGTGTTAGAAATCAGTATTTTATGTAGCAATAATTATGTCCGACACGATAGAAACCCTAGTCCGATACCGTTTCCTTGTCACCCTAAGGACTATTTAAATTTCGAGGAAAATATCGAAAACCTAGAGTTAGTCTATACTTATATACTGCTTAGCCCCGCTGTAGAAGAAAACTAGGTTTTCGCAAAGAGAAAGGATTCCCGGTAATCTCAAAAGAGAGTAACTTGGGAATGGACCGCTGTGACCATCGAGAATGGAGTCACGGCAAAATCCACGGGTTGGGATGTTTGCGAACCAAAAACAAAATGGAGATGATTTGGATCCGGGTTAGAAATGAAGGGCGAAAGCAGGAAGGAATTCTATAAGCGAGCTAAGACCCAACGTGGCACTCGCGGTCCGTGCGACGGACAAGGTGTGGAGTCTTTCTCGGATCATTTAAGGACCGAACCTACCGTGCCGCTAAACCAGGTTCACCCCATACGTCCACATGTCATTTATGGGAAGGATTTGGCTTTTACCCCGTCGAGTGCTAGTATCTGGATCCGCGGATAGTAGGAAGCATGTGACTAGGCGGTTAAAGTCCTAGAGGGCCTCTACTGCATGGCGTAGGGAGTTTTCCGACACAAAGATGAGAATAGTCCCATTTTTGAGTCTACGAGACAAAAGTAAAGTTGGGTAAAACATCTAGCGGGTCCGGTTCTAGTATGAAACGGGTGAAAGGTCTCGTTGTATTAGCCCTGTCAGTATACGGTGTACAGTGTACCCAGGGCGAACTACATCTTGTGGGTAAAGCCGTACAACCTTTGCAGAGTGTTAAAATCTATTCGAAAAGCCGCGTCCGCGGTCATGGACACAATCTGGTATGGCCACACAACCGGTTAGACTATATTATCGAAAAGTGGGATATGGGTGCATCTGGCTTGATAAGCATGCAGAGTGAGTTGTGAGAGCCTCGTGTAATGCGATTACACGGGAGGTGTGGTTATGAGTGGGACGCCGTTCACCCATTGCATAAGAACGGCTATCTGAGGAGAAAGGTGTTCTTAGTGGACGTCGTTCTACCCGAGGGTAGGAACGGCTATCTATTGCAGGTAAATGGCCGCTCCCGTGATGGACGGCCGAATTGACAGGAATGCTATTGTGATTGATTGACATGACTCGGCAGGACCGAGTTGGTATTACGAAAATATGCTTTTGTCATCTAATTAATTATTTCGGATGACAACTTACTTTTCTGCACAATTATGAAACATAGGTTAGAGCATCTTTATTGAATTCCCCTGTGCACGCATATATCTGTGATATTCACCCTGAAGGGGAGCTCGCGAGTACATTCAATGTACTCACCTGGCCTGTTGACTTGGCCAGATAAAATGAGGGATTACTCAGAGACTATCGTCATCGAATACGAAGGCTAGAGCGTTACCCCAGTCAGTTGCCTGTGTGGTTCGGCATATTGATGGGCAAGTTACCACGTGTTTCTATTCCGCTCCTATTTCAATCCGGCCAATCGGCCTGGTATGTATAATTAAAGATCTTGCCGATCATTTATGTAATAAACTCGGTATTGTATGACTTTGTATCAATTATACTGTGTGTTGAAAGATCGAGGTTTATCGACTAGAGGGGGGTGAATAGGAGATTATCAAATTTTAACAAATTTGTTGCTTAGCATGCAATAGGTGAAGCAGATTAAAGATGAAGTAGCAGAAAACAAACAACATTCAACTCTAATGAAGAACAACACAAAGCAAAGAGCCAAAATCGAAGACAAGAGGATTTAACCCGAAGTTCAAGTTGTTGGCAACAACTCTACGTCTTCGTTTGGAGAGGCTGAGCACTTAGCTCCGAAGACACACAGTCTTCACCTTTTTCTCCTTGAGATTGTGTCCACTTACGATCTGCTCAACACTCTTGGTGGATCTTGAGGTGATCCCCGGACCTTCACAAACTTTGGAGGCGATTCCACAAGTTGGAGCTCTTCCAAGACGCCTAGCCGGCTAGGAGATGCCAAATCTCCAAGAGTAACAGCTCAGATCTGCTAGGCTCGAAGAAGCTCTTGCTTGAATGTTCAATCCAAGTCTCAAATCTCTCAAATGCTTTCCTCTCTCAAAGGGGATCTCAAGGAGTCAAAGAGGAAAGGGAACACACAGTGGAGAGAATGTCTTTTTGCGCTAAGTGTCCTCCCGAGCCCGCAAGGGGTCGGGGGCTATTTATAGCCTGTCTGCAGAAAAGAGTCGTTGGACTCAGAAATTCTCTTCCGGTACAACCGGAAGACAAACCCGGTAGCACCGGGATTCAAACCAACGGTCAGATCTGAAGAACAAGAGATGCACAGCGAAAAGCTTCACCACGAAGGCGGTAGGTCCGGAGGAAACGCGGTCACACCGGGATTGAAGAATGTGCTCACTAGAGCAACATCCAGAAGCAAATCCCGGTTGTGCCGACTTTGAGGGCGGTTGTGCCGGATATGAAGAAATGGCGCATTCTTCCTCACAGAGAAGAAAAACGGCCCAACCGGAAACATAACCCGGTATATCCGCTTCAACGGAAGACATAAGTCCAGAAGAGGTTCTCGGTGCAGCCGGAAGACAGAACCGGTGCAACCGCAGACACAAGAAGAATAGGACTTAGTTTGAGACAAGCTTGGCCCTAAGTCCAGAAGAGATTCCCGGTGCAACCGGAAGACAAAACCGGTGCAACCGCTGACAACTCAGAGGGCGACTTAGACTAGGGCATCAAACGACCTAAGTCCAGAGAGGATTCCCGGTGCAGCCGGATACGAAACCAGTGCAACCGAAGACAAACGAACAGGACTTGGTCTAGGGTAACAGAAGCATATTCCGGTAGCACCGGACTTCCAAACCGGTCATACCGGTTTCTGGAATATGAAACTAGGGCAAACCTTAAGCGACAGGGTTCCCTAACTCTCCAACACAGAGGCCATTCTCGGCAGCACCGGATTCAAGACCGGTCATGCCGCAATTGAAGCTCTTCAAGGTTGAGACCACTAAGTCCTCAAACCTTGCAACAGAGGCCAATCCCGGTACAACCGATTCTTCAAACCGGTACAACCGAGAGTTACTGTCTGTGTTTCAGAAAGAGATTTCAAAAGGATTTCTTTGAGATTTGGACTGAGCACTTAAGAAGATCCTTCCTAGAGCATAACTATCTGACCCCTCTTAATAGGCGGCTTGTCCTATAGACTCAAATGATCTTTGATCATATAAACACTAGAAAATCTCCACTAATCTTTTAGATCCAAGCCTTTCTTCAACATCAATTTTAGGGGTCGTCATTCACTGGTTAAACCAATCACTTGGGGACTAATCACCTGTGTAGACTTAGTAAACCATTAGTCCCTTAATCATTTATCATTAATCATCAAAATCCATTAGGGGCACTAGATGCACTTTCATGTGTACCAGCTACTGATCCAGGGACCGGTACAGTAAACACAGGGGCTTATCCGGCTTAAAACCGGGTATGCCACATGTAGTGACCCTGAAACGATTGTGCATCTTTCTTTTTTTGTTCGTGCGTAACGACAAAGTATTAGTAGTTGTATTGGTTTCTTCAAAAGGAAAAATTGGGGTATTGTGGTTTTAGCTACTGGGATTGTATGTAGACCTGGTTCATTTAAGAAGTATTTTGGTTGGATTAAAAATTATTACAATTGTTTTGGCTGCCATTTGGAAACTTCGTGATAGAGCATCTATCAACAATATAAATGAATTACAAATTTGGATGTTAAACATATTATCGTTTAAAATATTTTGTTAGTTATAGGATATTAATAAAATATAAGAAAGTAAAATATAGAGAGTAGAAAATAGAGAATTTGTTGGAGAGTGAATAGATATAGGAAGAGAATCTTCTATAGAAGTCTTCCATATGGGATATAGGGAGAATGGCTTAGAGAGTCCCTTGAAGATGCTCTAAGGGATACAAAAGTAATGATTACTCCAAAATTGTCAACGATGACAATCTTGATATACACATGTGCACCAATGCAAATGTGCGATGTTCTCCATAGGTGGATAGGTTTTTTTTCTTAGGAATCAACGAGGGACAACTATCCACCTGAATATATATTTCTTCAAACCTTACAAGACTAAGCTTCTGACATCCCTTTCACAGAGTGATTGAATAGGTTACCTGCATTGCAAACCTTGATGTAAACATTGCAGACATATCAAAAGAAAAACAAACAGAATTGAGGAAATGGCAACGGCCTGCACTCTCAACAAACACTACCGGCCAGCATACTTAACAACCATCACCACATGAACAATCCCAGTAATGCATGGAGGAGTGACTCCGGTACCGTCAAAGGGCATCACTTTGCCGAGACCAAGTTGAAAACCTCAACATCACCTGCTTACTCAGTAGACATCACCACATGAACAACCCTGAGCACTTTGCACGTCAAGGAATGCCGTCAGCACTGTCTAAGGGCATCACTCGGCCGAGAACCGTCGTAAACAACATCCTTGCCGGCTTACTTGGCAACCATCACTGGAACAGCCCGAAGCACTTAGCACAACGAGGTGCGCCACCATTGCCATGGAAGGGCATTGTTGAGCTGAGACCACGCCACAAGCATAAACCTCACCGGTATGCTCGGCTGCCATCAACACGGGAACAACCCCTAGCACTTTGCGATGTGAGGTGTGCCGCCTAAACCGTCGAAGGGCATCAATCAACAAAGACTCCACCGTTAACACGAACCTCACCTGCATACTGGGCAATCATCACACGAGACATTCTGGAGTACATTACACAGCATGGAAAGCAGTCGTCCTCGAAGGCACCACACGGCCAGCCAAGATCTAAAGGAACCAACGCCTCAACGCAGCAAGCGGACAAATGAAGCGGCGGCGTGGGGAGCATCAGTAGGAGGAGATGGCAGCCCTGAGATGTTGCCACCGGAACCCCTCCCACCGCTCGACGGCCTAGATCCGGAGCAGGAGGACACCGCCAGACGCAAATGACAAAGCTAGGAAGACGACGCAAAGAACAGGAGCAAGGGGCCAACGAGGGCACAAGGCCTAGATCTAGCAGCGCAGCCCCCACCACACCGACCACCACCGCATCGGCAGCAGCCGTCAGCACATACCAAGACATCAATCTTGCCCGACTCGACGGAGGAGGAACAAAAAAGCAAGCTCGATAAAGGGGAGCATGGCACCGTTGCCAAGCCAACATCGGTGCTCGGAGATGGACATGTAAGCACATGGCATGGATTTCCAAATCTGGCGATGGAACACGAAATAGATTTGAGAAAGTTTAAATCAAATTTTAGGAGAGCAAAGGGACGTGCGGCTATGGAGAGTGACCCGGCGGCCGCTAGTGATGCGACGAGGGGTCGTGAAGAGATGGTGGAGTTTTGTATGGTGGCTGAGGTCGCCTCCTGAGCCGCTCGTGCACGCAGCTCAGGAAACGCTTGACTCAAGAAATCATGTCCCTTCTGAAAATGAAAATGAGGTCCAGTAAGAAGACTCTTAGTTTCTGTCCTGTTCTTAGATAGCTTTTGCCGCAGAGGCCGATCAGAAACTGCTCGCGAGGAATTGGGGATGACCGAGCATCGACGATGACCAAGAGAAACCTGCGGTCCGCGGCGCCGGACTCGTCGGCCACTCGTCGCTGGCTCTCGACCCACCCTACCCGCGCGCTCTCGCCGAGCCTGACCGAATCCGGCGCCCGGCACCTCTTAACTCAACGAGCCAAGATTCCAAAGAACGCCTACGTGGTACTGGTGGTACGTAGGCATTGTTTACCTATCGCTGATCGAACGCAACTGCTTAAAGGAATCTCGTGTGAACTCTGCAGCATCAATTCTTTCTTTCGGCTAACGACTTGCTCGATTGACCTCTTGGCAAGGAAAAGGATATTCCGTCCCAACCATCATGGATGCACCGAGCAAAAATAATCCACGGACCACAGTGGATAATGCCCTTTTTCCACTTTTTCCACGTTCCTCCCGTTTGCGCGTCCTAGTTGCTGTGCTCCACCATGAAAGTGTAGCCGCTTGCTCAAGTTCACTCACGCCTGAAGCTTCTAGATCTCGTGTATTCAAGTATTATGCTGTCACACACCACGAAAGTGAAGCCGCATACATACTCTCGTGTAGCTAAGCAGCCTGTTAGTTTACAGTTGGTTATCACTTCGATCCTATCCTGCGTCGATCTAACCATGCGCCAAACATAATGACTAATATTTTAACTTGCCGGAAAACCTGACGGAACGCTGGCAATGTTAGCTTCTCAAGGCTGTTGAATAGATGAAAATCCCTTTGTTACACGACCGAATGTTTAAATCATGTATTCATATGTTCTCTTAGTTGAAATGGAATTCATTTCATATGTCCCGTACGTAAACATAAGATATAATGTTGTAATTAAGCAATCAATGCTCCCCAGAAACATGAAGTAAGCAAAAAAGAATCGTGAACTCCTTAATACTCACTATGTTTTAAATTATAAGATGTATTTTAATTGTTTAATTTCATACTATTACTAACAATTAATTCAGTAATATGTGGGTTATGATATATAAAATTAAGAGAAAATTGCATATTGCACCAGGTTTAGTGTTAAATGTGTCACTTTACACCACCCTTAAGCAAACTTGTCACTTTACACCAGGTTTGGTCTAATAATTTTGCACATAGCACCAGGTTTTGGACTTCCGACGGGACCAAGCAGCCCAAACTGGTGCAGGCCCACCAGTCAGGACGCCACGCGGGCAAAGCAACATGCCTCGTCCCCCTGTACAAAATTGCAACCCACAAAGAGATCAAGTTGAGCACAAAATTGCAAAATAGATACACAACATACTAATTATCTTACATCATAGGGGCAGCCCACGAATCGTCTACCATAATCCCCAAATCGACCAATTTCATGCAATTCCTGACATTTTCAACCCAATTCCCACCCAAATCAGGACCAATTTTGAGGCACAAAATCCCCGCGCGCCGCCAGGGCTCCGCCATGGCCAAGCGCCACCAGGACCGGGCGCAGTAGCGCCACCGCCGGGACCGGGCCAAGGGCCGTCGCCGGTTCTCCATGGCCGCCGCCGGCTCCCCATGATCCGTCGCCGGGTCGCCGCCGGTTCGCCTTGGCCGGCCACCTTGGCCCCGCCGGCTTGGCTCGGCGCCATGGCCCCGCCGCCTTGGCCGGCCGCCTTGGCCCCGGCGCCTTGGGCGGCGCCCTGGCCCGCCGCCTCGGTCCGCCGCGTGTGGCCGCCGCCCCGCCGCCTCGAGCCGCTGCCTTGGCCCGCCGCCTTGGCCCGCCGCCTTGAGCCGCCGGACCACCAGGAGCCGCCACCGCCGGTCCCCCCATGGAGCCGCTGCCGCCGGGTGGTGGGGGTTAGGGTTGGAAACCCTAACCGCCCGCCCCCTGCCTCATATGCCTGAGGTCCTCTGTGGGGAAGGCACACCTGTATACTCAAAGCTGATGTGGCTGCTTTGCTCGCGTGGCGTCCTGACTAGTGGGCCTGCACCAGTTTGGGCTGCTTGGTCCCGTCGGAAGTCCAAAACCTGGTGCTATGTGCAAAATTATTAGACCAAACCTGGTGTAAAGTGACAAGTTTGCTTAAGGGTGGTGTAAAGTGACACATTTAACACTAAACCTGGTGCAATATGCAATTTTCTCTAAAATTAATATTATTGAATACGTATCAAAAATAATCTCTTATGATTGTAATTTTATAACTATTAATAAAAATATTATATAAAAGATTAGCGGTTAAAATATAAAATTAGACAGACAAAATATGCCAGTTTTTTTTTGAAATCACCATAGCATGCTTTTATTCAGAAGCCAGAAGACATATATCAGTTGCTAATTGGACACGAATTACATCAGGGGGATCTTGCCTCCAAATAGTAGATTGACCATTAGCCTGTGCAGCTAAAATATGTGCCACTACATTTGCCTCCCTAGGACTAAATTCGAATTGAACCGAAGTGAAGCCTCGACAAAGGAAAGAGCACTCCTCATATATAGCAGCAGCCGCTCCGATTGAAATCCCGCCATTCACCATCGTTTCCACCACCTCCATGCAGTCGGAATTCACCATCAGCCGATGACATCCCATCATCCCCGCCAGCAGCAAGCCATCCCTTAAAGCAAGTGCTTCCGCCGTCGCAGCTGAATCAATATGGCCGATAGCTGAGTTGCTGGCCGCGATGAAATTACCCCGATCATCTCGCAGAACAGCCCCAGTGGCTCCCTTCTCTTCCATCTGGTAAAAGGCAACATCCACATTGAGCTTCACAAAGTCCTCCGGCGGCCTCTTCCACCCTTCACGACTAATGCCGTCTCTTTTCTTCTTTGCTTTAGAAAAATTTATACAAAGGGCCAAGATTGCTTGAGCTAAAAACGCTGATGAACGGACTACTTCACCCCGAACAGCCTTCCTTCGCTCCCACCAGATATACCAGGCTGCCACAGATACCAGCTCCCCCCATGCAGTCCCAGGCGGGATCAGTGCCGTCGTCAGTTGTTCAAACATCAAGACGTCCAACAAAGAACTCCCCTCCAGATTGCTCAACCGAGCAGCAACTATCGCCGGCCAAATTCCCAGATACTCCCATACTTCACGCGCACGCGGGCAAAGAAACAAAGCATGATCTATGCTCTCACATTCGATAAAGCAGAGAGGGCATTGGCCACTCTGGATCAAATGCCTATTCGCTAGAATAACTCTGCACGGAATTGCACCTTTTAGAGCACGCCAGGCGAAAATTTTAATCTTCACCGCAGCTGGAACGACCAGAGCTTCCTCCACAGGCCATACTGCGCAGATGGACCATCCAGAGTGCCTCCATACTTATCATTCCATTCCCCATAGTAGGCAGACTTCACAAAGAAAGAACCAGATCTTGTAAGCCCCCAAGAAACAAAGTCCTCCATCATACCCACAGCCAGCGGAATATTCAGAATACGCCTCGCATCAATGGGCCAGAAGATGTCACGCACTAATTCACCATCCCACGATCTAGTTTCCATATTAATGAGTTCACTCACTCTTGTCGGGACAACCGCTCCCCGCCTTGTGACAATCTTTCTTGATGAGCTACCGGGGATCCAAGGATCACTCCAAATGTCAATCTTGGAGCCATCTCCAACCCTCCAGATATAACCTTTCTTGAAACACTGGACTCCTTCCCATACGCTTCGCCATGTATACGAACTTCCTTTCCTCAGAGCCGCATTCAAAAGATCCCCAGATGGATAATACTTCGCCTTCAAAACCGTGGCACATAGAGACTCAGGCTCACACAAAAGTCGCCAACACTGCCGTGCCAATAGCGCTCGATTAAAACACTGGATATCTCGGAAACCCATTCCACCACAATTCTTCGGAGAACACAACTTCCTCCAGGCGAACCAATGCAAATGCTTTTGCTGATCTTCATCTCCCCACCAGTATCGGGACATAGCAGAGGTAATCCCATTACATACTCGCGCGGGAAGCCTGAAGACTGACATGGCGTACGCCGGAATCGCCTGAGCCACCGCTTTCAGTAACACTTCCTTTCCCCCAAACGAGAGCTTCTTTTCCTTCCATCCAGAGAGCACGCCATTAACTTTGTCAATTAGATGTTTGAAGCAATTTGATCGATCCACCCCAACCAGAGTTGGCAGCCCCAAATATTTGTCCGTAATTGCTTCCGTCATAATGTTCAGAACGCTACAAACTTCTGCTCTTACATCCACAGAGGTATTCGGACTGAAGAAAATGCTCGATTTCGCTTCGCTTACCAGCTGGCCTGATGCTTGACAATAAGAATCGAGCGCCTCACGGAGACTAGAGGCATTGCCTCTGTCTGCACGCATCAAAATAAGGGAGTCATCAGCAAACAATAAATTTGAAACCGAAGGAGCCTCTCGGCACACTGTCACACCAACCAAATTCCCCCTGTCTTCTTCATATTTGAGTACACTAGTTAAGCCCTCCGCACATAACAGAAACAGGTAGGGGGATAATGGATCCCCTTGCCGCAAACCACGAGTCGGGCAAAACATCTGGGACTCCTGCGAATTTAAGCGAACTTGATACCTTACCGAAGAGACGCACGCCATAATCATATCCACCCAATCCTGATGAAATCCCATGTGAAGAAGAGCACCCCGAAGGAAGCACCACTCTACCCGGTCATAAGCTTTATGCATGTCTAACTTAACCGCACAGCATCCAACCTTCCCTTGCCTTTTCTTCTTAATGTGATGGTAACACTCATAAGCTACGAGCACATTATCAGTGATCAACCGCCCTGGAACGAAGGCACTCTGCGTGGGAGATATAATTTTCGGTAAAAGAATTTTCAGCCGCGCAGCTAGAACCTTTGAGATCACCTTGTAGACCACATTACATAAAGAGATCGGCCGAAATTGGCTCAACACTTCTGGGTCTCCAACCTTCGGAATCAACACAATCATCGTGTCATTCCATCCTTCGGGGATAATCCTGGAGTTCACCGCCTGCAGAACCTCGTGCACCAGATCATCTCCAACAATGCTCCAGAACCGTTTATAGAATACCGCATGGAGTCCGTCTGGTCCCGGAGCCTTCAAATCCCCAATATTAAACAGAGCTTTCCTTATCTCCTCCCTTGTGTACGGCGCAAGCAACAGATCATTCATTTCTTGAGACACTCGGGGAGCAATTTTGTTGATCACTTCAACACCCGGTCCAGGAACCTCAGATCTGAACAAACTCTTGAAATACCCAGCCGCCAACTCAATCAACTGGGACTCGTCCTCCACCCAATCCCCTGCATCATTCCTCAACTTTTTCACGAAATTTTTCTTCTTACGCGCTGTAGCAAAACGGTGGAAAAAAACAGTATTCTGGTCGCCCTGTTTCAGCCAATTCACTCTTCCTCTCTGGACCCAGTACAGCTCCTCCTGATCCATCAAGCTTTCAATACGTAGCCGTAGCTCTCTCTGTTTGACAGCTGATTCGTCCGTCAGAGGACCAGACAACACCCTATTCAGCTCCTGTAGCAAAACCTGCAAATTGCGCCGCGGACCTTTCAACACCTGGCGATCCCACTCATGCAGCGCCGCATGCACACTTGATGTATACTGGGCCAAAGCACCCATTCCCCTCTGTTTTGCTGCCGTCCAGGCCGTTGTTACCACCTCTTCTACCTCCTGCTCGCAGAGCCATTTTGCTTCGAACCGCCTTCGTCCATGAACAAAGCTACGTTGAAGACCCACATTTAACTCAGTATTAATTAACACCGGCTTGTGATCCGATTTTGAGAAGTCTTCATGAAACACCTCCGAAAACGGGAACATGAGATTCCATTTTCCATTACAGACACTACGGTCCAGCCGTTCACGAATCCGCCCTCTTCTCCACGTGAATAAATCCCCCGAATAACCCATGTCATGTAAGTCACACTCGGCAAGACAGTCTCGGAACAATTGCATGCAACGTTGAGGCTTGCATTACCGCCCTCCTTCTCACGACCAAAAAGAATCTCATTGAAATCCCCCACTACAAGCCACGGCAGATCAACACCAGCGTGCAGACTCCTGACATAATCCCATGTTAGATGCTTCCTCTCCCCACTAGGCTCCCCATATATGCCGGTGAACCGCCATCCCCTCTCACTACTCTCCTCAACTCGAATATCAATATAATTCGCATGCACCTCCTGCGACGAAACACAAGTAGTGTCCGTCCAGAACATCAGCAAACCTCTGCTCCTACCATCACTTTCAGACACAGCCATGTGAACAAACCCAAGACGCTGCTTCAAGCTTTCTGCCTTAGCTCTCGCAAAATGTGTTTCAGACAGAAACAGCACATCCGCTTTAACACGCCCCTGGAGGACCAGGAGCGCTCTCACTGCCGCAGGCTTCCTCAGCCCTTGGCAATTCCAGCACATGATCTTCATTGCGTTCGGTCAGCTTCCGCACCGGAAGCCACCGATATCTTCATGGTTGATCGAGCTACTCCTGCACCAATGCTCCTCTTGGCCTTCTTCTTGTTCTTTGATTTCTGAGGTGTACCTTCACTATCGTTCCCAGCCAAGACTTCCGTACTTCCTTCCTCCAACAAACACACCATTGCCGCCACACCACGCGAGTTTCCCTCCTCATCTCCATCACCTCCAGACACAATATTCTTCGGTGGCGAGCCATAGGCTACCGCCAGGCGTTTCCCCAGCAAACTAGTGCTCCCTCCCATATCCTCCTCATGCTCGCGCCACACAACGCCCGGATCACCATCCCTCCTTCCAACACCACCCTCCCGCTCCTTCTCATCCTCCTCATCAAAACGGCTCTGGCCCCTGTTCCGCTCCCAGCCATCAGCTCCCCGTCCTCCACGCCCGCGTTGATATCCCGGGATCTCTCTACTCCACTCCCCATCACCACCACGACCAGCCCCATCTCCACGGCCTCCCCCTCTGCCTCTTCGGGACGCCAGGATGAACGGTCCCCACTCTAGATTTGAGATCTCATGCTCCCCGGTGCCACATTCTTCATGCCAGTGTCCGATCTTCCCGCACGCATGGCAAAAAGTCGGGAGCTTCTCATATTTAACTTGATAAAACTCCGTCTTCCCCCCTTTCGTGAAACTCACAAATCGCGTTAATTTCTTGTTTACGTCGAGTTTAACCCGAACTCTGATAAACTCACCAATGAAGCCACTCGGAAGTTTAATCTGCACTTCTTGAACCTCCCCAATACGCCGGGCCAGATTTTCAACAAACCCTGCATTCTTCAGGACCCCATCAGGCAGCTTATGGATCTGACTCCACGTTTCAATCCGGTCCAATCTGATCGACATCGGGTTGGCACATCCGTCGTATTCAACCATGATCAATGCAAAACCACGGAAGTCCCAAGGCCCTTGATGGAGAGCCTTGTTCCAATCCGCCAAACAATTGAACTGCACCGAAAACAGATTAGCATCAATCCTCCTCCAGGTTACCTCACGCGCCGGATTCCATGCAGCCTTCATATCTGCGATCAGAGCACTCTGGCTATAGTGTTTGCCTGTTAAGAGATGCGCGAGGGCTAGCCACTTCGGTTGTTCCGTCGACTCCTCCACTTCCTCTTCCCAGATTAGATCATCTACCTCTTCGTCTTCCAAGTGCAGACGACCAAGCAAAGCACTTGGATCGTCCTTCTCCCACGCGCTCGCCCCCATACGCTCCGGCGGGCTCGCCATCTCCGGGATATCACGAAAACTCACGACGGCTGCCGCCGGAGGACAAAAGAAACCCTAGGTCTAAACCCGAGGGGACGGTATAGCACGTTGCGGGTTAGCAGTATTTCCAGTGTAGCAGAACCGAACGCGCTGCTACGAAACCGACCCTTCCCGAGGTACAAAATATGCCAGTTTGAAAAGGATGGAATACGTGCTACTCTGTAGCAGTGGGAATGTCTAATCAGTCTTCGTCTCAACTGTCTGATTCGTATGGGTAGCCAGCCTGCGCACTAGAAGGTGAAGTCAGTATCATTTGATCCTCAAGATAACGGTAGGGAATATAAATCAAAATACGGATCCAGTATTGCAGCATTAGGGATTTTATTACTTCAATCGGTTATCCTTGAACTACTCTACATAAATGGACAAAACTCAGGTAAAAGACTTAAGAGTGAATCTAGTGACATGTTTTATTTGATGCCTGTTTTAAGAAAAAGTGCATCTATTTATAAATTGATGATCTTAAAAATTGATTCTTTATTTAACAGTTAATTGAGTAGTTGTATATTTTAGAGATTATGTGTAACTTTAGGTATAGAGATTATGTAACTGTCCTGTTGTCATTTTTCGAATTAAAACTACACATAATTTTATACATAATTATACGCCTAATAATATATAACTCAATTAATCGAGAAATAATTATTTTTAAACGACTTAAAACTAGTAAATCTATTGAGAAAAGGGAGAAATTTTTTCCTGGATCGCGGTGCATATACAAATGCCTAATTCCACCTAGCATCCACAGCATCTGAGCTCTCCAATGCCCTCTCTCACTGCAGCGTTGACCACAACCCAAATCATGCGGGCACAGACGTTCGGCCGCCGCACAAGCGCGCAGTGCTCGCACGGGACCGGACACCTAACACTTTGGCGCACTTGTCCACGCACCAGATCTGCACACGCGACACCTCGCCCTTCACAGGTCAGTGTCACCGAGCTCCGATGCCTGACAGCACGAGGGAGCTAGGCGGACGGATCCGAGTGAGGAAAAATCAAGAGAAGCAAAAGGCCTAGTACGAGACGCACGCAGCACACTATGACACTAGTGCGCACGCAGGGACATCCATCCTCCCCTCCCTCTCCGTAAAGCAGAACAAGGTGCGTGAAGTTGACTATTGGAGACGAGAGGGAGAAGGAGGCTCCTCTCCTCTCCTTTTAAAATGCCCCACCAAACCCACCACCCAAGGCTATTCGGGGTTGTTCCACCACTGCTGCACTGCATGCCTAGCTATCAGATCGGCGCCAGAGTTGCAGTAGCGCTGGTTGCCAGCCAGCCAGCCAGCGAGAGCCAAACCTAAACGCTCCATAGAAGAGAGGTGGGAGTAGAACGGCGTAACAGTGCTTCTTTGATCCCCTTCGTTTTCCGCTTTGGTTACTTTCGTTGTTGCGGTGACGATGGAGTACGGCTCTACGAGGACGCCCGTGCTTGCTCTCTTCGTATTGTCTTGCCTTCTCCTTCCGCTGGTCTCCTCTGTGCCTCTGTCGAGTAAGTGACTGACCCATGGCCCCTTGAGTTCCTTTTCTTCTTCTTTCTTGATATATATATATATACGTTTCATGCCTGAGTTATTTATAGTTCATTGGTTGTTCTTGTGTGTAGGGAGCGCGTCCTTGAGGAACCACCAAGCCTCAGCATCTGGTCTGGAGGCGCCTGTTCAGGTCAATCTCTCTCTTTTGCCTTCTTTCTCGATATTTCTTGCTCTCCTCGGGTTGAAATTTGTTGAGCTCAATAGATGTCGAATTACTCCTACCTGGCTGCTTGCCAGAGCAATCACCATGGCCTGTGCCTTTGGCTCAAAATCAATGGCCACTTGCCTATTCCGTTTCTCGTGGTGACCTCAGAGGCTCAAAGGTAGCGCATAAATTGTGCCGTGCACTCCCGTGACGGCACTCACAGGAACCATCCAGAGACAATGCGCACTCAAGAGTCACAGGTTAAGTGCTCTCCTGTGGTTGGCCTCCATGTCACTCATCACATATATACAAGCTAGTCTACTGCTCGCAGGTGATTCAGGTCACTGAACGCGGTATCCAAAGGTTGACAAAATTGTTACCTTTAGCCTTGCACGTGAGCTGTTATGACCTTTGGATGCTCGGAAGAGCAGAGCAGAAGCTGTTGTTGGGTTGCTGGGGCGCTCTCCAATGTGCACTCACATGCACATCTAGCTAAGCCTGCCGGTCAATAGTGCAGCTCACATGCGTGGCCACTCCCCCATGCCACCTGTATAGTTATAGTTGTATTGCCCTACTAACGACGCCTTTCCCTAAAACTAGAGGAAAGTCCTTCGCTCGTGCAAGAACATTCTCGGTTTTACGGGCCAGCAAGTTGCTACATTACATATATATATATACAGCTTGATTCGTGACACGAATGTAATTAAATTTGTTCATACAGGACGATGTGGTAACAGCCGCCGAACAGAGAAACCTCGGCGAGGTGGTGGCGCGGATGGACATCGAGGTCAACGACTACCCTGGATCCGGCGCCAACAACCGCCATGATCCTAGGAGCCCCGGGAGAGCATGAATCGGGTCTGAAGAACCTAGATGTATATAGGAGGAGGATTAGCTCTTGCACGTAGTAGCTAGCTAGTGCTTGCCTATTGTTGGTGGCGAGTCCAAAGCATTAGGGTGCGTTTGGTTGGCTGGATCAAGGTGGATGGGAGATGGTCATCCATTTTTTTGAGAGATATGGAGTGTTTGGTTGGGTAGATGGAATGGATAGGGATATCCACCCTAGAGGAATATTCCTCCTATATGCTGGATGGGGAGGTGCGGCAAATTCTACCGGATGGGCTCATCCTAATTTTTGCTAATGGTGCTTAACCTTACTAATCGTGATTTTTTTGCTAATCGTGTTTTGCTACTTTTTTGCTCGGATCAGCCCGCGCTCCGCCCGCTCCCCTGCAGCCCCGCCAGCCGGCCTGAGCTCCGAGCCATCGCTGGCCGCCCCGAGCTCCCGCCCCCTCTCGAGATCTGCCCCGTCGGCCACTGCAGCCCCTCCGCCCCGCGCGGACCCGCTGGCCCCCGCAGCCCCGTCGGCCGGCCCGAGCTCCGCCCCATCGCTCCCTGCCGCGAGCTCCCGCCCCCTCCCGAGATCCGCCTCGCCGGCCACCGCCCCGCCGGCCCCCGCAGCCCCACCGGCCGGCCCGAGCTCCGCCCCGTCGCTGGTTGGCCCGAGCTCTCGCCACCTCCCGAGATCAACCCCGCCGGCCACCGCAGCTAGCTCCACCGGCCCCCGCTGGCCACCGCAGCTAGCCCCGCCGACCCCTGCAGCCCCGCCGGCCCCTGCCCGGAGCTCCGTCCGCCGCCCAACCCGAGGAAGAAGCTACCGGTGTGTGTGTGTGAGAGAGAGAGAGAGGATGGAGAGAAGGATTAGGGAAAATAGTCACTGGCATATGGGGCCCGCGTGTCAGTGGCTCATCCAGTTTGGTCCATCCAATTTTTGCCAAACAAAAATTTGGTCCATCCAATCCACTGAACCAAACAAAAAAATGGTTCACCCCATCCCAAAAAAATTGGATGGGCTCATCCCATCCCGCCTCGCTCTCCAACCAAACGCACCCTTAATTAGGCCGGTCTTGGCCTATTGTTAGATCGAGTGTACGTAGGAGCTTGCTATCTACTGAACTCTCGATTAAAAGAAAGAAGCTTTTCAAGTCGTCTTATGTTTCTGCACAAATGTCCATGTCTGTTTGTCCATTTCTAGCTACATGGTGTGTGCTACTCGATGAGAAAAGCAGATCCACAAAAAGGTTTTGAGCTCGCTTTGTATCGCGTGCATTAGTAGTTGGTACATATCTACTGTTGTGATCGTTGATAGCACGCAATATATGTTGCAATGGATGACTAATGTCAATGTAGCGTGTATTAGATGTGTCAACATGTATAAGTTTATCACTACAAGAAAAGAGGTCAAAGTGAATAGAATGGGGACTAGCGGAGGGCGCTATACAAGAAAAGCATGATAGCTGCCAGTAGAGTTGAGAACGGCTATTGGCATGAGTATAATGGCCACGAGCAAAGGATGCTATACAAGAAAATCATGTTAGCTACCAACAGAGTTCATAGCTGCTAGGAGTGATGGTGAAGAAAAGATTATATGCATGTATAAGGACCGCCACTGTACATTTCAATGTGCTATGTGTGCAAGTAAGCGTATCGTACAAATAAAGGGATAATAAAGGTTGGGAGCAACAAATCACATCAAGTATGTAATAAATCGTTTTAGTTGCGCTCAAAACATATAGGTTGATGCAGAACAAAATGGACACGATGAGATAGGAGGCCACGAAGAGAGCTGGGTGTTTTAGCAATTTTTATGAGTACACACTGATGAACATGTTATCGTCGAGGTCATCAGGCGAGTCAAGACATGATGGCAGGATAGCAGAGGATCATGCTTTAAATGAGGCTTGCCGAACAAGCTGATGATGATGGTGAGATGCGGTTTTCAGAGAGATATATTAGTTTGATCAGGAGGTGGTAATAAAACTGCTAGGGTTTAGGTTCTCGCTAAGGAGCTTAGTTGCATGACCACTGGGTCACTCTAATGCATATGGATTCAAGAGCAAAATCTGGACGCGGTGATGGATGCTAGGACGTGATAGGTTTAGTCAAGAGTGGACTTGAGGATGATGAAGATGTCCACTGCGTCGTGTCCAATGACAAGATGGACAGGCGGTAGAGGCAAGTAGAGTAACAGGAGCATCATTAAAGCATCTCGGACATGATATTGCATTAATGTAAATAATGGAACTGAAATATGACTATCGATGAGATGGTTGGAGGAAGAGAAATATAAGATTTGTGTACAATCCATCAATGATTAGATTTAATTCTAGGTGAAAAATTCCTCAAAAAATTATTGGTAGAAAGATAGACACCAAGGGATGGAGAAAATTCTATCTAGAGATTAGTATGAAAGTCTATGGTTTTGAATGGCAGGCTGTGGACCTCAGTGTCGTCAGTTTTAGTATCACACACTAAGGCCCTAACTTTGCTGTCTAATTGTCCATTGACATTAAACAATGGAGGAGAAACATAAAAGGAGGGCAAGGACATCAGATACAAATAAATAAGATTTGCTATTAAAAGAGTACTGTCAACTAAAGGTTAAACAATATAATAGAAGTAATGAAAAAATTTGTACCAAAGTCCAATAATATTATCTCAAAACACACTTTGGCTATAATTGTTTTCTAAATTTTAATGAAATATCAAAACTAATGTAGTGATGGATGAAATCAAATAAACATGACAACACAGAATAAATACTGACTGAGAAAAATAATACCAATAATATATAGTAAATCTAGCCACATAAATATATAGGCCACCCTGCTAGTTTGAGAACTAAATCTCCAATGCTGTGTAAGCTGCTTTCAGTGGTGATAAGCAGATCTCGTTGGCATTCTTTTAGATGGTGACATCTGATCGGCATGGATGTGGTAACTAAGCAACTTGGCAAATATTTCGTTCTTAAAAGAAAAAATTTACTTTCTTTTCATATACTATTGGCTAGGCTTATTTTTCTCTTAAACTATTTTTAGACTCATTTAACCCTCTAAACTATTTGACTTGGGAACACTTTTCTCTCTAGATAATTTCTAGAATGACAAAGTTGCATCTAGAAGCTTTAAAAAAAATCTAAAAACATTCATACATATAAATTGTGAGGTGAAGTATATCATGTAAATTTTGGTTAAAAAATATGACAAGTTGCAACCTATGCAAAGAAAAAAAATTCGTGTAGTAAAACAATTCATAAGTTGTAAATAGTCATATTTTTGACCAAAATTTGCATGTATATACTTCACTTCATAATCTATATTTATGAACCTTTTCATATTTTTTCAAAATTCTTATATGTGATTTTGTCTTTTTAAAAATCAGTGAGGGATAAAATGTTTCCAATTTAAATAGTATAGGGAACTAAGTGAGCCAAAAACAAATTAAAGAAGAAAGTGAGCATAGCCAATATTGGGAAGAAAAATATACGGGACATTCAGTTTACACAAAGTATATATATATATATGATGAAAGAGATGCAATAATGCAGGAGAATTTTTGTCCCGGCGGGAAAATTAATCCAGCTAGTACACCAGTTTACTCCTACAGTCCTACGTAGTGGTAATATGCATGGGTAGAGTTAATCGACATGGTCCTTTCTTTGCTCTCTTCTGTTCTGAATTTAATAGTGCTCAACTAAATAACCCGCAGTGCCGTATTTTGCAGTGTGCGCGCTCTTGGGCAGATGAAGCTCTGCACGTCCAGGTCATCACCAGTACATTGTATCGTTTGCGCATTATTAAAAATCTAAAAACGTATCTAGAACGTGTGGACGGGTGACGGAGTGTTCTGAGCGGCTGCCGACCACGAAGGAAGCATATAAAAGCCTCTCCTGTCTTCGCGTGGCGAGACACTGCGACCCGACTTCGACGTTCCTGTCACGCTTAACTTGACTTTGTCAAATCCGACTTCCTTGAAGGTGCGTCGTCTCAGCATAGAACATCGCGTCGTCAAGTCATGCAGACAATTATCAGCATCCGAGTGCACAACATAACACTAAATCAGAACTCCAACGAGTCTAGGTGATGAATAGGCAGTAACCAAATAATAATTCGGGTTTGCTTAGATATGGTTTGGGATCAATTCTGTCATGATCGCGATATATGTAAGTCCAAAAAAAGAAAAACTTGTTCTTTAACGCATTGATTTACTCCTTTATATCGAAGAAAAAAACGAGTTGATATAGTCGCCATCATGCGGTAAATCTTCTCGTGTCGTCCTGCTCTGCGACGCACGATGTCACGGACTCACGCTAAGAGCATCTCTAGCAGATGGTCTATCCCGTAGTCTAAATGATATTTGAACTACGAAGCTGAAAAAATGGTCCCCAGCAGATGGTCGAACCCCGTGGTCTATCGGTGGACATCCGCCACATTCGGCTCCACATTGTCCAGAGGTGGACAACGAGTCCACATCGTCCAAACCCAAACCGCTCCTTCGGGAGCCTTCCCTCGCGCCACCGGGAGACGTTGGAGGTAGGATTTTTTCCCGCGAGAGAGAGTGGGGGCGAGGCAGAGGACTTCCGGCCGCCGCACCGCGCGCCGCGCCTCCTTCCGGATCCGGACGCGGGGGCGAGGCAGAGGACGTGGGGGAGCAGACCCGGACGCGGGGGCGAGGCAAAGGTCGTGGGGGAGCAGATCCGGCCGCCGCCGCGCGCGTCCTTCGGGATCCGGACGCGGGGACGAGGGTTTGGAAGTGGGGGCGCAGCTCGGCCGCCGTCGCGCGCCTCCTTCTGGATCCGGACGCGGGGAGAACGCAGAGGAGGGGGTGGAGCTCCGGCCGCCGCCGCGCTTGGTGATGGAGGGGAGGGGTGAGGTGGTGGCGGTGGTCGGCGTCGGTGCGGATAGGTGACGGGGTGGCGGAGGGGAGTGGAGCACGACTGGTGGCGGTGGGTAGGGAGAGGACCGGTGACCGGCCGTGGGTAGGAAGGGGAGGCGCGCGGGGGTGGAGCTCGGGAGGATTTCGACGGGGCAGAGGAGAGCTCCGGCTCGATTTGGCTGGGGAAGAGAAGGGCTTCGGCTCATTTGGTTGGGGAAGAGAAGATCCAGAGAGAGTATATATTTGCTGCTACTAATTGGTAGTTATAAGATACCATTAAAATATAGGAGAGAGAATATAGACTATCTGTATATAGACTATCTGCTGGAGAATTGTGAGGTATTGTGAAGGAATCTATTTAGACTATAGTCTAAATGGAAATTTGGACTACCAAATTTAGACCATCTACTAGAGATGCTCTAAGGTTGCAGAGACTGCGTGATTGATGGAGGCGTTGCACTTTCGCGTTGCCACTTCTTTTCTCTTCTCCTGAAGCCACTTGCACGTTGCCAATTTGCGTATAAAGTTTGCAACCCCAGGCCGGCTTCAAGGAGTCGGTCCGTTCGGCCCACTGTTGTCTGACCCACTAAAAAGAAAGCCCGTCCCTTTTAGCATCTATTTGGGGCCCGGCTAGCTGCAACTCGAAAAGGATCCATGCGCTTCGTTGTCAGTTTAAGTCCGACATTTCCGCTGTTTATTACTAGTACAACACGTCCCGTCCGTGTGATCAAGAGACATACCAGAATGAAGTTAAGATGGACGAGTTTCTCCTGCCAGAAAGAAAAAGGATAACTAGCCTAGCCGGGTAGAGTGTGGCCCTAGTCGAACTGTGCGTCGAAGGCAACTTTGAAGCTAATCACACGTCACGACACGAAAGAAATGCTTCCGTTACGTTTGGAACTTACCGAATCCTATGAGTTTAAGGCAACCACGACCAAACTGTCCTGTGTCGGTCGTCGATCATTCCTTGATCAAACATAAAACAGAAACTAGAAAAGGTAAATAAAAGGCATACATGAAGACATGATATCCATTCTTCCCATGCGGCCCAACCTAGACACGAAGTCCAGTGCACAGCATTACCATGTTGGTACCCCTGTGTAAAGACGACAGTCATACGTGAAGTGTGTGTGCGCGTGCGCGCGCGTTTGCGAACATAGCTGAAGTGAACATCTCGATGGTGTGTGCGTCTATCTCATAATCAAAAAGATAAAAAAAAAGGTGAACATCTCAATTCTCTTGCTGATTCCCTTATGTCCAGACTCGGTCAGACTCTAACTCAAGTGGTCGAGCCTCAATCCACTGAAGCTGCGAAGAATTCTCACCCGTTGGCCACTTACGAGTTACCAGTGCGTGCCAACCCAAATGCCCAATCGCTTTCTTTCGCCAATCCGCCCCGCATGTCGATCTCATCATTGCAGGCACGTTCCGGCGATGACTAGGTCCCTGGTCCGGACTCCGGACCAAATCTCCCTGCACGTTACCACAGAAATCCACAACCATTAGGCCCTGAATCACACGCACGACGTACGGCTAGCTCATGGCCAGCGTGCTAAGACGGGATCTCACGAGTCACACAAGTGTTCAACCTGCGTAAAAAGTCAGGCAGGAAACTCAATTCCTTGGACTTCTTAGTATGTGATTAGAATCTAGAGTCCCATTTGTCCACCCATGTGAGCTCACATGCCCATGAACAGGACCATCGACGAAACGAGTCCCCTGTACTGTGCTCCCGCAATCACGCACGCATGCCCAATCGGCCATGGATCGGTTACATGGGTTGGTGGGACGGATTAGTAGGTCTTTTGAGGTTAATTTCACCATACAATTTAACTTGATACAGAAGGACTATCAAGACGGCTAAGTTGCACCTCTTCTGTTTGTTCCTTCTGCTAAGCATGTTCTCTTGTTGGATGGAACCTGTAGTTGGTAACAAGGAGGGGGGGCGGAGCAGTTTGTGATTTGGCCTGATCGATCGATGTGTGCTTTGTGTGGTCTTGTAGTGAAGTGGTTAGCAGTCTCTTCTCTTACACTGTGCACCTACAGATATAAAAGATGGTTGTATCAGTCTGATCGAACTTCGTTTCAGTCGCTTCAGTTCCTTCCTCGCTGAACATCACCTTACAATTGTGGGAGGTTTTTTCTAAAAGAAACTTTATAATACGTCAATGTGACGCGTCAACTGTGGCTTACTTTTGTGAAAGAGAAGCTTCAGTTACTGGTCACGCAGGTGATAGCCCGTCTAGGATTCTTCAACTTCACTATCAGTCTTGATGGCAAGTGCTAATCAGTTACCCCTTTCTGACTCATTCTGTAGGGAAGTCAGGTTTCATTACGAAATCCAACGCAGAACCAGACTAAGATTAGCCACGAAAATGATAAGTTGGCCATGTCTTCCAATTCCATTTGGAATGATACTTGCATGTGCGACAGATGTACGCGACAAAAGGCAATTATGATCGAGACCAACATTACCACATGCAAGTAGACCCTTGTATTGCACTGGTCTCATTTTGTGTGATCGATGAAGATCCAGGACTACATTATCTTACTAGCATGGGATCGTTGTTCGTCAATCGATGGAGTATTCATTTGTAACATCCCAACTCCCAAATGACCACCAGAGGGACCCAACATATTCAGCAACGTAGCTGTTGTAGTTAACGTCCGAGTACGGTCAAGGACGGAAATACAATAATTAATTCAGTTGATCTCTGAATGAAAGGCAGTCCCTTCCCGTGTGAAAAAGAGGAAAACCCTCTCGATTTGTGACGGAATGTGGTCACGGGATTGACAATGTCCTTCACATTGCTTGACCACGCTTCCATATGCCATTACCACGAGTCCATTGATTTCACGTCAAGAGTTATCTTCTCCCACAATATCTAGCACCATGACGTCGTTACTTGACCCAAATTATCCCGTGTAGTGGGCGGAAAGGTGAGTTTGGTATCTCTCGTCTCCTCATTTTCGATCAAGGAGCCACGTGATCGTTGAGTACCACCAAGACAACGCGCTCCTTTACGGCTAGTTCGCAACGCATCGCAATATGGCCGGACAGGTATTTGCTTGTCAGACGGGACATTCCCTGGATCAGAATGCACCAGAGCGACAAGAAAAAGGTTCCACGGAAAGATGGAAAAGGGGAGCACCATATCAGGACGACACCAGGCGGAAGAAAGGACGAACCGAAAGTCGATAGCCATGCTTGACGGGCGAAATTCTTCGTGGTGGCAGTGGCAGAGAGGTGCGTCACAAAGCTTTTCCTGATATCGTTGTGAAGTGAGTACCTGCGCACGAAAACTTGTAGCCCAACACACATAAAAAGCAGAGTGAGGCTTAGCTAAAGTACGGAGCTATGACTAGAGCCAGCCGAACCATAGTGTGACACGTCCGGTCACGGTGACGAATGCAGCGTTGACATTTGGACGCTGCATTCATCCTCCATCCATAGCGGCTGTGCGCGTCGCGTCGCGTCATCTCTGCGGCGGTGGTTTTAGTAGTGCGCCGCGGTCAAGAAACGCATAAACGGAACAGAAACGCCTCCGCCGTTGAGTAACCGCGCGCCGCCGCACGTCGTCACTCGAGCCGACGTGACCTCTGCGTTCCCTCCACCATCCACCATCACACCGCTGTTCCTGCCGCGCCCGCCCAAAAACCAGCACGTCACACGACGAGACACGTCGACCGAGCCAAGACCCAGAAAACCACCAGGGCGCACGCGCAGGACGCACCGCGGGGTGGTGCGTGCCGAGTCCCCCCACCCCCCACCGATCCGATCGGCCAATCCCCAGCAGCTTCCCCCACAGATCCCGACGTCCCCACCCCACCCCACCGCCCCACCTCCCTCCCTCCTCCCTCAACTCGCCCACCAGAACAACAGGTGAATTACCCGCCGTTCCCGACCCCCCTGGCGCGAGCCATGGCCGAGTGCCGCAGCCTCATCGAGTTCCTCCGCGCGTTCGAGCACCACCGCAGGGCCGCCGACTCCTCATGCTCCCGATCCAAGCGCGCCTCCTCTCCCTCCTCCACCTCCTCCCCGAGGCACCTCACCGCCTTCTGCGACCACTCGCCGATGGCCGCGGTCGACGCGCTCGTGCTCCTCGCCGTCCTCGCCGCCCTGGGGTTCCTCGTGATCCCATACGTGAAGCTGCTGCTGCTCGAGATGGGCGCGCTGCTGCACCCGGCCGCGTCGTGCCTCTCGGCCGCCGCGTTCGTGGGGGCCGCGGTGGCCGTGGCGGGGGCGGTGCTCGGGTGGGAACTGGTGGGCCACCACGCGCGCAAGTGCGGGAAGCCGCGGTGCAGGGGGCTGAAGAAGGCCGTCGAGTTCGACATCCAGCTCGAGACGGAGGAGTGCGTGCGCGGCTGCCCGGCGCCCGCGGCGCGATCGGCGCTGCTTGCGGCCGCGGGGGCGCGCCCCGTGGATCTCGGGGACGCGCACCGGGAGCTCGAGACCGAGCTCCGTAAGATGGCGCCGCCCAACGGCCGCACCGTGCTCATCTTCCGCGCGCCCTGCGGCTGCGCTAAGGGTCGCATGGAGGTCTGGGGCGCAAAGAAGGTGCGCCGGATCAAGAAATAGAGGGAAGAAGGGTCAGATGGTTACTAGTTCCTTGCTGTTCCTTCTTAGTAACAAGTAGTAGATGAAATATAAGTTGCGCCCTTGGTAATAAGTATAGGAGAGGGAATAAACGGATGATAGAAATAGTTATATCAGATGATATAGATTATGAGTTACGATGCAGAGGATGTTTGGACATAAATATATATTGCTACTTGTTCATTCTCTGTTTTTCATGAGATTCTGGATAAATAATCGTAGCATAACATACTGTCACACCTGGTTGCTGTTCTTGCTAGCTGCCTTTTGAATGCCTGATTGATCTCTGCTAGTCTATAATTTTTGGATAATAAGTTTCTTTGATGCTGCTGGGATATGTTCCTATGACGCCACTGTGTTCGCATTTTCTACCTGACAATAGTCTTGTATTGTTTTGGCATTAATGAGATTTTTTTTTGTTCGTGTCGTCTTGAGGTAAAATTTTAGCTCTTTGGCATAGATGATAACTGATCTTTCATTGGTACTGACGGGAAGTACTAGTTGAGATCGCAATGTTCATGTATCTTGATCCGCTGGTCCTAGTTTGGCAGTCCAACATACTCTGTGAAATTTTAAGATGGCTGCTTTGCAATCCGATTGAACTTTATGTGCGCGAGCTATAGAGTAGCTTCAGTGCAAACTGAAAAATCAATAGCCTTACTGAATTTATTCTAAATATGTTTCCTCAAAAGAAAGCTATACAATAAGTCCAGATATCTATGGCTGAATTGACCAAAATGTGGTTATTTTGGCTGATTCACTATATCTCGATTATGACTATGACAATCAAGCTCTGGAATTTCTGTGCTGAAATAATATCTTTTCTTTCTCCTATGACATGCTTTAGCGGTGCAATCCTCTTCTTTCCCCATCCCACGTTAATGAAAAAAACCACTTCTGTTTATTTATTTATGTCCTCTTAGATCCAGTTAATTTTGCTTTTCTCCATTTTTTGTTTCTCTGACAAATGATTATATATCATCATGTGCCTCTCTTACCATGTCATTCCATTGCCTCATGTTAGGAAACAAACTAACATTAGCTGTGTTTCTTTGTTTATTCACCATAATTCATTTTTAATGTGTTCTGATGTAAACTTGTATTTTTCTTATCCTCTGTACCTCCGATGCTTGTCGGTCAGAGCACCATGGTTTTACTTCTTTACCTGTTGTCTATCGTACTCTCCTTATTCGTCTAGTTAGCACTTGCTTCATGGGTCACTTCCTGGCCTAAACAAACTTTTAGTCGCTTCAGTTTCATAATCATAAACAGACATTCTTAGGAACATAAGTAAAGAATTGTTCTTTATTGACTACGATGCCTGTGAGTTGCAACTGCGCAATTCTTCAGTTGTTTTTCCTTGTTATCGTCGTACAGTGGATTTGCATTCTATGAGATTATTTACTGCTTCAGTCTTATAAAGTGTACATCACTTCCTGGTCTTCTGCAATCTATGAAAATAACTTTTATATAGCAACACTTTACAGTGTAGCCATCCAGTAAAAGCGATACAAAATGTTCATATGAAATCATTTTTTACTTCGTTTCTTTTTCCACCTTGATTATCTTGTATATTTTCAGCTCTAGCTGAAGTTATTCAAGTCAAAATGCCGTAACCCTGATTAGCATTGCTGATGCTGTGAGTGTTCAATTCAAGATTCAAGCTGAAACATGTTGAAACTTTTGGTGTTAGTTATGAGTGTTCAAGTGGTTGTTTCTTATGGTTTGGACCGTTGAGACAAAGCACACTTGCATATGTTTATCTGTATCAGTTTGATAGAGAACTGCTGCTTGGCATATCCTTTTGAGCTCTTGGCATATTGGGTCTCAATAGTATTAACTTTCATTTCAAAATTTTGCGGTTTGTATTCTTTCACACTGTGCAGATGATACATCCTGCTACTGAGGGTTCTGTTCAGGGAAAACTGATGCTTCTGCGGATGAGACATCCTATCCTTCTGATCATGGTATGCTTTTGGTCGTCCATGGTTATGTGGTTTGTGCTGATTCATTAATTCTTCAGTGGCAGTCAATCAGCTATTCATCAATCCTTAAACAAACTGGATTTACTTTGGCCCAAGATTATGACATTACTTGCATTCCCTTTATGTACGTATAAATGTGTTGCTAGAACATTGACCAGATACTCGTGAGACTGGGACCACTTCTAATTTTTGTATTTTGCATCTTCCATGCTTGGGGACCGAAAATTTGTTTCCAAAGGATCACTTGTGCTTGCTCAAGAACTGCATCTAGGTATCTCTTGGCCCTCTATGCGGACTTGTATATTTTGTTGTACATTTTATCTTTAATTTTGGGTTAGAATCAGTAACCCTTACATTTTTATTTTCTACTTTAAATTGTAAATGCATGATATGTTTCTTTGACTGAACGCGGTCATTATTTAATGAGAAGGATTATAGTTTAGTTATTATTTGGGCATACACCGTCTCCCTGCATCATGTTAACAAATCACAAGATGGTTGAAATTTGCGGGCATTATTACAGTCTTGCAGTCAAATCTCCTTTGCTGTTCAATTTAGCTGCAGGTGCTTTACTTCTTTGGCAAATAGAGCTCACGCAATTAAGCCAATAATATTAAATTATATAATACAAAAGTGATACCATTTGAAAATACGTTTGAATATGAATCTAATGGTACCACTACTATATCATATAATTCAATAGTATTGGTTTAATTATTGATCAAAATTAGACCTTAAATTTTGTGCACGCCTTACATTTGTGGACAAAGAGAGTACTTGCGTGGTGGCGCTTTGACCTTGCAATATAAGGACGGACTAATTCAGTACAACAGTGAACGAGTACATATTTGAACTTGTACTTCAGTGCAGCAGTGAACGGGTAATTTTGAGGACATTTAGGAGATTGCTTTATTTAGACTGTGCTTTAAGAAAGAGTGTCTCCAGTCCACACTAACACGTTTTCAGATGGGGTTAGTTGTAAATCTTTTGACTGGGTATTAGTAGTACAGTTTACTTTCTGCTGTATTTTTCTCGACCCATTTCATTTCTCTGTACAGTACGGGGCCTAAGGGCCGTAAGGCCCCTCTGAAGCCCGGGAATACTCGACTCGTGTAAAAATTCGGCAGAATTACTGATGATCTTGACGCGTCCGAAATTCAGAATCATGTTTTGAAAACTTTTCACGAGGGCAAAAAGGCGAATACGAAAACCTCGCGATCTCCGCCACTGACCAGTGACCACCACACTTCCCGTCTTCACCCCCACACCCACCTACCTCCGCTCCGCAGCCCGGCCTTCTCTCTCTAAAATCCCTCACCAAACCCCGCAAAACCAACCCAAACCAAGCGCCCAACCAGACCCTCCACTGCTAAGGAGACAACGGTGTGGTAGAGGTGTCGCCAGCCATGAATTTCCTGCAGGGGCGAAGCATCGAGACCATGGTGGCCGTCGCCGTCGCGGTCGTCGCCGTCGCCGTGGGCGGCGCCTTCCTCCTACTCCGATCCAAGAAGCCCAAGGGTATGGCTGTGCATATTTGTCCGAGGGTACATTGCTTAGACGAGATGCCTGTGAGTCGTATGTGATCTGGTTGCGAAATGTGGGGGGGGGTGTTTCCGATTGGTTTTGGTGGAACCGTGGAAATTGATTTGAGCCTAAAATCCGCGAGTTCTTCCCATTGTGTTGTGAATTGGTTCGTGAGTTGGTGTGGTACTTTTTGTTTAGACGAACATGTGCTACCTTTTTCCTGGCGATACTTCGCATTTGCAGTCTCGAAGCCGGTAATTTTACGCACATAAGAACACAAATGGAGTTTCCTTCTTTCCAAACTGAACCGGTTAAGTATTGCTGCCTTTCTGGTACTTGGAGTAGTCTGTTGAACCACTAGGCACTAGCCGATATAAGCAATACGGATCTGTTTACTTGTTTTCAGTTGTATCAGTTATTTTGGCTGCGGGCTCCATTTCTGGAGGGCCTAAGTGGGGCTGTGAGCTGATTTTCCCCATTTGTCTTGGTTGCTTTACTTTACCATTTATCACATGACAAGTACCGGTGGAAGAATTGTTGCCTAACTACAGGATCTAAGCGAATGGGTCTCTTTGTTACCTGCCTAGTGGTAAATATCTGTTTTGCTTATTGAGATTGCGGATTTAGATTGTAGTACTGATGTGAGTTTAATGACTGGGTTTTTGTGGGGTACTCTGCAATTTTGTTTTTACTTTGTTGTTTAGTGTGCGTGATTCTGTAGTATCTTTAAGTAGTTCTTTGCAGAATTTTTGCAACTCATTCTAGCATCCATTACTTTTTTCTTTTTTCACCCAGATAAGCTATTTGTGCTCAAGCATTCTTTCTGTCGTTGGATGCTAATAGGCTATAGCTCAATGTCATTGTTGGTGATCTTATTTTTTCCCCTCAGGCTGCTTGGATCCTGAGAACTTCAAGAAGTTCAAACTTGTGGAAAAGAAGCAAATAAGTCATAATGTTGCCAAATTTCGATTTGCTCTTCCAACCCCTACTTCTGCATTAGGCCTTCCGATTGGTCAGCATATAAGTTGCAGGTTTGGATGCTGTCTTGCTTCCAAAGTTTGCTTTTAGAATGCACCATTTCTTTTTAATTCATATCTGTGTTCCCTCCTATAACTGCAGAGGACTAGATGCTACTGGCGAAGAAGTAATCAAGCCTTACACACCTACTACATTGGATTCTGATCTCGGAAAATTTGAGCTTGTTATAAAGGTAAATTGTGTCACTTCTTTATACTATGTAGATATATTATTTGACAATCTTGAACGGTATCTTTTTGTGCCACACAAGTGTGTGCAGTTGTGGTTTCTTCTTTAATATCTTTCCTTTCCTCAAAATGCAGATGTACCTTCAAGGAAGAATGTCTCATCATTTCCGTGAAATGAAAGTTGGCGATTACATGTCTGTGAAGGGACCTAAGGTGATATTCGTTCTGTCATGAGCAACTTGTTCTAGGTTCATAAGAGATAGGCACTTACTGAGCCTGACAGTTTTCCTTCTGCTATGGGTTCTGGTTTAGCCAGCATAGATGTTCTTATCTATTAGTCGGCATTCACAATGTCATGCTTATTTGCCCTTTAATTATGAGTTTAACATGATTTCTTCTCTGATCTAGGGTCGTTTCAAGTACCAAGTTGGGCAAGTGAGAGCATTTGGAATGCTAGCTGGTGGATCAGGCATTACTCCGATGTTTCAAGTAACAATAAGTTCAAAGTTCTATAATTGCAGTCGATGATGCTACAAAGCTGCTTCCTTTCCTGACTAACAATCTTTTTTCTGTTCTCACAGGTTGCAAGGGCAATTCTGGAGAACCCTAATGATAAAACAAAAGTTCATTTAATCTATGCAAATGTCACATCTGAAGACATTCTTCTGAAGGTAGAATCACCATTTTGTTCTTTTAGAGATCCTTATTTTGGTTTCGTGCAGTCATCTAATACAGAAAATGTATCTAAGATATATCTTAGACTTTCCAATTGTTGACCTATTAGACCAGAGTTATTTTGGCGCATATCTGCCATATATCCAACTGTCAACCTATTAGACCAGAGTTATTGTGGTGCATACCTGCCATATATTTACTAGCACTTTATAAGGTTGTTATCAGTTATATACACATTTCATTTAGTTCGTGGCAACAGTGTAAAAATTGAGCTTAGGATATTTTCTCATTGTACTCAGCTTAGGATATTTTCAGTGTAAAAAATATAGAATGCTTAAGTAATACAGAACTTGTGCAACTTGTACTGCATGAACAGGGAAAAAGTCATACGTAGTAATTTGTGACTGAAACTATGTAGTATTTTGTGACTGAAACTTACATATAGCTTTAGCTTTCTGTTTTGATATTTGTTAAAGCATCTATAGCTGACACATGAATGATAGAGTTACTGTAATCCACCATGACAGCAGCATGTGCCTGAGCAAAGAGTTATTATGTTAATGTCAAAAGACAGGTTTCTACTTTGATTCTAAAAAAAAAGGCAGGTCTCTACTTGTTTAAAATGTAGAATATTTTTCAGGTTGTGATAATGATTTATCTCGTTTAATGGTTTATCTCATTATGTTTTTTTTTGTAACCCATTAGGTCGATTGCACAAATTCCTTTATGATGAATGCACTTTGCTGTGTGTTATTGTGCTTTGGTGCCAAATTTATAGGTCTGTTGAATCTGTGCAGGAAGAGCTGGATAGCATGGCCGAAGAATATCCCGATCGCTTTAAGATCTACTACGTCTTGAATCAGGTACACCCTATATTTTTCTCAGGTTTTAACTAGTTTTGCATGTCAAATCAGTACACGGCATTTGATGTATAGAAACACACTAGTAGCTTTGGTCAGAAACAGTAGGATCCAGGATTCTACGTTCTTCATTTATTTTGGGGACTAGTAGTATTGCAGAATTTCCGTTACGAGTCTCATGGCGATAACAAGGGATGGGCTGTTGAACACACAGTAATGTAGCATGGCAAGATAATTGCAGGGCAGCACTGTATGCATAAAGACATCACATAAATAGGTTTTGAAGATTGATGGACCATTCAAAAATGATTAAGGAGGATATGTGCAAAAGATATTTTGGTTGGATATAAGTCAGGTTCTGAAATGTACATGCATTACTAATTTGTCTTTTATCTGCTAAAAATAACTTTGTGCTCGCATGGCAGACAAGAATTAAGACTTGCATTGAACTACAGAAGCATTTGCAACATAGTCTCATACTGCTTTTTGCATCTGCAGCCTCCTGAAGGCTGGAATGGTGGTGTTGGGTTTGTGTCCCAGGAAATGATTAAAACTCACTGTCCAGCACCTGCTGAGAATATTCAGGTAAAATTCAAGTATTAATTCCTTGGAACTTACTTTATCGTTTTCAGGGAAGTCCTATCTGTATGGGCTCCCCAAGATAACGTATTTTGACCATTTCAGATCTTGAGATGCGGTCCTCCTCCGATGAACAAGGCTATGGCCGCACACCTTGAGGAGCTGGGGTACACAAAGGAGATGCAGTTCCAGTTCTAAGCTTGCAGAGTACCAAAATAATGCCCCACGGTCCCTTTTGTCAGCTGACAGCCGCAATTTATGTACCTCACCATTTTTGTGGGCAAATGTTAGCTGCCTTGGTAGAGGCACATTTCGTGACTCCACTATTCTTATTGGTTTGAAATGTGAACATTGGATGCGACACAGAGTCAATGATTTCACGGCACTACCAATGGTAAAACATTACATGTTACCCCCATTAACAACAGTACAATCTAGTATGATGGTACCACTGTTTAAGAAGAAAGTTAATACGGTTTGCTCTTCTTCACTCGTACCTTCCGAGCTGCCTGACTCTGCTGGTGTTAACATGCTAAGGTCTGTTTGGAATCGTAGAATTTTTCGAGATCCATCAACTAGGTCGTTTACTACGAAATTCCTGCATTGCAAATATGCCGATTCCAATTTTATCATAGTGGTGTCACGTTGAGAGCCTGAATAAAACGCAGGTTTGCAGGAATTTCACCCCGTTACAAAACGGGGCCTGAAATTGAACAATAGTACTTTTCAAATTCTAACTCGAAACCCAATCTCAAGCACATCCCAGTGGGCAGTGGCAGTGACAGTGCTCATCAGGATGGGGCTCAGAAACCCGTGACCCGATAACCCATTCCCCATTCCCCATTTCCCTTATCCGAAAAAACAGCTGCTTCTCTCTTTCCCCTCTCTCCTCTAAAACCCCACGCAGAGAAGCTCCAAGGGGCCATGGCGACGGCGTCGCCCCCCGCCTGCTCACTCCTCTTCCCGGCCACCGCCGCCATTTCCTCCGCATCCACCTACGCTAGTGTCCCACGAGCACCCCGCTTCCTCACCTCCTCGCGTGCTGTCTCATCCCGCCGCCCCCTGCCCACGGCCTCCTCTCCTAAGGCCGCCGCCCCCGCCGCCGTCGAGATTCCGGAGGAGTACGTGGATGATATTGACGCCGTGAACATTGCACTGGACGTCACCCAGGTGCATGGCCTCTTCCCATCCTCCCCTATAATTTTTGTGCTTCATAAACCGCATGGGGAAGATGGCTGAGGCCATTAAGCATTCGTAGTTGTGCTTCATAAACCGCGGGGTGCTTGAGGGGAAGTGGGGGTGTGATTTTGTTCGTTATGATATTGTTAGATAACTTTTTTTTTGGACTGTGAATATCTTGTGTTGTCACTGAAAATATGAATTTTAAAAAGTCAATTAAAGTATATACTGTACTGCTAGAATCCCATGGTCAAAATAGGTCATTTTCTTCTTTCCTTGAACTAATAATAGTGTGAGGGATATTTGGCTAAATCCCAGTTTGCCGTTTCGATCATGCATAATCCTAGTTCTGATGCAACATTGTCTATCTTATTGATCAGCTAATCGGGAAAACCCCAATGGTATATCTAAATAATGTTGTTGAAGGCTGTGTCGCTAATATTGCTGCAAAGCTTGAGTACATGGGACCTTGCCGAAGCGTCAAAGACAGGTATACATTTGTTACCACAGTAGCCTGTGTGTGATGCAATGTCGTTTGTGCCATCTCTCATTCAATATGTTTTCCAGGATTGGATTAAGCATGATTACTGATGCTGAAGAGAAAGGATTAATTTCTCCAAATAAAGTTAGTTTGTTCTTATATTCTTTACAGTATTATCATCATGAAGTTGCTAAATTCTGCAGATACTATATGCTTATGCAGACCATTTTGGTTGAACCAACGACTGGGAATACTGGTATAGGCCTAGCTTCTGTAGCTGCAGCTAGAGGATACAAAATGATAGCAACTATGCCTTCATCCATAGATGTCGAGAGACGCATTCTTCTACGTGCATTTGGAGCAGAGATTGTCTTAACTGATCCTACAGCAGGACTAAAAGGGGCTTTTGATAAAGCTGAGAAAATAGTTTCAGAAACCCCAAATGCATACATGTTTCAGCAATTCAACAATTCAGCTAATAGTGAGGTTGGCCATTATCATTTACTCATATGATATCTGTAACATGGCACTTGTGAAATTCATTTGTTAACTTCTTCTATAAACTATCTATTAAGAAGCCACTTGGGTAATTACAGATCCACTTTCAAACCACAGGCCCAGAAATATGGGAAGACACATTGGGTACTGTTGACATACTTGTAGCAAGCATTGGGACAGGCGGTACTATTACCGGCACTGGGCGTTACTTGAAAAGGATGAACAAAGATATTAAGGTTTCCACTCCTTTCTTCATTAAATTTTGCATTATAATGATTATCTTGTATTGTGTCATCAATTTTTGTACTTTACTCAATGCTGTTGCATTAGATATTATTCCCCTGCCGTTGTTATTGAGTTGGCGGATGGTCTCACTAGCTCCATGGTTTAACTTTGAGTGCTTGAATGCTCTCCCAGAAAGTGAAAAGCAGAATTTCTAAAGAAAATTGAGGCCTTAGTTTGCAATAACTCACCGCTCTGCTACTAGCTTTACTACTTCAACATTTGTGCAATTTAGCTTTTGGTAGAACATACAGGCACTACTATTTAACTAATTGAGGAAAAGATAGCAGTACCATCCTTCTGTCCTATGTTCCATTCTTAAGTTTGTTGGATTATCATAATTTCTAGAAATACGGTGAATTTTACAAGTTTGATATCGATATGTATGATTTATCTGACCTACCATCTGGCCTAACAATTCATATTCCTGAAACTGTTTGACTGTGCTCATATATTTTCCAGTGAAATTCAATCAGTTATGACTTTTGTCTTGTCCTATCATTATCATCAGGTCATTGGGGTAGAACCTGCTGAAACTAGTGTGATTTCTGGCGACAACCCAGGTAAATGCAATAGCACATCACAATTCAGCAATGCAACATATTCAGAAGATGACCTTGTTGAATAGTATTCCGTTGGCATTTACATCCCTTTGGTTAATGTCACAACAACAGGTTATATTCCAAGCATATTAGATGTTCAGCTGCTTGATGAGGTTGTGAAGGTCCGGATTGCCAACTTTAGTACTCTGTTTATGTATGCAGATTTGGTTGACACTTGACACTTTTTGCAAATTGCTGAGTTGATTATGATTGTTGAACTTGCAGGTTACCACTGCAGAGGCAGTTGATGTTGCAAGAGAACTTGCACTAAAAGAGGGCTTGCTGGTGAGCAACTGCACAACTAATAAATTACTACGAGTTATCAGTTTGGCATTTTGTTTACGGTAGCCTCTTCTTCAAAGTCTCTGTATGAGATCCATGACATATTATGTGGGTTGTTTTACAGGTTGGCATTTCGTCAGGTGCTGCTACAGTTGCTGCCATTAATGTCGCCAAAAGACCTGAAAATGCTGGAAAGCTGATTGTGGTGAGAGCACTTTATTTTCCTCTATTGGAATATGTTGTCATTATGTCATGGCTAACGGTTTATAATGAAACTAGCGGGGTGGCCCGTGCATTTGCGTGGCTAGATTTACTATATATTGTTATATTTTGTATTATTTTTTCTGTTAGTTATTTATCTCTTGCCATTAACTATTATTCGATTTATTCACCGCTACATTAACTTTTTGATATGTCATAAAGATATAGAAAAATTTAGCTAAAATTACATCTCGAAGGAACGTGATTGGAGTTCTGTAGAAAATTTCCTGTGTAGTACATTGTTAGCCTTTAGTTCAAAGTACTATTGTATTAGCAAATCTTACCTAATAGAAATATTTTCACCGAGATCCATGGCCTGCCATGAAAAATATATACTTCCATACTAATTTCCACCTTTCCATCTTCCACTCCTCATCCCGCAATGTCTTATCTTTCCACCTATAATTTTTTTGAGAAATTTTGCACCAAGAATTAAATAAAAACATTGATGGCTCATATATAAACCTTATGTTTTCTTCTTTACCTGCCTCATCACGGGTCTTATTGTTGTTCCTTTATTCAATTTGTGCAATGCCATGCCTCCAGATGCTTGCACAGATGCTCCTTATACTATACTTACCTCTGATGTTTGCCCATCTCGTTGCTAGCAATGGCAAAACAAACGTCCTTGTCATTCTTAAGTCTACTCTTGACTAAACCTATAACATCATGTGGCACCCAACCAATGTGCACAACTTCTGCTCTTAGACCCACGTGCATTAGAGTGACCCGGGTAGCCATGCCACTAAGCCCTTCCGCGAGAAACGAAACTCTAGTGGTTTATTTACCACCTCTTAATTAAACTGCTCTACCTCTTCGAATACCGCATCTAGAGATGTATCACCGCCAGCCTTGCCTTGTTGTATCTCATCATCATTATCGGTTTGTTTGGCAAACCTCTTTTGAAGCATGACCCACCGCTACCTTGTTATCGTGTTATGACTCACCTCACGGTCTCAACGATAACGTCATCATCTATGTATATTCATTGAATGGAAATCGAATGCTAATTTTAGTTTAATTTTTATTCAGCATTCCATTTTTGGGGTGATTCATATATAAATCCAACTACTAATTTTTTTTATCTAATATTAATTCCAAAATTTAGGTATTTAGAAAATTCTAGCTGTATTTTTTATCCACCTGATATATACATCCAACTGATTTTGAATCAAAATTAATTTTAAAACTTAATTTAGGAAATATAGTTGTATTCTTTATCCACCTAATAAGTCTTGTATCCACAATGGGTTTCTAAAATAGAGTTATATTCTTTATCCACCTGAAAAAGAGTTGTATTTACGATGGAGTTCTACAAACAATCTAATTCATCTGAACTGTTATAATCTGGACCCACACCACGATCAACGGTGGAGATTTTAGCCTACATGGATGAATATGTTGGCTTCTTTTCTATTCTTTTAATAATACAATAGATTTGTTCCTCTGTAACAGAGTGTCCTTATAACCCACTCAGATACTTAATCAATCACATGAATTTTCAGGTTATTTTCCCTAGCTTTGGAGAGAGATATATCTCTAGCATTTTATTCCGTCCGATATATAACTCAGTTCGAAGAATGAGGAAGAGATAACTAACTACTGCCTCTCCAAGAGGACGAAGGTTATCATTGTAGACCTGACGGGCTTCCACGGCATAACAAACTTTGAAGAGTGAAGTTCCTGGTAGATTGCAGCAAGCAGGACCTGAAGTTTTGAAATGCTCTCACCAAAGTCACTGGCCATAGAAGTTTGAAACTGCGCACAGTTGCTGGCAAGTGTGCTGGAAGCATGCAACTTGGTTCCAGGAAAACCCGAGCAAAAATGATCTACTGTTGTATACCATCTGCCTCAGACGTTTGGAACCTGACTACACATCCACGATTAGATGTAGCAGTTCGCTTTAGGATCTTTCTTCCAGTAGCCTAGGGCCGGAACAAAACAGACTTGTAATCTGGTAAATGAGCTGATCTTACTAAATGACCTCATCTCTTTTTCGTCCTCTGGTTCACAGTATTAGTTTTTGCTTAGCCCAAGATAGAGAGCTGCAGGAGCTTCAGAGGATCCTTTGGTGATTGATCCGCCTCTGTAAAAAAGGATACAATGCAGATTAAAATCTGGACTACGTGTGACAATGTTCTTGGGAATCCAGGCCTAGATGGTTGGGAGTTGGTATATAGATTTTTCAAGGAGTTAAACGGCGCCTATATGGAACCAAATTTCAGCATTTACAGGTGAAAATTTCCTCGGAGATTACCGTCCAAAGTCCAAGGGTTCATAGGCGGGCCCATCAGCAGTGACCGATTTGGAGGCGCGCCTTCCTGATTTCTCTAGTCCGCCGAGGCGCCGACGAAGGCTGCAGCAACTGCGCGACGGCATAGCTATAGCTGTGCGGCCGCCTCTGCGTCGCGGTCGTCTCATCCCCGATCCAACTCAACTGATCATGTCGGCGTCTGATCTCCCCGACGAGCTGTGGGCGCGCATCCTGGAGCTCGGCGCCGCCTCCTCCTCCGCGCTGGGGTTCCGCGACCTCTGCTGCCTCGCCATCTCCTCCCGCCGCCTCCGCCGCCTCTCCCTCCTCCCCTCCCTCTGGTCGGGGCTCCTCTCCCGCGACTTCCCCTCCCAATCCCAGGCCTCCTCCTCGACGTCCTCGTCCTCGTCTTCGCAGCAACAGCAGCAGCTCCACCCCCAATCCCTCTACAAAACCAAGTTACTTCCCTCCCTCCCTCTTTGCTCAGCTAATTTCTTCTTCTTTCTGTGCGTGACTTATGATGCTCTGCTGCAGGTTCGAGAGGCACAAGGTAAGGATGGCGGAGGCGAGGCGGCGGGCGGTGTGCGAGGCGGAGGGGCGGGTGCTCGCGTGCCGGAAGCGGCTATCGGAGCTGGAGGAATCGATGCGGGCGGAGGGGGAGAGGATGAGGGCCGCCGCGCTGGAGCTGGACAACCTCGAGAGTGTCAGGTCCGTTTCTTTTGTGCAATGATATCAGCGTATTCTCCTAACTTTATCCTCTGCGTCCTCAATTGTGGATTTTCTTTCCTGCGTGGCATGCATTCATGATGCTATAATTGTAGTGTGATGGAGAGAGTAGAAACAGCAATTTATCTGAACCTGTAAGAAATCGTAGGAGCTAAAGAGCCTCGGATTCTCAAAATTGGAATGATTGGAGTGGCATTTATGCAATTATCCAAGCCAGTTGCGTGCATGATCTACTGAGCTGCTTGTCTACGAATGAGCACAGGATCGACTGTAGCAGAAAAAACTTTGGTTCGGTCATCTCAATGGCATCCTGCTGTTGGTACTATGCTTCCAATTTAAAGGCTTCTTATATGTCACTGGTTATGGAAACAGTTTCTTGCAGCCCTCTCCAGCAGCTACGACTTGCTGCACGGTCATTTAGTTGGCAAAAATTTGCTCAAAACAACTGCTTCCATGATTAGTTGAGCTGCTTATATGTGCAAGAGCTGTGCCAAGATTGTTCTGGACGCACACGTTCGTCCTGCCTTTTGAACTGTAATAGGAAAACCCCACTTATCTCATATCTATGATATATGGCTGTTAGAGATTGGAATTGTGCATCAAATTTAGAAGCCCTCTTTCTTTCTCTCTCTTTTGTTGAGTCAGGGTGAAAGGGCCCTGTTAATAGTGTACAAGGTACAAAGGTCCACAGGATCCAAAAAGTAAAATAAATAGGTCATGGGACTACACTTAACCAATTTGTGAGAGCTATGATTATCTTAGAGGTAGCTCTAGATTTTAGCCATTCGAAGCCTTGCAACAGCAACCTCTTCCATCTGTGCCTACCTGCAGGGATTTTATCAAAGATATAGTTATTTCTCTTAATCCAGATGTTCCAACAAATTCAGCTCTGTTGTCGATGTACATGAACATGAAAGCAAAGGGGCTCCTGGACTCTGACTACAAAAGTAAAGGATACCTAAAAGATAGTGGGTAGAGCATCAGGAAACAGATAGTTCTCCAGACTCCAGTCCAACACAATCATATCAGATAATGCAGGTTGCAAACCATTCCTCTTCACCACTTGGATGTATAGAGCTCTTTGTTAGAGGTGTTGCTTCAATGGCTGGTGCCGCAGTCCTGCCCATAAAGGAGAAAAAAATACAACCTTGTGAAGCACCTCATTAGGATCATGGACGCGATCTAACTTGTTTTAAGCATTGATGACTGAAAATGCTGGGATAGAGTTAAAGCAGATCTCCTGTATGGTTTAATGGACAGTTACGTCCTCAAAAATAGAAAAAAGGACAGCTGAGTTATCTGAAATACGCCATAATCATCGCTCTCCTAATAACAACAAAAAAGAAGAAGAATCTCCGATCTCTCCCAGACTTCAGCATAAGAGGACATCCTGTCCTTGATTCTTCCTTGTTCTCGCGCGTTGTGCATTTTGTCTCGTCGTTATATGCTGATTTTCTAATTCATCGTTGTCTGAAATGTCTACAGGAGAGCTTCTGTGGCATTAAACGTGTGGCAACCTCAAGTTGTTCGTGGTCGTCAGCAACAGTTGGTTCAGCAATGCACTGTTCCTGTTGATTCTCGTCTTAGTGATTTAAACATGGAGCTGAAAGTTTGTAAGCAACAAATAGCAACTCACAAGAATGTTTACGTATGTGATCTTGGATTTTATTAATTCACAAAGATAGACAAGGCTAGCCTTACTATAGTTGTGCTTTTGTTGCTCTTGTTAGAATAAGGAGAAGCAGAAGTTGAATGAGTATGAGGAAGTGTTAAGACGAGCAAAATATCATCCACTGCAGAATGGTAGTCATACAAGCCAGTTGTCAAGGAACCACAAGCGAAGGGGAAGAGACTGAAGTAAGACTATTGTTTGCCTTCAGATCTTCCTTTGCCTGAAGGTACCAGCAAATAAGCTCTTATTAATTATTGAGAAGGTTGACCATATATTAGGCTCCCTCTTGTGCTGTTATTTATTTTTATAACTTGCACTCAATTCATTCTCAACATGTTTTGCTTTCAAGGTAGAGGAACATTGTGCCTGTCTTGCACACGCATAATCCATTATTACCATAATCAAAATAGATAACTGGTCGTGGGGAAGATATGTTGCCTTTTCTATGGATTTAACATTATCAGCTTCTTTTTTCTTTTTATTTTGTGCAGATAAAAATATCTGCGATGCAGCAAGTGCTAAGGTATTTATCTCAGGGGAAAAGGTGCTAATGCACTGCAGATTTGCACAGCAAAGCAAAGCTTCTTTGTGCATGTGCGCACCTGATGTACGTGGCGTTGTTCATCTCCGGGCAGAATGATTGAAGCAGAACCGATCTTTCCCAATTGCCGAAAGTCTCATCCTATGTGTACCGTCCAGCTGCCTGATGCCAACTATTTCATAGCAGAATAGTCTGGTCTTGCCGTCTTGGTGCTTGCCCTTAACGAAACTGTGGGCGGTCCACTATTCTATAGCAGAAGGACGGCATATCGGACCGGATTGCTTCAGTTGACCTGTGGTTTCTAGAGACGTACTATATATCTTCTCTCTATGTTGCCTCCCGTTTCGAGTTTGGAAATGTATGTTGTGCAACTCGTTTATCACGATTGATGGACGGTTTCTCGCAAACCGTGCTGGTGAGTGGTCCAAGGATTGCGAGGCGTAGGCATAGAAGAAGAAAGTAGTCAAAGAAGACTATAAAATGCTGCGCACACACACACCAGAACAGTAATATAAATGAGAAAGAAGACTATAAAATGCTGCACACACGCACACCAGAACAGTAATATAAATGAGAAAGAAGACTATAAAATGCTGCACACAAGACATAGGGGGCATGGTCTCTTTTTCTTTTATTAATCTTCTCATCAAGTGCTTATAAGTGATAAATGAGTCTCTACTTATAATATGGGTTTATATAAGATTCCAATTAGTAAATTGGAGGGAGTCATCCCTCCTAAAGGAAGCTAACATTTTGATAGTTTTCCAATACTCTCTCTTGGCAAGATGCTTATGTCTCATTTAAACTCTAAAAAATTCAGTTGAAGTTTTTAGAGAAAGAGTGCATTGGATATGCAGCTCATATTAGTTATCTCATTAAATCTCTTGCAAATAAGAAACTTCATTGAACACTCAGTAAAGGGAAAAAGAGTACAACGAGTCAATTAATTTTCTATCGATTAATTATGAATGATGCTTCTTGTAATGTGCTATATTATTATATATAATTTTTGGTTAGATTCCAATTCAGGGACTTACTCGTCCTGAATACCGCTTAAGCTAACTTCTTCAAGAGCTGATATTTCAATCGACATACTTTCAAATATCGAGGCTGAATGATATTTTAATGTACAATACGATTATCAACATTTGAGTCTTCGGAGTGGGTCAATTTTACGAACATGCGTGACTCATAACGTGATAATTAATGTCCATACGTATTTGCTACCCTCAAGATAGCCTCTCTTAGAATTTTTACATTCTAACCATTTTGTTTTAGAAAGAAACACTGTAGGCAATATTGTGTGAATAATATTATGGTCAAACACAACATCAAACTTCTTTGGTGCACTACATAATTTTTATGGAAACTGTGGTAAACTATGTATCGATATTTTGATATATCCATCTCACTTCATTAAATTTATATGAGAATAATATGAGTGGTATATCATGAAGCAGTACATGTCATTAATGTGCGATTATAACCATACTTCGTCGTGCAACATGAGCTTCATTATATGCTTAGATAATTTTAGGGGTTAAGGTAGGTGAGTGCACCATAAACTTCATACTCTTGTCTAGACAAATTAACTACACACGGATCATAGATTTATTGAAAGGTTCAATGTGATTTTGACATGATGTTCCACCAATCAATTAGACACAAATACAACATTTAGTATGATACATGTCTTAATAACCGAACTTGCAAATCTTTATGAGCTACATTAGCTCATATTAGGCTTGTTGAGCATAAAGCTTGGTCATAGTGTTTCGTAGTGCATTTCTAGAAAACTTGTGAGGTGACCATGAGATATGCTATTACAGTGGAGCATTTTCCACCAATGGAAAGCATTTGACTTTCTTGCTTTAATCTATTGTAAGAGTCAAATTATGTACAAAGAAGTTTCATTACGTTGAGATCCCTTCAAATTAGGTTAAACGCTTTTCAACATATTGCTTTATACAAGTCTGGGTCTAAGTTCATTTCTACTTGGGATTGTGTATCTACGGGGGTCCATATAAATTCCTTATATCTGGTGACATGTATCTCTGGAATGAATAGTCACTTAGGAACATATGCCTTCTTACAATGACATTAAATTACTTTCAGTTACTTCTCCCGTAATTCCATAGTCATATTTCTTCATGTATATATAGAGTGTCGATGCCCATATTGCCACACATATGACCTAGGCAAAGTGACATAGGTGACGTCAGTAGGTTTATGCCTTTCTCTCTATAATGATGTTTATATTCCCTTCACTCTTCTCCTATTACCACTTTAGAGATGAGTAGATTTTCCAGTGTCTTAATCAAAAGAGTTTTGTGGTGCACCTTTTTTTGGTTTAGGATATGCTTTAATTATGATTGGATTCTTCATTTGCTTTAGATAGGCAAAATTTTCTTTTTCTTATATTATTTTTCCTTAGACGTCTATAGGTATTAGGCACGTTGAGTATCCGAAATCTTGGCCCTCAGACATCTCTAAGTATATGACAAGAATTTCGGTGTATTACAATGCATACTTTTGCCATGCTTCATGTCTGGTAGTATATGATCAGTTTTCTAATGTTCATCGAGCATCTGTGTTTAGTTTGCATGAACTAACACGGTTTCCTCATATAACTTCTTGCATTTTATTAGGTACTTATATGGCCGGAGGTACTTTTCCTATCAATCTTACAATCCATATAATTTAAATGTAAATATCCAACAAGGTCAAAACTAGAACCCTTGGGATATAAAATCCCTAAGTTTAGAATTTGAACAATATATCTAAGGATTCTCTTAATGACTACTAAATAAAATTTTTTCAGAGCTACTTGAAATTTTGTATATATGTACACACTAAGTATGATATCAGATCTAGATGCATAAAGATAAAATAAGGATGTGATTATAGAATGGTATATCTTTTGTGCAAGATGGCCTGCCTGCGTCATGCATGGGAAGCGCGCGACACCGTGGGCACCGAGGACATGCGCGGCCGGCGTGACGATGCTGCGGTGCATGGCGCGCGGAGCAGCAGGTCCGAGCGGCAACGCGGCTAGCGCGCCGGGGCTCAGGCATGAGAGGTACCGTGGCGAGGCGGCGCGATGCAATAGCTGTGTGGGGCCGGTGCTCATGCCGCTGTACGTGGCATTTTGTGCAAATCCTATGGTCGCGCATCGTGGTGCTGATGCCGCGCTGGCCGCGGCTCGTGCGAGAGCCGGCGAGTGTGGGCGAGTGCGGTGTGTGCGCACGACAGTCGGCGTTGTGGTCGTGCGTGCACGGGACCTGTGCTCGTCCGGGAGCGGCCACCGCAGTGTCCGCCGGTGCGCAGCTGCCAGTGCTAGCGAATGCGGCGGAGCCTGGCCGTGCAGGACGAGGTCAGTGCCGCTCCTCACACACGAGACGGCGTAGACGGACGGCGCGTTGCGCAGCCATGCGGGACATTGCCGATCTGCTCGTTGCTGACGCGACCGCCGTGACGCGCGTCCAAGCACCGCGGCGGTCTCGTGCAGGGAGGTGCAGCACCGGCGCGTGTCGTGGCCTCCGTGGCCATGCGATGCGTATGCATATTGATTTGCCGAACTAATCAAATCATCAGATTAGATTAATCCGACGTGCTATAGTTCATCGCGTTTGGTTTGCTGGAGAACCTAATCCACCCTTCCACATATATATGCATGGGGATAAACCAATCTAAAGAAAAATCTCTTACGTATGCACGTGATACACGCACGGTGATTATCGATCCGTTGATCGATTCTTTCCACGCGTGCGCGGCCGCTATAGCGGTGTCGTGCCAGACGCGGTACGTCATGGCCGGCTGTGCGGCGGCCGTGCTCGTGCGCTGCACGTGCGGCCGCATATTCCATGATGTGATAATTCCTGGATGTAATTAGATCATGTCATTGACATAGGTCGGCCACTGATAGTCGACGCGGTGATGAAAAAGAGATTTCACTTCGTGGATTTCTCCGTCAAAATTCAAGAACGAGTATAAAAATAGAATTTAGAATGTGAGATCACGGGAGAAATATAAGTAGTTCTAAAATATACAAATATTTATCGATCCAATTCTAAAATTACCTTCTCATACATCTAAAATTGTCTCACTACCACTAAATTTTCTACATCTCTTTAAAATACCATCCAAACATCACAACTTTCCAAAAGACCACTCAATCTAATCCCCGTTACACCAAAATAACACTTTCGTTTCTTTAGCCCTTACAACCGTTAGTCAACTGTGTGGTCAAAATGAAAACTTCAAAATGCCAAAACTACCACACCTCTCTCTTCTCACCCACTAGCCGATTTGTCTCAAGATCAAAGTAGTTGAGGTGACAATAGGATTAATTTCTAGCCGCTCATCGCTTGATTGAGCACGTCGATGTCAGATTTAACACATTCTTCGGAAGAGAAGAGACCTTGAATCGAAGTTAGTACATGCAGTAGTTGATTCGTTGTCCATTGATCGATTTCGGCGATTGAGCCCATTCCTCTGTACAGCCTCCTCTACCGCTGGCCTGCTCGAGATGCCGCCACGCCCACCGCGCTGCACAGCCCGCCGGGCCTGCTCGGGGATCCGCCTGCCACGCCGCCACACCGTCCGTGTGCTCCGCTCAGGGATGCCACGTCGTCGTGCCGGGCGCGTGCTCGACTCGAGGAGGCTACGGGCCACTAGACCAAGGGGAGTGGAGGCGCCCGTGCTGCTGCCGTGCTCTGCTCGGGGAGGCGCCACGCCGCTGGACCAAGGGGAGTGGAGGCGGAAAGAACAGGGGAGGGGAGGTGCCGGCGGACGGGACAGGGGGAGCGGCAGCGGATGGGATTGGGGAGGCGCCGGCGGATGGGCTAGGGGGAGCAGCGGTGGACTTAGTGTTGGGCTGGGTTGGGTGAGAAGAGAGAGGTGGGGTAGTTTTGGCATTTTAAAGTTTTCATTTTTTGACCACACAGTTGACTAACGGTTGTAAGGGCTAAAGAAACGAAAGTGTTATTTTGGTGTAATGGGATTGAACTGTGTGGTATTTTGGAAAGTGGTGATGTTTTGATGGTATTTTAGAGAGATGTAGAAAATGTAATGGTAGTGAGACAATTCTCTCTAATGTAAAGGACACACAAGATGTAGGGGCATGATATCTTTCTATTTATTAATCTTCTCATTAAGTGTTTATAAGTAGTAAATGAGCCCCTATTTGTAAACTAGATGTGAGTTTAGATCAAGGTCTAATTAATCAAAGTGGAGAGAGTATCACTCCTAAAAGAGAGCCACGACTTTGATAGTTTCCCAACAGAGACTCCCTTTTGTGCCACTTGAGAGTTGGGACACTCGTATGACCGTGTCAAAACATAAGGTTGTGGTTGTTGAGCTTTACTCTTTATATCAACGGTTGTAGATTTTTTTATCTGTGGTTGGTTTCTTTTACTTTTTACTTGTGTTGGATGACCATACAGAAAACTGAATTGCTATTACACATTTGGGTGGGCATAATATAATTAGGTCACCTTTCACCTCGTGAAGCCCTCTAGATGCTAACGTGCACCTAGGTTGCCTTTTACCTTTGCAAGGTGCATTGCCGCCTCTTGTTCTTAGCTTTGTTGCTAGGCTTTTGTTTCCTTCCTTTTTCTCCAGCGATAGCTATCGCCTGCAAGAGGTTAGGATTCACTAGGTTAGTCAATGACGGTGAGAGTGGAGGCAATAGGCCAATGATGACTTGACGAAGGGTGGAGATGGCAAAATGACGAAACCTCTTGTGGGTTCAACATCGGATATAGGTAGCAACAGCAATAGATGACATAACGATAAGCTTTATGGATGGAATGGAATGGGTGAGACTACTGCAGCAATTAGAAGGTATGACCGCTGCCTGTGGGAGGCGGCCGTGGCAAAAAGAGTTTGTTTGACACTAATATTAAGTTTATTGAAATGTCTAGATTATTGGAGGACAAGTAAGAGGTACTAGATGACGTTGAAATAGAAATTACGAGGAAGTTAGAAGCACCAGAAAAGAAGTGTGCAATGAAACTAGGACATACATGAGTGCGATCTACTAGAATTTAAGAGACAAAAATATTGCTTTCGTGTATGACAAAAATGTTGCTTCGCGCATAATCATCTCATGCATAACTTCCTTATCCATGTATAGTACACTTATCGAAATTTAGCCGACACGTTGGACGTGGGAGCCCAAGATCGGAAAGGAAAAGTATCCGAAGCAAAGAATAGCCGTTTCGATGACCGCAGTTCGTCACCATTTTGCCTGGTCCAGAAGAAGAATACGAACACCGGCTCTATCCCGGCCGTCCCGTCCGAAGACCCCGGCCGACGTGGCACGCCTTCCGTCGCGCCCCCCGCTCTTAGAGCGTGTCACCTCTCACTGCTAACAGGGGCTCACGTGCCGTACCCAGCCTGTCACCCACCTTCGTTTGTCCGTATCCAAATTCCAGTGTCCGGCCTCACTTGTCAGGCAGCAAAATATAAGAAGGAACCCGGCCCGGCCTCTCGCCGCAACAACAGCCAATCCGCGCACCTCCTCTCCTTTCCTCCGTAGCCTCGCCCTGATCCGATCCCCAAATCCTTCGCCTTGTTCGTCCTCGTCTTCTCCAACCCATATTTGATCCAAGGCGAAGCTTCGGTCCAATCCATGCGCAGCAGGGCCTGACCTCGCCGCCGTCCCCTCCCGATCCCGCCGATTTCTTCCGCCCGTGGTGATCGTGGTCGCCGGAATCCGTCGAGTTGGATCTCGAGAAGATAGCGTAGCGTTGCGGCGCCCCGGCGAGGATACGATGCCTGCGGTGCTCGCCGCGTTCCCCCAGCCTCCGCGCGGCCGCCGCCATCGCATCCGGGGACTCGTCAGCCTCCTTCCCTTGTTCCCACCGCCTCAAGCTCTTGTCCTCCCATCGTTTTAGTAGTAGTAGTATTGGTAGTAGTAGTAATTGCCTTTGACGTTTGCCTCCCCCTCGTCGCCCACGACCTTCGATCCTTGCTACCTCGCGTCGTCAAGCTCGATCTGGTTGTGCTCGGTCTGAGGCTTGTCTGGTTGTGAGGGTTCGGTGCTCGATCTCAGGCTTTCCTGGTTGGGGCAGTTTGGTGGCTGGGTTTGATCCACAGATCTGATCGAAAGCGACCTGGTGTGTTGGAGGTGGTGATTGCTATTGCTTCAAGGAAAGAGGTATTGAAAATATGCCATTTTATTGTTTCGGTAGAATTGCAAATGCCATGGAACTGCTTGGGTACTGATCATGGAATTACGATTCTTTTGAATATATAGTCTTATACTCTTGATTCACACCATGGCAAACATTGTAGTGCATGTTCTTATGTGTTCGTCTTCTATTATTTTTTGAGCCTTTTAACATTTATTGTGCTTAGCTGCGTGTTACAAATAACAGATAATCAAATAGGTTCTTAATTTACCTATTTTGCTAGAACCATTGCGTCAAGCTGAATGTCAATGTGCGCCTATTTATGTGCTATGGTCTTAAAAACTGTATCCAATAATTCAGATGATGGTCCTTATGTAGATCTTGTAATTGTTCAAAGGCTTGCATCTAACTTATGCTTTGTCCTTTTTCAGCAGAAAATTCTCTTCTCAATTTGGGATTAAGCTTGTGGATGGGCGGACCTTTGGTAGACTCCAGTGCCAAAGGTGTCGGCAGCAGCTTATGTCTCTGCCACAGCACCTGTGAAAAAGCAGGTTTTGAGCACAGCTCTTGTGCTTGCTCCGAAGATGAAAGTTTTGAAGCTGGAATAGCTTTTGGGCAAGATGATTTGGTTGTTAAGGAAATTGGAACGGCTCTTGCTGAAGTGAAGCATGTCTATGATGACGATGATGAAGGGACAGATCCGGATGAAGACTCTGATGAAAATGATGAGTCGCTTCTTTCCCTGGAATCAGATTCAACTGATGATTTCGTGGATATTGACACTGAACTGGTCATATCATCAGCCGTTCCTAGTTGTAATGCATCTGAATCATCAATTGGGGAATTAGAGGATGGAAATTCTTCAATGAATGTAAGTATTTCATTGCAGAACTGTAGGGAGTACAGATTCTTTCTTTCCAGCATATCTTGGTAGCCAAAGTGTTCGTTGTTCTTGTTATCTTGGTACCAAATTATTAATAGGCCAATAGCTATGCAGTTCTCTGATATAAATGGTTGAGTGAAATAAGTGTTCTAGACAGTTTGGTCACAAAACTGAAAAACGTCACACTCTGGTCCCTAAAATGGTATAAGTGACTCACTTGGTCAAAAAACGCACAGCGTGGCAATCTGGTGCCACCGTGGCTCACACGTGGCACGTGGGGCTCAGACGTGGCAATCCCTCTCTTCTTCTTCCCTGCGCCTCCTCTCTCTCTCTTCTTATAACACATTTTGAGCTTCAGGTTGAAATTTTGAAGGTGATAAAACACTCCATAGATCAGATCATCATTTCTTTTCAGAACTTTTCATATTGCATTGGTGCCCAAATCAAAATGGTATGCATAATTGTACTGAATTATGGTATGACAGATGATTGCATTATGTAATACAGTACATTGTACATTGGCAGTGTTGAGTTCATACCTCCAATGGCTAATCCTGTGACACAGTCACGGTGAGCAAGCAGAGTTTTAGATTTAAAAATTCCATCACACTGTGACTCATTGATTCCTGCTGTACAAACTTGCTCATTGTTCGTGCAACCACGATTGCTTCCATCATCTGGAGTTGAACTTTTGTCATCAGAACCTCGACAGGGCTGCATTTTATCATCTAACTCAACAGCACCACGGTTGGAGCACATTGAGGACAACTCCCCAAGGAGCAAACACCTAAAACTCTTCTGAGCTGCAATATCATCATCACGAGCCAAACCATCACCATCAGATTTCATCACTGAGCCTCTAATACGTTTCCAAACATCAGAAATCACTGGGCGGCCTTCTGGATCATAGCTCAAGCATGATGCTGTAATTGCAGCCAATGGTTCCAGCTACGTAGCAACCAATGCAGCATCAAGCCTCGTAAGTACTTCCTTCTGCCAATCATCATATGATCCATCAGTATCCCACCCTGCCACAAGCTGCTCATCTCCAGTAACAAGCGCCACCAATATGCAACCCAGCAGCCAAGCATCAGAATTACGCCCTACCAAGCCATCGAAATCACGACTTTTCAACCGTGTCGGATCACTCAGAACTGCTGCCATCTCGGGGGTAACCAAAGCTCCATCCTTGGACAAGCTAACCCCGGCGGCCGGTGTGAGCTGTTCTCTCACCGAGTCAGCGGCGACGAAGGGGGGGTCGATGCGGGCAGGACACTACGGGCACGAAGATGTCAAGCTTGTTGCACGGGGTTGTTCGCGAGCTGGAGTAGATGGACGAGTAGGGAGGAATCGGAGTGGTACTCACCAGAGATTTAGATCGACGCGCGTGGAGCTCGACCGGAGTTGGGGATGACGGTAAAATTGAGGCGATGCAGTGGACGGCGGGTGGAAACCTTGGGGCTTTGCCTCCTCGTGTCCTCGCGGTCCTCAGGCAGTCCCCACTGAACCTCGTTGATTGCCTGTCGGCCTGCTTGATTTGCCCGCTGTTGCTTCTCCTCCCGCTCCTTCCTCACTAGCCCCGCTCCTTCCTCAATTTTCTCCGGCGTGGCGTCGCCGAACGCCTGTCGGAGCGCGTCCGCCTTCTTTTCGCCGACGAGCACGCCGGGGGAGCAGACGAGCCCTGTCGCCCGGCCCCTCCAGACCACGAGCTCTGTGCCGATCACGACATCTGCACCGACGTACTCCTTCAAAAACGCCTCCACCATGACGCTCGGGTTCGCGGTGAGTACGCACCGGCGCTCGCATGCCGAGAACACGCGCCACGACTCCGGGTGGAGGTCGGAGCAGTAGAACTTGGGTAGCACCGCGCGCGCCACGGCCTCGATGTCGGCGACCTTGGCCCCAGCCATGGACGCGAAGATGAGCACCTGGATGCCGGTCGACTCGGACATGAAGTAGTAGACCACCAGGAGGAGCACGGCGAGGATCAGCAACAATGGGGAGAACCAGAGGAAGAGGGATTGAGGCTTTCTAATTTGGAGGATTGGGGAATGAGAAGAACCAAAATAGCAAGGGGCCTTTTGCATATATACCCGTCTCCATGTGCCACGTGTGAGCCACGGTGGCACCAGATTGCCACGCTGTGCGTTTTTTTGACCAAAGTGAGTCACTTAAACCATTTTAGGGACCAGAGTGTGACGTTTTTTCAGTTTTGTGACTAAACTGTCCAGAACGCTTATAGTTTTGGACTAACGGTGCACTTCACTCTAAATGGTTTTTACAAGCATTAGAGGCTTAATTCTGACATGTTGACTGTGGCTCCTTTTTGGTACTTGTGCTTTGGAATTTTGGATAGTTCAGTGTTGTGCGGATGTTTCCTTACTCATTTTCTGTATGGTCGGAGGTGGCATCATTGCTTGTCTTTTTTGGCTAAATTAATTGTGTTGATGCAAGTTATACTCCCTCCAGTTCTCTAAAAGCTGTCGTTTAGACATGTATATAGTCAATTTTATAAAACTTTAACTAATAATATATTTAAAATTATTTAGATGAGATGCTTGAAAATTATATAGATAGATTTATCTCCAAAAGTACTTACAGAATAATTTTATTGAGCTTTACAAATATAATACAATAGATATTAGTGGTCTAAGTTGTATTTTGAAGACTATGTCGATGTCCAAAACGAGTATTTTTCTGATGTCCATGTCGATGTCGATGTCCATTATTTTCTGTTATTTCACCTTTTCTTATCATTTCATTGTACCTGATTGGAGTCTTGTTTATTTGAAATCTGTAATGAGTGTATACCTTATGAGCTATTATTCTCCAATTCTTCTATTGATTATGTTAAGTATTTTTTTTGGAAATGGATTGAAAACTGTGTTATTTAACAATATATATGCATGCCTATATATACAGGGGACTCCTATGTTGGTTTCTGCAATGAAAGGAAGCCGTGCAAAGCGGGGAATCATCACAAGGTTGAGTGTTTCATGGGCCCCTGATGTATATGATCCTCCTGTTACTTCGGAGTCACACACTGTGAGGGCGCACCAGAGAAGTTCAAGGAAGGCCCACTACAAATATAAGCCCCCCAAGGGCAGCAGCCACAGTAGCAGTGGCAGCAAAAAGGACAAGAAGCATTCTCGCCACAGCAGCAGCGGCAGCAGCAGCAGCAGCAGCAGCAAAAGAGACAAGAAGCCTTCTTACCGCAGTACCAGCGGCGGCAGCAGCAGAACTGACACTTGTGACCCTCAGCATCGCAAGGTATATGGCAGCAGTATCAGCAGCAAAACTGACACTAGTGTTCCTCAATGTCGTAAGGTATCTCCGTGGGTGCAAGCCGATAGTGCCTCACTGGAAGAGGCTGAACCCGTACATGTACTCAAGAGCATGGAACAGATCACGCGCAGCGCCAGCTGCTGCAAGCAGCAGCCTTTAAGCATGCTGTCACGCCAATTTGTGGCTGCCAAGTACAAGGGTATGTTTTCTTTGTGGAGTCAGAACCAACTAGCTTCTTAAGCATATTCGTTTGTTGCAGAGGCCTACTAATTCAGGCTACTCATAAGCTGCTTCTGGGTACCAGCAAAGTCTTATATTGTTGGTGTTTTGATCTGTGAACTCATGGTTTGGTATCGCATGCTTTGTTTAACTGTTTGCTCCTTGTTTGATCATCAGAGAACATGATTTTGAAAATGTCAGTTGAAGTATGTACGTCCTTCAGCTTGTTAACTGTCTTTGATCAGTTATTGTGTAATCAGCACGTTCTGGTGTGTATTTGTTGTCCGTTCGAAATTACATTGTTACCAGTACTATTCAGTTTAGTTGATAATTTGATTTCTTTATATCGTACCATCCATTAGTCACAGATCATGTGAAGCTACAAGCATATTATGCAGAGAAACTGGAGCGTTGTAACCCGTAATAACAGGTATCTGGTGATGTAATCATTTTCCCAATTTACATCGCAACACTACTTTCAGTATTCCTTTGGTTCTGCTCTACTCTTGCTATGCCCAGCTCGCTTTCTCTTGACGATCTCCGTAAGTTCCTGCAAAGCGCAGCAATATGATCCTTTAGTTGCATTTCAGTCAACCACCGGCACGAGCAGCCATCAACCGCGGCATGTTCTTCAGCTACCTTGCCTGACAAACACAACGTGTTCTGGTATCTCGACCTTGGATAATCTAAATAAGGTCCTGTTTGGTTGGGCTGTGGCTGTTGAAAAAGCGGCTGTTGGCTGGCTGGTTGAAGAAGTGGCTGTAGCTGTTGATTCGTGAGTCTGCGAACGAACGTGTTTGGTTTAGCTGTTGGCTGTTGTATGAGGAAAAGTCCGAAATGCCCCTAAGATCAATCGGAACAAAATTTAAATTTCGACATCGTTTGAGGTTCGATCCAACATATAAATAAAAATACAAAATATAAAATTACAAATACAAATAGAATACAAATTCGTTCGTAAACTAAATTTTCAGAAAATAATAAATATACATAAAAATACTTATTTAAACTAAAATTACATATAATAATAAATATAAATACAAATATCTCTTAAAAAAATACAAATACAAATAAAAAATAAAAAAACTCTAACCCTAAAAGGGGCCAGGGGGCCACGGGCCGGCCACCCCAGCCCCCGTTCACACCCACGCGCCGCCGCCCTCGCCTCCCCGGGGTGCGCCGCCGCTTCATCCCTCGGCGAGCCCCTCCCCCGGCGCCGCTTCCTCCCCCGGCGCCGCTTCCTCCCCCCGGCTCACCCCTCCCTCGGCGCCGCTTCGGCCCCCGGCTCACCCCTCCCTCGGCGCCGCTTCCTCCCCCCGGCTCACCCCTCCCTCGGTGCCGCTTCGGCCCCCGGCTCACCCCTCCCTCGGCGCCGCTTCCGCCCCCGGCGAGCCCCTCCCCCGGCGCCGCTTCCTCCCCCCGGCTCACCCCTCCCCCGGCGCCGCTTCCGTCCCCGGCGAACCCCTCCCCCGCTTCTCTCCCGTGGCGCCGCTTCTCTCCCGTCTCCGGCCGCTTCTCACCGCCGCCGCTCGGCCAGCACCATGGGCAAGCTCCTCCTCCGCCTTTCCTCGGCCTCCTCCTCCCCCTCCGCGTCCGATCCTCCGCATCCTCTGTCGCCGCTGCTTCCTCTGCCGCTGTTGCTCTGCCGTTGTTGCTCTGCGTTGGTGGAGAAGGGAAAGGGCAATGCTCTGTAATTTCTTTTCAACTTGAAGGGGAAGTCCATGGGGAGTTGAGTGCACAGTGCAACACAACTACGGGAAGCTGGGGGGCAAGAAGCTTTTACGGGCAGTCGGTTTTGCACTACGAAGCCACAGCGCATATTGGCAACAGCACCCCCTAAAGCCACCCGTTTGGTTGGGCTTCAGCTTTTCCCAATGGAAAGCTGGCTGGAAGCCCAACCAAATAGCACCTAAGCCTGCTTCCACAGTTTGGACCTTTGGTGGTCTGAAATTCCTAGACCCTTTTTTAGAAGATTCCTAGACCCTTTGGCCTGCTGGAAGCACCAGTTGGATCATGTGGAGGGTGTAATACTGATATGCTAATGCTTAGTGCAAGATGGAAGCTGTTTATCAAGTAGCCAACTTGACATAAAGAAATAAACACAAATCAAACACTGAAATGCCTATACATCCAACTGAGCGTTTTAAAATTGACCAACATATATAGATTATGTAACGAATGATGTAACCAATCTTTGTTAACGTACAGATAATAAACTATGACAGATACATTTAAACAAACTAGTAATCGTGCACGTGCAACGCACGTCTTCACTAACATAATTTAAACGTTAAAAATATATTCTAACATTTACAAATATAAATTTTTATTTATACATGCATTCTACCGAAAATGATGTTTAAGTGGCTACAAGAACTTACGAATGAAGATGGTACAAAAAGAAAGTAGACACCATTATTTCTATGAAATAGTAAATAATGATGAATATGTATTGTCAAAAAAATAACATCGAATATAACCAACGACACAATACAAATGCTTCTCGCTCAATCTATTTTTCGGATCGCGGATTGTCCTGGACTGCAGTGGTGAGGAGGACACGCTGTCGATGTTGAGATCGGTGAACAACGCGTCAATCTCGTTGACGTGGCGCAGATTCGGCTAGCGCGTGAGCTGCTTCGGCTAGTGGTGGTGGTGAGGCCATGCAAGGAGGAGGAGATTGTTGGCGGCGGCGGCGTCGTGCCCTCCGCGACGCGGCTGCGTGTGTAAGGTGGAGGCCCGCGCGGGGGAGGCTGGTGTGGAGAAGGACGCGGTAGAGATCGTCGGGTGGTAGGGTGGACGGTCGCGGCAGGGTGGCGCTTGGAGGTGGCAGGTGCCGATAGCGGGAGGAAATAGGGCGGCGGTGGTGCAGAAAGGGGCGGCAGCGGGAGGAGATGGTTCAGCCCCAATGTTCTGGCGCCGCGGAAATTGCCTACGTGCGCGTGTACGTATATAGTACTGGACAATTGATTCTCCAAAATCAATTGATGAACTACTCTGATCAATCAACTTGTTTGATTGAAATTAGGATTCAGTGGTTGGGTAACCCCAACATAAGATTGTATTTATGGATTTACGGGTTGGGTAACTGTCACACCCTGATATTCATCGTCCAGATTTTCCGAAAAATCTAAACTCTAAAACGCGCGTTTATGTCTTAATCTTGCCATGCATTTGGATTTTAGTTTTCTCGAGCATGTCATTTCATGGGGAGCACTTGAGTTAGGTTGCACCGTCACGCAACAAACCCAAGTCGCAACCCCATCATCGCATGTGCATAAAACCCTAAAACCCTAAATCGGACACATGCACCGTATATGCACGAGCTGTCCGAACCCAAACCCTAAGTGGCAACCTGCTCATCTTTGCTCCCGACCCTCCAGATATAAACCCTAACCTCCCCCATACCCTGCCTCAGTCGTGCCGTCGCCCAAAACCCTAAAACCTAACCTGTCACCCTAATACCTAATAATTCTTTTATCGGGTAGAAACCCTAAAATCCATATCATATATATTTTCTTCCACCTAGAAATTCTGGAAAATTTTCATAAACTTCGTAAACCTACTTGACACCTAAACATGAAATAACAATTGCAAGTCCAATTCAAAAATCTTTGAATGCATTCAAATTGGGAATTAGGTCAAATTTGCACCTTGAACTACAACCCCTTCAAATCTTGTTCAGAAAAATTCCATAAAATTCTACCATACTCACCTTAGTGCCAGTAATTCAAATGTCCAAAAACATACATATGTCCAGTGCAAAAAGTTGGCACAACTTCTGTCGAGCACCTTATGCCATTTTCCTTCTCATCATGAATTCGAGCTCAATTGTCAACCACCTTGCCCCAAACCTTTTCCAGCATCCATACTTCATCTCAGAACCCTACTCCACCCATCTTTCCTTCAGTGAATGGTCTTGATCCACAGTCTTCAACCTCCTTGTCATCTCATGCCGATATTGGCAAGCTTGGGCTAACCCTACTCCACACAACTCCATGACACCTCCCTCCTACTATCCCTCCCTCTGGTCATCTCCACGCAGCTGACTCGCTCAGACACCACCCCAGCACTCCAGAGCCAGCCTGAGCACACGCATGCCACTCGGACGCGCTCTGGCATGGTTCTAGACGCGCCCCAGTGCAATGTTGTGCCGGCCACCCATGTCAACCCCCTGCCAGCCGTGTCCAGTCACCAGCCAGCTAATCCCGCACGCCTCAGCATGTCTCTGGACACCTACAAACTCCTCGCGCCACAAAATCAACCTCGCATCTTCTCAACCTCATGCGCGGCATCATCCAGCAAGCCCGAGCAGCATGCCTCGCAACCTGATCTCCCCGCGACTATAAAGATGGCGCTCCAAGCTCTCCCACCCCTCCGCAAACTTCCCTAGATCACTCAAGTCACTCCCGAGCTGAGCCAAGCACGCATTGTTCCTCCCTTCTTCCCTCGGCCAATCCTTTTGCCAATACCCGCGGAAGGAAACCCGCTCCCTCCAGTGGAGTTCTTCCCTCCCTCTCTGTCCTAAAATCCTTCTGGAGCTTCCTATAACCTCTCACGTGCTCTCTGCAGCTGCCGTTCACTGGAGCTCCTCAACCACCTGTGCCTCTGCCTTCTTCATTCTGGACCCCGACGAAGTCTCACCTCCAGCAACCACCCAAGCCCCCTAACCTCGAAAACGAGCTCATCTATCCTTCCTGATCTCAAAGGTAGCAGCCGCTCCCTCTATTTCCCCCTAAATCAACCGCGGTTGCTCGCCGTAGTTTTCACAAGAGCATCGCCGGGGTTGGGAGATTACTCGCCGGAACCCTCGCCCTCGCGCGCCAATCCTCTGTCACTAACACGCGGGCCCGAGCCGCGGTTATAAGCCGCGTACCGTTTCGGCCTTGAGGCGCTAGCAAGCGGGACCCTGTTGTTAGATTAAGTGGAAGCGCCTCCTACCTTTACGCCTTCGACGTCACCCAACCGAAGCAGAGAACCAGCCGGTTTTCCTTCAGAATCGGTCCTACCTCTGGTTCACCCGGTTCAGTACCTTAATGGCCGGTTCTCAGAAAACCTCCAAAATAAAAGTTGTTCCTAAAAATATTTCCCAACTTTTGGTTTAAACAAATTTCAAAAATTCAAAATTTTCTTTACTGATTCAGAGAGTAATTCAGTTTCCCTTTTAAATTCAAAACCCTTTTGAAATTTCTTTTAAAACTTTTGATCCAATCCAAAGTTTTTAAACATGCTAAAGCTGTAACCTTCTGAACTTAGCATCAAAGCACATATATACATGTACTTGTTGCATGATTCAAAAGGTGAAGGAGGCGTCGTGAAACCTAAAACCCTAATACCAATCTCATGCATGTATATATATCTACATGTTTTCTTTAACACCCAAACATGTTGGACCTTAACCAAAAATATTCTCCAGCACCTTTTAAACCACCAAGCCCTGGACACTTCCTCCACCATATTAGAACTAGGGTTTCCGAGCAAAGAAAACCCTAATTCCGATAATCTCCATGTGCATAAAATATAAAGACTCCCAACCTTTTCCTCTCTCGAATCATTCCTACAATCTAAAGCATGGCATATGCTCTGCATTGAGTTGCCCTCCTTGATTCTTTATCGCGTTTGGATTCTTATTTGGTGTTATTTTGAAATGTGTAGTTGACGGTGTAAGGTACGTTCGTCAGGAGGAACCCGAAGCATCCCCGCATCCGGATTAAGATCAGGAACTGCCAGGCAAGCTCTCCACCCTTGATCATGTTGAATCCCAAGTTTACGAAATATATTTTGTTTTACGAAACATGCATGCTATGTTTTATACCCGTTATTTTATGTAGCCTAGTTATGTCCGACATTAGGAAACCCTAGCTCGACCCTGTATTCCTTGTCATCCTAAATATTACGTATTCCGGGGAAGTTACCAGAAACTTAGGATAGATTGTATATATATGCTTAGCCCTGCAGTAGAAAAACTAGGGTTTTCAAAAAAGAAAAAAATACCCAATATTTCATGTGGTGAAAACTTGGAAACGGACCGTCGTGTCCAGAGGTATATGAAGGTAGTATATCCATGGGTGGAATGTTTTACCGCAAATAGGTTTTGTTAAAACCTAAAAACAAAATGGAAAAGATTTTGATCCGGGTCGGAAATGAAGGTGGAAAGCAGGGAGCTTGTTAAAGTGTGAGGTAATGCCCGGCGTGGTTCTCGCTGCCTGTTTACGGGAGTGGTGTGAAGTCCCTCTGGGATCACATAAGGACCGATCTCAAGTGCCGTTTGGTCAAGTCTTACCGTACGTCCACATGTCCTTTATGGGAAGGACTTGACCTAGTACCCGGTCTGAGACTAGCATGAACCCGTAGGCAGTGTGTAGAGTGCAGATGAGGTTGTAGCCTCTGTAGAGAAAAGTTTTCGCGGGACAGCGATGATTTGTTCGCCACAAAGTTGGAACACCAACCTCCTTACAAGCGATGATACTGACTCAAGCTAGGTTTGGGACATGTCCTTCTGGCGGGTTCATGGCTAGGTTTACTCCGGTGAAGAGTCTCGTTGTACGAGCTCTGGTAGTATGCGGTGCACAGTATGCCCAGGGTGACATACATCATGTGGGTAAAGCCATAACACCTCTGCAGAGGGTAAAAAACTATTGGAATAGCCGTGTCCATGGTCAAGGACGAACTTGGTTAGACCACACTAAAGTAGATTGGGTTGCAAAACCTAAAAATGTGGTTATGGGTTTAAGGACGCGATCCGCCGAGTTCGCAGGGTGACATGCAAGATCCCCGCAGTAGCGGGGAAGTGGAGAAAAGGGTTCCCGTCATAGCGGGCAACCGTGGATGTCCCCGTAGGTACTGTGTCACACCCCGATTTTCTAAAAACCCGAAAATTAGGGCCAACAAAAACTTTTTGTGCTAACAACAATACTCTCGTAATAAAAACCTAATTAGAACTCTGTCGTCCCTCTTGCAACAATAACGTCGACGGATATAGCTACCAGGTGATTCCTTTTCCCTCACGACATGTGTCAATTTCAATTCTGTGTCCCATGACACAAGGTGACCTCCGCTCGTCTTCTACCCTAACGGGTTATTCACAAGCCGGTATATGCAAACCTGCGGTTTCCCACATGCATGTACCCACATGTGTAGGTGCGTATATTCGTTTACCATACGGCATCATTGCAAGGTTGAGCATATATATGACACAAACCTCTTCCAAATACCGTGATCTCTTGCCATCTACCTCGCCAGGTCATATCGTGAGTGCGTGCACATATATACTGCTTTTATATATGCACATACACACTAAAACCCTAACACGAGAAATACCTTAATGCCATACCTACACCTTATACGTTGATATGTATCGACGGCACCCTGCCAACGGCTGGTCCCAAAAAAAGTTGAAAGGATTCCCGCGAGTTTCCATATCCTCTCCACCCCTTGCCACGCTCCGAAACCCTAGTTTCGAGCTCCCGATCCTTTCTTTCCTATTTAAAGCCCCTTCCTTCCAAAGTCCTAATCGCGAGATCTACCACTCCTCGGCTCCTCCAAAAATTCCAAAATAAATTGCGGGACAACCTAATAATATTCTTAACTCAATTATAACATAAAATAATGATGTCCAATACAAAAATATTTGCATACGAAGTTAATAACCTCTAGGACAAAAAGTCGCATTGAACTGCATCCTTTAGAAATACGCTCCCATAAATTCCCTCTGGCAGCTCACGTTCAATCATCTCCAGTTGATTCTGAGCTAGCTCAGCATTGGCATTTGAACAAGTAGCTGTGCTCGCTGCCACATTCAGTGCCAAACTTGTGCTATGCGTCAACAGCAATGACCAGCTCTTGCTCTTTACTCCCTCCCCTCTTTATTACCCTGCGCAGCCACAACAACCATGTCAGCCCTGTTCCTTACCCCTTGGTAGATTCTTTCCTTGATTCTAGCAGCCAAGCGTAGCAGCCAGGCTCCTTCTCTTTTTCCTCTATTCCTGCTGCTCGTGCCACCTATCACAAGTCTGAAATCCGGTGCCAACTTTCCCCTGTCCACCCGTGCCATGTTACCCTATTGGAACAGAATTCGGTGCCTAACACCTCCAGACATCTACAGCTCCTTGCTATTCACCTTGCCACCTTTCAGTTCACAGCAGTAAAGGGGACCTGACTTCTTCCTGCGCCACCCAAATTCCTGCCTCACCACTCCCGTGCACTCCCCCTGGTCTTCACCAGCAAGCCTGAGCTCCTTGAGCTGCCATGAACCTCCTCTCCATTTCTCTGAACTCCCCATTCTTCTTCTTCTAGTTCCTCTCTCAAGCAGTGCTCTCTCCCTCAGCTCCTCTTCACTCCCGCAGCTGCTCGTTTTTCTTCAAGCAAATTCTCCCAAGCAACCAAGCGCCACCGCTCTTCCTTCTCCCTTTCTCTCTCCATTTTCCTCTTCACTCCTCAATCCACCCGCCGCCAGCCGAATTCGCAGTACTCCGCCGCTCCCGAGGAGACCCACCACACCGCCACCCTCCACTCCGTTGTTGCCGCTCATGCCACTGGTAGAACCACAGCTCCACCGCGGTCGAGACTTGTCACCGCCGAGAACTACCGCCAGCGCCCCATCCCCCTTCTTCTGTGCCACTAGCACGCCGCCAGCTTCTACTCTGCTCCGCCGCCTTCGGCGAGACCCGCCGCCGAGCCCGTCCAAGCACCACACCGCCCCATCCCCTCCCTCAGTCGCCGCCGGGTCCGTTAAGCTCACCCGAGCACCGCCGCCAGTGAGCTCTCACCAAATCGCCGGAGACCCCGCCACATCGCCGCCATCAACTCTGCCGCGGGACTCCTAGGATCTCCCAACCCCGACACGTGGTCGCCGCCACCCTTCGCTTGATGCTCCCCGGCCAACTTTCCAGGACCACCACGAGCTGCCGGGACCTGAACTTCCCAACGCGCTGCCAGCTACCTGATTAGATCCCCGGCTAAGCGCATGATTACAACAAATCAGCCCGACATGCCACTGCCACCCTGGGCCACGGCAAGTTCTCCCCTCCTTCTCCAGGCTGCCGTGAGCAAGCGGAAGTCCTGAGCTAGTCATCCTCCTCAACACCACCGGTCAACTCCCCCGCCACCGTCGGGACCGATGCAACCGCGGTTGAAGGTCACCTGAAACACCACCGCCGAGGCCCATCCCCCTCGATGTCTTCCCTATCGTGCCGCCTTCGTGTTTGCCGCAAGCGACCGTGCCAGAGGTGAGCTACCACCCCATCCAAGCCCTGCCACCGGTAAGCCACTGCCATAGGAGAAAATCATCAGCGGGTTCGGATTCCCTTAGCACCGAGCTCACTCCGCACTCCGCCTCTTCCTGCAATTCCCCCACTCCTTGAGCTCACACCTTCCTTAATGCTCCTTCGCCCTGAACACTCGCTCTCCCTTCTCGTTCCTATCTCGCCATCGACTGGGTTCAGCTCCTATCCAACTCAGCGCACGCTAATCATCTTTGAGCCCTGATTAAACTAAACCAGTGATTAACGGCCCAGGCCACCAACTGAATAGGCGCAGGCGTAATCCCCGATTTGTGCTTCCCTGGTCTCAAGTAAAGTTCACGCATACAACATTCAACAAAAGCCAAGGAAATTCCTAATATGTCTCCCAACGTATTCACTTTCTGGCTTTAACTATATTGTCAAGGTCCTAAGTATTCACATCAAAAGTTACGAGACATGCGATATATACATATACCCTCAAAAAAACTTCGAAGGAAGATTTATAGTAATCTCGCATGTATTTCCATAATACATATTTGGACTTCCCACACATTTGTACCATGTGTGGGTTCAGGAAAAATCAAGTTCCTAGTCCTTGATGGGTTGGTTCTAATGCGCTTGATATCCTATTAGGTGAATATATACATTGTTGGGTTCGTCAAACACTAATAGGTGTCCGCTATGGCATCATAGTACCTAGTTAAACTCTAACGGTACTGTCCCTGCTATAACGACCAAAGATCCCGTTAACCCTCTGGAGCCTAGTAGATCAGTAGCTATTCCTAACATGGAATGATGAGTGGGTGTAGTCTGCTGGTTCTTCGTCTGAAGTTATTGGGTTTAATAGCAAAGTTGTGTCATACCTATAAAATGAATAGGGAAACCCTAGCGCGACAATACACCCTCTAGTTGGTATCTAATGGAAAAATATATAATACCTAGTGGTTTCCCACCAATGTGCGGAAAACCTAACATGCATTCACCATAGCACAATAGTAGCTAAAGGAATCCCATATCGACAAAAAGCCCTAAAATCAGTACATTTTGTTGTGTTGACCTAAAAGCACCCTCTCTAACTCTTCAAAGCTTCTTAAAAGTCAAATGGCTAATCAAACGCATCATGATTGCGTGTGTTGATTCTTTTGGTTCTATATTCGATGTTTTTTATTTTTCCTCGCGCCGTTCCTTATTAGACACTTTTTCGACGTGTAGATACCGACGATACGAAATCTCACGTGAAGGATTCCGATCCATTATCGTATCAAGCTCAAGCTCGAGATTCGACCAATATTGCCAGGCAAGCATTCCCACTTTGATCATGTTGAATCCCATATGTGTGAAATCATATTTATTTTGTTTGTGAACTCTGCATGCTATGTGGTTATTACTGATATTTTATGTAGAAGTAGCTATACCCATTAGTTGCACAATACTTAGGTCTGAATATCCGACCTTTCTAACCCTAGGTATAAATAGTCCGTTGTTCCATGACTGACAAGATTATTAAGGCTATAGGCATTAGCCACGCTTAGCCCTGCCGTAGATAAAAACCAAGTTTTGCTCCAGGTTTTGCAAAACTCCAGTGGGATACGGGAAACAAAACCCTCGGGTAGCTTGTGCTATCTGAGGTGGTTTTTGAAAGGAAAGTTGGTTAAAACCTCAAATAAAAGAGGAGATGATTTTGATTCGAGTGAGAATGATAAGAGATGTTCGGGGATGTAGAGCATCGGATGGAGCCATGTTCGTCCGGGACGACATGGGGTCGGAAAATGGAGTCTTGCTCGAATCAGTTAAGGACCGAGCCTAAGTGCCGCTAAACCAATTCCCCACCTTACGTCCATATGTCCTTTATGGGAAGGACTTGGCTTAGTATCCCGGCAAGTATTAGGGTTAGACCCGTGGGAAGTAGGAAGCATGTGCTAGGTGTTTAAAGTCCTAGAGATCCACCAGCGCCGGGCGTTTGGGTGATGATGCGACACAGAGGTGGGGAGTCCCACTTTTGGTCCGGGACGCAAAAGTTGGGTCAACCACCTAGCGGGTCCAGCTCTAGTATGGAAGCGGGTGAAAGATCTCGTTGTATTAGCCTTATCAGTATACGGTGCATAGTGTACCCAGGACGAACTACATCTTGTGGGTAAAGCCGTACAACCTCTGCAGAGTGTTAAAAGCTATTCGAATAGCCGCGTCCTCGGTCATGGACATGAACTGGTAAGGCCACACACTGGTTAGACTAAGTTTTGTTTACGAAAGCTTGGGAAAGGGATTAAGGACGTGGGCATGATGTGTCCACATGGTGCAATTTACGCTACACGGCTAGTAGCAAGGAATTGCAGGAGGAGGAGGCTAGCCGTGCTATCCGGGATAGCACGGGCTGAGCATTGAGTTAAGTGGAGACTAGCCGAGCTATCCGGGATAGCTCGGGCTGAGCACCGAGCTGAGGAGGCTAGCTGTACTATCCGGGATAGTACGAGCTGAGTTGAGAAGCTAGTCATACTGCCCGGGGTAGTATGGACTGAGCTACCTCGAGGAATGAGGAAAAAGGAGGTAGCCGGGTCTACCTCAAGAGAAGTTCTTTTACTTTGATTTAATAGGTTTTACCAAACTGCTTTTGAATCTACTATTCCTATATTTAAATTGAGAACTTACATTTCCGCACAACAACCAACTTAGGATAGAGCTATTCCTTGATCTATTCCCTGCATGAAATATTGCCGTATATTTCCTCCTGTGGGAATAGCTTGCGAGTACATTCAACGTACTCACCTGGCTTATTGATTTGGCCAGACAAAAGAGACATCAAATTCAAGGATATGAATACGATCGCGAAAGTTAGGGCGTAACCCCAGTCAGTTGCCTGTCGGGTATGGCATATTGATGGGCCACATCATCGCTTGTCTTTCCGCTGCAAGTTTATAGCCATTGGGCTACAGGTATCAGACTATTGAACCTGACGGTCTATTTACATATTATAATATGATATGCGTGTATAAAAATGATACATAGGTTAACTTGTGTGTACCGGCTACTGATCCAGGGACCGGTACAGTAATCACAAGGGAGTATCCGGCCTTAAAACCGAGCCACATACCGAGTGAGCTATGTCTCCCTGAGGAATCGGGCGATTATCATGCTTTGCCGTTATAGCGGAAAGCACAGAGATGATCTCCCCGTTGTAACGGGAAGAGTGATAAAAGCAGGTACCTTATCTCGCTGCGTCGAGATACTTTGATAAAACTGCTTTAATATCTATCTACGTATTTCAAATGCAAACTTACTTTCCCGCACAATATGAAACCTAGGATAGAGCCAATTTCTTGATATTCCCTTGCAAGCTCATATCCGTGATAAACTCCCTGGCGGAGTGCTTGCGAGTACATTCAATATACTTACCTGGCTTGTTATGTGGCCAGACGATGAGGAGGAGTACCAGTCCGGAGATAGCGACAGTAATTTCGAGGCGTAGGGTTTCAACCCCCAGTCAGTTGCCTGTGGTTCAGCATATTGATGGGCCATCTACCGCGTGTTTATTTCCGTTGTTGTTTTAATTCGGCCGATAGGCCTGGTTTGTACTATTAAAGACCAAATATGGCTAAGTGTGTATTGAACGATGTATTGCATGTCTATACTATCAAGTGCTTGTGTGTATCGGTTACTGATCCAGGAACCGATACAGTAAACACAAGGGTTTATCCGGCCTCAAAACCGGGTACGCCACAGTAACTCCAACTTAAAGCATTTTCACTTATGTGAAAATATAGTTCAAGACATTTTCACTTTTGTGAAAATCAAGGGAATGGCATTTTCACTTATGTGAAAATCAACCCAACTTAAGCATTTTCACTCATGTGAAAATCAAGGGAATGGAATTTTAACAAATGTTAAAATGAGGGAAAGCCCTACTTTGCTATTAAAATTTGACCTAAATCACCGTTTTGGTCTTTTGAATATAATCTATCATCGACCCTTCCAAAACGGTGATACAGAGCTCATTGTATTAGCAACTACGCGGCTTGCTTCGCTAGCCAAGTTCTGGAGATTGAATTTGACATGAAATTCAATCAAAAGGCGTTCTAGCGTTGCTAGAACTAGTTTCAAGGGCTTCCCCGATCCTGCACGCCTTTGCCGCTATCGGGGCTCGTTGGCTTCTTGTTGGCAACCGTGTCAATTGTAGAGTGAAAGAGACAGTGATGCACGAGCGATGCGCTGGGAGGGTGGCGAGAGGAGCGTGGGATCAAAGGAGGGCGGCGCGGCCTAGATCAGCGTAGGGCGGGATTATTGCTTCGTCGGATGGTACAGCCAGACCATCTATACTGCATTGCGTCGAAGGAGACAACGACAGTAGCGCACGAGCACGGCCAAAGGGTGGCATGGGTGGCGATGGCCACGCGTGGTGCATTCGGGAGAGAGGGTGCTAGAGGGTATAGCAGTGGCAATGGTAGGTAATTACTATCAATTTTAAGTAAGGGCAATGGTGGGTAATTACTTTCAACTTTAAGTGAATGGCGTGGTGGGTAATTTTTAGGTGGTAGACCATTAAAGTAATATCAGTCATTGGATGATCATGATCGAACGGTGTAAATTGAGTTAGAGATAAGAGGGGAAAACTCTCCTTTTTATAAGATAGCAGCAATACAATCGCCTTTTTTTAGGTTCAGTTAGTTGGATAGAACATCCACTGTGTCACTAGTGCTGCTTGTTTTTTGGTTACATAGCAGCACTATAGAGATGAACGACATCACTTAACATCAAATTATGGTAAAAAGAGTACATCCATGATGTAAAATATAATTCAATACCTTTCAGAGGTGGTATCAGAACAGGAAGCTCCAGTCCGCACCTAGAGTCATTTGTCTGGATGTGAAAGCATGTTCAACAGCTGTTGCTGTACGACATTGGACTACCAAAGATATGTGTTCTATCATTTATGAAACAAGCTAATCTCTTACGGCACCACATCTCCCAGGCTTTGGACAATCAAATCTAAATGATTCGATCAGTTAAGTAATCACCAGAAGTCCTTGCAAGAACAACTTCCTCCAAAAAATCTATGAAAACGAACACGATCCCTGACAATGATTTCTCGGTTGTATGACTTGCTTATTATTTTTGCCACTTCATGGCAATCTGGGCAAAATCTCAAGTTCTTTACAACCCGAATGACATGTGGTGCTTTCGTCTTCAACAACCCATATGCAATGGCTAACCTTTCACTATGCTCACAAAGTGCAACTTCTTTTTCCTCTTCATCAACATGATGTAGCACGGCTGCAGTCCAAGGCTTGTGACCAGCGCGCAGCACCTGGTCAGCTATTTCCCCTAGTACCAGTCTTATCTCCTTGATTTCAGGATGTGAATCATCACTCACCACAAACTTGTGCAAGTAGCCATTTATTTCAATCCAACTACAACCAGCAACAACAGTAACATTATTGTCCTTCATCTTTTTCCTCATATACCCCACTCTATCCCACTGGGAGTTCGATGCATACAAGTTGGAGAACAGAACATAGTTCTCTGGATTGTGAGGTTCCAACTCAAGGAGCCTCTTTGAAGCCGATTCTACAATATCAGTTCTGTTCAAGCTTTTACTCGCCACAAGAAGAGTCCTCCAAATTACTGAATTTGGTGAGATGGGCATGCCTGTAACAAATGAGTAAGCTTCATCCAAAAGACCAGACCGACAGAGGAGGTCAACCATGCAACCATAGTTCTCCATTGAAGCTTTAATTCCCAATTCTTGCATAGTAGACCAATATCGTCACCCGTCATCCACTAACCCACTGTGAGCACATGCTGACAACACACCTATAAAGGTGACATTGTTGGGCCTCACCTGAAATATTTTTAGGCTATTAGAATGGTTACAGACTTACAGTGCCTTTTTGGCGACGAACTTACAGTATCTTTGTAAAGACTCTGAGCGTTTATAGCAATTTCTTAAGATACTAAGTTGAGCATGTAAGCTAATACACAGAGGACAATGCAGCAAACATCCCTATTCTGGACCAAGCTTTATGTAAAGTTTACTGATTCTCAGAAAACATCTAGTATGGAATTAGTCAAGTGCATTCATGAATAATGAGCCATGTTTACGGTAGCACAGTACAAACCAGATGCAAAACGAAGATGAATCGTCAGAAACTATACTGCTGTATAAATTAGTTTTTTTTTCGGTGGTCATATATAATGGGCTTTACATTATCTCGTACAAGTTACTGCATATGAGCAGGTTACCACCAAAACCTAACCGAGTGAAAATAACTATAAACACATCAGTGCAACATTTTTACCTTAAGCTTTAGCATTCTTGAGAAAAGATCCAACGCTTCCTCTACAAGTCCATGTATTGCCAATCCGACTATCATTGCGCTCCATGCATGGGTATCCCTCTCTGCCATCGCATCAAACACCCCTCTTGCCCGCTCTATAGAACCGCACTTTGCGTACATATTAATTAACGCGGTGCTCAGCTCAAGATCGACCTTGATCCCCTTCCTATCTATAAAAGCATGCACCCACCTCCCCAAATCAAGAGCCCCTGCCTTGGTGCATGCTGAGATGACACTAACCGTAGTGACCTCATCCGGGTTCACCCCCGCCGCCTGCATCTCCCGAAACAGCCCTAACGCCTCGTTAACCATCCCCACTCTTGAGTATCCGCCGATCATGGAACTCCACGCGACCATATTCTTGTCCCCAGCCATTCCATCAAACACATTCCTGGCGAGTGCAACCTCCTCGCACCTGGCATAGAGGTTAAGCAGACCGGTCTGCACGTATGGGCTCGGTTCCAGCCCCCGGCGGAAAGCCTGCGAGTGCAGCTGCCGGCCCTCGCCGAGAGCTGGCACGGCCGCGCACGCCTTTAGCGAGAACGCGAGCGTGAAGCTGTTGGGGGGCGGGGAGCCTGCGCGCAGCATCCGGCGGTAGAGCAGGAAGGGGTCCGCGGTGGGGTTGCTGGGGGTGGAGAGTGCGCAGATGAGGGAGTTGTAGCAGAAGGCGGTCGGGTCGGGGATTTGGTCGAACAGGTCGCGCGCGTAGGAGGCCGCGGCGGCGGTGGTGACAGCGGGGGCGCAGGAGGCGAGCAGCTTGGAGAGCGCGAAGGCGTAGGTGAGGCGCGGGAGGCGGAGCCTGAGGAGGCGCCCGTGGGCGCCGCGGAGCGCGAGGAGGCCCGGGCATTGGCGGATCAGCGACACAACGTGGGCTTCGAGGAGGTGGCGCGGGAGGGAGGCGGCGCTTCAGCTGGTGGTGCATGCGGGGAAAACAAAACCCCCAAAAATGAGGACGTACCGCGGGCGCACGGCGTGGCAGGTAGGGCTGTATTGTTGGGGGTGGTTTGCCGTGCCCAGAGGTACGAGAGGTCGAGTTTTTTTTATAAATATTATTTTTTAAATCAAAAATTTGAGATCTATAGATCTGGTTTTAGAAATTACAAAAATACCACCCTGTCGGCTGCTGGTGAGCCGACAGGGGCTTATCGTCCCACCGTTAGCCGATAGGTGGCTTGTCGTCCAACTGTTGACCAACAGGTGTACTTATCGTACTTATCGTCCGACCGTCGAATGATAAGTACCGACAGGTATACCTATCGTCCGACCGTCGAATGACAAGTACCATGTCGTCCAACTGTTGGACGACAGCCCTACTCCGAAATTTTTTATAAATATTTTTTTTAATTCGCACGGTTTTGGTGCGCTATCGGTTGTCCGTGGGACGACAGGAGCCTGTCGGTCGACGGTGGGACGACAAGTCCCCTGTCGTCTCACCGGCGGCCGACAGGGTGGTACTTTTGCAATTTCTAAAATCGGACCTACAGATCTCGAATTCTTTGTTTTAAAAATAATATTTATAAAAAAAAGTCACGAGAGGTCACCGAGGCGGCAAGGCGTCGCGTCGCACGATTTGATGCGCCACGACGAGACGGCGTTGGCGTTGCGCGTGTCATGAAACCGGTGACTACAGGGTGGGCCGCGCGCGTCGCGCCTACGGCTGATCAATTACTAATAGAGATATGATACATACAAGTCGTTGAGACTATAATAAAAAATCATAACTCTCACGTATAGGAATTATAACTGGGTACAAAGCTCATGGCGCTGATTACAATGTAAAAAGACTTATCTTAAAAAGAAAGGCTAGAATAGCATCTAAAGATAAGAAGATAAATATTTATAAGGGACAATCTTATCCTCAATATCAGAATAATGAATGAAGACTAAGGAGGGTGAGAAGTCATATGGTCTGCACGATCAGACTTGCTTCCACTGTGGCATGTGGAGATATTGGTCTAAGATTTATCGCACCCAAACACATCGTTGAAGGTTTCCGTTAGAAAAATTGAGGCAGAATAAGATAGACTTCTATTTTACTATCACTAAGGAGATATACATAGAGCAGGAAGCACTTGCTCTTGAAGGAACTCACGAAGAGAATGCCAAGACTACTAAGAACATCAACTATGTTAATCGCATGGATACTGAGATGGTTGCCATCACCTTTAGGGGAGATAGCCGCACTTGTGGTGCCTACCCACGTAGGGGAGCCCACGGACTCTCAAATCCAAGCATAGGTCAATGCGTACTTTTTGGGATCAGTTTAAGTACCTATGCATACTTTAATAAATTCTATCAGATATTTTTATGGTTCTTTTTCATCGAACAATTAATAATGGTTTGTAAGTTCAATGAGAGCGAATATTCTTAGGTTCCTATGTGTACTCGTAGACATATTTTATCGGTATTTATCATAAGTCATATTTTATTATTAAAGTTTTGTTATGTCATGCTGCTTCTTTCTCTGTTATATAGTTGTTGAATTTCAACTATTTGATATAAAAATTGTGTAGGATACCACGACATGTGCGCCATACAAAGTGCTCATAGTATCCATATTTTGGAATGATGAGAAAAAATAACAATTCTCAAAAGTTAAGAAGATTTTAAAAATGTTATTTACACACTAAGGAAAAACTATCATGTTTTACACATGAAGAGTGGACTTGTGAAAATATTGATCAATGAAAATTTATATATCAACACTATATTGAAGATATGTAGTCTTGTACAAAGCAATTCTCATCAATCCTAGACTACATGTATATAATATCGATATCTTATGATCTAGTGTAGGGATGACCCCTTGAGTTTTAGCATTTGAAGATTTGGACACAATATGCATGTATATGTCCCAAGCGAAGAATGAACTATTGTGGAGCTCTACAAGAAGGAGGGATGCATGTCGAATTTTGCATAGACATCCATGATAATAAAGCACAAAGGCCGACTACTACATAGAGATAACTATTCCCGATATTATGGGAGAAAATAGGACTCTTAATGAAAAAATATCGGGAAATCATTTGGTAAAATCCTATGGCGAGCCATAGAGATCCACACTCAGAACCCACACTCTATTAGGGGCTAACACTATAGTTCAAAGTAGAATAATTTCTAAACATTAGCACATTTATTGTCCAATTATTTCATTAATCATACCTAGAGATGTAAAGTCGCATACTATAAGAAATGCACAGGAGAAAGTAGGGCTCGCGCCTCATACCATCCTTCGTTCTAACATATTCTTATATTTTATATAAGAGGACGAGGACTCCGGCTTCCCAAAACCTCGCATACCTAGAGATATCTTTGGAAAGCAGGATAAGGGGACTTGTCTGCCTAGATTAATGAAATACCCCTATAAAAGAATAAACGGGGAGCCAATTGAGACCTAACACATGCATGAAGCCAAAACTGAATGGTGGTATAGACATGAATCTTCCTAGAAAGGAAGCTACCGGCAAAATAAATATGTGCACACATTAACACTGAATACTAAAGAATCTTGTACCCACAACAAGAAACAGTGGGATACTGGAAGGATATTTTAAAGAAGCTCCTCACAAAAATATTACATTGACCATATTAACATGTGAGGAAAACAAGTTGAAAGATGCATGAAAAACTATAATTACTCTAAAGAAAAGAGATGTATTTATGGCAAGTAACTCGTACTCCTCCCCATGTGATCTACGTTGTTGCTCCTATTAAAACTCCAGTCATTTGTGGAATTATCTTTAGCTATTTAATTTTGGAAGAAATTTTTTTGAATGATATTACTAATGGTTATATGGTATAAAGGTAAGAAATTTTCTATATAAGAAAGGCCACACAAATAATTAGGGCTATCCTTATATATTTATACAAAAAGTCTCAGAATGATTTTTATGGGAGAAAGGTTTATATTGATGATTTATATCATGGTGACAATATAAGATAGAGGAAGCAAGTCTGTGCTCGAAGTCAGAACTTGGAATGAAATAAAACAAATTTAGCTAAGATCGAGATATGTTTAGACTTGCAACTCAAACAAAATCCATGAAGCAATGTAATACATCAATTTGATCAATCTTGTCTAAATGGATCCTAACACAATTCATACTTTGCATACGTGAGTCAAGAAGACCTCGTAGAGAAACTCCAGTTTAAGGATTGTAATCCATGGTTTAGATTTTTCTATAGAACCATATATGCAAATATGACTCAGAGTAATTGATTGTAGTATAAGAATGCACGAAGCCTTATAACATAATCATCTACCTTATTCGAAGTCTCCATGAAGTTGAACGGCTTATATAACACAATTGAGATTGGTTATATTGCACATTAATGTCGTGTACTACTCCATAAATATGTCACATTGTTCATGAATGAATAAAGTAGATGATACATTAAAAATCAAGAAAGGCTTGTCACAATTTCTAGAGTTAATTATGAAAAGAGAATTAAGAAAATTATATATTTATGTGATAGTCACTCTATACATACATAACATAGTCACTCTATACATACATAACATCACTAACAATGTTCTTCTAGTAATATCTAAGTTAGACATGAAGATTCTAACGAGAGCCATCTTGAAGGCGAGTAATGCAAATGAGAACTTTAATTATCATACTCAAGTTACAAAAGTTCATAATTTTGATTTACTCAAATAAATCAAACAAAGATAATTACCTTATTCTATGAAATATTTTCTACAAAGAAGATGTAGATTAAGAGCATCAATTCTCGAAGACTTAGCTATAATGGAAATTCACTTCGTATGCTTGCAGAATTCAGAGGAGAAATTCTTGAATTAATTAGAATTAAACAAATAATATAATAATAATGAACGTTATAAGAAATGTCTTTTGTTGATTAAATTAATTGGATTAATCAAATGTAGATGGTTGCACTCTTTTTCCTTTTTTGTGAGTTTTTATAGAAGTTTCTCATCCACAAGGTTTCTAATGAGAGCAACTAGTGCTTTATATAGCAGCAAATGCTATGAGGTCTTTCTCCAAAAAATTTCACTGTGTTTTGCGAGTTCTAATGAGACATAGACATTTCGTAGTATTATCCAAGAAGGACTATTATGAAATCAAGCCTCCTAGAAGGCGGCTGGTCGGCGCGTCACACCCTTCCCTAGAGCTCATATGGTCAATTACGTAGATGGTCTATAAATAGAGAGGTAGTCTTTATATTATTTTACATGTATTATTAATAGTTTATATTCATAAAAATATATCTAATACGAAAAGCAGTATTCTTTATTCTTGTATCTATTACTATATTATATATTGGAGTTGGTGGTTGTGGTGTCACACCCCCAATGGTAGTGATGATGGTTAGTCCTACTACCATGTATTCGTGCCCAAGTTGGTGTGTCCTAACCAGAATCGGAGAACAACTCTCGACACGCCTTTTGGAAGGAGTCAAACTCATGTACTACGAGGACTCAAGATATGGCATAAAGAAGGAGTCCGACTCGTGTACTACGAGGACTTATGACGAAGTTACCGTCTTACTCCGCCTATATAAGGAGCACCCACCCCTCAAGGAGGGGACAAGCTCAATTAGATCGGAAAGCAAGAAGTTGGATCAGATCTACGAGCCCTAGTCGACTAGTCATCTCCGAAATCCTTTAGCCTCGAAACCATACTCGTCGGGTTCCCTACCCGTCGAGTTCCACCTGTAACAAGGATCTCGTCGAGCTCCCTATTCGTCGAATTCTCTCTGTACTTCATACCGTATATCAATCCAATCAAAGCAGGACGTAGGGCTATTACCCAACTTGGGGGCCTGAACCTGGGTATATCGGTGTTGCAGAGTCGAGTTGATCTGAGGTATCGCCCCGCTACCTTATACATCTGTGCTGTACGAGTACACGTATCGGTACCCCCATATACCATACATTGACAGGTAGTGTCACACTCTTTTCTTAAATAAAAAACTAACAAACGTAATCCTTACCCTTATCCTTAATTGTTATCCTTATCCTTATCCTTAGCAATAGATTTGTTTGTTTGTTGAGATACCAAAAAAATTAAGGATAAGGATTCTCTTAGTTTATTTGTTTATTTGAGGGGAGGGTGTGACAAGATAAAAGGAAGCTGAGTTACGTCAGCCCTCCACGCCCCTCATCAACTACGACTACATCGGCTTCATCGGCCTTAACACCCGCCTCAAGGGAGTCGACGACCGCTGCCCATATGCATGCCCCACTCGTCGAGCTCAGGGACAAGGTCACGGGTTTCGCTCCCTACATGAACTGCGACTACGCCAGATCAGCTTCGTCGGCCTTAGAGCCTGTGTCAAGGGCGTCAAAGCAACTGTCGCCTGCATACATGCCCCGCTTGCTGAGCTCAGGGACAAGGTTCGCTAGGTTCCACACCATTGCGGATGATGCGCTAGCCGCACCGCTCACGGGGCTCGAGCGGCATCAAGCCGCGATTGCCGTTCGTGAGCTCCTGGAGTGGCCGCCGCGCTCCGCGCGAGCCTCGAGCAGCGTGTAGCCGCAACTGTCGTGTGTGAGCTTATGGAGTTACCACTGTGATCGCCGCGCTTGGCGCACTCTGAGCGGAGCTCGAGTAGCGCGTAGTTGCCACTACTGCCCGTGAGGTTTTGGAGCCACCAATGCAACCACCATTCCACGCTTGGCTCGAGCAACAATCATTCACAATTGTCACCTGTGAGTTCCTAGAGCTGCAGCTCGACACCGTCTCCAAGTTACGATCTGAGACTGCTCCTGGTTAAAGGTCACTGTAGCTTGTTGTTGACACATATGTTAATAATTTTATCCTTCCATACAGATGATAATTGTCATTGCTAGCTAATTTTTTATCACTTCATATAAGTGATTCATGTGTCATTGCTGTTTAAATTCATGTGTTATCTAACTAACTCCTAACGTCTCTCATTTTTCTCAACTAACTCGTATAAATCTCTCTTCTCTAATCTCTTCTCTAACTAACTCCTAACGTCCCGTATTTTTCTCAACTAACTCACACAAATATCTCTTTTCTAATCCCTTATCTAACTAACACTTAACGTCCCCAATTTTTCTCAATTAACTCACAAATCTCTCTCATTTAATCTCTTCTCTAACTAACTCCTAACGTCCTAATTTTTGTTAACTAATTCATACAAATCTCTCTTCTCTAACTAATTCCTAATGTCCCGCTTTTTCTCAACTAACTCGCACCAATCTCTTTTCTCTAACTAACTCCTACTCCAACTCAAATTTTTTTAAAAAACCCACCCCAACCCGTGCTCTCTCTCCTTTCATCTCACCGCCTCCCCTCCTAGCCAGACTGCCCTAGCTGCCGGCCAAGGGGAGGAAGAGGAGCTCGATTGGGGAAAGGAGAAGAGAAGGAAAGGCAAGGAAGAGAAGGAGGAGGAAGAAGAAGAGAGGAAGAAGGCACTGTCGTGCGCCGCCGTTGGTCGCCACCTCCCCTCCTAGCGGGGCTACCCTAGCTGCTAGCTAAGGAGAGGAAGGAGCTCGGCTGGGGGAAGGAGAAGAGAGAGGCAGGAAAGGATGGGAAGAAGGAGGAGGAGGAGGAGGAGGAAGAGGAAGAAGAAGAAGAAGGAGGAGGAGGAGGAGGAGGAGAAAGGAAGGAAATTAGGGCACAACAGTGACGGCACCAAAAAGGGTGGTTGCAACTTGGAGGGAGGGTGAGATGAGAGTAGAGATAGCGAAAGTTGGGGTTGGTTTCATTGTTTACTTTTTTCGGAAATTGAGTTGTATTAGAAGATAAGCAAAATCCGATGGCCTATGTTAATCGGATTCTCCAAAATTTGTTTATATTCATATCTAAACAAACTTATAATCTATCTTGATGGATTCGATGAGATGAACATAACACGATCATGAATCTTCCATTCAATACATAGTTTAAAAAGTCAAATTTATCCCTTCATCTTAGATTTTTGGTCAACCTCGATTTTTAATAACTCCATCATTTTTAATTAATTCTGAAGTGTTACAGTTGGAGGCGATGGAAAACGTGGCGGAGATCCACCGAAGTTGGAGAAGGCACGCATATAATAATAGAGCGATGGAGATTGAATCAAGATGACAGCAGAGTGAAGAGATGACAAAGTCAGAGACAAAGCTGAGAGGATCACAAAGAGAGAGGAAGGAAAAAACATAGATGATCGCAAGAGAGAAGGAAGTTACAGAAAGACGCCGATGATTATTGTGAAAAATCACACGCACATCATTTTTTACGTATATATTCATAAAATAAAGCGATCATTTTATCAATATCTTTAGACATCTCTTTTTTTATCCCATTACAACGCACAGATACCTTACTAGTATTATTTTATTTTCTACTCGTTCTACTATCAACAGCGCGTGCCACGGCGTCGCGCTTGGATCGGCCGAACCGCCGAATCGCGGGTCAAGTTGGTCAGTGGCAGGGGATGGTCGCATGGAGCCATTGCGCGGGGTTGGGCTGGACTGCGGGAGTCCGGTCCGTGAGCGTCGAGGCCCGCGAGGAGTAACGGATTTCTGGCCGGGGCTTCGTCTCATCCGAACGTAGGCAGTGTCGCTGCCGGGCTGCTCGTGCTCTACCTCCCGCGTTCGGTGAAAGTGCTACCGTAGAGGGAGGCGACAATTACACAATGTAATAGACCCGACCGCGGGGAGGTATAAGTTGGTGGCGATACTAGTAAGAGGAGAACAATATTCACTGCTTTTCACACCGTAAAATATCAGATGTCATATCTTTCATCTATTATGGTTCGACAGAGTCCAGCTATTTGGAACCTGGGAGCACTGAAGCGAATTTGGACCGATTGGAGGTTGACACGCGGCTGGGATGACGGATGGGCCGGATAGATAATCACAGATGAGGCAGGCAGAAGGGACCCACCATAATTATAGGCTGACAACTGGACCTGCTCCTCTTGCCTTTGCATCTAGGTCCTCTTAATTTAAAGGAATTTCCTAAAAATTTGGAGAATTCTATTTCTTTGAAAGTTTTTCTATAGAGCTTGTTTATTTCGTAATACTGAAAACCATAGAAAATTTTCTTATAAACTACTTTACATGGAATTTTTTAAAAAAATCAATTGAGTACAGCCTCTTAATATTTTTTTTTGTTTCTGTGACAACCATGAGACGCATCAAATCCCTAAAGAAGATTCATATGTTTTTCCTGCAGTACAATCAAACAACTTCTAGTACTTATTGCTGTGTTTTTAATTCTTATAAGATAAAACATATCATGATATCTAATTTCTACTTTTTTCATTCTTGTGTTTTAAGAATCATACGAATCAAAAAGACCCTTAGTGTTTGCAATCTCCTTCACATCAATGGCGCTGCCCCCACTTACGCCACTCGGTCTTCCACTTCCACCTCTCCTCTCTCGTCCCACTCTTTGCGCTTGCAAGATTCTCTTTGGACGGTCCCCTCACGTTCTTCATCACATTCATATATACAGGAGATTGCTAAATCAAGTGTTCCATACGGATTTATATAGAGACAAGTGGTGTGATATTTATATATAGAGACAAGTGGTGTGATATTTGTCTTTGCTAATAAAACACTGACAAAATTTCAACATACGGATTAATAAATTAGATTACCCTAACATGTGGAACCACTGTTATTGTGCTCCATAACACGTTGTTTAAGTATAAGTGCATTGTCCACCTTTCTCTATCTGTTCAAACTTTGGGTGAACTGGCTAGGGAATGCAACTCATTATGGTATCAGATCCAAGAGGTCTTGAAGTAGCTAACGCAATTTAAAATAAAAATACTACAATGTACTTTTGGTCCATGTGTAGGCCCGAAGGGAGCCACGCATAACTCAACACACTCTTTGCATGGGGCATAATTGGGAGTTGTTTGCAAAAGAGTAGGGTTTGAGTTTTTAAATTTGGAGTCAGTAGATCGATGAGTTGTTTTTGTCAAAAATTCAAGATGGTTTTACTATGGAGAGAGAAGGAGATGTTTAATAGACCACCGTAACAATTGATATCTACATATACATATATATATAAATATATAGTGATATAACATCAATTTTTATCTGTATGAAGTTGGACGATCTGAGACGCCGTTGCTTTGCCTTGTTTAGCATATTTGTAGAAATCTTATGCATTCCACATGCCATTGTACTAGTATATCTATCTTAAAAGCGCAATGCTCCCCATCAGAAAAGGTGATGTACCGTATTCCCTCCTTTATTCAACATCTCTTAACGCTTGGTCTGCCTTAGAAATGGCAAGTATATACCAGAGCCCCTTGTACAGAAATATCAGGCCAGCCTCGGCCGGTTTCCAACTTTAGAAAAAAAAATCTATAAAAGCATTGATTCGAACAACTTAGGTGTTTTTTCTCGCGGTGCAAACCAAACCACGGTTCGATCATTCCTGTCAGATCAGCAGCATGTATTCTCCACGTCAAACAAAAAATTCGGTGCATCTCATCGGAACAACGAGGCAGCTTACATTGTTCAAGCGGCAAAACATTGAACATATGCGATCGGCGGGTCGCGATGCACTAGGACCACGCCGTGGGCCGCATCGCACCGAGGATTGGCTACAGAATTCGCCATTCCATTGGTTAAGACTCTTGCGCTTCAGAAGGGAGGAGGAAGGGAGAGCAACCCTTCTCTGCACTGCAAGGTGAACGAGCGAGCGAGCGAACGAATCAACATCTGGCATTTGACGGAAGAAAGAGGAAGCGCATGATCCAAAGCGACAGCAACCCGTCCAAATCCAACAAAAGAATTTCGTTGCTGACACGGTGTGCGTCCGAGTCCTCCCCCACTTTCTCCCCACCACCAGGCCACCTCCTCTCCCCCTCTTCTGCCCCGCTCGGAATGAAGTCCAATCCACATCCCGCCACGGCCGCACGTGCGCCCCTCTAACTCGCTCTCCGGGTCAGGTCAACCCCGCCCGCCCGCCGGCGCATGCAGTCGCGGATCGAAACGCATTCCTTCCTTCCTTCCCTCGGGGCACAGTAGAAGCGTCCGTTCCCTTAAACTATTCTCTCCTTTTGCTGCAGCTGTCTCTCCCTACGTTTGTTTAAAGGAGGTCCTCGATCGGAGGGGACGTGGGTGCTCCCCAATTGCCGTGCATTCCTCGGGCTCCTCCTGCGCATTGCCGGATTCGAGGGGTCGTCGCGCGGCGCCGGCGAGTGGGTTGGTTATTCTTGGCTGATATGGCTGGATGCGTGCCGGACTAGCGCGGGGGGTTATCGGCTTCTTGGCTGGGGGGTTTGGGATCCTGGGAGAGCCAGGATCTGGAGGTTTCTGGAGACTAATAAAGGTGGGTGTTATTTCTTGTGGCATTGTGCGTTTGGGGTCTGTGAGACCCTGTGTAGGAGGATCGGGATTCAAAAATTGCATCTTCATGTGGCTTTGGGTTGTTCGCAATGGTTGGGGGATTCTTAGTTGTGATTTGTGAAGACCCCTTGTTCATGTGTTTCTTCCTTCTCTATCTCAGGAGGCTGGTTTGTTTTGAACCACTTGTTCCCTGAACGCAGTTTGCAAGACTATGGCTCAAATTTTGCATTTTTACGACCCTTTCTTTTCTGCCGGGAACGTACCCATTGCATTGCAACGCTTTCTTCACTTATTTACTGCTTAGTATCTGGATTGTTCATTTAGTGCTATTTACTTTTATGAACCATATAATGAACTGCTTGTAAGTTCTATAACGTTGGAGTATTGGACTTGGTGTTCAGACTTGAATCTGGGAAAGAGAAAGTCTTGTGCTGAGTTCAGCAATTAATGGCCTTCACCGGTGAGGAAAAAATGAAGGTGACATGTCGATTGCATTTCCACAACTGCATTATGTAGAAATGAAATACTTGTGTTGAGAAAACTGGATTTGTGTTCCAGGGTTGTCACCGAAAACTTTTCGGTACAAAGGAGAAGAAAGTTGCTACGAGGACAGATAGTCCAAGCTGCCACATGGGTTGGTTCATATTCCCATTTCCAAAAATATGTATCTACTTTCTTTTGGAAAAAAATATGTATCTAGCAGTAGCGATGCTAGTCGAATGTTTGTGCTTTACTTTCCCCATGACATATAAAAATCGCTTTTGCTAATTGTTAGTTGCCTAAAATTTTCGTAAATTTCAGTCACCTAATATTGCATATTATTTGGCATAAATTTGCAATCTGAACATGCGCATAGTCTGTAGGTTATATTAAAGTGATGTGGGGATAATGATGGTTGGATATTGATCCAAACGCTTAGAAAAGTGACTGAGAGCGGAAAAAAATTCAGGCAACTTAAAAGTAGACAATCCCTATAAAAATACCTTTAGAGGTTTTCGGATCTTAAGTTTTAGCAAAACTAGATTTAATTAAAATAGTTGTGGAGCCACGCCAGTCTAAAACCTTGTTTAGTCAAAAATAGGATAAGACCATTAACAGATACAGTACTTTAAGAACTCAAAATTATGAGTCTACAAAAAAAACGACTCCAGCCTGTGTTTCTGCAAAATTCAAAATAGAAACATAGAACAACTCAAAAGCAACTTTAGCCAAGCAATGTGAAAAAATTCTTCCCTAACCGAATAACCACTTAGAATCTACGGTGGTGAGTTTTACCCAAAACACATTTTTGCACAAGTAATAAACAGAACCCACAATCCAAACGACCACTTAAGGCATTAACTATCACCAATCATTCCACTTTTTAAAACATGGCATTTTTTTTTCTTGAGAACAAAAACATGGCATCGTTTCAGTTTAGGAAGCACACATCTAATGCAGTCTTAATTTACCTAGAGACTACTGTTAAGCTCCACCTTAGTCATGGAATGAGCTGCACATTTATCATGAACAACTTAGGGCAGATACTCCCATTGACCAGTTTCCTAAAATTATTTAGTTTTTATTGAGATCATAGGAGCACCTAACTGGGTGGTATGCTCCTATCTGTTACAGCAGGTGAGCTTGGACCAAGTTCTTCTAAGGCAACATTTTCTTCCCCTGAGAACACTTTCAGGTACTTTAATATCTAGTAAATTCTATGTTTTTTTCCGAGTATATGGATGAAGCTGGTCCGAATTAAATTGTTTGTGGTTTTAATTGGCTTCTTGTGCCGCTTTGAACTAATTCAAACCAGGAGTTAAGAGCATACGTCTCAGCCATTTCCTGGCCCAATCTACTACTACTACAACAACTAAGCCCGCCAGGTAAACAGTTGAAATTTCGCATCCAAAATTTTTTCCATCCTTTTTTATGCCAACAGACCAAACTCTCCACTCTCTACTTCCACTATACAGAATATTTGTCTCTACCTGGAACGTTGGAGGAAAAGCACCTACCGCTGACCTGAACTTGGATGAGTTTGTACCCCCTGATGATCATTCAGATATTTATGTGTTGGGGTAGGAATCTTGCACTGATATTTTCTTAATAGATACTCAAATATTCCCTGCCAAAATTACTAACTACAGTGCCAGTGTTCTCTATTTTTTCTCCACCTAATGTTTAAGTCCTGAATATTGATTTCTCACATAAAAAGATTGAACGCGTAGCTGAAAAAGATAAAGAAATTCATGATTGCTTTGTTACTTTGACTGTCATTGACGCATTTGGTATTTGTATTGAGCACAATGAATCATGATTTACTTTCAAGTTTCAAGGGTATCCATTGGAATCTTTTCTCTTTGAACAGTTTTCAGGAAATTGTTCCTCTCAATGCTGGCAATGTGCTTGTGATAGAAGACAACGAACCAGCTGCAAGATGGCTTGCTCTTATAAACCAAGCACTAAACCGCCCAGCTGAGACTGATACCAATGTCTTTCAGCATCAGCCATCTTCCTACGTCGATTCTACTTCCTCTCAAGCTTCTTCAAGCCTCGATGCTTCATTCTCTGACTGGACAAAAGCAGCAAGTAGTTCCACGATATTCCAGAAGTCCTTTTTGAAAGCTATTAGCAAATCTTTCATGCCACCTCAGAGAAAACAGCTTAAGGCCTGCAACTGCCCAGTAGAAATGATCAAATCATCCTATAGGTTTGCTTGCTTTCGACGCCCAAAAAAACATGCTGACGAGACTGATTCCTCAGGAGAGGAAGAGAAAGAGACCTCGAGGGATTCTTGCGGCTCTGTGCTAAATGAAGTAACTTCTGCTCCCACCGCAAGGGATCAACTAAAATATAATCTCATCGTATGCAAACAAATGGTTGGTATTTTTGTCACTGTGTGGGTGAAGAAAGAACTAGTGCAGCACATCGGCCATCTAAGAACGTCTTGCATAGGGCGAGGAATTCTGGGCTGTCTTGGAAACAAGGTCAGGACCAAATCAGATTGAAGTAATCCCGTAAATTATCCGTTTCCTGAATACACTCCTTCAACTGCAGGGATGTATCTCAGTAAGCATGACACTACACCAGACGAGCTTTTGTTTCATCTGCAGCCATTTGGCTTCAGGTCAGAAAGAAGGCGACGAGTTCAAGAGAAACTCTGATGTTCTAGAGATACTGCGGCTCACACTATTTTCGAAGATTTGCAGGAGAGCTGGGCGAAAAATCCCAGAGAAAATTCTTGAGCATGAGTAAGGATCCGGTGATATGTATGCTTGTAAATGTTTGTGTCTTGTCAATTTGGTATTCTATAATTAAGTAATGTACAATTCGTTTCAGTAAAGTGATATGGTTTGGGGATTTGAACTACCGTATTGCGCTGAGCTACGCAGATACGAAAAGGCTTTTGACGGAAAATAATTGGGATGCCCTTTTCGAAAAGGATCAGGTAATTTCTCATTAGTTGAATCGGTCCAGTTATATATCAAATTTAAAACTATTCGTTGAAACATGGTAAAATACAATTTACTTTTGTTTGTTGAAAAGATGGTGTGGCTCTGTGCTAGCAAGGACTAAAAATTAAAAACAAACGAAATCAGAAAAGATGCCATAAAATCTGTCAAGAACTTCCCTTATTGTCGTTCAAATCATAGTTTTCCTATGCTGCAAATTTTCCCTTCCCTAATGTTCAGTATATGTTGTTCTTCAGCTTAAAATTGAACGGGATGCTGGACGAGTGTTTAAGGGATGGAATGAGGGGAAGATATATTTTGCTCCCACATACAAGTATTCCTCTAACTCAGATGCTTATGCTGGTGAGACTGCCACATCAAAGAAAAAGAGGAGAACACCAGCATGGTATGTACCATTTTCAAACTAGTTTTTGACAAAGAAGCTCTGTTCGGGGAAGTGTAATTGTCAGACTTCCCTTAGAGGAAACATGGCTCTCTAATTACTTCCATGCTGCCAAAAATAAATAAAATAAACCCTGCATACTGTAGTTCTAACATATAGTAAGCTATAACTTATTAATGTTCCAGTTTGTGATTCTGTTATGTAAATGATTTGGTGAAAATTTTCTTCCAGTGGCTGCCAGTACTATGAAATTTTTTCTTGTGAACCCTTCTTTTCTTGACTTATTGAATTGCATCCTCTCAAGTAGTTGAACTTGCTCAGGTGTGACAGAATTTTGTGGCGTGGAGATGGTATTTCACAATTATCCTACTACCGTGGGGAGTCCAGATTTTCTGATCATCGTCCTGTCTGTGGAAGCTTCATTGTCGAGGTTGAGGCACTAAATAGAAAGACAAAGAAGCGCTCATCTAATACAGACATGAGAATTGGTGCTGAAGAGCTCTTACCAACGGACAAGAATAAGTGTCAAGGTACTCCACTTCTTGTTTACACAGTTTGGTCATTTTCTAAATCTTTCATATGACAAATTTTAGTATAGTAAATAAGCACGTGTGGATACGTCAAGCCCAGGACAAAGTAATGATATACTGGCTCCCATTTTCGTTTGTGGTTCGCTAACAACAACGAAAATGATTAATCATCTAACTACAGAAGTTTCTGTAACTATTCTCTCCTAAGATACCTGCAACTATCACAAGAGTCGGGCTTAAGTATTTTGAAACCTTAAAAATAAATATGAAAATGTCTTAATTACGTGCACTTTAGCCCTGGACTCAATGCATAAGACTGATTAGTATGTCCTTACTAACATTTTGCAGGCACGTCACAACATATGAGCTCTCCGAAAATAGCACAATAATGTATATGCCAGTTCTACAAAGAAAAACCTATATGCATCAAGTTCTCAAGAATCACTAAGGTTCTGCTTGGATGAAGGGTCCAAACAGGCCCTGTAGTTGTTGGCTGTAAGTCTCAGCAAAATGTCTGGGAGGATGAAGGGTAATGTCTAATTTGCATAGCAAATTGAGGTATTCTTTCCAACCGCCCTCGCGAAAAAACAAGGTATTCTTTCCAGCGAAATGGTGTAGGTCTCCCGACCCAATTAATTAGAGCTAAGTGGAAGAATAATTGTCTGAGACAGCAAGAACGCTTTGAAATGCAAAAGATTGTTTCTTCCTCTGTGCCGATTACACGGTACTTGTGTAGGGGCACTCGTGCAACCGATCAGAAGACATGATATTTAGGCCACTTGCCCAAACTATCATGTCATCTGACCGATTGTCACGCTTCAGTAACAATTGTTACATGTGTTACATATTTGGGCCACTTATACAAAAGGATTCATGTAACTGAAGCGTGGCAGCAAATGGTCACTTATAAAATGGAATTAACTAGGTTTCGAAGCCGTTCGTGTGTGCTTCAGTGAATTTGGGCCACCTCTATCTACCTTTACGAGTTGTCACCGCCGATCTAAAGCGACAAAAGTAACACACCCCAGCGATTAACACGGTATGGTCGCACGACGTGGGCGGCAGCAACTGTGGATTCGTGGCATATCGGGCTGTGGACGGCGCGGCGATCGCACGCGGCTGTAAAGGCATGGCCGTGAGTAAACGAGAAGCGCAACGCCGCAACGGCATAGGGGCTGTACGTTGCGAGTGAATGCATTATGCATGCACATGAAGCTGCAACCAACTTTTATATGGATTATGAACTGAAACTGTGTAGCAATCTTTCTGAATCATTAGGATCTTGGAATCCACTGGACTAGTGCTGTAGGATTTAAACTCTACTCTCCTTTGCTAAGGAACTGATAGATGTCCTGCAGTGCGTTTAATCCTTCATTTTATGATTATCCTGTCCCTACGTGATCGGAGGAGATTTGGGAGAAACCATTGCAACCAAATTCAGATGGGGATGGGATGGAAGAGCAACCAAGTAAACAGTTGAGGAATTGAATGGGACGAATCTTAGCATTGATGAACCAACAGCACTTGGATTGATCGGTGCCGCCGGCGTGCCTCTGCCCACAATGCCCTGCCGACCGACTATTCCAATGCTTCTTCCCCACACCGCAAGTCTCCCCAACTCCCCAAGTTCACCGACACCTCATGTGATCCCAGGTAGAAATAGCGTTAGCAGATAGATACGCTGGGTCTAGGAGTAAGCAACATGGAACGGATGAAGATATGAAGACAAAACTAACGTACGTACGTACACAACGTCACCAATTCTAGCAAAGTACACCGAGAAATTATTACAAGGAACGAACCCGAAAATGTCGTTCACGGATTGCAAGTATCATAATAACACAACCATATGTGTGGCAAGAATGAAGAAGAATCACCGAACTCAACCTCGAGATCAACAGTTTGACCGCCCAAACTCTTGTTGTTGGTCTAGAGCATCCAGGCGGCCGTGATCGCGAGCGGTAGCGCGGCAAGGGCGACGAGACCGCGGGCGGTGAAGCGGCCGGGAGCGTGGTTAGGCGACTTCGGCGATCCAGACGGCGGGTTCTCTGCAGGACGCAAGGTCAGAAGCAAAGTTAGCAGAGTAATTGACTACTTGACGACACCAAAGTGCTCCACTAAACAATGAGACTGGTCAGCTAGCATAAACAGCACACAAAGCAAGAACATCAGTGGACATTTAGTGAAACTATCCTTTATTATGCGTAGTAAAAATCGGCAGAACAGCCTACAGAATATGCAACTAAAATTAGTGGAGAATAGGTCAATTTTCTGTCTTTTCTGTTGCAGGTACAAATACTCGTTCTGAGACGTATCTTAAAACTATGGAGTGATTAATTCTACAAAACTTTTGATATGCAACTGATATGTGCAAAGTAATACTGTAATTGTACTAGCAAAAAGGACTGAAGAACCACCACAAGCTGGCAAGCATAGTAATGACTTACCAGGCATTTGTGGTCCAGTGGCAGATGGAGAGAGGCCTGTCAATGGCGCTGCAGAAGGCCCCACAGGGACTCCAAAAGCTGCAAAAAAATTTTTGCGTGTGTTACCCCAAGTTACCAGATAACCATAATTCAGCGAAATTAGAAAGGTAAATCACACCATTATGGCAGCAAAATTACATTTGGACAGGGTAACTAGACCAATTTTCTTTGACAATAATTGGGTAATCACATTATGATAGTACTAAAGCTACAGTGATGTGAGCAAATAAGGATTTTCGTTGTTCTCTTCCGCTTTAAGAAGATGTATATCTCTTCTTCTCGTAGACAGATGCTGAGGGCGGTCTCAGTCTCAACCGAGCCTTGTAAATCTCTTTGCTTTTCGTCCATGAACAGTTAAGTTACACACTCACTAGTTACGAGTATGAATCGCATAAGGACATATCGGGCAAGGCGACGGCCGGTGGACGCATACCTGCGCATGCGCTGACAGGCGGCGCGCTGAGGCGGCAGATGCCGGGCAGCGCCATGGCGCGCTTGTAGTCGACGCTGACGCCGTAGGACTCGGCGCCGCCGGCCAGCAGCTGGCAGAGGCAGACGGGGCTGGACTGCAGGAGCCCATCCAGCTCGGGGCAGCACGGCTTGTCCGGGTGCCGCGCCGTGCTCCCGCTCTGCACGTACGGCAGGCAGTCCGACATGTTGAGCACCGCGTTCATGCATTCCGGGCTGATCCCGGCCGCCGGCGCCGGGGCACCGGCGGGCGCCTGGGCGGCCGCCATCCCCACCGCGAGCGCCAGGGCCGCCACCGCGGCAAACACCCCAGAGTACCGCCGCAGCATTGCCATGAGGGAACACGACGTGCTCGTGCTAATTAAGCTTTCCTGGCGCTTCTCTCGTGCTTGTTGAGAAGTGCTCACTTGGGAGGAGTGGTGTGGGCTCTGGAGGCGGAAGTTTTGCGTGTGCGCGAGTACATGTGTGATGCGTGTGCTTATATATAGCGGGAATAGCAGTGTAGCACTCTTAGCAGATTTAGCAGATATACCGGAATAGCACAAGGTGGTTGTGAGTTGCGGTGTAGTGCTGTACCAAGCTGTACCCGACGGAGCTGCGTTTAGCTCGGTGCATTCTCGTTCTTGGACACTTGCTATTACTAGTGATAGCATTGTTTTCTGGTGGTTTTTTCTTCGTTAATTAAATGGACTAACGCATTTACGCACACCCAGATGAGTAGCTCGGGAATGAAAGCATCCAGAACCCACAAGTTTCTGCACTTTGCAGATTGAGGCGATTAGACGTGTCGTATCGTGCGGCGTCGTCCGATATCATTACTGTTATGGAATACAGAGCACATGACTGATGAGTGATGACTTGTCGATTTTCGTCCTGGTTCTGCTGGTGCGCAGTTGCACAGACGGAGCGAGCCACTGTTAAGGGAGAGAAATCCGATACTAACTCGTGAGCCTGTGAGGTGTCGTTTGTTTGGTTAGGTTTAAGGCTGGTCAAATCCAATAGCAAAACCGTGTCCGTCCGGTTGGGTCCGGCAGCCCATCCTGATCCGGACCGATCTCATCGGCTACAGGACCGCTGTTAAGACCGGCTACTCCTCATCACGAATGAATGCGATCATGAATGCGGCAGCTGCACCGTAGCATGAGCAGCAGCAGTACGCTCGATCGCTGTAGCGAAGCAGCTTGGGAACCGAAGCCATGTGTGTCGAATGTGTGTGTGTGTGTGTGTGTGTGTTGCGAGCATGAACTTTGAATGCGGCATCAATGCGGCTGCGCAGAACTGGCTGGGACAGGGGAAAACATGGCGTGTTTTAGCCTTTAGTGTGCTCCGAAAATCAGTTGGGGAGAATCGGAGGAAATCTGATCGATCGCTAGCTAGCTAGCTGGTCCGGGGACTCCTCTCCTCTGGTGGCATTGATGGGCCGTCCTTGGGCGGATGAACATGTAGATATAGTAGTAAAAGCAACGGTTTCACGGCATGCCAGCAAGGGACCCTTACAACACGACGGCGGCAGAGTTTATATAGTATCGTGGCATTCAGAGCAGGAACGAGCAGGAAAAGATGGAGCACTTCTTTTCCGGAAAGAAATAACGCTACTACTGTCACGTTAACATCGGACTTGCCTGCCTAGGCAATGCCACTGGTAACCTTCGCTCTAGGTAAGGCTGAAGAAGTACTGAGCTACAATGACAACCAGGTTTCATAGCTCCTGCGTGCCCAGAACAGCGGCTTATGTACACATCGGCCAGGGACAAGGCCCAATGGACAGAGGTATAGAGCGTTACCAAGAGTGCTGTAACATCACATGTCCTTTTTGTCTTCAAACAACAAAACATAAACCTTCAAAAATGTTACAGTGAAACCGTAGCTCGCGCGAATCAGATAATGTGAAAGGAAGCTACAAATACCTGTCTGAATTTGACTATACACCAAAGACACAGTTGGACTGTTGGATAATTGGATTAGTCAGAACTTTCAGGCTGGCAAATCTTCTTCAGACGCAATACATTGTTCAGCGTCGGCGTCCTCATTCCCAACCTTATCGCTTATTTCAGTATTAGCACCCTCATCATCGTCTTCATCAACTTCATTGTCCTCCTCACTTCCAGCTTCTCCATCACTAGAGCTAGTGCCTTGCTGATCACCATTCTCCTTAACATCAAGGCTGCTGCCTTTGGTCGTCTCAGCATTGTGCAAGTCATCCAAGTCTTCTGCAGCAATTTCACTTTCAATTTCAATCTGGTTCACCTTAACACTAGGAAACTCCAATGGCTTATCAGGCCAATCCTTGAAGAAATTGTTCAAGACCATGAATTTGAATGTGTGCAGAAGTCTATGCCTGTCCCTCTTGATATCTGAACTAAGGAGCTTCTGTAAGAGGGTTGGTTCCCTACTCTTGACCATTGCACCATCATCACCATGAGTATGGTTCCACGCCCTGGGTCTTTTAGACTGAATATCTCTGCGGTCATACCTCTGTCTTTTATTGGTTCCGTTTCCAAAACGACAATCCCTGTGTTGAGTTTTCCATTTACTTTTCCTTTCATTGGATTGAGGTTCCTTGGCTTGATCCTCATTTTCAGATAGATAGCCAGGTGGTAGTTCAGGGAGTTCAAACCCCAATTCTTTCTGCTTTGCTAGAACTTCCTTGAGTTCCTGCACCAAATTAAACAATCATACGTAAAACCAAGACCAACGTACATTATAGATGGAAATAATGGAACTGCACCACCTAAGGACATATATCCCCACAACCTGAAGTCTTGAATACTGTGGGCAAAGCTTCTACTTAGAGAACCATTTAAAGAGATCAATCCCCTTTCTTTTAAAAAATCTAAAGAAGGTATATGATGAATCATAATACTACAATGGCTTACCTGACGGCGGATCTGGGCTTCCTCGTCCTTCTTTTGACCATCTGATTGACTCTGAGACAATTTCTGCATTATGAGGTCAGCAGACAGTAAACGCTCCTTCCGTGTTGGCATGAAGTTGCTCAGGTCTAATAAAAGACATAATTATATAAACATTGACCTTGTTTATGTTGACGCTCGTAGGGTAGTTTTTCTTACGTGCTTGTACCCACTGTTTAATTTCATTTGTGTCATAAAAGATAGGAGGGCGCCTGCAAGTGTATGCTGAATCACTACAAATTTGGTAACCCAAATAGATGCTCTTTGAAGACATGAATCAGAAAAGAAGCAACAACTAGTTAACAGCTAAATATATAGCCACCAAAAAGCTTAGGATAACTCTTATTTTTTGGCTAGACCAACATACAAGGATTTAATAGTTTGCCAGATGACTATGAACCAGCTTTAATAATTTAGAATAATGGAATAAAAAGGCCTGGTGGTTAGACAGAAATATAAGCATACTAGTTGAGCAATGGAGATTGTTAACACAACCTAGCAGTTAGCGCTAAAATATGGGGAAAACCACAGTAAGTCATTTCTACTACAAACAGACCAGAAGAGGTGCATACATAAAAAACAGTAAAACTCTTTCTTAATAGCAATCACATTTGTATTTAAAAAATCAGCATTCAGTATTACATACTTTCGGCGCCCTCCAGATGCTGGACTGTCAATGGGATGTCCTCCGGATGTTGGACAGTCACTGCTTGTGAAACTGGATTTTGCTTCTCTCCAGCCGTTGCTTCCTGAAGAAATGATACAGTAACTCATGGTAGCTAGAAATACTGATAATACTGTAGGTATCAAAGGCATGCTCTTCTATCATGTAGCTAAGGTGATCAAACATGTGTGTCATGAAATAGCACAAAGCTATACACAACTGTGGCAAATAAAAAGAAGACAGGTAGAATGTGAAATGCAGTATATTCATTTGTATTTTGCTTACACTTACTGAATAATAAGCACTTAAAAGGAAGCTTAAGTACCCATAATTTTTGTGAAACAAATCACACATTAAGAGTTCAAGGCGAAGTGAACAAGCATGCTACTTGTACATTTGTAGTGGAAAAAAGAATGTATTGTAGGAACGAGTCATCGTGCATTTACATTGCTGGACACTCACAGTCCTGCTTTATTGTGATGAACACAGCTTCTCCACAAAAAATAGTATCTCAAGTTCTCAACTCTTGGTGAGGATATAGAAAAGAGGTAGTTGCAGCTTTCACTTGGTAGCAGTAAAGATATGCATGTTCAAAAGCATGAGGATCACAAAGTACAGTTTGTATGCCATAAATCATACTACCTCTTCCACGACCTTGATTGAAAGATCTCCCTCTCCCCCTTCCACCAGATGGACCAAATTGCCTTCCACCCCTACCATCTCCTCTCCCCCTTCCACCAGATGAACTAAATTGCCTTCCAGTTCCACCCCTACCATCTCCCCTCCCTCTTCCACCAGATGGACCAAATTGTCTTCCATCCCTACCATCTCTTCCAGAATTGAATCGGGATTTCTGATCTGTTGTGTTGTTCCTCTCACCATTTTCAGAGGTAACATGAGAGATGCCATCTGATTTGTTATTAGTGTGGTTTACCTGTTACAAATTCAGAGAAGCAGCAATTAAATTGCAAGGTTGTGCTGTACATCTAATTAATGCAAAAATAGTGACAAAGGCAATAGATGAAAAATCAGGTCTACTCATGAGCGTTCAGTGATGACATAGCATCTAATCAATTCCTAAAAAACATCAGTAATAATAACAGATGTGTTTACAACTATATGTTCCAAAAGGGTCAAGAAACCATTTGCACACATCTGTGAAAAGTTAAAAAGTGCGAGAAGAATTGCATTAGAATATCATGCATAAGGTTCAGAAAACTTTGCCCAAAATAACAGAAGGGCACACGGAATGGAGCCTAGTTGTGCTTATAGGGGTAGTTATTGGAAACGAGAGGCGAGTACAAATTATTCAGTAACGTGCCGCAGACTGAACATTAACGATTTGAATGCGGTCAAAAGTTATTTATGTACCGAAACATCATCCTTAGGTACCGAACTAATACCACATTGCTGTACATTATGATCAGAAAGATCTCATACCATGTTCTGCTTAACTGTTCATACTAATATTCTTTGGAAAACATCACTCGAAAGACATGAAAGCTGTACCAATGCAATACGCGACCAGAGAAAAATGCGATAAACAAGAACTACAGATATTTCCTCGGGAAAAAGAAGAATTAAGTCTATCCCAATAACCGTGTGCGCTAATACGATCCTAAAGGCCAAAACCCACCTTTAGTTCATAACCAATTGATCAATTCCAACAAACAGCAGCAAATGATTCACTCACCTCACCGCCCCTTCCACTACTGCTGTTCCGATCCTTCCCATCAGCGTTCAGCATGGGCCTCGGCGCACCAGCCCCGCCACCGCCGCCATTGCAACTGTTCCCCGCAGCGGCCATCATCGGCCGGGGCGGCCGCGACCCGCCCACCCCAGCACCGCCAGGCCGAAACGCCCCTCCGCCATTGAAACCGGCGTGCGGGCCGGGGAAAGCCCCGAACTGGTTGGGATTCGGCGGGAAGCCTCCTTGAAAGAACGGCCGTTGTTGCTGCTGCTGCTGCTGCTGGAGCGCGGCGGCGGCGAGGTAGCCGAGGTTCTGGAGCTGCTGCGCCTGGCCGAAGAGCTGCATCGCGAGGAAAGGGTTGGCCGCCGCCACCGCGGCCATGGGGTTGGCGGCGGCGAAGCCGGGGCCGGACGGCGGGAAGGCGGCGGGGTTCAGCTGCTGGTGCATGGGGAGTGCGTGGAGGGGAGGCGGGCCGGGGTCGACGGGCCGCGGGCGGTGGGACTGGGCGGCGTTGGGGCGGGGAGGGTGGAAAGGGCGCATGGTGACGTCGGGGGAGGAGGGAGGGAGGCGGGTTGGGAGAGAACTCGGGTAGGGTTTTAGGATTCCCGGGGCACGGAGGCGAGGCTTGTCTGTCTGCTGAGTCTGACCGTGTCTGCTTTCTTTTCTTACTGCTAGAATCGGTACGATTGTTTTGTGCTCCATTAGTATTTTTTTTCTTTTTCCTTTTCCTTTTTTGGGTTAATATTTTGCAGGAACATCATTTTTGTAGGTTTGCACATCAGTCTTACATTTTGGCTTGGACAGCAACTCGACAAAATAGATTATCCAAGACAAAGTTGTTTCCTGATCAATTCGGAGAGGGTACATATTGAACTTTGAGCAGACGCAATGCTATAAAACCATCCATGCAGTAATGCGATGAACTCGTACTGATCCCATGAAAATAGTAAAGGTTTACTCCCGGGCGTGGTTGAATCGTTCGCAGCAAAAGCAGTGAAGATGTTGGCTTTGGGATGCTTGCTCTCCTGTACAGCAGGATGAATGAAACTGAAACACAAATGTGAAAACCCAGCTTCAACGTACCATGCAAAAGCAATACTTGCTCCTGAACGTTATATCTGACAACAATTCGGCCGATTAACGTAAACAATCGTATGAATGGTAGAAAGAACACCCAGTACCAACATACCAAGCAAGGCGGCACCAATTCCTGAACGAAAGTAAATTCTCACAGCAATTCGGTCATTTGAAAACGTATTTTAACTACAACATATTTTTAGTAGAAGTTCATGATGAAGGACCAATGAGTCAATGGCATTGTCTTTTCAATTAAAAACTGAACTCAAAATGAAAACAGACGCAAAACCATGGGCAAATGACAAACTGGTCAAATTTGAAAGCAAATTCAGAAGTTTGACAACGACTGCCAGCCAGGGGTACAACAGGGCCAGAGGACACACAGCTCGAATTGGGCAAAAAGACTCCAGCACACCTGTTATTCAGATCTGCACATTACTTTCTGATATACAGGAGCGGAGAGTGAGACAATGAAATCCAAGATATATATCTACTGCAGTGTTCGAGCATACAGTACACCCGATGGTCCTTTTGAGTTCTGACTTCCAACCAGCGACATTAGCTTTCCCATCCATCCATCACCATCAACACCATTTTTTACCAGCATTCTCATTCAAATGGATTTCTTGGTGGAAAAGGTCCTTGATGTGCTGAGTTCCTGTTACAGGTGATCATTTAAAAGCTAATGACTGTTACAAACTATAGGAGCAGGTTTTGAAGGAGCTTACAACATGTGGGAGTCTTGTACTTGTACTTGTCCTGCCATGTACAACCCTCCTGAATTAACAAGAGAATCAGATAATATATTAACAATGAGAATTTCTGTGTTTATGTGCTCGTGTACTTTGTGTGTGAGGATCAATTTTGTATTAGCGGCGGATACCCTCAGATCCAGAAGGAATATATGGCACAGTAGAATTCTGAGAAATCCATGACTCTGTTAAGTTTCCGGAGTATTCAGCGGGAACATGAGGATCTGGCAATGTTGCTTTTAGCGAGGTCAAATCCATGAACTGAAAAGAGGACAGAAAAAGAACTAGTAAATAAGGACACAACAAAAACAAAGAAAGTTTTGGCAGCACAGAAACAACTGCATTCCATAGCAGGCCAAGAACAGAAGAATGTAAAAGGATATCTCAATAGTCCTAGGACCTTGTGTGGACTAGTAAAACTTGTTCTAAAGCACATGTTACACACAAAAGGAACAAATTAGTAGTCCATTTTATAATGTGCAAACCACAAGAAAGCAATACACACCATGTCGTTTGCTTCGATGTCAGATTCAAATGCCATGTCAAATGGGTTTGTCGATTTTCCAGGCTGAGACACCATGCCCTGCAATCAAATTCAAAAGAACAGTTAAAGGGAAAATTGATACTTCTTAGACACTTGTGGAGCAAACTGGCTCCAGTTATCCAGTAGCCCCATGAGAAGCAAATAAAGCAAAAAACAACATCACATATCTTGCCTACACCAATATATTCTAGAAAAATAAATGAAAGTAGTCAGTATAGATGAGTACAGATTATAGTAAGACAAAAGAACAAGAAATCAACTGAATTCCATGCATGCAAAAGCACGAGCATGCATTTTGGATGCCTCGGCATACAAGTCAAAACTCAAAAACTGTAACCCCTAGTATCACCTGAATAAAATATTCCCCTAGTATCTTATTTTTTGATAAATCATCTAACATTCCCTTCGTTTCAAAATGTATGGCATATTGTGACAGTCAAAGTTCATGCTTTGACTAACAATTAATCCAATAATATGTGGGTTATGTTACACAAAATTAGTACCATTGGATTCGTATTCAAAAGCACTTTCTTAGGATTGTGATTTTGTAACTATTAACAAAATATTGCAGAAGGAATTTACAGTGATCAAATTTGGACAGCCAAAATACACCCTCCATAAAGAAACGGAGGGAGTAGGCTAGATAATACTGCAGTAAACTAGACCACAGAAAAGAAAAAGAAAAAAATACACATCATATGTCAAACACATCCCTTGTATATATGAATTCATGTTAGCTTCCAATCATATTGAACTACTGTCAACCTGACAAGGATAGAAGAGGAAAAAACCTTCAACCATGGATAACACATACCAGTTGGGATTGAAGTGGTACAGGAAATGATGGTCCAGCCATGACACCAGGTGAGACATTGAAGCCGGGGAACATATCCCCAGGAGTTGACCTTTCAGGCTCATCCCTAGCCAAATCCTATTAAAAAAATGATTCAAAATGTTCAGTCTAGCCTTCTTTGAGAAATGTATTCTTTTCATCTTTTGAGTGATTAAAAGACGAGTTACACACCTGTGGAGTTCTGGATCCAACATATGGAACACTGGGTATGGTGAATTGATGAGGTGCTACTTGAGACATAGTATTGACTGTGAACAAATTATGAGGCATGCTCCCAGTAGACTCACCAAAGGCATTCCAGGACTACAAAGCGACCAAGAAAAATAAAATTCATATTGAACTTATTAAAAATATGAAGTCATAACAAACCTCACAGCTCCATATACCATATGGTGAAATACCTGGGAGTTTTCCTTGGAGACAGGAATCTTCAGCTCTTCAGCATTTAAACTCCACTGATCCATCATAGGGGGAGATGTTTGTGGCATAATGGCATTTGGTGGTGAAGTTGGCACTGTCAATTGATCAATTTCTTTGGCAGTACCATTACTTTGAGGGAATGCAGCGGGCACCTGAGCCAGCACATTTGAAACAGAAGTCAACGATCCATGTTGAGGTTTGTCAAAGGACGCCCATCCTTCATTAGCAGGCAATGGAGCTGCAGGTGTAATATGATGAACACTAGACATAGGTGGCAGTTGTTGGTCAAAGCCAGCAAACAGATCCATTGACGGAGGGGAAGAGGAAGTTGCTGATTCCTGCGAAATTGACAGACTGAAGAGATCTTGGTGCACAGGATGAGATGTAGTGACTGCTTCTGCTGGTACAGATGATGAAGGCATGATGGCCTTCTGAACCACAACATTATGCACAGTTTCTTTAGCAACATCAGAGTGACTACCTATATTAACTGCTTTATGAGAAACTGATGGGGTCTGTTGATTAAAGCCAGCAAACAGATCTATTGATGCAGCACAAGTGACAGGTTGTGGCATTGTTGACTGATCAAAGAGGTCTTGAGTTGTGAAAGCCATTGGTTGAGGTTGTGCTGAAACAGGCAAAGGCACCACGGCTTCCATGTGAACCCCACCATGTTGCACAGATTCTTGGCAGGGAGCAATTTGGCTCACTGATGAATTTGTACTGTGCTGCGAGGCATATGGTTGTGTCGAATGAGCTACAGAAGACGCCCCAGTCTGACGGTTTACAGCAGAATGTACCGGCCTTTCTGTCGGTGCATCAGGTATGACACCCAAATCAACTGATTTATTAGATGTTGAGCTACCATCAAATGATCCAAAACTTCCAGAAGAAGTTGCTCGCTGCACATAGAAAGAAGGGACATATTATGTCTAACCCACTCTACTTCAAGAACCGCACAAGTCAATAGGCAATTTCACTGGAAAGTGAAGATGCAGAGGGAAGGATAAATAACCTGTGAACGTCGACCTCCATTAATATCCATTTGTGAAGCTGCATTTGGGGGCCTATTGGATTGAGGATTTTCGGTCGATACATTTCTTGAATGGTGAACAGAAGGACTGCTGTACCCTGTATCCTGAGAGCTAGGAGAAAGCACATCATTTCTTAAGTCACCAGTGCTTGAGGCTGAAAAGTCGGAAAACCTTGACCCATAACTCTCATTAGCAAATCGATCTTCATGCATCTGATCCCGGAAACGACCTGGACTGTACAGTAAGCTGCCAAGCTTCCCATCAAAGAGTGCCCTATCCGAAGGCCTTCGAGCAAGCGTGTCAACTTGCTTACCATATCGTCTATCTTCGTATTGAAAATCATAAGGTGGGCTTTGTGAGTATGAATGATAGGAGTCAGGTCTTCTCATGTCACTTTCATTGCTCTTTACACTCTGTTGAAAAATTGGAAATCTATAGTTAGCACATAGGTGTGGTAAACAGTGAAAAGGTTTGCAGCACGATACCAAGCATTAGAAATGTTCACGGGTTAGGTGAGGGAAAATTCAATACTTCGATATCCAGAATTCCAGATCAGCACTCTTTAGACTTATATACTAACAAATTACCTCACTATCGGTGGCTGGTTTGTTGGTGGACCTCCCACCAGCATACTTCTTGTCTACATAAACAGCTCTGATAAATTCCCTTATCCTATCTGGTTTGCTGAAAAAAGGAAATAGTGGCATAAGAAAATGTAGCAGTCTTTATAGCATGTAATGCAGGAAGTGCCAATAAGAACTTTAGAAAATAACAAAACTCACCTATTGTCAGGCAACCTCATCCGTTGCCAATCCCAATCTTTTAGATAGATGTCACGTGCTCGCTGCAGTCATTAACTCCACTGTAACTCACAAAATTGAAAAGGTCACTTTAGAGGGGGGAAATAGAACGGCTCTGGGCGCATTTACCTGGTTACCACCCTGTTCAAGAGCATGCACTTCTTGGGTAGTGAATTTAGCCATTGACACTGATTTAACACGGTGAGTGAACTCACGGCTGTTATATCACACCGGGGGAAAAAATACTGTCATCAGTAGGACAAGCGTAGTAATCAAAGTATCAAACATAGCTTAACAATGCAGCATAACTTTATTGTCTATTTCCTTGATGGCAAACTGACTATATGTGGCTATGCCCAGAGACTGGTGGGGTGTTCAGTTTGAGAAATGAGCTAATCCATCACCACCTCATTCGTCATAGCCACAATCCTAATAGAAAAATGACGAATGGGATCATCCCATAACAATCATGGAATAACCTCATGATGGGCCAACCCATACAAGGATTAATCCATACTTCAAACCAAACAAGCCCTAGAATTCTAGAATCATGAAATGGAAAATTCCATATGGAGTAAGATTAGAGAGGAATACTGGAGTACACTGTGATCTTAGACTGATAACTACTTGAGGACAACAAACCACAGGCACTGCCTTATTGGAAAGCATCAAATACCACATCATATTTTCTCGCAGAAGTGAATTTTGAATATAACTGCACATGACATATATGGTCAAAGACTTAAAAGGAAGAACAGAAACGGCTAAAAATCCGCAAAGAGCCAGATACTCACTGTATTCCACTGCATGACAAGCATGTGAAGGTCCAGAAATTGGTACATACATATTGTGGCCCCTACAACGAAAACAAATATTACTTGTGTGATTCGAGTGATGTCAAGAGAATAGCATCCAACATCATCTCGAAGGGTGACTAAAAGAAAGTGTGGCCATGTTACTAAGCAACTTCATTGTCACATAACATTTAATGCAACATTGCAAAGGTAGGATTCAACAACAGTTAAGCAATGGAGTGACTTTTTCAGCTAACTAAGCAACTATCCTTTTAAAAATTATCACAAAATTAAGACCAACAACACACAGAAGTAATGAAATCATCGGCCTCTAAATAAATCAAAGAAATTTCTATTGACAGACCAAACCAGCAATCCTATATTACTTAATGGAAACAAAATTAGGAATTTCATAAACTAAAGTAACTCGGCAACGAACTACCCTATTGTCAACCAACCATAGAACCTCCCAGAACAAAATCATCACAAGTAATAGTAACGAATTTAGTATTTCCGGAGTTCATAAACTAACGAGCAATCCTCTCAACCAACAGATGCAGCTTAAACACATGAACCAACAAAAGAATAGCTCCAGGGGCAATTAAATTGGTAAATCTGAGCTAATCGCCGAAAATGCCAATCTAGCAGCCCAATTCCACAGACTCGAGTTCAATGATCCACGAACCAAAACAAGATGCACCAACAAGCTTAACAGCGAAATAGACAGGCGGGAGAGATTACCACACTGTTGCAATTGATGCACTTGCGATTGGGCGGCAGCTTCATGAGCCCCCGGATGATCTTCTCGTTCCTCTCCTCCTCCCTCCGGCTCCCCATCCCCACCGGATAAAAGCAGAAATCCCCCGGAAAAAATCGAAAATTTTACCCAAAAAATTCGGCGAAAACAGAGAGCCTCAACGGCTCGGTCCAAAATTGGCGAGCCCTAGCTCGACTGAGGCCCACGGGGAGCTACGGATTTGGGCGCTGATTGGGGATTGGGGGTTCGGTGGCCAGGGTTTACTGGAGGGGAGGAGGAGGCAAGTGGGAATGGCGGCGACGGCGAGTCTAGAGGAGAGGGATGGGGAGAAGGGAAGGCGAAGCGAGAAAAAGGCTTTGGGGATTAGTGGCTGGAAAGCCGACGGGTTCGGGGAAATTTTTTAACTTCGGAGGGATTTTAACGGCAACCTTTGCTTATTGTTTTTATCGAGTCGGAGGCGTCGTGGCGTCAATTGATTTCCTGCAATAAACCAAGCAAAGTATAGATCCGTACTAAGTAACGGTCTAATGTACCATTTCCCTTTCTTTTTTAAATCTAGAAGATGCGTTTAAATAAGGATTTGATTATCTTTGAATCTAGAATATGCGTTTAAATAAGGATTTGATTATCTCTGGTACTCTGGCACACCTTAACAAGTCACCGCTTTCGTATATCAAATCCAGCAGAACAAATGTGTATGTATATCAGTGCAAAGGTTCACATTTAGTTGTCTCCGCTTTATATATATATACACACTGCACTAAATCCTGCTAAAATTACGCACTTTCAGACTCTGATTTTAGATCCACTAATATATACTTTGAAGTGATTGATATTTTAAAAGATTCAGCAAGCAATCGAGAATTAACAAACCAAGTTTTCTATCCTTGTGTTTTGAGAAGATCTAATTTGCCTTGTTTTTCGAGAAACTCTAATCCTTTCATGTTTATTTATTTCTTTGAATTGCTTTACCTTACTTGCTTAAGCTAGGTCTTTTCTAAAAAACCTAGATGTCACGTAGAGAGATGAATAGATGTTTTAAAAATAATTACAAATTTAGCTCGATCCTAATATGAAATTAAACTAGTTGAATATTCACAAGCTCAAATTCTAAATATATTAAGCTCAACTAAGTACACTAATATCTTATGTCTATGTCAAAGTTCGTAACTTTAGAGTCACAAGCAAGCAATTCAATTTTTACATGAGATATTTAATTATTCTAGTAGAAGTATGAATTGCGAGAAGTAAAAGAGAAAAGAGACAAACGATATTTGTTCTAAAGTTCGGATGTCCATCAATATCCTACGTCTCCATTAGGAACCCAATCACTCCTGGTCAAAGGTACTCTTTTTCAAACTGTTTCCTCTCAAGGACACTCTTGCATCTCCTCAGTCATTATAACTAGCTCCTTCCTCCACTCGAGAGATGACAAATTTCACAACCACTTCACGAGCCACTCGCGCCTCTTCATAAGCTCCTTGAAGAGATCACCAAGCCAACACCACAACGCCATCTAGGAATTGTGGTCTCCAAGAGTAACAAATTCTCGAACTCTCACTCAAACACAATCGACGCCGAGAGCTCAAACTGATACAACAAACACAATCGTCAAGTACAACAGATGCACTAAACTTCCCTCACACCTCGCCAAGAGGAACTCATGCACTAGAGAGATTAGAGAGGGAGAAACAAGTATATGAGGTCAACGAATAACTCTAATGGCAATAACAACTCCCCTAAGACAGCCCAAAGTGGCTACTTATAGTCAACCCTAAAAAACTAGGCGTTGGAGAGTTCTGATCGAGGCTGACAGTTTAAACCGACTCCCCTCGAACGGTTAGAAAATGACCGTTTGAACACACTGACTCACAGAGAAGCCCTATCACCCTGAAGTCTCTGACACGCTTCCAGATACTCCGGATGGCCTTCGAGACACATCAAGCAAACCCCGGAAACTCTAGGGAACAACTCTCCAAGCAAACCAATTTTGTCTTGACTCTGGAGACTCCGAGACAATTTTTGGAGTCTCGCCAGGGCTGCTAGTCAGACTGTCCTCTAAGGCTGGTCAGACCGACCCTCCTAGAGGTAGTCTCCAGCAGCTGGTTTGACTCCACAAACCTTTAGACTATTCTTCTCTTAATTCCCTAATCAAGTTGCTTCTCTAACCTCACTTGGCCTCATTTTACATCTTATCAAGTATGGGATCGGCCAGCGACAGTCTGGATGACACTGACAGGATCGATTACTTGAGCAGCTACATGCAAAGCACACCAAACGCAGTGAGGTGCTTCATGACCAAAATCTATGCAATTTCCAGAACATGACTGTATTTCTACGTGAATACTTGAGACAACAAAAAAACAGGACTCAACCCTGATGCTCTCTTGTTCTGCAGGAATGGAGTTATGTGAGAGGCTACGTCGCCTGGGCATTCATGGACCTATTCGAGGTCCTTGCAGGATACAGGTCAAGGTACGGCCTGTACCTCATCGATTTCGCCGACGAGAGGCGGCCACGGCGTGCCAGGCTCTCGGCTCGCTGGTACTCCGACTTCCTGAAAGAACGGAACCTCTATACTGTTGTCAAGAATGGAGGAGGACCTGACCTCTATACTGTTGTCAAGAATGAAGGAGGACCTGACGCTCAAGACCGTGTCCTGAAGCTGGTGCTCGCCTGCTATTCTGCACTCACATCAGCGCATGAGAGACAAGGCATCACGAGTACATATGCCCCTGCTCCTAGCTAGCTCAATTTGAACGTGTTATGCTATGAGCAGTCAAATAAGGCACTCGGAATTCGATCGATAATAAGGTGGTTGGGGTTAGTAGTTACTACTTAGTACACGGTCTAAGCCGTGTGTCCCATGATCACGTAGGGGTGTGCCGCGAGCTGCGCGGGGGAAGTACCGATCTCGAGCCCCCGCGCGTGCAGGTTGCAGCCTCCCGCAGCACCGCGCAGGGGTGCCATGGACACGCACGCCTGGGCGTAGCATGGCTGCTGTTTCCGCTGTGCATCGCCGACGGCGACAACGTTCGGTCGAGAGTTGAAGGCCGTGTACGGCGGTGCTAAAGTGATGACAGCGAAAGCAAATCTAGTACTACTAGTTATCAGCTTGACATAGAGCAGGTTATCTCCGATCCTACGAACTGTTAACTTCGTTTGAGATGCAGTTGGAGCAAATGATGTCAGAAACCAACGTGTGAACTACGGAGTGGAAAGACGCTTACGTGCGTGTCTCATGTCTTGTTATCGGCAATATGTGTCATGCAACCATCCGAGGCACGCTCGTACAATCAACTTTCAATTATTATTTTCACCAAATTAACATGGACTATTTCAACAAAAAAAATATTCTGTAGTATAGTTTGTAGTGCTTTACCACCTTGTAAAATTTTGATAAAGTAAACTTACAAGTACATATATGTATTTTTCTGTCAGGATTTTTTTCATGTTAATTGTGTTCTGGATCCAATTTTGCCAAACAAAACGGATTGCATTGCTCGGCGTGATTTGCATACGCTGCGCTGATTAGCGCGACCCAGATAACAACAACTTTACATAAAACATAAAAAAAACTACACACGAAAATCAAAGTAAAATACACTTATAGTCCCTTAACTGTCCACTCAATTTAGTCTCTCTATTCTTAAAATACCGTTCACCCCATTTACTTATTAAAGAGGTCCATTTTGGTCCAAAAGGTGCCTTGCTGGCTTTGACTGATTACATGGTGCTTTGATCATGCCACCATGGTGTCCACGTCAGTAGGGCCCACATATCAATCATGACGATGAAGTGGATATGGGTGTGCACTTGCTTGAGCACCCCTATGGCAAGCTTCCGCGACTAGTTGTTGAGCTCCTTGATGGTGCCTTCGCAATTGACCTAGAGCTCCGTGGTGCATATCCCTGCAAACCTATGCACAACGACCAGTAGATCCTCTAGCGTCAGGAGGGCAAGGAGAAATAGGCGGGAGGAGGCTTCTATAGTTCTTGGATGCTCTGCTCCTCCCATGCTTCATTAATTTAAGGATTGAAAATAAGTAAAATTGATGGCACAAGCCCCTCACGGTGGAGGAAGATACAAGATAGCACCGGAATTGGGGATGAAGTGGAGGAAAATTATTAGGGAGTGGTTTAAGTACTCTAATATGGTTTAATTTAAGAAAGGCTTACGGAAGGAGGATAATTTCTTGTATAGTTTTGCGCCTAAGCCAAACGAGTGCAAGAAAGGGATGGGGGAGATAGAGGGAGGAAGAGGTGTACGATTCCCGTGTGATTGTTGCTCGGGAGAGGTTTAAATCCATCGTTTTAACATTAAGCTCTAGAAGCCCAACGGCAGCCGTTCTCGGCCGTGTTGCGAGGTCACTCGAACAACAGAGAGAGAAAAGAGAGAATAACGCCATATAAAAATATTAGTTGACATGTAGATTTTATGCTGACTACAAGGTTACTGTAGAAAAGTTAAATCAGCGACTATAGCAAGAAATATTTTGAACCAAAATAAACCTTTTGGCGAGTTGAGAGAGCCGACGGACATTTCGCAAGTAGAGGGCTAAACTGAGCTGATTCGTAAATTAAGGACTGCGGGTGGGTGTAGTCTTTTGCTAAAAGAAATCACCCACTCTGCCACGGAAAACCTCCAAACACAGCGCAGCCATGTCCGTCGCCGCGGCCGACTGGCTCCCGTCCGCGACCGTGACGGCGTCCGGCCGTCCGGTGCTGTCCGCCGGCGAGGTGGAGCGGCACCTCCTCCCGCTCGTTGACCTCGAGCCCGAGGAGAACCCCAGCCTCGCGCCCCTCCGCGGCTGCCTCCTCGCGCTCACCTCCCACCGCCTCATCTTCCTCCACGAGCCCTCCCTCTCCGGGCGCGCGCTCCCGCTCGCGTCCATCGTCCACCCCTACCCTCCCCACCGCAGGCACAACCACAACCCGCTCCGCTCCCTCTTCTCCTCCTCCTCTTCCTCCTCGTCGCACCACCACCGCATCCGCCTTCAGATCTCCCTGCCCCCCTCGCGATCGGAGGTCGTCGCCGTTGTCGTCACCTGCAAGGCGGACGTGGATGTGTTCTACGGGAGGCTGGTCGAGGCCATGCGCGCGAGGGCCTGGGAGGTGGCCCCCGCGGCTGCTCCGGCGAGCGGCGCCCCGGTAGCGGTGGGGGCGCGCGGCGGCGGAGGATCTTGCGATCAGGATGCCCCGTAGTTGGGGTGTCGGGGATACTGCGGATGGAGCAGGAGGCGTGGGAGAGTGCGGGGCAGAACTTGCAGGATGCCTTCCAGGATCTCAACGCCCTCATGGTTCGTTCCTCTTTGCAGCTGAGTACTGCTTGAGATGATGTCGTCATTTAGTGCCTGTAATGAAGTATAATCATCTGAGGTTGGCTCACCATGCTCTAAATGGCAACTCAATTCTTGGTAATGTTGTGTACATCCTTCCTATCCAGAGCAAAGCCAAGGAAATGATGGAGCTAGCAGAGAAAATGAGGCAAAAGCTATTGACCAACTCATCTGCTGAATCGAATTCCAACGATGAAGAGATGGGTAAGCAAGACATGCAGGATTGGCTATTGAGTGTTGGCATCGTGTCCCCTGTGACAAAAGAAACTGCTGGTGCTTTGTACCATCAGCAGCTGTCACGACAGGTAATATGTGCTTGTTCATGGTTTTCCTGCACTCATGGTGGAAGATCTCACTGGCTGTCTAGCTGAATTGGGAATAATTCATGAATTTTATAAAATCACATGCTAGTTAGACTAAATGTTTAACTGGGCACCTTATCACCATAGGATGTACGCACATCAATAATTTTCAGGATAAATTGTTTGTGCTTAACGGAAACAGTCATTTCCTTTTTCATCCAATGGAAACCTCTACTAATATTGCATAGTACTTACTGGCCTTCAGTTTTTTCATGCTGCTTAGACATGAGTTAGATCAAGGTTGGAAACCCTTTAAGGCCTTGTTGACTAGTGGGGTAAAAACATCCACAAGGGGATAACCCCCAACTGAGCTGTTAGCGAATTTGGGCTACAGGTGTTACATCACATTTCAATCCCCTTTGAGCTAGTGAAAATAATCCCACCGAGCAAAACAAACCTGCCCTGAGTTTGGGAGGAGTAACTGGAGGTTAGAGTCATTGCCTAGTCCCACACTACCAAAGGGCCACTCTTGCCGAGAAGACATGCCGCTAGGAGCCACGGCATCTATCCACAGCGCTTGAGATCAGGTCAGAGGAAGGACCTTCTGAGGCTCCTCACCGATAAAACCACGCCCATAGAAGCCGCTACTAGAAGTGCTGCCTTGAGTGCCTCAGCTGGGATCTCGCCGCCAGAGGCTTGCATTGTCGCAGATCGAAGCCGGAGGGTAGAGGAGCTGGTGTGGATATGAGGTGATTGCAAGAGAAAATGGTAGGAGTTGGCTTCACGATTACGATTTGCTACCAGAAGAACTAGCACCGCTCTAATCGCATAAAGGAAGCGCTTGCAAAAAACCGAACACCTCTCCCCCGTGGAATGGTCAGGGGTGGACAGGAAATCCACATCCCTGGGTACATCCAAACACATATTCCAGGTGGGCTAGGGGAATTGGCCCCGTGAGTATCCTCCCCCGTGTCCAAACACACCCTGAAGGATTTTCATATTTACAGCAACAAACTATAGATGCATTCACACTCTTGCTTACATATTCAGTTGGCAGGAACCCAAAAATTGTTCATGCATGCATAGTTTTCTTCTACTTTGAAAGCCTTCTTTTTTTCATCTTTCGACTTTTCTCCTTAAGCTGCGTAATATTAAGAATTAGACTTACTGAGGCTTCTTTCATCCTGTTACGTTCATCACCAGCTGGCTGACTTTGTAAGAACACCAGTTGAGAGAGCAGGTGGTATGATAGCACTAGTTGATGTCTACTGTCTCTTCAACCGTGCTAGGGGAACAGGTCTGTGCTTTTGCTGATGAATATCTATAAATGCCCTTGTGATTTGTGTTCTGAAATTGATTTTGTATTTGTTTGTAGAGTTGATCTCGCCAGAGGATCTTTTGCAAGCTTGCACCCTTTGGGAGAAATTTGATGTGTATGTATATCATACTCTTGATAATTGCTGAAGTCTTTAATTGTCTGAATATGCAAATCTAAGATGATGTAAAAAAAACAAGAGTAATCTAATTTCTAGATGTCTTTTCAGCTGGTTTTGTCACCAGCCATTGATTACGGTTTTGATGTTTTGCTTATAGATGTTGATTTGTAATAAGCAGCCCAGTAATGCTCCGGAAATTTGATAGTGGAGTGAAGGTGATCCAGACCAAGACGCATAGTGATGATGAGGTAATCCATAGCAATGATAAGTATATGTCATCTTGTATGCATATTGAATAGTGCTGCACCACATAACAGGAGTGAGCTAGCAGCCATACAAAAAGTGTGCCTACATTTGTCTCTGGGCCTGGCAAATCTAATTCCTATCGATATCATATTGTTTTAATTAAAATCATGAAAGGAATGACTGGTTCTGGTTCATGTTTTGTTAGTCATATCCACATGTTTCCCTGCAGTTGTCGACAGTTGCCTTGCACTAGCATCTTTAGCAGTAGCATATACTGATATTTCCCTGATAAACATAGGTATTTGCAAGAATCTCATCACTTGCACAAAAGCCGGATGCTCTGCAGAAGGGAATAAGCCCCAGCGATGCTGCATTTACACTGGGGATTGCACCAGCCTTAGCGAAGGAGCATCTTCTAAATGCAGAAAACAAAGGTCTTCTGCGACTACCCTTCCAAGTATTTATTTGCAAGACATGTGTTTAATTCAACAAACATGAAAAATCTAACTAATACCAATTCTTTTCTCAGGCCTCCTCTGCAGGGATATCAGTCCAGATGGATTCCGCTTCTACATCAATTTGTTTAATGAGATTGATCCCAAAAATATTTATTTGTAAGTAGATCTCTCCCCTGCCTCCCACTCGAGTTTATTTCAACTTCTAATGTGTTCCTTAGTTTATTTCAACTTCTAAGAGAGTGGTATGCACTTTATTGACTGAGAGCTTTCCAGGCCAATAACTCATGGACTATATCACACTTGGATCTCTGTGGCAACGGCAGCACATTGACACAATTTGGATCGATGGGGAAGTGTTCAGAGTTTGGCTTATTGAACAATTGATGTGAGTTTTTGCCTGAATATCCCGCCCTTCTGTAATTTACAAGGTGTAATAAATTCATCATCAGGTTGATAAATGAATTTAAGTGCGTTGTATTTATAAGTCGAGGTGAGGATTTTGGATTACTGTGCCGCATCTTGTTCAGTCAAACAAGAGTGAACCAGAGGAAGACATGTAATGAGGGCAACATTTTTCTTCGCCAGTCATTACGTACTGCGAGTCCAGTTATATCCTTATTTATTTATTTTTTCCTCTATTTTTTTGGAATGAAGTCGAGTTATATCCTGATACAAGCTGCTGCAGAAACTGATTCTCTAATTTGGTTTTGCATCGTTACATTTTGGTTGTGTCAATCTTTCACCTTCCTAGGAAAGGAAAGAAGGCCGCACATACGGTTATCGGTGTTTGCTGTGTCATGTTCTGGAGCCAATTTTGGCATTTTGCCTTCTCTCTTTTTCCATAAAGCTAGCCTCGCGCCACTGCTTGTCAACACAATACTAACTTTTACTCTAAACAGCGTATCGCGGTGGCCGTCTCTAGCTGTGCCGAGTACGGCAATGCCATCCCCACGCAGAAGTCCTAATGGTCATGAGTCACTTGCCATGATGGCATAAAGGCATATGCACCCATCACCGCGAGTGCGTGACTGGGTTCCACAAATGTTATAACGACACCGACAAGCAAACCGAAGGTGCAGAGGGAGCCAGATCCAACTGGTACTAGATCACAGCCAGATCTTAGAAAAAACAACGCTCGCATCAATATTTGTTAGCAATTTACACCATCCACATCAATGAATTGGCGACAATAAGCTATAGCAAAGCACGTCAATTTTACTACATCTCGGTCGGCACAGTAAACCTTGTAAAACCGAACAGAAACACTGATAATACCCACAAAGAAACAACCTGATACTAGCCCCCTCAAAGGAGAGCTTCTGTCTTCACAAGCACCCACACTATCTGTTGTAGAGTGTGTGTGTGTATATATATATATATCACAATATGTAAAAAGGTAGCAGTAAGTTGTTCAGATATCCAGCACGTTTGTTCCATAGAGCAGTTGTCAAAACGCTTCAAGCCTGTGCAAACAAATGAAATGGTTACACGGTCAGTCACAGGAGCTTACAGCAGAAGGCTCAAGTGTTGGGTGTGCGTTGTGCAGTCTCGTCAAGTAAGGTAGCATAGAACAGAGGCAGTGCTTGTGCGAGATTGTTCAACTTCGTTCTATGCCTAATGCAAAGCACAGACGTCCCAGCTGCATTCAGAGCTACAATAAATAGCAGGTCAAGCGGTGGGCTAGTCGCTTCGAGTGTTTGTTTATTTCATCCGGTAAGGGCCATAGCATTTGAACAAGTGCAGTCGTTTATAGAAGCATACAGCAGAGTGAAAACAAGACATTGCATGAAGGAATGACAACATGAGGCTAACATACCTTGTTGGCGATGTTGTTGGAGAGCCAGTCAAGTCCCTCGTACAACCCTTCACCAGATGTAGCACAAGTGCTCTGAATGTACCTGCACCACAGGAAATAGTTTATTTTAACACCAGCATGTGTACCTTGAGAGTTCATAAGGGCAAATAGTGACACTGACAATTATTTTAGAGAGGATAAGTAGTGTGGAATTTGCAGATGAATTTGATCAAGACACGTTTGATAACAAAACTATAAAGTTGATGTGCATTATGCGTATGCAACATTCATGATCTCCAGCCACGAGACTATAAACCATTACAGATAAATGTCTCATGACCTATATGTGATGGATAAGTCTCATGGTCTTTGTGGGGCTGGCTGAAGGACAGCACTTTAGCACTTTAGACTAGCATCTTAGACTAGCATCTTGGACTAGCATCTTGGACTAGCATAGGACAACACTTTAGCACTTTAGACTAGCATCTTAGACTAGCATCTTAGACTAGCATCTTGGCATATGCTTGGCTGGCTAGCAGCCTATAAATATGTATCCCCAACCCCTCAGGTTGGCATGGCATTGAGAAATAAAACAGAAAATTGCCCCAACTCCTAGTGTCATCCTCTCTCGATGAGTGTGAGAGTTCTGCTCCTACCAAGAGTAAGAATTCAGCGACTAACAACTGGTATCAGAGCCGTACTATCCTGTAGCCTGAGCATCTCCTGCTCATCTCCTCTCCCAACCACACAACAGCCCCAGCTGCGAGCAGCAGCTCCGGCCGCTCCTGCTCACTCCTCCCCCGCGCAGACGAGCAGCAGCTCGTCTGAAGCAGCCCTCTCCCCACGCAGCAGCCACCCGGTAGCGCGTCATGTCCGCAGGGCAGTCTCAGCGCTCGGTCGCCTCGAGCACGCGGCGTCGGCAGGAGGCCGAACTTGCCGCGGCAGAAGAACGCGAGCGAGCGGCGGCAGAGACCGCTGCGGCGGCGGCAAGGGCGTCGAGGCTGGCAGCGGCGGAGCTGGCAGCAGCCAGAGCGGAGGCGGAAGCAGCGGCAGCGGCGGACGCAGCGCGTGCGGCGGCAGCGGAGGTCGAGGCTCTGCGCAGCAGCACCGGCAGCTCCATTTCCGCTGACGACACCGCCGACGCGGACCTTGAGCTGCTAGAGAGGGACGCAGCACGAGCGCGGTCGGCGCAGTGGGTAGCCGCGCACGCCCACGAGCGTGGCGGCAGCCCAGACAGGCGCGGACGCGCTGGCGGCGCTCCTGGAGGGGGCGCGCACGGCGGTGGCGCTCCTGGGGCAGCTGCGCACGCCCACGAGCGCGGCGGCAGCCCAGACAGGCGCGGACGCGCCGGCGGCGCTCCTGGAGGAGGCGCGCACGGCAACGGTGGCGGACGGGTCAATGGAGAGCGCGACCTTCACAGGCAGCGTGGCTCTCTCTCCCCGGATCGGTACCATGGTTACCATGGTTTCCAGGCTGTTGTCAGGGACGTCGGCCCCGGCGGTGGGTGGCCTACCCTCACCAAGACCAACTACGTCGAGTGGGCTGCGGTGATGAGGGTAAAGCTCCAGGTGCGGCACATGTGGGAGGCAGTCCGGTACGGCGACGTCGACTACGACCAGGATCGACGAGCGTTGGATGCTCTCATCGCTGCAGTCCCGTCCGAGATGCAGTTCTCGCTTACCAACAAGCGGACTGCCAAGGAGGCTTGGGACGCCATCGCTGCGGCACGCATCGGCAGCGACCGCGCCCGCAAGTCCACACTGCAGGCACTTCGCAAGGAGTGGGAGAACCTGGCCTTCAAGCCAGGTGAGGACGTTGATGACTTTGCTCTCCGTCTCAACACTCTGTTGCAGAAGATGGTGCAGTTCGGCGACGACACCTACGGCGAGGAGAGAGCTGTCGAAAAGCTCTTCCGCTGCGTCCCCGAGAAGTACAAGCAGATGGCTCGCTCGATCGAGTCTCTGCTGGATCTCTCCACGATGTCGATCGAGGAGGCGATAGGTCGCCTCAAGGTCGTCGACAGCGATGAGCCACAGCCTCTCTCGGGGCCCATCACCACTGGCGGGAAGCTCCTTCTCACTCGGGAGCAGTGGGATGCCCGCCAAGGTGACCGGAAAAAGGGGGAGCCTTCTTCCGCGATAGGCGGCCGCAAGCGTGGCAAGCCGCGCAAGGCGCGCAGAGACGCCCAGGCCGGGGCGCGAGGACGTGCCGAGGGCGATGCCCGCGGAGGCGCCCAGGGCGGCGCTGCCGGCAAGCACAAGCCGGCACGAGACGACACCTGCCACAACTGCGGCCAGCTTGGCCATTGGGCCAAGGACTGTCGACAGCCACGACGCGGCCAGGCCCACGTCGCACAGGCGGAGGAGGAGGAGCCGGCTCTGTTCATGGCACATGCAAGCATCGAGCTACCTCCAGCGGCACCGGCCGCAGCGGCTCTCCTCCACCTTGACGAGACAAAAGCACACGCCCTCCTCGGCGACGGCTCCGGCAATGACAAGACCGACGGGTGGTGTCTCGACACCGGCGCCACCCATCACATGACCGGTCGACGGGAGTTCTTCACCAAGCTTGACTCTAGCGTCCGAGGCTCCGTCAAGTTTGGGGATGCCTCTGGCGTGGAGATCAAGGGCGTCGGCTCCATCATCTTCACCGCCGTGTCTGGTGAGCACAGACTGCTCACCGAAGTCTACTACATCCCCGCGTTGAGGAACTCCATCATCAGCGTGGGACGGTTGGATGAGAACGGTTCGCGCGTGGTAATTGAGGATGGAGTCATGAGGATTTGGGATCGCCGTCGTCGCCTTCTTGCCAAGGTAACCAGAAGCGCAAATCGACTCTACATCCTCAACGTGCAGGTGGCACAACCCCTCTGTCTCGCTGCTCGTCGGGACGACGAGGCGTGGCAGTGGCACGAGCGCTTTGGGCACCTTCACTTCGAGGCCCTGAAGCGGCTCAGTGCCACGGAGATGGTGCGAGGCCTGCCGTGCCTCGACCATGTGGAGCAGCTCTGCGACGTCTGCGTGTTGACGAAGCAGAGGCGACTCCCCTTTCCCCAGCGGGCGAGCTTTCGAGCCAAGGAGAGGCTCGAGCTTGTGCATGGGGACTTGTGTGGCCCGGTGACACCGGCCACACCGGGAGGACGACGCTACTTCCTGCTGCTCGTCGACGACCTCTCCCGCTACATGTGGGTGATGGTCCTCGGCAGCAAGGGAGAAGCTGCGGACGCCATCAGGCGCGCGCAGGCTGCCGCGGAGGCGGAGTGCGGCCGCAAGCTGCGCGTGCTGCGCACCGACAACGGCGGCGAATTCACGGCGGCTGAATTCGCGTCGTACTGCGCTGATGAGGGCATTCAGCGCCACTACTCCGCGCCGTACAGCCCGCAGCAGAACGGCGTCGTCGAGCGGCGCAACCAGACGGTTGTGGGGATGGCTCGGGCCCTTCTCAAGCAGAGGGGGATGCCGGCTGTCTTCTGGGGAGAGGCGGTGGTGTCGGCCGTCTACATCCTCAACCGCTCGCCTACCAAGGCACTCGACGGCAAGACGCCGTACGAGGCTTGGCATGGGCGCAAGCCGGCGGTCTCCCACTTGCGGGTCTTCGGCTGCCTCGCGTTCGCCAAGGAGCTTGGCCACATCAGCAAGCTCGACGACAGGAGCACTCCGGGAGTGTTCATCGGCTACGCGGAGGGCTCGAAGGCCTACCGCATCCTCGACCCGAAGACACAGCGTGTGCGCACGGCGCGCGACGTTGTGTTCAACGAAGGGCGAGGATGGGCGTGGGACAAGGCGGTGGACGACGGCTCGGCTCCGACGTACGACGACTTCACTGTCGAGTACGTCCACTTCGAGGGAGCTGGGGGAGTAGGCAGCTCTTCTTCGACGAGCGCGCCTACCCCAGTCCCCGAGCCTCCATCGACCCCGGCGCCTGCTACAACCGATAGCACCACACTCTCCAGCCAGGACCTCGGCTGCGATGAGTTCTTCGCCGGCTCCACCACAGCCGGCAACGCCACGCACTCCAGCACCGACAGGCACCTCTCCGGGCACGTCTACTCCACCACCCGCCCGTGTCGAGCACAGCCCGGTTGAGCTCGCTACTCCGCTCTCTCACGACGAGGAGCGCATCGACGCGTACCACGACGGCGAGTCGCTGCGGTACCGTACGATGGAGAACCCTCTCGGTGACCAGCCGGTGCCGGGACCGGTGCCTCACGACCTGGAGGCACAGTTGCACCTTGCGTGTGACGACGGCGAGCCTCGGTGTTTCATCCCTCTTCAGCTTGTACACCCACTTAAGGGTGATCGCGCGGTGACCACGAGGAAGGTCAGCAAGCTCCCAGGTGCGGTTCTTCTCAACCGCATCCATCTCCAACTGCATCGCGGCGCGCCATGCCTCAGCCGAGAAACACGCGGCATGGCGCGCCGCGATGCAGTTGGAGATGGATGCGGTTGAGAAGAACCGCACCTGGGAGCTTGCTGACCTTCCTCGTGGTCACCGCGCGATCACCCTTAAGTGGGTGTACAAGCTGAAGAGGGATGAAACCGGCGCCATTGTCAAGCACAAGGCTCGCTTGGTGGCACGAGGTTTCGTGCAGCAGGAGGGGGTCGACTTCGACGACGCCTTCGCTCCCGTGGCACGGATGGAGTCCGTGCGACTCCTCCTTGCGCTAGCTGCCCAGGAGGGCTGGCGCGTTCATCACATGGATGTTAAGTCGGCGTTCCTTAACGGCGACTTGAAGGAGGAGGTCTACGTGCACCAGCCGCCGGGATTTGCGATCCCCGGCAAGGAGGGCAAGGTGCTCCGCCTGCGCAAGGCCCTCTATGGCTTGCGGCAAGCACCGAGGGCGTGGAATGCCAAGTTGGATTCCACGCTAAAGGGGATGGGCTTCGAGCAAAGCCCGCATGAAGCGGCCATCTACCGACGGGGCAGTGGAGGAACTGCTCTGCTGGTAGGTGTCTACGTCGACGACTTGGTGATCACCGGCACCAAGGATGCGGAGGTGGCGGCATTCAAGGAAGAAATGAAGGCCACCTTCCAGATGAGTGACCTGGGGCCTCTCTCCTTCTATCTGGGAATCGAGGTGCACCAGGATGACTCCGGGATCACGCTCCGACAGACCGCCTACGCCAAGCGCGTCGTTGAGCTAGCTGGGCTCACCGACTGCAACCCAGCTCTCACTCCGATGGAGGAGAGGCTGAAGCTGAGCCGCGACAGCACGGCGGAGGAGGTGGACGCTACGCAGTACCGGCGTCTTGTGGGGAGCCTTCGCTACCTCGCCCACACACGGCCGGACTTGGCATTCTCCGTCGGCTACGTTAGTCGGTTCATGCAGCGACCGACGACGGAGCACCAGCAGGCTGTGAAGAGGATCATCCGCTACGTTGCGGGGACTCTCAACCACGGCCTCCACTACCCTAGGTGCCCTGGGGCGGCACACTTCGTCGGGTACAGCGACAGCGACCACGCCGGCGACATCGACACCAGCAAGAGCACGAGCGGGATCCTCTTCTTCCTCGGCAAGTGCCTCGTTAGCTGGCAGTCGGTCAAGCAGCAGGTGGTGGCCCTGTCCAGCTGCGAGGCCGAGTACATAGCAGCCTCCACTGCCTCGACTCAGGCGCTCTGGCTTGCTCGTCTGCTTGGTGATCTCTTCGGCAGCGACACTAGAGCAGTGGAGCTCAGAGTGGACAGCAAGTCCGCTCTGGCCCTGGCAAAGAACCCCGTTTTCCATGAACGGAGTAAGCACATCCGGGTGAGGTACCACTTCATCCGAGGCTGCTTGGAGGAAGGGAGCATCAAGGCGAGCTACATCAACACCAAGGACCAGCTTGCGGACCTGCTTACCAAGCCCCTTGGGAGGATCAGGTTCCTTGAGCTCTGCTCCAGGACCGGGATGGTTCAACTTTCCCACAAGACGACGCACAAGACTTAGGGGGAGAATGATGGATAAGTCTCATGGTCTTTGTGGGGCTGGCTGAAGGACAGCACTTTAGCACTTTAGACTAGCATCTTAGACTAGCATCTTGGACTAGCATCTTGGACTAGCATAGGACAACACTTTAGCACTTTAGACTAGCATCTTAGACTAGCATCTTGGCATATGCTTGGCTGGCTAGCAGCCTATAAATATGTATCCCCAACCCCTCAGGTTGGCATGGCATTGAGAAATAAAACAGAAAATTGCCCCAACTCCTAGTGTCATCCTCTCTCGATGAGTGTGAGAGTTCTGCTCCTACCAAGAGTAAGAATTCAGCGACTAACAATATGATCCTGAAATAAGGATGCTCCCTAAATTTGATTTGGAGATACACTATATGTACTTGCAAAAAAAACTTACGATATAGATGTTTACAATTATCAATGCATTCAGTATAGACAACCTGAAAAATTGCAGAACACCAGGACATCTATGACCAAGTTATTAGAAGGTAAAGAGCTTTTGAGCTATGTGTATGGAATTCCTTACCAGTGCCGCTGCCGCAGGGAGTGCAGACCAAGCTTGTCAGTGATCTCAGCCGCATTCATGGCATTAGGAAGATCTTGTTTGTTTGCAAATACAAGAAGCACAGCATCGCGCAGCTCATCCTATACCACAGAATGGTGCCCCGGTAATCAGGAATTAGTTGATACTGAATGGAAACAGGAGCTAAATTTCTGTCAGTAAGTCCTTAATAAATAAATCACGGAACACAGAAAAAAAATGCTTGGAGCCATATGCTTGTCTCATAAACTGCTCATAGGACTCCAAGAAACTTGTTTGGTGAGCCAACTTATATTTATTTATGACCGCACTATTGTTAAACCAAAACTTCATATTACCATATATAGAGAGGGACACGGGTATTTGCAAACTGGAACACTTCGGGACAACTACAACAAAATTAGTACATTACCTCATTCAACATCCTGTGGAGCTCATCTCTGGCCTCAACAACACGCTCCCTATCGTTGCTGTCAACAACAAAAATGAGTCCCTGCGTATTCTGGAAGTAGTGCCTCCACAGGGGCCTGATCTGTTTTGATATAGAGAATAGTAAAAGATTAAGCCCAAGGCGCAAGTTTATGACAACAGAAGTATTATGGAGCTTAAAAGTAATGTAAAAACAGGTCCTTCCCCCCTAAGGGGAAGAAACAGATTAACAAACGATAGACATGATTTGCCCAGACTTTCTTACCTTGTCTTGGCCCCCGACATCCCAAACAGTGAAGCTAATATTCTTGTATTCAACAGTTTCAACGTTAAATCCTGCAAATTTCCAGAATAAACCAATTTTATTGATGAAAAGTGAGATTCAACCGGTAGTAACTGGCTATTCCTATTTGCTTTACTTATGTTTACAAAATTGAGATGCAAGACCTATCGTCTGGGTTTGCTACATGACACATAATACGAACATGTCATTTTTGCCATTCACCCTCGCAACCGAGGTAACATTACAGGAAAAGTACTCATTGATATGATTTAACTGCATGCTGTAAATAAATGTACTCAAAAGTATCTCCCTATAACTAAGACAGCACGCAAAGCAGAAGCGGATGATGCAGAAAGCGCTTACCGATGGTCGGGATGGTGGTGACGATCTCTCCGAGCTTGAGCTTGTAGAGGATGGTGGTCTTACCGGCGGCATCGAGACCGACCATGAGAATCCTCATCTCCTTCTTCGCGAAGAGGCGGCTGAACAACTTGGTAAACGTGAGCCCCATTTCTCCTCCTGCTCCAGAACAAAGAGCAAAAAACAGGAGTTTTAGCCAGCCCCACAGATCTACACAGACGATCCACCCGCTTCTCTCACACACACTTGTGCCCAAGCAACTGGATTACGACACACAGAATTCAGCGAGGAAATGGATGGAGCCCCAGCTACGAGATCCGGCTCGCCGATCTACCAGCGGCGAGCGCAGGGCGCGGGACCGAATCGGGTTCGTGAGCATCTAAAGCAGAGAACAAAAGGCACAAACAGATTCGCCAACACTAGCGTGGAAGCGACGCTGCCGCATCACGCGGTAGCGAAAAAACTTCCAAGCCTCAGTTCCATGGAACGGTCGGCCAGATTCACGTCATCCACCAACAATATACGACGTGAACCAATCGAATCGACCGAAACCATCAGATCCGCGGGAGAGGCTCGTGCAGGTAGAGCTAAGGCCCTGGCACTCACCGTGATGGCGACGACGCCCTCCTCCTCCTCCGCGCTTCGAGCTCTCTCCGCTCCGCGGGCTCCTGATCTCGGCGGAGACGGGGGGACCTGGAGCTTGGAACCGCACGAATGCAACACGAGAGGCTGTGGCTGCGGTGCGGTGCGGTGCTGGTGCGGACCTGGCGGCTCGAAGGCGGGGCTATATAGAAGAAGGGCGCGAGGCACCTTCACGTGGCCTTTGCACCCCGCCCGGTCGCGCGCATCCATCCGCACGGACCAACGCTCCCTTCCTCCGATGCGTCGACTGGTGTGTGGGGATTCTGTCAGTATGGGGCTCGTCGTCTCTCGTGTCCGACGATCATCGGAGTAGTCTATAAACTAAGTACACTAGTCGTCAACCCGTGCATTTGCACGGGCTATGGCCAAATATTTTTATAATTTAAATGAAATACGGTAAAGCGAAAGATTAAAATTTAGTAAGAAATCGATCGAGATAGATTATCAATCTGGTTGGAAAGTTGGAGTGAACGAAAACACATTAGAAAGGCTAGCACGATAAAAAGAAAGATACTAATAAATTGCATTAATAACTAATATTCAAATTATAAACTAAACTTATCAAGTAGTATGAGTCATAGGTGCATTATCTTTCGACAACCTCAAATCATATGAAGCAACAATTTTATCCTTGGACAATTTCTATCATCATAGTCTTGTTGTAAGTAGCGCCAATATGAAGCTGTTGGAACACTATCACCTTGTGGAACATGTACTCGGTGGAGCCATTCACGTTAACCTATGGCTTGTTTTGCATGCCTGGCTGAAGCAAATTTCGTGGAAGCTACTTGTCTTGCTCTTTTTACACATAAATCAAGACTGGTAGAGTCATAAAGTTTTGTCTTGCGCCGGTCCCTGTCTAGCACGTCCTTTGTACTCCATATGGCTTGGTATGTATGCATCAAATAACACACTTCGATGGAACACATCGAGATGGTGGACACTGCAGCCAAGAACATCAGCACCATCGTTTGAGTAAGTGATCATTATGGCTATTATCTACCTCTCTCTATGTAAATAGATGAGGTGTTGGAAATTGACATGATCTCTGACATAAATTCTGCACCGTTACTTTTTATATGTATATGTTAGGAGAAAATTTTGAAAATATATATTATGAAAATAGTGACAAATATTATGAGTTAAATTTGGCAAAGTTTGACCGCACGTTTTCTAAAATTTCGTGTATTTATAATTGGAGGTAATATTTTTATTTTCTTTTGTATGCATTTCTTTTCTTCAGACGAATATCACGTGATCATGTTATAGAAGTAACAAAAGGAAACTCGCGAATAGTGTGATTTTTACATCATATAAAAAGGAGTCCCAAGCATAAGACGCTTGTTTTCTTCCTTCAATTACAGGACAGTTTCTTTAAGCACAAAAAAGAGCCAATCCACTATCCATACGCGAGTCCAAGCGTAGTACGACTGCTCTGATTTTTCTTTCCTTCACGTACGGGACAATGGATTAAATCTCTTCTCTGCGATAAATCTCCAGGTTTATAACTTAGGCCAATTCTGATGGATAGCTAGAAAATTTCTAGAGAGTAGAGAGTTTGTAATTAATATAGTAGTAGTAGATAGATTAAGTTTTTCTGTAATCTGATTGTACTTAATATGGAGTCTTTCTGTAATCTGATCGTACTTAATATGAAGTCTTCTGTAATCTGATTCATTATAACTTGGCCCCACCAGAGATGGATGGTCAGATTTTTTTTCGTTTTTCTTCGATTAACGTGAAAATTTCTAGAGAGTCTGTAATTAATATAGTAATAGATATACACAATGCAGTAAAATAAAAAAGACATAAGATACAAGAACAATCTCTTTTATTTATTATTTTTCTCAACAACTAATTACACGTGATGAATGAGCATATAGGCTAATCAAAGTTTAGATAAGAACCCACTGAGACAAAGTGTCATCTCTCCAGAAAGGGTGTAAACTCTTTTTGATAATTTGCTTTAACACTTTCCCTTCGACGTTTATCGCAAGATACGCATGCCTCATCAAAATTTTAAAAAATTAAATGAAAAAGTTTGGAGAAAGACTGCATTGCACACGCAACTTCGTATTGTACTAGTTGCCTCATTAAAAGCCTTACATATGAGAAACTTTGGTAAAAACTCATTGAAGAAAAAAAAGTACAACTATTGATTCAATTAATCTGCCATCGATAAATTGTGAATTATGCTCCTTGCAGTGTTCTGCATTACCACATATTATTCTAGTTATATTCCCATGCAGGGGTTTGCTCTGCCTGGATATACTTAAAATTCATTTTCAAGCTAACTTCTTCGGGAGTTGATATTTCAATCCACATCCTTTCAATTTTTTGAACTTGCATGGTTAAAAATATGATAATTAATGTTTATATGTATTTGCTCTCCTTCAAGATAGCATGTTTACCCTCTTAAGGCTTCCAAGCCTAGAGTGCTAGCAGATGTGCATTAGGTTGGTTTATAAATGAGTTGCAGATTTCATCTACTGTAACTTTCTGTAATCCAAAACTTTTCAAATTATGATATATACAATACTACATATAACTCATAGATACACTTCATTCACTTTGAGAGTTTACATCTTTATTTTGATGAGAGAGAGAGAGAGAGAGAGAAAATCACTACACAAGTTATCTAGAAATCTATGTCTATAATACATATTGTCTTCCACATTATTTACCTTTCTTTCCCCTTGTCATGTCATTTGTAAAATTTAGTTTGCTTCTAGAGCAAGTACTACTATCGCATGCTGCTAACATACAATATTCGTTTGGCATGCAGGTCCAGATACTTAGTAATTCTCTAGCTGGAGAAATACTTGTATAGTGGAGGAATATCAAAAGTAATAGCCTACACGATCTTTTTCAAGGATCAACATGCTCGATTTTAGCCTTATTGGATATCAAGAGCATGAAGGTAAGGATTCTACTTCAAGCAAGAGTTGCTTGTGGCAACCAGTTCTATCATTACCTATCATGTACTCTTATTCAGCAAGAGGAAAGATAGAAAAGATGCCGCTTTAGAAAGATTGTTATTAAACACGAGATAAAATTCATAAGTCTGCGAGACATTCATCATTATAAGTATATAGTTTGTTCTTATAGAGCTTACAACCATGATTCAAAATTCAAACTGTGGGTATACATTGGCAATTAAGCGGATGCTTCGAGCACCAATAGTGGTGTTTATGAAGGGAGCTTCCTTCTACGTTTGGTACTTGCCATAAATTTGGTGAAGATTTATGAGGTGTTCAGTGGTCCTGCAATACCTAGAGCAGTGTCCCCTCACACCGTGTTTATTGCAAAGCTACTGTTGATTTTCTATAGGACGTAATAGTTTTGAGTTTTCCTCTCAACATCATGATTTCTTGCACTCAACATTCTCCTTGATAGAATTGGACATTTTCTTATGTAAATGTAGCTATTTGGGGATCTAGATGAAGATTTAGGTTGCATGACCGATTTATTCATATATTCTTTTAGAACTAGAGAACGTATCAAGTCAAAAATGTTGTATACTTTCTGGCACACAAGCTCCTTACCATTTCAACATTTTTCACATGCATAGTGGAAATGGTATTTCCAATCATCTCTTCATTTGTGACTTCGTGATCAATTCTTTCAAGTTTGAGATAAGACTATACACGGCAATATTATATTGAGCAACAAACATAAAGTCTTGGAAGCGAATATTATTCTATTAGTAAAGTAGTATTTATATGGATCACACCAATTCAGGTTGGTGGTAACGCATTTTGAACGTTTTCCATAGAACCTTTGGGTATCTCTCCATCATGTACATAATTTTTTAGTCTCTGAGAAATACAATTCCTCAGGATTGCTAGTACCGTAAGTTGTCCTTCCTTGAAACTATAGTTTCACCTCCGGGTGCTAGCATATTAAGGACGTGAGATAGATCTAGCGGTGCTTCCATGTTAGGGTCCCAAATTACACAATCGTCCTCTTAGGTAACCTCCAACCTCTTGTTTAGCATAGTCTAGCATCTTACATTATTCATATAATTATTTCAGAAGCTTAATACATGTAAACATGTGTAAATTAAACACCTTATAACGGTTCCATTATTTTTATGTATTTTTAAAATTTACTGCTAATTTTCAAGAGTTGAAAATAATATCATAGTTATGGTTAATCAAAACAGTAAACATAATACTAAATACATAGAATAAATAACAATGAAGTTAAACGTGCTTTAAATGCAAAAAATATTTAAAATTCCGATTCCTGAGACCTTTTAGCTGCTGGAATATGAGTTTTCAATAATTTCTCACAATTATACACCACTTTTCGGTTCTGAGAAAATTATCGCGTAATTACCCAAAATACAGTGCCTATCTACAAACATTCCAGAACCGGACCACTTTTGGTCCAGCCGCACGTTCCTGGGCCGCTACATGGGCCTCAGCACATTCGGCCGTTAGGCCTGCACCGCGCCACACGGTTGCCTTAGCTGCCCAGCCCACCACACGAACTGCCCCAGCCCGTTAACGGGGAAGCAGCGATTAGCATACCTCAACTGCCCGAGCGGTGGTGGCGGTCGCCGCTTCGTGCGGCGCCGGGTGCAGCTGCCATTGCACCGGCGGCCGGTGAAGCAGGCGCAGCTGCCGCAGAGCGGCGGGTCCGACGTCGTGGAGGACGACGCTCGTGCGTTCGAGGCCGGCGGCACGCGGCACCGAGCGTGCGGAGGCCCGGCACGGCGGAGTGCGTGCGGTGAGGCGTTGCCGTGCCGTGCACCGATACGGTGGCGCCGGACGCGGAGGCCGCAAGCGGGCGGAGGAGCGGCATGACGAAGCTGCTCTCAGGTGGCGGCGGATCGGCAGAGTGATGCGCAAAGGCCGATCGTGTAGCCATGCGGAGCCGGCGGCCATTGACCGCTGGACCGAGGCGAGTGGGCGACGCGAGGTCGACGACCACGGCGTGCAGGCGGCGGACAGCGAGCACAGGCGTTACGCCCGGCCGGCACGCGCCGTTTGGGACACGGTGAGGGCCGGGCGCAGGGCGCCGGCGTGCACGTGACCGTGGCCAGCGTGTGCCGGCGCGTCAGCGGGCGTGCTGTGCGGCCGCGGCCTGCTGTGCGTGTGCTGGACGCGGTGGCCTGTGGGGGGCACATCCCCATGCAGATCGATGCGCCGCGAGCAACCGATGATGTGTGCTGGTCATCGGTGCGGCGGCTCGTACGGGAGCGACGTGCCGCGCGGGTGGCAATCCAATGAAATTGGATAGTCGGGTGGTGCCCGCGTGCATGCGCGCGGCTTCCAGCCGTGGCTGCTGGCCGCTAATCGGCATACATACAGCCATGCATGCAATCGATTGACTAGAAAAGGTAATCAATGCATGAACAGATGAGTCGGTTTGCACGCGTTCATGTGTACTTCGATTGATCTATCGTAGATCGGTTTGCATGTGTTTACCTGCACCGATCGATCTTTTGGCAGATCAACTGATTTCATGCGTGCGTGGCCGACGCGGTCGTGCGGGGCCGCGCGTGTATGCGGACACAAATTTTTACGAGTGCAATCATTAATTCCTCGTTACAATTAGCATAATTTTATTGATATTGTGTCGGCGACTTCATCGATTATGGTGGTTTGAGAATTTTGTATACGAAAATATGCTTCATGCAAATATAAGATTTGAATTTAGATTACGAAATCATATAAGAAAACGATTTAAATGAAACAAAATCAATCCATTAGATGTGTGATTACATTTTTAACCGTATAAAAAAGACTTACAATTAAATTTAAAGAAAACTTCGTACTGATAACACGTTGTATAATCATTGATGGACGATTAGGCCAAAGAGTCTCTGACTCAAGGTAACAGTGGAATCGATCAGATTCGGTTCGATCTTAGCCGCACTGCGTTTTCATGTCTCGGACGTTGGAAAAGCCAGTTTCGTTTCGGTTTGGGTTGGTGCCGTGGTGTAATGGAACACGTATGATCCGGCCCAGCCGGACCTTCCAGTTTTGTTGGATTTGTTCGTCATTTGTTAGTTCCGTTATTGTGTGGTTAGTCTCAGCTTACTTTTTGACAGGCCGTCAAAGTACGGTGCTACTCTCGATAATTTTGCCGGTATGTTCTAGTAGCATATACTGAGAAAATTAATTGGAAAACGAAGAGGACCGGATTCACCGGTTGCAAGTCGCAAAAAACATGGCTCAGCTAGCTTCAATAAGAAGCTAACTTTTTTTTTAAGAACAAGTCTTAGTCGAGTTGGCGATTTCAGAATGTCTAATTCAAGGCATCTTGGAAGGGCCACCAACAAACTACCACCGCATGCATGCTGGCTTAGGGTGCGTTTGGTTCGTGGGCAAGGTAGGATGGGATATGGCCATCCAATTTTTTCTAGATGGGATGATCCATTGTGTTGTTTGGTTGAGAGGATTGAGAAGTGGATGGGATGGCCCCGTCTGGTGTTTGGTTAAAATGGGATGGATCCAACTGGATGAGCAACTGACATGCGGGGTCCACATGTCATTGACATGGGTCAATCTTTTCCCTAACCTCCCTCCCTCTCTCTCTTCATCCTCTCTTTCTCTCACCGGCAGGGCGCTCGGGCGGTGCAGCCGAGCTCGGGGCGGGGGCCGGCAGGCCAGCGGGGCTGCAGCGGAGCTCGGGCCGGAAGCCGGCGGGGCCGGGCGAGGCCGGGGCCGGCGGGACCGAGGCGGAGAGCGGCGAGGTCGGGCGGGGCGGACCGAGCTCGGGGGGGCGGCGGACCGAGCTCGGGCGGGTGGGCGGCGGACCGAGCTCGAGTGGGCGGCGGAGCTCGGGCGGCCTCGGGCGGAGCTCGCGCGGCCGGCGGAGAGCGGCGGGGCGGAGGCGGAGATCGGGCGGGGAGCGGCCGGCGGAGAGCGGCCGGCGCGGAGGCGGAGATCGGGCGGGGAGCGGCCGGCGCGGAGGCGGAGCACGCTCGGGCGGCCGGGGCGGACGAGCTCATCCGACTTTTTTTGCCGTATAGCCTCATCCAGCATTTTAAGGGAATATTCCCTTGGGTGGATATCCCCGTCCATCCTCATCCCTCAAACCAAACACGGGATATCCACCAAAAAATGGGATGGGATGGCCCCATCCCACCTCATCCATGGAACCAAACACACCCTTAGCTATGACCAAATCTTTTGCTTACAACCGAAAGCTCTTGCTCCAACCGGACATATCTCACGTTCATTTCTTTATTAAAATACTTGCACGGTTTCTTATATAATTATATGAGAAATATTTTTAATTTATAATTTATATAGATATATATTATTATATTATTTGTAAGATACTTAAGTTACTGTCGGTTCGGCCGATTGTACATAATATTAGGCTAATAGTATAATTAAAGTTTGTACCTCTAACGGGTTGGTCGTTTTGTACGTGATATTAGATAATGCGTGAAATTAATCTAGCTCACTATATCTAGAAGTATGGAAGTATATCGAGATGGACTCCTGAACGTTTGTACTAAGCCGATAGATTGTTTATACATGACATTAGTGATTAGATCACTTGTAATTGAATTTTGGATCATTAGCCAATTATTGCTATGTTATATTTGATCAATATACGGAGTTAAGGTCCAAGTCGCCGGTTGTTGATATTATATCAGTATGCAAACTTGAAGCTCTTACAACTTTCTCATGAGATATTTTTTTTTGACGAAAAACAGCAGCGCTGTTTTCTATTAATTAAGAAGAAGCAAAGAACAACACACAAAACTCTATAAAAAAAACAGAAAAGAGAGAGAGAGATCAAAAAGCTACACGAGAGAGAAAAGAAACAAAAGAAACAAAAGAAAAGAAACGAAACTACGACGCGTTCATAAGCAATGCATCCTTAAGTCCAGCCAAATTCCAACTGTTTAGCTCTTAGTCCAGTCATGAAAAATTTGTGTTGTGGATCCAGCTCTTCCCCCACAAGCTCCTCTCACCGAGCAAGACCCAGTTGAAGCTGATGTGCATGGTCCACCTCCTGCGGCCCAAGCAGCCCAACTGGATCAAGTTCAGCACACCGTCCCTGCATCTGCTTCAGCGCCCACTGCGGATGATCTGCTCAAGCAGCTAACCGAGCAAGTCACGGAAGGTGTGCTACGCCTACCCCCTAGCGCCGCCATGAGAGCCCCAAGGTGTAAACACGCCACTGCACCCTGCACTGCCAGGCGGAGCAGCACGCGTCTTGCACACAAACTGCCCACCACTCGTGGCTCAGTGCTGGTGCAGGCATAGAGGATGATCTGCAAGAAACTTGGTCTACAGTTCGAGGAACCATAAGTGTCTGATGCTGCTACTTTGTTCTCTCGCTATGCCGACAAGTTCAAGAATCCCCTCTCTACAGACGAGATTAAAGCTATCACTGATCTAGCTCTCCAGGCAGTTGCTCCAAAGAAGAAGAAGGTGTCAGAGAGAATAGGCAGCTGACAGTGGAGGAACACCAATTCAGGAACTTCCTCAAAGTTCAATGTCTAGGTCTTGCTGCCCTAGAGAGATCCATGTAGTGAGAATGGTCACGTTTCCAATGGCTTCGTGAAGGAGATATAAGCACCAAGTTTTTTCATGTCAAGGCCACAGCTAGAAGAAGGAAAGACTATATACACATGGTTGAGCATGAAGGGCAAAATGTATCTGATCAAACTCTCAAGGAAGAAATTTTTTGGGACCATTTCAACAATTTGTATGGTACTACATCTCCAAGAGACACCTGTTTAAACCTTGCTTCCCTCAATTTCCCTGCTACAAACCTGGTGGATCTTGACAGGGCATTTTCAGAGGAGGAGGTTAGAACTGCCATAATGGATATGTGCCCTGATAAAGCCCCTGGGCCTGATGGTTACACCATGTTTTTTTATCAGATATGCTGGAACATCATTAAGTCTGACCTCATGTTGGCAATTCAGAAGCTAGAATCTCAACATTCCCAATGTTTACAATTGCTCAATAATGCAAATCTGGTACTCCTTCCCAAGGTGCAAGGGGCAACAACTCCAAAGGATTTCAGGCCCATCAGCTTAGTGCATAGTTTTGGGAAAATTTACACAAAACTTCTCTCTCTCAGACTAAGACCAAAGCTACTAGAGCTGATCTCTCTCAGCCAAAATGAATTCATAAAAGGAAGGTGCATTCATAATAACTTTGTCTACGTCTAGAGCTTAATCAAGGCACTCACAAGAAAGTGCATCCCAGCTGCCATGCTAAAGCTTGACATTGCCAAGGCTTTCGACTCGGTGTCATGGGAATTCCTGTTAAAGCTGCTCCAGTTCAGAGGTTTCAGCGTTAAATGGCAAAATTGGATTGCTACACTCCTTTGCACCAGTTCCACACGCATAATTGTCAATTCTGATCTCACTAAACAAATCCACCACAGAAAAGGGCTTAGACAGGGTGACCCAATCTCCCCCATGCTATTTATTATGGTAATGGATTGCTTGAGCCGAATGTTTGAATATGCCAAAGCATCCAGGCGTCTCTCACCAATTGGGACTCAAGTTACAAAATCTCGGATCTCTTTATATGCTGACGATGTGGTGCTCTTCCTTAATCCTTCTGTCTCTGAGATGCAGTTAACTACTGGCATTTTGAATCTTTTTGGTCAGGCCACTGGGCTTATCACAAACTACAACAAGAGCTCCTTACTACCAATTAACTGCAATAATGTTGAGCTAACCAACCTTCTACAATTGTCTGGTTGCCAATTATCTCAATTCCCATGCACATATCTAGGCATGCCCTTGTCAAATAAGAAGCTCCCAAGGAATGCTTATCAGCCCATGATTGATAAATTTGCCAAGAAGCTTGTTGGCTGGAAATCCAATTGGATAACAAAAGCTGGCAGATTGACTCTAATCAAAGTTGTCTTGTCTGCCCTTCTAACCTATCAACCAATGGCTATTGATCCACCAAAATGGCTAGACAAGCAGCTCAACAAGATCAAAAGGGCTTTTCTTTGGACTGGCTCTGATACTGTTTCAGGAGGGAAGTGTCTTGTAAAATGGTCTGTTATTTGTAGACCCACCTCCTTTGGAGGCCTTGGCATACCTGACTTGCACAAACAAGGTATATCCTTGATGATTCGGTGGTTATGGCAACAGCACAACATGTGTGCCAAACCTTGGACAGATCTGCCATCTCCTTCAAGTAAGTTGGCACTTTCAATCTTCAAAGCTTCAACCAAAATTTATATAGGAAATGGAGAGGACACTTTGTTTTGGCAATCTCACTAGCTGCGGGGCTTGACCTTATGTGATCACTTACCCAATCTACATAAGTATAGTAACTTCAAGAAGATTTCTGTGGCACAAGCTCTCACAAATCGCCATTGGGTATCCTGCATCAAGCCCAACCCCAGCTTTCAAGTTTTTAGAGATTATATCTAGCTATGGACAAACACTCAAGGCATCATCCTTCAGCCAAGCGTGCAAGATTCAATCCAGTGGAAGTGGACAGCTAATGGCATCTATAGTGCTCGCTCTGCTTACCAGTTCCAGTTCGCAGGCATGCAGCTGTCGAATCAGTGCAATTTAATCTGGAAATCGAGGATCCCTCACAAATGTAAGTTTCATGCCTGGCTGGTAATTCAAAACAAATGCCTAACTGCAGAAAATTTAGCAAAAATAGGTTGGCCACATACTCCTATATGCACTCTGTGTCACACCACTCCTGAAGATTGCAATCACTTGTTCCTTCATTGTTGGGTTCTCAGAGATTTTTAGGTCAGAGTGACCTCGTATTTAGGCTTATCTCCGAAGCTTATCCCAACTACAAACCCCCGCATTGAGGATTGGTGGTTGACCTCTCTTCAAGATGCTAGAGGAAGCCGCAAGTGGAATGCCACTGTAATGCTTACGTGATGGATTATCTGGAGAGAAAGGAGCTCAAGAGTTTTCAACAACAAAGACTTGGCGGACACTCCCTACCGCTACTTCCCTAGGAGAAGCTCGGACTTCATGATCCGTCGGGAGCGCAGCACCGCTGGAGAGACGGACGAGACCATTGTGTTGATGGCCTCACTGATCCAGGCACTGGAGACCCGTGCCGGGAACATGAAGTTCGAGGCCGATACTCACGTTTTCGAGAAGAGGATACTTCACGATGAGATCGAGGAGCTCAAGACGAAAATCCCTAGAGCACCGGAGCCAGAGATAGGCACCAGCAGGCCTAAACGTCGCCGGATCAGACGTACTGCCCGCAAGTCTGTGCCTCGCCATCCCATCTTCATCAAGAAGACAGACTGGTTCGAGGAGCCCCTGGAGATACTTCCCCCACCTGCTGAGGAGCAGCCAGTAGATGACGCAGCACCTGTAGAGGCAGAGCATCCAGCACCTCAGGAGGCCTCAGAGGAGGAGCCCATGGAGGTGGAGTTCGAGGTGTCTGAGGGCACGCTCGACGACACGGCGCAGTCGAGGTTCACCCTCCACTTCGCGTCAGCCGCGGACTTTCCTGGTCCTTGTGTCTACCCTAACGGTGGACACTGTGGAGGTTATATTAGTGAGTAGTGGTCTAGTAGTTTTTTCCCAGGAGTTAGAGTCACTTATAAATAAAGAACGCTAGTTATTTTGATGTTTGCTCTATGTTGTATCGACTGCACCGGCTTGATGTGGTGTAGCGATACGTTATCATTTGCTACCTTCCATTCGTAATATATGATCTTATTTGGTCTTATTGCTTTTGCCTTGTTTCTTGGGTTAAGGGTTAAGTTGTATCCCCCTCTTCTATTCTAACCTTGCAGACATCAACAGGATGGATGCACCTCGTGGAGCACGTGGTGGAGCCCGTGGAGGCCGAGGCCGTGGCCGTGGAGGTCGTGGAGGCCGTGGTCGTGGAAGAGGTCAGCCCGCTGAAGAACCAGTCTTTCAAGAGCCTGTGTTTCCAGAGGAAGAGCAAGCACCGCAGGAAGAACCAGTTCAAGAAGAAGAACAAGCCATGCCACCACCACCGCAACCCAACTTGGAGCAGCTGTTGTTCATGCAGACACAGATCCTGCAGCAGTTGGCCGCCAACATGGCAAATCAGAATCAGGGTTTTCACCATCAGCCGCAGACCAACTTGGCAGAGTTCATGAGGACCAAGCCACCTACTTTCGAGGGATCAGCTGACCCTTTGGATGCTGATGACTGGCTGAAGGATATAGAGCGGAAGCTCAACTTGGCCAACAGCAATGGGCCAGACAGGGTCAAGTTCGCAGCACACCAGCTCAACGGTGTGGCTGCAGATTGGTGGGAGAACTTCTGCGCTGCCCACGCCAACCCCCAGGGTATCTCGTGGAATGAGTTCGCAGAAGCTTTCCGCATTGCCCACATCCCCGCTGGAGTCATGGAGATGAAAAGGAAGGAATTCCTAGAGCTTAAACAAGGGAAGATGACAGTATCCGAGTATCTGAGTCGCTTCACTTAGTTAGCTCGCTATGGGAAGGCAGATGTTGCCACCGAAGCAGATAGGATTTCCAGATTCTTGTACGGGATGAACCCTTGGTTGAAGGATTGGTTAGTCGCTCATGACTTTCCCACTTTTTAGCATCTCGTGAATAAGGCCATTATTCAGGAGAACTCCAAGAAAGAGCTTGAGGAGCACCGCAAGCGCAAAGCCCCTCATTCAGGCCAACACGAAGCAAGCAGTTCTCGCCAGAAGAGTGGTCAGCACCAGAACTTCAAGGGGCAGAATCAGAGGCAGCAGAGGCAGAACAACTTTGTTCCCCGCACTTCGTATCAGACTCCCAAGCCAAAAGTGGGAGATTTTCGTGCTAACACTGCAGGGAGGCCGTGTTTCAACTGTGGAGAAGAAGGGCATTTCGCCAATGCTTGCCCTAACAGGAAGAACACCGAACCTACACCGGTGAAGTTCAACTTGGGATCAGCAGTTAAGACCCCATAAGCAGGACAAGGGCGCGGAGTACTCCAGACCCTAGGGAGTGCACCTCGCGCATCAGGAGCAGTTGGCCATGGCAGAGTCAACCATGTCACTGCTGAGCAAGCACAAGGAGCTCCGGATGTTGTTTTGGGTTTGTTTCCGATCAACTCATGTTATAGTTCAGTTCTATTTGATTCTGGAGCTTCTCATTTGTTTATTGCAGAGTCTTTTGCTGAAAAACATCATTTTCAAACTGGGACTTTGGAATTGCCAATGATTGTGCAATCACCAGGGGGTGTGATAAAGACTGGTTTAAGATGTCCTAAAGTGATCATTATGATCGAGGGAGTAGAGTTTCTAGCAAACCTTATCTTGTTAGATTCTCAAGACTTGGATGTCATCTTGGGTATGAACTGGTTGAGTAAACACCAGTGCAGAATAGATTGTGCTAGTAGATCTATAACCCTAACCAATGCTGAGGGGATCACCATGGAATTCAAGCCAGAGCTCTCATCTCACCTTGAGGAGGCTTCCAGGCTGAATAGTCTGAAGGAGATCACCGTTGAAGATGTAAGAGTGGTGAATGAGTACCCAGATGTTTTTCCTGATGATCTACCAGGTCTGCCACCAGACCGAGAGATAGAGTTTGCCATTGAGTTAGTGCTAGGCACTGCACCTATAGCAAAGAGGCCATATCGGATGCCGGCTAATGAGTTAGCCGAGATGAAGAAGCAGATCCAAGAGTTCGAAGAAAAAGGCTATGTTAGGCCGAGTACTTCACCTTGGGGAGCACCTGTTTTGTTTGTGAAGAAGAAAGACGGTAGCATGCGCATGTGCGTGGACTATCGTGCTCTAAACGAAGTGACTATCAAGAACAAGTACCCTTTGCCAAGGATCGAGGATCTATTTGATCAATTGAAGGGAGCAGCAGTGTTCTCGAAGATAGATCTCAGGTCAGGATATCATCAGCTGAAGATCCGACCAGAAGATGTGCCCAAGACGGCCTTTGTGACTCGATATGGATTATATGAGTTTCTTGTGATGTCATTTGGACTCACAAATGCACCGGCATATTTCATGAATCTAATGAACAAGGTGTTCATGGATTGTTTGGATAAGTTTGTAGTGGTGTTCATCGATGATGTGTTGATCTACTCACACAGTGAAGAGGAACACGAGAAGCATCTTCGAGTAGTCTTGGAAAGACTAAGAGCGCATCAGCTCTATGCCAAGTTCAGTAAGTGTGAATTTTGGCTAAAACAAGTGGATTTTCTCGGTCATGTCATATCTGCCGAGGGAGTAGCTGTAGATCCAGCAAAAGTGGAAGCCGTTATCAACTGGAAGCAGCTGAAGATTGTCTCGGATATCCGTAGTTTTCTTGGACTAGCGAGATACTACCGCCGGTTCATAGAAGATTTCTCCAAGATCGCAAGGCCGATGACGCAGCTAATCAAGAAGGAAAGCAAGTTCATATGGACAGAAGCCTGTGAAGCAAGCTTTCAGGAGCTCAAGAAGAGGTTAACATCTGCACCAGTGCTGATATTGCCAGATATCCGGAAGGATTTTGAAGTTTATTGTGATGCTTCAAAACAAGGATTGGGCTGTGTGCTTATGCAACAAGGCAAGGTTGTTGCTTATGTGTCGAAACAGTTACGCGCACACGAAGAGAACTTTCCCCACACATGATTTAGAACTGGTAGCCGTAGTGCATGCATTGAAGATTTGGCGGTATTACCTCATCGGTAATCGCTGTGAGATATATACAGATCATAAGAGTTTGAAGTATATCTTTACTCAGTCAGATCTGAACCTCAGACAGAGAAGATGGCTAGAGTTAATCAAAGACTATAATGTTGGGATAAATTACCATCCTGGTAAAGCCAACGTAGTGGCAGATGCTTTGAGTAGGAAAGCATACAGTAACAACTTGATGATTCAAGAGAGCCAACCAGAGCTATATGAAGAATTCAGAAAGCTAAATCTGAATGTGAGCATCGCTAAGAACGAAGATATGTTAGAAGTCAAGACAACCCTTGAAGAGCAAGTGAGAGAAGCTCAGAAAGGTGACAAGGGCATCGAAGAGATACGTGAAAAGATCAAGACAGGAGAAGCACCCGATCATAGAGAAGATGAGAACGGAGTCGTTTGGTTCCGAGATCGCTTGATGGTGCCAGATCAGAAGGAGATCAAAGAGGTTATCATGAAGGAGGCTCACGAGTCTGCCTATTCTATACATCCTGGAAGTACGAAGATGTATCATGACCTCCGAGAGAATTTCTGGTGGTCTAGTATGAAGTGGGAGATAGCTAAGTTCGTATCACAATGTGATGTATGCAGAAGAGTCAACACAGAACATCAAAAACCTGCTGGATTACTTCAACCGCTTAAGGTTCCTGAATGGAAATGGGAGGAGATTGGAATGGATTTCATTACAGGCCTTCCAAGGACATCCTCAGGATATGATTCAATTTGGGTCGTTGTGGACCGATTGACCAAGTCTGCTCATTTCATTCCTGTGAAGACATCATATAATGGAGAAACATTAGCAGGATTATATATTTCCCGCATCGTGTGCCTACACGGAGTTCCGAAGAAGACTGTGTCTGATCGAGGGACACAGTTCACATCAAGATTTTGGAAGAAAGTGCATGAAGCCCTTGGAACACAGCTGCATTTCAGTACAGCCTACCACCCATAGACGGATGGTCAGACGGAAAGAGTAAATCAGATTCTGGAGGATATGCTTCGAGCTTGTGCTCTGACTTGTAAGCGAAGCTAGGACAAGAGTCTGACTTATGCTGAATTCTCTTATAACAACAGCTATCAAGCTAGTCTGCAGATGGCTCCTTTCGAAGCCTTATATGGGCGTAAGTGTCGTACACCTTTGAATTGGCATGAAGTTGGAGAGAAGCAAGTTTTCGGACCTGATGCTTTGGAAGAGGCCGATAAACAAGTGAAGATGATTCAGGAAAGGCTGAAGATAGCACAGTCCAGACAGAAGAGTTATTCTGACAAACGTCCCCACGATCTATCATTCAAGATAGAGGACGCTGTTTATCTGAAGGTATCGCCGCTCAGAGGAATGCGTCGTTTTGGGATCAAAGGCAAGCTAGCACCTCGATATATTGGTCCTTTTGAGATAACTGCCCGTCGAGGAGAGGTAGCTTATAAGTTGGCATTGCCGGAAAAGTTGTCAAACGTGCACAATGTGTTTCATGTATCTCAGCTCAAGAAGTGCTTCAAGAGACCAGAAGAAGAAGTTCAGAAAACCTCGTTGGAAGATATACAGGTTCAGGATGACCTAACCTATGGAGAGTACCCTGTCAAGATTTTGGATGAGAAAGTCAGAACCACCAGGAGAAACGTGATTAAGTTCTGCAAAGTACAGTGGAGCAATCACTCAGAGGAGGAAGCAACCTAGGAACGAGAAGATGACCTGAAGGAGGAGTTTCCCGATCTGTTTTCTTAGCTTCGAATCTCGGGGTCGAGATTCATTGTAAGGGGGGTAGAGTTGTAACATCCTCAATTTTATGGGTTTAAATTTTTTTTAAAAAAAGAGAAGGACGTGCAACATGTTATTTTAAGTCTATATTATTTTATCTGGCTTTTATTCGAATTAATTCAAAGGTTTTGAATTAATTTAGGCTTTATTGAGGAGCTATTTATTTTTCCGGAGTTTATCCTTTACATATATTTCTCTGGAAATATTTTTATTCGATTCCTTATGCTCTAATTGATTTATGAGATTTTTCTTGGAATTTTTGGAGGCTATTTGGTATTTATTTTGTCCTCAATTGATTTTTCTTGATTTATTTTATTTGAAAGTGTTTTTTTTCTTTTCGACCGTGGGCCGAAACCCCGGCCCGTTCCCCCGCCGGCCCACCCGCTAAGCCCCGCCACCGGCCTGCTCCCGCGCCGATGGGCCGCCGCTGTTTCCCGCGCGCCAGCCCGACGCGCCAGCCCGCTGGCCCACCCGGCCGCCCCGGCCCGTCTCGCTGCTAGGCTGCCTCCCGCGTAGCAGGCCGAGCCGCTCACCGAGCGCTACGCGCCAGCTCGCCTCGCGCTGGGCCACGCGCTCGTGTGCGCGCAGCGCGCACGCCTCACGCGCCGGCCGAGCCGCGCCGTTCCAAGTCGCATCGCGCGCGCGTTACGCGGCCACACGTAACGTCGCCGCCGGCGGTTACGTTTGTTTTTAATCGCCGTTAATCCGTTTTGATCGCTGGTACTATTCATCCGTTGCTACAGTGTAGAAAATTCCAGCAGCCACTGCATATCTCTTCTCCTTTCACCTCCCCTCCCCTCTATAAAAATCCCCTCTATCCTCATTTCTCCTCTTTTTCTCACACTCTCCTCAACAAACCAACACTCTCCCCAATTCTTTTCCTCACGCCGGAGCGCCGCAAGAGCACGTCGTCGTCCTCGCCATCGTCGTCACCGTCGTCACCGTCGTCATCGTCGTCATCCGCATCGCCGTCACCGGAGTTAGCTCTTCACCGTTGTGAGCACCACATCCTCCCTCTTTTCTTTTCTCCGCAGCGACCGAGCGCTCCGCGCGCGCTACAGTAGCTAACTAGACATCGAGTTGTTCCGAGAAACGTGCAACAAAGCACTAGTTTGTAGCCCCATATCTTTGCGTAGTTGCATACCATGACCATATTATCAGGGGTAAAATAGATCGTTTAGAACCAAATGAACCGACTGCAATTGCCGGATTTTGAATCCGTGCGCTAGATTTTAAATCAATTTGAATTCAGATAAAATTCGTCCAAATTTAGAGTAGTTTAAGTCTGCAATGATATTTTTGGTAGTATTTTATTTTTTCTAGGACCCTAGTATGCTCAGGAACATCTCTGTAAAGTTTCATAATTTTAGGACATGTGTAGAATTTTCTAGAATTATTTTAAGGTCTGTTTTAATTATTAAAAATAGTAAACAGTACTGTTTATTTTATATAATTTTTGTTTACTGTAGATTAACCTCATTACTGTTTAATCATCTTTTTGTTCACTGTTAATACATCTTATTCATGTAATGTAAATTCCTAGATAGTTCTAGACCCTTTTATAAAGTATTATTTAATTCTGTTTTCAGTAATAGTTGTTTTATAAATCTGTATAGCCTCTGAAAAATACATTTCAGTACATAGATAAATCATGTTACATTTGTGTAGTTGATATAAAATAATATAGACCTAGTTGCATAATTAAAATAATTATATGTGTTGTTTTTGCATAGTTTAAATTAGAAAATGGTAGATATAATTGTAGAAAATACATATCCAGAATCAATAATGTTTAAGTATAATATTAGTAATTGTTTTAATACTGATCTTTCAATTTAGACTCATCCATGCTTTATTAAAGTAATTTTATTGCATGATATGGCTTTTTAAATAATTGTATTATTTATGCAAATGTTAGAAATGCTTAATTTAATTTGACATGATGTTTTATATAACTTTTAGTTGCTGTTAACCATTATAAATATTTAGAGTCATCTAAATATTTATTTGTGATTAATTATATAATAGTCTGTGCCAGGTTTCGTGACAATAGCATGATAGGTTTTGTTTAATAATTGTTGTGTGTATACGTGCATATGTGTATGTATATTTTAAATGCCCAATATAGGGATTATTTATATATCATATATGATATGATCATTAGGATGACCCCCGAAGCGGAAGCTATGTTTAGCTCACGCAAACCCTAATCGTAAACCCTGTCGAACCCTCTTTACTCATCTTAATATCTTGCTATCGCTTTCTCGATGTCCGAAATCATCTGATCCTTTCATACCCTCTACCGTTTGAATTTTTATTTGTTGAAGTTATAATTGGAGTTATTATTTATTTGCTTTGCTCGTTACGTTGCGACGATAGGGGGTGAAGATCCTGATCCAGCTTCGGGAGTAGCTGAAGAAGAAGAGTACTACCAAGAAGGCATGCCCCCTCTCCTTTGAACATGTTATCCTATATTTCTGAAAGTCATTATATTTTACAGTTTATAAACATGCATGCAGTTTATTCCTATAGTCAGCGTGTCAGTTGACACAACATTTACCTTATTCGCTTGTCGCCATTTTACCTGATACCCTGAGTAGATTAGTCTTATTATTATTTCTGAATAGAGTAGAAATGCTTAGCCATGCTTAATATTATCCCTAGGATGCTTTGATTTGCCTCCTCGAAGGAATGAACTTCGGATCGATGATTCTTGTTATTGAAACTTATTTGTTGAGCTCGCTCAGCTGGGCCGGATGCCCATTGTTGTCTCCCTCTCTCTATTCTTCCTTTTCTACTCTGGGTGAAACTTACCATCTAAATGGTGCGGGCGACAGCTGAATCATGAGTTGAAGGAGCATGGTCGCCCATTCACGTGGTGAAGGGGGCCATTGGTCGTCCGTATCAAATAAGGCCAAAGTCTTAGATTTGAGATTTGTGACAACAGTACAACCACATACTATATGGGCACTGGCTTGGTTAAGTAGGTTAGTCAGCCCTTGGTGTCGATGTTGTCGTACCGTAGAAGGGGTGGACGTAGCTACGAGGACCCTCGGCACAGATAGGGGGACCGGAGGGTGGGGACGTACTCTCAACTCCGTACCAGACCCGGTGGGCATGTCACATCAGGAGGGGATCTAGCTAAAAGACCTCGTCACGATCTCTCCGCCGGTACACCAATGGGTGTGTATTACGCTGGCGACGGCCAGTGGCAACAAGACGAGATTGTGTAATGTGGGTAAAGTGTACAACCTCTGCAGAGTGTTAAACTAATCGATTAGCCATATCCACGGTCACGGATGACACAATGATCTTTCATGATGATTAGGACCTGTCCTCCCCCCTTGCTATTTCCCTCTACCCCATTTCTGGATGTGGATAGGTGGTTGGAACCTATGGTCGAGTTTAGGCCGGATGCCTTACTCGAATGTGACGGTCTTGAACCCTCACATGTTGGAATATACCTCTGATATTAAAAACTGGTTTATATCAAAAGATGCCTTTGAATCTATCTTAATATTACAACTAAAACTGCTTTTATGCAAAAGAGCCATAAAACCTTCCGTTGAAGCCTCATGTACATGGTTTAGGTGTTTCCCTACGAGGGGGCACGCTGAGTACGCGAAGTACTCATCGACATGTTTTGTTATGGTGGTGTACAGAGGACTTCACTGAAGATGGAGCAGATGAAGATTACTACTATGACGAGCACGAAGAGTGAGGTCGCGTGGCCTACATCAATTGCCTGTGGCACAGATGGAGCCGCTTCGCTTTATTTTTTTTCCGCTGGTTGTTCTGATTGTAATAAAGTCACAAGACTTGGTATTATGTAAGCCGTGTGGCATATCGTGCTCAAAACTTTGTATTAAACTTTGAATGCATGTAATGGTATTCATTTCGCTTGCATCCGTCAGCATGATCCTGGACTGACGAGGATGTACACAGGGGGGGCTTGGTATTGAAGTACCGGCTCTCACAATAGGTAACCTACGATTAGCTGACCGTGAGACTAAAACCCCTGGGCCTGTCTAGAGGCGTGCAAATGCGTGCCCCAGCATCTAGTAGAACATGAAACACGATAGAATTCTGTAACCACGAGACAACACACAACAACACAACTCAGACACACTACCATGGCTTGTTGGGACCAGGACCAATTTCACTCAAATGTTCGAGCTTTCTTCCAACCTCCAATAGCTCACGTTTAATGCTCAATAATTTGCACTACTAAGGAGCTAAGCAAAAATATGTCACCTTCGGACACCTAAAATGGAAAGCAAAATATCCTCTGCTTGAGCTGATCAAGGAATGACCTGATTCTTATAGAATTAGTCGGAAGATATAATCCCAGTATGCAAATACATATAATATCAAACAGATTAAGGAACATAGGCACTTTTATCATTACTCGGTTCTTCTATGGGTACTCATGAAACATCTTGTTTATTACTTGTCAATCAGGGCGTGGATCTTGTTCTCGACATCCTCTCTGTAGTTGCTGAGGGTAAAAATCGGCATCAATGCACCACTTGGAATTGAGTATTAGCGTTTGTAATTGCAGTATCCACACAGAAGGTGGCACCAAAGCCCAGAAAAATTTCTGCCTACTTGTAAAGATTAAAGAACAGAACGTGGAAACTAATTCAATGACTTATAACCATTAACTCAGCCTGTGAAACAAAAGAATTCGACAAATCATAGAGTAATGTCTGAAATCAAAATGATCAGAGGAAAAGAGCATACAACCGTAGTTGCCACAATGATCCCTGGGGAAAGAGATTTCTGTTCAGAATCCTGTAGTTTTAAAAGGAACGATTCATTGGTCTTATATATGAAGGTTTGGCCCTGCCTTTGATTTTTTTTCTATGATTTATATGATTGGGAGAATTTTAACATCGCACCAAAAGCAAGTTCTTCAACCTACTGAAACATCACAGGCACTAATTGTAAATTTCTAGCCAATGATCTCGAAGTAAACTGCAAGTATAGAAAATTATGTAGTTCATTGGTTATGATCAACCGATCTCATCAAACAAGAGGAGGCTGAAAATAATCACCTTGTGAGCAACACCAGCACGCTCATAGTATTTCTTGGCAACTTCTAGACATCTTTCGTCCCTTTCACAAGCAACCAAACGACCTGATTAAGGAAGTTCTAGTGCGACAGCCAATGATGAATATCCCTGTGAAAATAGTAAAGGAGTGCTAAGTGCAATGATCATTAATCATTGCAGCACTTGATAAGCTGACATAAACAATACATCATCCATGGCCTTATTGCCCCTGACAGAAAATACTGTTTCAAGGAAGGAAAAACATATGCAAGATTCAAGCTTCAGCATTCTGAAAGTACATTGGAAGGCTTATTGTGTATATGCTTTGAAAAGATGCAGTGCCCTATTATGGTAGGTATTGTATCACTTCGAGGAAAAGCTACAGATGTTACATATGCTTTGTTAACCATACATGTGGAAATAAAATTGCTAACCCACTCATATATACTCATTCTTTCTCCTGGACATACATGTGAATTTTACGTTTGGTAACTCGTAGCACATCAGCATTAATATAACATCAATATGGCATGCTTTGGTTACAAGAGGAAACAATAAATTAGTACTGATAAGTGTTTACTTACTGGGAGTGGAAGGTATGTAAAATCTAAATTATAAAACACTTAGTTTTGATGTACAGTATAGACACCAACTTCAATGCATCGCTGTGCCCCAAGTTTTTGCGCTGGAGGTGAAACCTACCAAGACAAAGCAACTAGCTGAAAAGAACTATCATGAAACAGAAATTTTCAAAAAAAAACTATACAATGTAGATCATCAAAGCTAGACAGTAGTACACATGCGCATTACCTGTATACCCAGAATGCCAATGCAACTTTGGAACTTGCTAACAAGTCAAAGACCATATGAAGGCACTACTGAAGATACAAAACAAGCAATTCTGATAACATACAAACGAATCATGCTAGCTGCGCTTAATTCATACATCGGATGTTTCAAGTCTTAACACCTGAATGGAGGATATAGCTGTCACAACAATGCACCTGATGGATAGAATGCAAGTAGTGCCAAAATTAGATGCACCATGCATGTACTTCCAATCGAAATATTCTAGGGCATCTTTGATTCGTAGGATTCTCAAAACGCAGGTATAAGAAAAACGTAGGAATTGGATGTCATGACATGTTGAATCCTACAGGAATTTAAAACGTAAGAATAAGCAATAGAATTTGTTTGGTTACAACACAGGAAAAATGCAGGAATTTTTTTTGAAGGATTAGGTGTTTGCCATTGTTTTCATAGAAACAAAGAAAAATTTCCATGAGGTTGGACTCAATGAAAATTTTCCTTTGGAATTGCATGCAAACTAGTCCATAGGAAAAATTCCTATGGTTTTCAATCCTGCGAATCAAACAAGGCATATAGGAAAAATTCCTAAGAAATAGAATCCTCCAAAATTCCTATGAAATTCCTTTGAATCAAAGAGGCCCCTAAACTGTAAGCACAGTTCAGTTCATGCACGACATGTACCTGCATCTGGCTCCCTCTCATTGCCACTGTTTCCTCCTAGAGTTCCCAGAGAACCTAACCATCGTGCAGGATAGGATAAACAAGCACAAATTGGTCAGAGCCTAACCGAACTGTAGCTAATTTACTCAGAGCCAAAACAGGGAGATGTGGAGGGGTAGGGGAGGGGAGCACGGGGTGCTCACGGATGTTGGTGAGGAGGTAGTAGTAGAGCGGCGCATCCATGCCCAGCTGCTTCCACCGGCGCCGTGCGTCCTCCACCGCCGCCACTGTAGCAGCCGCTAACGCTGCCGAGGAGGAGACAGAGGAGTAGAACATAGCGTGGCGGTGGCAGTATGGCGGCGACCATCAAGGCCCGAGAGCTCTTCCCTGCGTCCATCAAGCTGTCCAGGACTCAATGCCATCGCCGCCACCGAGCTCGTGCAGCTCGGATCTGGCCTCACGGGCGGCCGCTGCCAGCGGATCCGCCAGAGGCCGCCCTAAATAGAGAGCGACGCAGGGGCGAGTGTGCGCCATCAGCCATCCACATGAGGTGGGGAGCGGGGTGGAGGCGATGTCGAGCCTTCGGCGGAGGCGATGTCGAGCCTTCGGCCGACGACGGGAGGGAGAGCAACATAGGGGAGCTCGTGCCGTCGCCCATCGGCGGGAGGGAGAGCGACACGTGGAAAGGAGAGAAGGGGAGGACGTGGTATGATTTGTAGGGGGGGTGACGGCTGCTGAGGGGCGTGGAGATCGTGGCCACGGCCGTTGCGGTCAGTGGCGCTCGGTTTTTAGAGCGTCGGCGTCGAGCAATGGTAAGATCGTGGACATGATGATGTGGAACGATTGATGATGAGACCTTTTAAGGGACGGTCGAACCGGTCATTGGAGGACCGGTCATAGGCGGCGAGAGCACGGGCGGTCAGACTGTCCAGGAAGAGCGATCAGACCGGCTAGAGTCGATGTCGACTCGGACTCGGATCGGAGTCTGGGTCGGATGTAGCAGGCGACGAAGGCCCGCATGGGAGGTCAAACCGCACATGTAGGGCGGTCAGACCAGGAGAGTGGTCGAGTTCGACCCGGCCTCAGAGAGAATCCAAGTCGGTTGAGGGCGCGGCTCCAGGGACGGGAGGTCTAACCGGCCCCAACGGGTGATCAGACCGGCCACATCAGTGGCGAGGGGTGCTACGACGGCGGCACAGGTATGTCAGACCGGCCACGAGGGCAGTCAAACCAGCGGTACAGCAGAGAGCGGTTTTTTGGTGGGGCGAGCATCGACGACTTGCAGGGCCGAGTAGGGCCAGGGGTCTCTGGTGTATGATGACCTGCAGGGTTGGGCCTAGGACACGGAGGTGTCAAACAGGGCTCGACGGCTTCAACACAGCGATGGAGTGGATCGGTTCAGTTTGTGTGCGCACAGGGATGCTGAATCGAAGGGCGCGAGGTGGCGTGGACAGCTACAAGGAGTCGTGTTGAAGGTGGAGTTGGAGTCCATGGAGGGATTCTATTCTAGATCGGGATGGACCATAATTCCGGTTGGTTCGAAGTTGGTTCCAGTTCGAGCGAGCGAATTGGATAAGAAGACTTCAAGGGTGTCGAAAGGCACAGGCTGAGGGAGATGCTACAGTGTAAAGGCCTAGAGAGTCAGAGCCTAGTTCAGCAGAGGCGAGAAGCACGTGATTCGGAGGAGAAGAGCGCTGGGTGGTCCGGAGGTGAGGCGTGGGACTCGGCATCAATTGTGCAAAAATTGGTGGAAGGAAAAGCAGTGGAGATGAAAGAGATGCGGGCTAGCTACCCAGGAGACCTTCGGCCAAGGCTACAGAGGCTCGACATGGGATTTTTGGCGAGACGTGTGGCTACAGGCGCATGACAGGTAGAGACGGTTAGACTGGCCCCAGGGATGGTTTGACTAGCCTGGCAGAGCGGTCTGACCGGCCCAGGGGCGGTCTGACCATGATTGATGAGGCAGCGTCGATGTTTCCAGATTCAAGGAGGCGATAAGTCGATGGGTCTAGTGACTTCGGGCTTTGGAAGACAAGAGTCAGAGTTGTGAAGACTTTGAGGGATGTCAAGCCGGATAAGGGGAACCGAAGATTGGAAAGAAGGAGTTCACCAGAGGTGAATCTGAGAAAGGTTGGAAAGTCGGTACATGTTAAAGGCTTGTAAGAGCACGTGGATATCTTCAATCAGGGAATCACTGAATCTAGGAGTGAGGTTGATGGTGAAGATAAGGTCGTTTATTCTGGTGTGTCGAAGAGCAGAAGGAGACTGAAGTGCTACAACCAGGGACATGTGGAGAAGGACTCTCTAAGATAAGGATGAGGCAACAACGAATTTAACTCAGGAAGATGACTCAGGATATGGCTGTGGAATTCCTTTAGTTTCGAACAGGTAGTCAAAATGAGCGAGGATGTTGGATTCAGGTAACTCTTTTATTGTTAGGGAACGTGGTACGCAAAACAAAATTTTTACCGCGCACGAACCAAACCAAGAAACACTATCGAGGTGTAGGTAACGATATCATACCTTCGACGATCACGTCAACGCAGCGGTGAAGTTGACGATGTCGATGAAGTCCTCCGACTCCCGCAACTAGGTTATACCTCCCAGCCGCGAGAGTGTTCTCCTAGCAAAGGTCCGCCCGATCGAACACCGAAGTGTACGACGTCTCAGAGGTATCCACGCGTACCGTAATAGCAACACCGCGGCAACGTGTGGACCAGCACACCAGGAGCAGCGGGAATCTACGAGATGGAGTAGCAGCAGCGCGCCGGTAGCTGTACTAGATCCAATCTAGAGGAGAGAGGAAGGGGAGGCAGCAGCCAACTAGAGGGGGAGGGCGCCGGCCAGGGAGGGGTGTGGCTAGGGCTGCTTGGGGTGCCCTCCCTGTGTGCCCTGCCCCTCTATTTAAAGAGGTGGGGTGGCCAGCCCTGGGAGGGGGAGTTCTACTCCACCAGGGACTCCCTGATGGAGTCCAACTCCACCAGCTGGGGACTTCTGGAATGTTCCGGAAAATTCCGGAACCTTCCGAACTTTCCGGAAGCTTCCGAACCTTCTAGAACCTTCCGAACCTTCTAGAACCTTCTGGAACCTTCCAAACCTTCTAGAATCTTCCGAACCTTCCGGAAACACTTTCGAACATCACCAGAACACTCCGGAACCTGCCGGAACATTTCTGAGATCCTCCGAAACACTTTCGGAATCTTTCTCTCTCGTTTTCCATAAAATCGTAGCATTCCTAAATGTCGCTAAACGTTAAGCGTGTGACCCTATAGGTTCGAGCATTGTGGACATGTCCGGAACACCTTCCGGCCAATAATCGTCGGCGGGATCTGGTCACCCATAACGACTTCCACATATCATCGAAGATCTTTATCGAGCGAACCTTGTATTGTCGCATACAATTCCTTTTGCCTCACGATAATTACACAACCCGAGGCGAGACTTTGACGGTATCCCTGTGATCAACTCCTTGATCACTATACCAAGTTATCCTCGTTACCGGTTTGTACACTTTTCTCGTTTCCGTATTTTGGTATCCCCATGACTAACTCTTTAGTCACAATACCTAGCCAGGCGATGCTGGACACCGTAATACTGAGTGGGCCCAGAGTGTATCTCTCCATCGTCGGAGGGGCAAATCCTAGTCTTGACATATCTGGAACCACGGCATACTTTCCGGTGTACCCGAAAGTCACCTTTATGATTACCCAGTTACGGAGTAACGTTTGATGACCCCAATGCAACCATCCGGTATCCAGGTTTACGATATTCTCATGGTCTAAGGATGCAAATAAACGTTAACACATTATGAGAAGATACCGACAACATATTGACAACGTGATCTCGCAGTATCTCATAAGGGGGTCTATCCAACACCATTGTTACCTTAACAATGTGCTCCAATTATTGTCGGCATCCTTGTTACATTAACAATGCCCATGATCAGGAAAACAAGACCATCAACAATACATGAGCTAGTCCAGAGGCCTGACTAGGGATCTGTTTGGTGTTTTATTATTCCACACATGTGTGAGAGTCGGTACTTAATTACCAGACCCCCCTGTGTACATCCTCGTCAGTCCAGGATCATGCTGGCAGACACAGGCGAAATGAATACCATTACAAGCATTCAAAAGTTTAATACAAGGTTTTGAGTACGATATGCCACACGGCTTACATAATACCAAGTCTTGTGACTTTATTACAATCAGAACAAACAACGGAAAATAAAGCGAAGCGGCTCCATCTGTGCCACAGGCAATTGATGTAGGCCACGTGACCTCACTCCTCGTGCTCGTCATAGAAGTTGTTCTGCCTCTGCTGCCTTTGGTTTTGCCCCTTGAAACTCTGGTGCTGACCACTCTTCTGGCGAGAACTGCTTGCTCCGTGTTGGCCTGAATGAGGGGCTTTGCGCTTGCGGTGCTCCTCAAGCTCTTTCCTGAAGTTCTCCTGAATAATGGCCTTGTTCACAAGATGCTGGAAAGTGGGAAAGTCATGAGCGACTAACCGATCCTTCAACCAAGGGTTCATCCCGTACAAGAATCTGGAAATCCTGTCTGCTTCGGTGGCAACATCTGCCTTCCCATAGCGAGCTAACTAAGTGAAGCGACTCAGATACTCGGACACTGTCATCTTCCCTTGTTTAAGCTCTAGGAATTCCTTCCTTTTCATCTCCATGACTCCAGCGGGGATGTGGGCAATGCGGAAAGCTTCTGCGAACTCATTCCACGAGATACCCTGGGGGTTGGCGTGGGCAGCGCAGAAGTTCTCCCACCAATCTGCAGCCACACCGTTGAGCTGGTGTGCTGCGAACTTGACCCTGTCTGGCCCATTGCTGTTGGCCAAGTTGAGCTTCTGCTCTATATCCTTCAGCCAGTCATCAGCATCCAAAGGGTCAGCTGATCCCTCGAAAGTAGGTGGCTTGGTCCTCATGAACTCTGCCAAGTTGGTCTGCGGCTGATGGTGAAAACCCTGATTCTGATTTGCCATGTTGGCGTCCAACTGCTGCAGGATCTGTGTCTGCATGAACAATAGCTGCTCCAAGTTGGGTTGCGGTGGTGGTGGTGGCATGGCTTGTTCTTCTTCTTGAACTGGTTCTTCCTGCGGTGGTTGCTCTTCCTCTGGAAACACAGGCTCTTGGAAGACTGGTTCTTCAGCGGGCTGACCTCTTCCACGACCACGGCGTCCATGACCTCCACGGCCACGGCCTCGGCCTCCACGAGCTCCACCACGTGCTCCACGAGGTGCATCCATCCTGTTGGTGCCTCCAAGGTTAGGATAGAAGAGGGGGAAACAACTTAACCCTTTAACCCAAGAAACAAGGCAAAAGCAATAAGACCAAATAAGATCATATATTACGAATGAAAGGTAGCAAATGATAACGTATCGCTACACCACATCAAGCCGGTGTAGTCGATAAAACATAGTGCAAACATCAAAATAACTAGCGTTTTTTATTTATAAGGGACTCTAACTCATGGGGAAAACTACTGGACCACTACTCACTAATATAACCTCCACAGCGTCCACCATTAGGGTAAACACAAGGACCAGGAAAGTCTGTGGCTGACGCGAAGTTGAGGGTGAACCTCGACTGCGCCGTGTCATCGAGCGTGCCCTCAGACACCTCGAACTCCACCTCCATGGGCTCCTCCTCTGAGGCCTCCTGAGGTGCTGGCTGCTCTTGCTCTGCCTCTACAGGTACTGCGTCATCTGCTGGCTGCTCCTCAGCAGGTGGGGGAAGTATCTCCAGGGGATCCTCAAACCAGTCTATCTTCTTGATGAAGATGGGATGGCGAGGCACAGACTTGCGGGCAGTATATCTGATCCGGCGACGTTTAGGCCTGCTGGTGCCTATCTCCGGCTCCGGTGCTCTAGGGATCTTCGTCTTGAGCTCCTCGATCTCATCGTGAAGTATCCTCTTCTCGAAAACGTGAGTATCAGCCTCAAACTTCACGTTCCCAGCACGGGTCTCCAGTGCCTGGATCAGTGAGGCCATCAGCACAATGATTTTGTCCGTCTCTCCAGCGGTGTTGCGCTCCCGACGAATCATGAAGTCCGAGCTTCTCCTGGGGAAGTAGCGGTAGGGAGTGTCTGCCAAGTCCTTGCGGTAGTATTGAGCTACCGCAGCAAGTGCCTGTTGAGCCGCCTGCTCAACAGTGTCCTCCCAGCTGCCTCCTCTGACCGTGAACTCGATCAACTTCCCCATGGGCTCCTCGCGGGATGGAATCCGGACAGTGAGAGATCAGCGAAACTCTCCCTTAGGGAGTGGATACTCGTAGCCTGAGATATCAATCTCAGTGAGACCCACTTGTCTCATCATCCCTCCGAGCAGCTTGCCGAAGGTGTTCTCCTCCTCTATGTTGGCTACAGTCCGGGTGGCCATCTACAAAACAATATAGTCCTTAAGTCTAGCCATTCTAACTAAGGTCACGTTCCTAGGTCAATGCGTGCTCTGATACCAATTCTGTGAGAGCCGGTACATAATTACCAGACCCCCCTGTGTAAATCCTCGTCAGTCTAGGATCATGCTGACGGACACAGGCGAAATGAATACCATTACAAGCATTCAAAAGTTTAATACAAGGTTTTGAGTACGATATGCCACACGGCTTACATAATACCAAGTCTTGTGACTTTATTACAATAAGAACAAACAGCGGAAAATAAAGCGAAGCGGCTCCATCTATGCCACAGGCAATTGATGTAGGCCACGCGACCTCACTCCTCGTGCTCGTCATAGAAGTAGTCCTCGTCGACTCCATCTTCGGCATAGTCCTCTGTACACCACCATAACAAAACATGTCGATGAGTACTTCGCGTACTCAGCATGCCCCCTCGTAGGGAAACACCTAAACCATGTACATGAGGCTTCAAAGGAAGGTTTTATGGCTCTTTTGCGTAAAAGCAGTTTTAGTTGCAATACTATGACAGATTCGAAGGCATCTTTTGATATAAACCAGTTTTTAATATCAGGAGTATATTCCAACATGTGAGGGTTTCAGACCGTCACATTCGAGTAAGGCATCCGGCCTAAACTCGACCATAGGTTCCAACCACCTATCCACATCCAGAATTGGGGTAGAGGGAAATAGCAAGGGGGAGAAAGACAGGTCCTAATCATCATGAAAGATCATTGTGTCATCCGTGACCGTGGATACGGTTAATCGATTAGTTTAACACTCTGCAGAGGTTGTACACTTTACCCACATGACACAATCTCGTCTTGTTACCACTGGCCGTCGCCAGCGTAATACACACCCATCGGTGTACCGGCAGAGAGATCGTGACGAGGTCTTTTAGCTAGATCCCCCTGATGTGACATGCCCACCGGGTCTGGCACGGAGTTGAGAGTACGTCCCCACCCTCCGGTCCCCCTATCTGTGCCGAGGGTCCTCGTAGCTACGTCCACCCCTTCTGCGGTATGACAACATCGACACCAAGGGCTGACTAACCTACTTAACCAAGCCAGTGCCCATATAGCATGTGGTTGTACTGTTGTCACAAATCTCAAATCCAAGACTTTGGCCTTATTTGATACGGACGACCAATGGCCCCCTTCACCACGTGAATGGGCGACCATGCTCCTTCAACTCATGATTCAACTGTCGCCCGCACCATTTAGATGATAAGTTTCACCCAGAGTAGAAAAGAAAGAATAGAGGGAGGAAGACAACAATGGGCATCCGGCCCAGCTCAGCGAGCTCAACAAATAAGTTTCAATAACAAGGATCATCGATCCGAAGTTCATTCCTCCGAGGAGGCAAATCAAAGCATCCTAGGGATAATATTAAGCATGGCTAAGCATTTCTACTCTATTCAGAAATAATAATAAGACTAATCTACTCTGGGTATTAGGTAAAATGGCGACAAGCCAATAAGGTAAAAGTTGTGTCAACTGACACGTTAACTACAGGAATAAAACTGCATGCATGTTTATAAATAGTAAAATATAATGACTTTCAGAAATATAGGATAACATGTTCAAAGGAGAGGGGGTATGCCTTCATGGTAGTACTCTTCTTCCTCAGCTACTCCCGAAGCCGGATCAGTATCTTCACCCCCTATCGTCGCAACGTAACGAGCAAAGCAAAATAAATAACAACTCCAAATGTAACTTCAACGAGTAGGAATCCAAACGGTAGAGGGTATGAAAGGATCAGATGGTTCCGGACATCGAGAAAGCGATAGCAAGATATTAAGATGAGTACAGAGGGTCCGACAGGGTTTACGATTAGGGTTTGCGTGAGCTAAACATAGCTTCCGCTTCGGGGGTCATCCTAATGGTCATATCATATATGATATATAAATCATCCCTATATTGGGTATTTAAAATATACATACACATATGGACGTATACACACAACAATTATTAAACAAAACCTATCATGCTATTATCACGAAACATGGCACAGACTATTATATAATTAATCACAAATAAATATTTAGATGACTCTAAATATTTATAATGGTTAACAGCAACTAAAAGTTATATAAAACATCATGTCAAATTAAAATTAAGCATTTCTAACATTTGCATAAATAATACAATTATTTAAAAAGCCATATCATGCAATAAAATTACATTAATAAAGCATGGATGATTCTAAATTAAAAGATCAGTACTAAAACAATTACTAATATTATATTTAAACTTTATTGATTCTGGATATGCATTTTCTATAATTATATATACCATTTTTTCTAATTTAAAACTATGCAAAAACAACACATTTAATTATTTTAATTATGCAACTAGGTCTATATTATTTTATATCAACTACACAAATGTAACATGATTTATCTATGTATTGGTATGTATTTTTCAGAGGCTATACAGATTTATAAAACAATTATTACAGAAAACAGAATTAAATAATACTTTCTAAAAGGGTCTAGAACTATCTAGGAATTTACATTACATGAATAAGATGCACTAACAGTGAAAAAAATTATTATTAAACAGTAATGAGGTTAATCTACAGTAAACAAAAATTATATAAAATAAACAGTACTGTTTACTATTTTTAATAATTAAAACAGACCTTAACATAATTCTAGAAAATTCTACACATGTCCTAAAATTATGAAAATTTACAGAGATGTTTCTGAGCATACTAGGGTCCTAGGAAAAATAAACTAATACCAAAATATCATCGCAGAATTAAACTGCTCCAAATTTGGACGAATATCATCCGAATTCAAATGGATTTAAAATCTAGCGCACAGATTCAAAATCCGGCAATTGCAGTGGGTTCATTGGGTTCTAAACGATCCATTTTACCCCTGATAATATGGTCATGGTATGCAACTACGCAAAGATATGGGGGCTACAAACTAGTGCTTTGTTGCACGCTTCTTGGAACAACTCGATGTCTAGTTAGCTACTGTAGCACACGCGCCGAGTGCTCGGTCGCTGCGGAGGAAAGAATAGAGGGAGGATGTGGTGCTCACAACGGTGAAAAGCTACTCCGGCGACGGCGATGCGGACGACGACGGCGGCAACGACGGCGATGTAGACGACGACGGCGACGTTAGTGACGGCGACGTACTCCGGCGGCGCTCCGGCGTGAGGCAAGGAAGTGGGGAAAATTGGCTTGAGTTGAGGAGAGTGAGAATTGGAAAGGAGAAGAAGGGAGAATAGAGGGGGTTTTTATAGGGGAAAGGAGGGGTGGTGAAGGGGGAGAAGAACAAATGCTGGAATAACCACTGTAGCAACGGAATTAATCAGTGATTAAACGCAGCAAATGGCTGATTAATCACTGTTAACTAAAACGGCCGATTAATATACGTGTTACCGCGGCGGCGGCTCGGCAACGGCAGCGCTCAATAAGAACTGATTTTCAAATTAAGATAAATGCAACAAATCCAAAAGAGCTCAATAAAATATCAAAATGCTTCCAAAAATTCCACGAAAATTCTCATAAATCAAATAGAACATGGGGAATCCAATAAAAATATTTCCAAAAGGAAATACCACAATATTATCTAAATAGAAAATCAAATCTCCTCTAATGCATTCCAAATTTATTCAAAACCTTTGAATAAATTTGAAATAAAATCCAGATAAAATATGTAGACTTAAAATACATTATGTTGCACATCCTTTGCTTTAAAAAAAAATTTTGAACCCCATAAAATTGAGGATGTTACAACATGCAATTGGGTTTCCCTCCGAATCTCATATTCAGAAACCAACGCAATTCTAGCATAGAACGTAAACTTAATCATGACCGTGAAAATAGAATAATAACAACTTTATTATTGCCTCTAGGGCATATTTCCAACAGTCTCCCACTTGCACTAGAGTCAATAATCTAGTCAATGCTTAAGCACCTAACACCGATGGCATTCCGGTGTTGGTCATGCTTTGCTTGCGGTAGAGGCTTCGTCAACGGATCTGACACATTCAGCTTCGTGTGTATTTTGCATATCTTTACGTCTCCACGCTCCACCAATTCACGAATGATGTGGAATCGGCGTTGTATATGTTTGGACTTTTGGTGGGACCTTGGCTCCTTGGCCTGAGCTATGGTGCCACTATTGTCACAATAGAGCTCCATAGGATCCAGCACGCTCGGAACCACACCAAGCTCGGTGACGAACTTCTTGATCCAAACGCCCTCCTTTGCCGCTTCCGAAGCGGTGATATACTCAGCCTCCATTGTAGAATCCGCCACAGTGTTCTGCTTGGAACTCTTCCAGCTCACTGCGCCACCATTCAGTGTATACACAAAGCCTGACTGAGATCGAAAATCGTCCGGATCTGTGACAAAGCTAGCGTCGGTGTAACCCTTTACAATGAGCTCTTCGTCACCACCGTATACGAGAAACATGTCCTTAGTCCTCTTCAGGTACTTAAGGATATTTTTCACTGCTGTCCAATGATCATGACCTGGATCACTCTGATATCTGCTCGTAACACTTAGAGCATAGGACACATCGGGTTGTGTACATATCATGGAGTACATGATCGATCCAATCGCGGATGCGAATGGAATCTTACTCATGCTTTCTCGCTCATCAGGTGTTGAAGGACACTAATTCTTGCTCAAACCTTTCCCATGCGACATCGGCAAGAACCCCTTCTTGGCGTTTTCCATACTGAACCTCTTCAATACTTTGTCTATATATGTACTCTGGCTTAGCCCTATTAGGCGCTTCGATCTATCCCTATAGATCTTAATGCCTAATACGTATGCTGCCTCGCCCAAGTCTTTCATTGAAAAACTATTTTTCAACGAAGTCTTAATTTTTTCAAGAAAAGATACATCATTCCCAACTAACAATATGTCATCTACATAAAGTATTAGAAATGCTATTGCGCTCCCACTTACTTTCTTGTAAACACAAGCCTATTCGTTAAGCCAAACCCTTTGACCACTTGATCAAAGCGAAGCTTCCCACTCCGTGATGCTTGCTTCAGTCCATAGATGGATCTCTGAAGTTTGCATACCTTTCCAGCATCCTTTGGATTGACAAAACCCTCAGGCTGTATCATATACACGTCCTCGGTTAGCTTTGTAGGGGAACGTGCTACGTAAAACAAATTTTTTTACCGCGCACGAACCAAACCAAGAAACACTATCGAGGTGTAGGTAACGGCATCATACCTTCGACGAACACGTCAACGCAGCGGAGAAGTTGACGATGTCGATGAAGTCCTCCGACTCCCGCAGCTAGGTTATACCTCCCAGCCGTGAGAGTGTTCTCCTCGTGAAGTTTCCCCCGATCGAACGCCGAAGTGTACGACGTCTCCGAGGTATCCACGCGTACCGTATCAGCGACACCGCGGCAACGTGTGGACCAGCACACTAGAAGCAACGGGAATCTACGATATGGAGTAGCAGCAGCGCACCGGCAGTAGTACTAGAACCAATCTAGAGGAGAGAGGAAGGGGAGGGCGCCGGCCAACTAGAGGGGCGGCTAGGGCTGTTATGGGGCTGCCTTGGATGGCTTGCGACAGCCTTGGGGCGTCCTCCCCTCCTTTTGAAGGAGGTGGGGTGCCTCTCCCAGGGAAGGTGCAGTCTGACTCCAGCAGGGACTCCCTGCTGAAGTCCAACTCTACCAGGAACCCTCTGGAATGTTCCAGAAAACTCTGGAACCTTCCGGACCTTCCGAACCTTCCAGAACCTTCCAAACCTTCTAGAACCTTCCGGAACCTTCTAGAACCTTCCAAACATTCCAGAACCACTTCCGGACATCACCGAAACACTTCGGGACCTGCCGGAACACTTTCGGGATCATCCGAAACACTTTAGGAACCCTTCTCTCTCGTTCTCCACATAATCGTAGCATTCTAAATGTCACTGAACGTTAAGCATGTGACCCTATAGGTACGAGCATATGTGGACATGTCCGGAACACCTTTCGGCCAATAATCGTCAGCTGGATCTGGTCACCCATAACGATTCCCACATATGATCGAAGATCTTTATCGAGCGAACCTTGTATTATCGCATACAATTCCTTTTCCCACATGATACGAGGTGAGACTTTGACGGTATCCCTATGATCAACTCCTTGATCACTATACCTAGTTATCCTCGTTTCTGGTTTGTACTCTTTTCTTGTTTCCGTATTCCGGTATCCCCGTGACTAACCCCTTAGTCACAATACCTGGCCAGGCGATGCTGGACACCGTAATACCGAGTGGGCCTAGAGTGTATCTCTCCATCGCCGGATGGGCAAATCCCAGTCTTGACATATCTGTAACCACGACATACTTTCCGGTGTACCCGAAAGTCACCTTTATAATTACCCAGTTACGGAGTAACGTTTGATGACCCCAATGCAACCATTCGGTATCCGGGTTTACGATATTCTCATGGTCTAAGGACGCAAGTAAACGTTAACACATTATGAGAAGATACCAATAACATATTGACAACGTGATCTCGCAGTATCTCATAAGGGGGTCTATCCAACACCATTGTTACTCTAAAAATGTGCTCCCATTATTGCCGGCATTCTTGTTACATTAACAATGCCCATGATCAGGAAAACAAGACCATCAACAATACATGAGCTAGTCCAGAGGCCTGACAAGGGATCTGTTCGATGTTTATTATTCCACAGATGCAATTGGGTTTTCCTCCGAATCTCATATTCAAGAACCAACGCAATTTCTAGCATAGAACATAAACTTAATCATGATCGTGGAAATAGAATAATAACAACTTTATTATTGCCTCTAGGGCATATTTCCAACAGTCTTCCACTTGCACTATAGTCAATAATCTAGTCAATGCTTAAGCACCTAACACCTATGGCATTCCGGTGTTGGTCATGCTTTGCTTGTGGTAAAGGCTTCGTCAACGGATCTGACACATTCAGGTCCGTGTGTATTTTGCATATCTTTACGTCTCCACACTCCACGAATTCATGAATGATGTGGAATCGGCGTTGTATATGTTTAGACTTCTGGTGGGACCTTGGCTCCTTGGCCTGAGCTATGGCGCCACTATTGTCACAATAGAGCTCCATAGGATCCAGCACGCTCGGAACCACACCAAACTCAGTGACGAACTTTTTGATCCAAACACCCTCCTTTGCCGCTTCCGAAGCGGCGATATACTTAGCCTCCGTTGTAGAATCCGCTACTTAGCCTCCGTTGTAGAATCCGCCATAGTACTCTGCTTGGAACTCTTCCAGCTCACTGCGCCACCGTTTAGTGTATACACAAAGCCTGACTGAGAACAAAAATCGTCTGGATCTGTGACAAAGCTAGCGTCGGTGTAACCCTTTACAACGAGCTCTTCATCACCACCGTATACGAGAAACATGTCCTTAGTCCTCTTCAGGTACTTAAGGATATTTTTCACTGCTGTCCAATGATCATAACCTAGATCACTCTGGTATCTGCTCGTAACACTTAGAGTGTAGGACACATCTGGTCGTGTACATATCATGGCGTACATGATTGATCCAATCGTGAATGCGAATGGAATCTTACTCATGCGTTCTCGCTCATCAGGTGTCGAAGGACACTGAGTCTTGCTCAAACCTTTCCCATGCGATATCGGCAAGAACCCCTTCTTGGCATTTTCCATACTGAACCTCTTCAGCACTTTGTCTATATATGTACTCTGGCTTAGCTCTATTAGGCGCTTCGATCTATCTCTATAGATCTTAATGCCTAATATGTATGCTACCTCGCCCAAGTCTTTCATTGAAAAACTATTTTTCAACGTAGTCTTAATTGTGTCAAGGAAAGATACATCATTCCCAATCAACAATATGTCATCCACATAAAGTATTAGAAATGCTATTGCGCTCCCACTTACTTTCTTGTAAACACAAGCCTCTTCTCTGTTCCTGATGAAGCCAAACCCTTTGACCACTTCATCAAAGTGAAGATTCCAACTCCGTGATGCTTGCTTCAGTCCATAGATAGATCTCAGAAGTTTGCATACCTTTCCAGCATCCTTTGGATTGACAAAACCCTCGGGTTGTATCATATACACGTCCTCGGTTAGCTTCCCATTCAGGAACGCTGTTTTGACATCCATTTGCCATATCTCGTAATCGAAATATGCAGCAATCGCTAGAATAATCCGAACAGACTTAAGCATCACTACGGGAGAGAACGTCTCGTCGTAGTCAACTCCTTGAACTTGTCGGAAACACTTTGCAACAAGTCGAGCTTTATAGATGTATACATTCCCATCCGTGTCTGTTTTCTTCTTATAGATCCATTTACATACGATAGGCTTCACGCCTTCAGGAGGGTCCACCAAGTTCCAAACTTGGTTCTCGTACATGGATCCTATCTCGGATTTCATGGCGTCTAGTAATTTAACGGAGTCAGGGCCCATCATTGCTTCCGTATAGGTCGTAGGCTCATCGTTGTCTAACAACAATACCTCGTTCGAAAACCACTGTGGTTTCGTACGAATCCTGCCAGACCTTCGTGGTTCAGCTGCTGGCTCGACCGAAGTCTCTACATCACATGTAGGGGCTTCCGTATCAGTCATTGTGGAAAACTCCGGAACCACTTCCGGCATTGCATCACTCTGACCTGATGACGAAGATTCACCAATCTTGTCGAGTTGCACTGTCCTCCCACTCACCCCTTTCGCAAGAAACTCTTTCTCGAGAAACACACCGTTTTTTGCGACAAACACTTTGTCTTCGGTGCGGTGATAGAAGGAATACCCAACAGTTCCTTTGGGATAACCAACGAAGAAGCACTTATCCGATTTGGGATCGAGCTTATTTGGTTGTAAACGCTTTACATATGCATCGCATCTCCAAATTTTAAGAAAAGACAAGTTGGGTTTCTTCCCATGCCATATCTCATATGGTGTCGTTTCAACGGATTTAGATGACGCTCTATTCAGCGTAAAAGCGGCAGTCTCTAAAGCATAACCCTAAAATGACAATGGCAGTTCAGTTAATGACATCATCGATCTTACCATGTCCAACAAGGTTCGATTACGTCTCTCGGACACTCCATTCCTCTGTGGCGTTCCGGGAGGCGTAAGTTGTGGAACAATTCCGCAACTCTTCAGATGTTTGCTAAACTCGTAACTCAAATACTCCCCTCCGTGATCCGATCGCAGAAACTTGATTTTCTTGTTACGATAATTTTCTACTTCATGCTGAAATTCTTTGAACTTTTCAAAAGTTTCAGACTTATGTCTCATCAAATAGATATACCCATATCTACTCAAATCATCCATGAAGGTAATGAAGTAGAGGAATCCACCGCGCGCAGCTATACTCATTGTACCACATACATCCATATGTATGATCTCCAATAAGTCTGTCACCCGTTCTACGTGACCTGTGAACGGCGTTTTAGTCATTTTTCCAATTAGACAAGGCTCGCAAGTGTCAAATGATTCATAATCAAATGACTCCAAAAGTCCATCACAATGGATTTTCTTCATGCGCTTCTTTCCAATATGACCCAAACGGCAGTGCCACAAATAAGTGGAATTCAAATCGTTTGTCTTGCGACGTTTAGTGTCAGTGTTATGGATGTGCGTATTACCATCAAGATTCATAATAAATAACCCATTCACAACGGGAGCATGGCCATAAAACATGTTATCCATATAAATCGAACAACCATTGTTCTCTGACTTAAACGAATAACCGTCTTGCAACAAACATGATACAGAAATAATGTTTTTGCTCAAGGCCGGAACATAGTAACAATTACTAAGCTCTAAAATAAATCCTGAAGATAAATGTAGAGGTAGGACACCGACGGCGAGCACATCAACTTTTACTCCGTTCCCGATGCGCATCGTGACCTCATCCTTTGCCAGTCGCTTAGGCCTATGTAGTTCCTGCATCGAGTTGCTAATGTGAGCAACCGATCCGGTATCCAATACCCAAGAATTGCATTGTGGACCAGCAAGGAATACATCAACAACATGTATGAAACTCATACCTGAGCTGGACTTTCCAGACTTCTTCTTTTCTACCAGATACATCTTGCAGTTCCTCTTCCAGTGTCCCTTCTCTTTGCAGAAGAAGCACTCAACATCAGAAGTGGCGCCAGTCTTGGACTTCCTAGGTGTGTCAGTCACACTGGCACCCTTGCCCTTTTTCTTAGACTTGCCCTTCTTCTTGAAGTTGATTGTTTTATTCACCATCATCACATGACTGGCGTCCTTCTGGATTCCACTCTCAGCAATTTTAAGCATAGTGAACAATTCACCCATGCTCTTTTTCATCCCATTCATGTTGTAGTTCATGATGAAGCTACTGTAGCTCGGAGGGAGGGAAGCGAGAACAAGATCAGTGCCCAACTCTTGGAAGATTGGAAAAACCTAGCGCATCCAACCTTTGCGCGTACCCAGACAATCTGAGTACGTGCTGACTCACTGAGCTGCCCTCAGCCATCTTGCATTCAAACAAGGCTTTGGATATCTCATATCTTTCAGTCCTTGCTTGCTTCTGAAACAAGGCTTTCAGCTCCTGGATTAACTCATAAGCAGCCCAATTCTCAAAACGCTTTTGAAGATCAGGTTCCATGGAGACAAGCATGACGCACTGTACTGCAATGGAATCATCGCTCTTAGATTGATAGATACAAGTCTCGTCATCCGTAGCGTTAGCGGGGAGTTCACCGAGAGTTTGCGATAGGACATAGTCCTTCTTGGCACTCTTGAGGACAATCCTCACATTATGGTACCAGTCCGTAAAGTTATTACCAGATGAATTCAGTTTTTCTTTCTCAAGCAACGCGCTAAGTGGAAAAGTGGTTACGGGTGCCATAGATCTACAACTAAAATACAAATACACTTTAGACTTTGTTCATGATTAAAGCAACTCAAATTAACACTTAATTAGAGTAAGCTCCCACTAAAACCAATATCCCTCATAATTGATTATTAGTGATTCAAGATCCATGACTCACTTATACCGCCATTGATGTGACATCACTGATGACGGAATAACGAGACCGGTAGGTCAACATGCCAATCATATCCTCATATGACTCTTATTCATCTTTCTATGGGTGTGTTCCGAGCCCAAGACGATCTTGCAAAGCTCGTCAAGACAACCGAGTGCCCTGCTGAGCGAACGGTTCACGCCCGCCTCATATATGTCAAACCTATTGTACCCATGTGACATGGCGCACCTAAGAATGGCAAATATTCCAGACGGTGCTACACTTGGAAGAACACTAACTACTTGATATTTGTGTGAGGGATCACCCTATTTAACAACGTCTACCACGCATCAAACAAGGTGCATGAAAGGGATTAACATCACATGCAATCAACTTATTGTGATATGGTATAGCCCCTTCTATTGAAGAAGTCCAGATCGTCGTCGAAAAATAATCTTCGCGAGATTCTGCCGTGGCACAACTTTTCTTCAACATCTTTTGACGAAGAACTCCTTCTTCTCATACGATGTAGCGTCGAGGTCCATCGATGCATGATTGTCACCACCATGTCCTCGCATTTACAACTATTGCTATCACATAGCTAATAAAATAAATGCATTACATGGCTTTCTAGTTGATGCACAGGTCAATACAATAAATAATTACAATCATATTGGCTCCGGCCGATTGCCATACTCATGACACCCAGGTCATGATAAAATTAACAATTACAAACACATTGCATCTCATACAATCACATTGCATTACATAGGCTATACCACATCACATGCATCCCCTGTAAAATCAAGTTAGACGCCTCTAACGTTTTTGCTACATTACGTGGCTCTATGGTTGCGTTGCAAACCGTTTGCTATTTACGTTACCATAAGCACGATTGCTCTTGCAGTTATTTAACCGTCGAGGTGTATGAAATTGGAGACTCAGAAATCTCGAACCCCATACTAAACTTCGTCATATGCATGACCCACGTGTAGATCACATCTACAAGCCTGCTCATTGCAAATTTATCTTTCTCAACTAAAGTGAAACCAAAGTCATCCTGAGCATGTCTCGATCCGAAGATCATAAGGTTCACCGGACCTCTGAAAATTTCACGATGCCGTCGAGATCAAAATTATGCAATGAGAGGGAAACCACAAGAAAATCCGGTGGTAGATCTCATCTAACACCCCGCACATCATATGTGCAATGCCACATATCACATATGCTCTAGTCGTACCTACAACTACGCATAGTACCGCTCTGATACCACTGTAGGGGAACGTGCTACGTAAAACAAAATTTTTACCACGCATGAACCAAACCAAGAAACACTATCGAGGTGTAGGTAACGGCATCATACCTTCGATGAACACGTCAACGCAGCGGAGAAGTTGACGATGTCGATGAAGTCCTCCGACTCTCGCAGCTAGGTTATACCTCTCAGCCGTGAGAGTGTTCTCCTCGCGAAGTTTCGCCTGATTGAACGCCGAAGTGTACGACGTCTCCGAGGTATCCACGCGTACCGTATCAGCGACACCGCGGCAACGTGTGGACCAGCACACCAGAAGCAACGGGAATCTACGATATGGAGTAGCAGCAGCGCACCGGCAGCAGTACTAGAACCAATCTAGAGGAGAGAGGAAGGGGAGGGCGCCGGCCAACTAGAGGGGCGGCTAGGGCTGTTATGGGGCTGCCTTGGATGGCTTGGGACAGCCTTGGGGCGTCCTCCCCTCCTTTTAAAGGAGGTGGGGTGCCTCTCCCAGGGAAGGTGGAGTTTGACTCCACCAGGAACCCTCTAGAATGTTCCAGAAAACTCTGGAACCTTCCGGACCTTCCGGAAACTTCCGAACCTTCCGAAACCTTCTAAACCTTCCTGAACCTTCCGAACCTTCTAGAACCTTCCAAACCTTCCGGAACCACTTCCGGACATCACCGGAACACTCCGAGACCTCTCGGAACACTTCCGGGATCATCCGAAACACTTTCAGAACCCTTCTCTCTTGTTCTCCATATAATCATAGCATTCTAAATGTCACTGAACATTAAGCGTGTGACCCCATAGGTTCGAGCATATGTGGACATGTCTGGAACACCTTCCGGCCAATAATCGTCAGCGGGATCTGGTCAGCCATAACGATTCCCACATATCATCGAAAATCTTTATCGAGAGAACCTTGTATTATCGCATACAATTCCTTTTGCCTCACGATACGTTACACAACCCGAGGCGAGACTTTGACGGTATCTCTGTGATCAACTCCTTGATCACTATACCTAGTTATCCTCGTTTCTGGTTTGTACTCTTTTCTCGTTTCCGTATTCCGGTATCCCCGTGACTAACCCCTTAGTCACAATACCTGGCCAGGCGATGCTAGACACCGTAATACCGAGTGGGCCCAGAGTGTATCTCTCCATCGCCGGAGGGGCAAATCCCAGTCTTGACATATCTGTAACCACGGCATACTTTCCGGTGTACCCGAAAGTCACCTTTATAATTACCCAGTTACGGAGTAACGTTTGATGACCCCAATGCAACCATCTGGTATCCGGGTTTACGATATTCTCATGGTCTAAGGACGCAAGTAAACGTTAACACATTATGAGAAGATACCAATAACATGTTGACAACGTGATCTCGCAGTATCTCATAAGGGGGTCTATCCAACACCATTGTTACTCTAACAATGTGCTCCCATTATTGCCGGCATCCTTGTTACATTAACAATGCCCATGATCAGGAAAACAAGACCATCAACAATATATGAGCTAGTCCAGAGGCCTGACAAGGGATCTGTTCGGTGTTTATTATTCCACACATGCAATTGGGTTTTCCTCCGAATCTCATATTCAAGAACCAATGCAATTCTAGCATGGAACAAAAACTTAATCATGATGATGGAAATAGAATAATAACAACTTTATTATTGCCTCTAGAACTTATTTCCAACAAGCTTCCCATTCAGGAATGCTGTTTTGACGTCCATTTGCCATATCTCGTAAATGAAATATGCAGCAATCGCTAGAATAATCCGAACAAACTTAAGCATTTCTGTGGGAGAGAACATCTCATCGTAGTCAACTCCTTGAACTTGTCAGAAACCCTTTGCGACAAGTTGAGCTTTATAGATGTATACATTCCCATCCGCGCCTGTTTTCTTCTTATAGATCCATTTACATTCGATAGGCTTCACGCCTTCAGGAGGGTCCACCAAGTTCAAAACTTGGTTCTCGTACATGGATTCTATCTCGGATTTCATGGCGTCTAGCCATTTAACGGAGTCGTATGAATCCTGCCAGACCTTCGTGGTTCAGCTGCTGGCTCGACCGAAGTCTCTACATCACATGTAGGGGCTTTCGTATCAGTCATTTTGGGAAACTCCGAAACCACTTCCGGCGTTGCTTCACTCTGACCTGATGACAAAGATTCACCAATCTCGTCGAGTTGCACTGTCCTCCCACTCACCTCTTTCGCAAGAAACTCTTTCTCGAGAAACACACCGTTCTTTGCGACAAACGCTTTGCCTTCGGTGTGGTGATAGAAGGAATACCCAACAGTTCTTTTGGGATAACCAACGAAGAAGCACTTATCCGATTTGGGATCAAGCTTATTTGGTTGTAAACGCTTTACATATGCATCGCATCCCCAAATTTTAAGAAAAGACAAGTTGGGTTTCTTCCCATGCCATATCTCATATGGTGTCATTTCAACGGATTTAGATGGCCCTCTATTCAGTGTAAAAGCGGCAGTCTCTAAAGCATAACCCCAAAAAGACAATGGCAGTTCAGTTAATGACATCATCGATCTTACTATGTCCAACAAGGTTCGATTACGTCTCTCGGACACTCCATTCCTCTGTAGCGTTCTGAGAGGCGTAAGCTGTGGAACAATTCCGCAACTCTTCAAATGTTTGCTAAACTCGTAACTCAAATACTCCCCTCCGCGATCTGATCGCAGAAACTTGATTTTCTTGTTAAGATGATTTTCTATTTCAAGCTGAAATTCTTTGAACCTTTCAAAGGTTTTAGACTTATGTCTCATCAAATAGATATACCCATATCTACTCAAATCATCGGTGAAGGTAATGAAGTAGAGGAATCCACCGTGCACAGCTATACTCATTGAACCACATACATCCGTATGTATGATCTCCAATAAGTCAGTCGTCCGTTCTACGTGGCCTGTGAACAGCGTTTTAGTCATTTTACCCATTAGACAGAACTCGCAAGTGTCAAATGATTCATAATCAAATGACTCCAAAAGTCCATCATAATGGAGTTTCTTCATACGCTTCTTTTCAATATGACCCAAACGGCAGTGCCACAAATAAGTGGAATTCAAATCGTTTGTCTTGCGACGTTTAGCGTCAGTGTTATGGATGTGTGTATTACCATCAAGATTCATAATAAATAATCCATTCACAATGGGAGCATGACCATAAAATATATTATCCATATAAATCGGACAACCATTATTCTCAGACTTAAACGAATAACCGTCTTGCAACAAACATGATCCAGAAATAATGTTTTTGCTCAAGGTCAGAACATAGTAACAATTACTGAGCTCTAAAATAAATCCTGAAGATAAATGTAGAGGTAGAACGCCGACGGCGAGCACAGCAACTTTTACTCCGTTCCCGACGCGCATCGTCACCTCATCCTTTGCCAGTCGCTTAGGCCTCTGTAGTTCCTGCATCGTGAGAAGATACCAATATCATATTGACAACGTGATCTCATAGTATCTCATAAGAGGGTCTATCCAACACCATTGTTATCTTAATAATGTGCTCCCATTATTGCCGACATCCTTGTTACATTAACAATGCCCATGATTAGGAAAACAAGACCATCAACAATACATGAGCTAGTCCAGAGGCCTGACTAGGGATCTGTTTGGTGTTTTATTATTCCACACATGCAATTGGGTTTCCCTCCGAATCTCATATTCAGGAACCAACGCAATTCTAGCATAGAACATAAACTTAATCATGACCATAAAAATAGAATAATAACAACTTTATTATTGCCTCTAGGACATATTTCCAACATTTATGTGGTGCCTAATAGTGAGTTGTTCACTCTTTTATGTCGTACCAAGGTGATGATATGGCCCATAGTGTTGTCGGGAGATGGTGACTTCAAGATCAATGTGCGATGGCATTGAACGGATACTCCGGGAAGTTGGGCACATATGAGAGATGCAAGAGGAATCTAATTTCACCGGATCATTGACTGTGATGAAAGGAAGAAGGAAGTACAATTGCAGGTGGAGTCAGGGAATAGCATTGGAGTCTCATCAGTGGTTCGGGTCATTGAACTGCAAAGGTAAATCTCAAGTCCAAGGTACACGGTGGTTCGAGCAAGACGGCTTCATTGGTGGAGGACCATATTCGTCAAGGTGGAGTTTGTTGAGATTGTGTCGAATATTTGTATGAGTAGGTTACGAATTAGACTTAGGGAAAGTGTAGTATTGTAATAGGATACTACAGGGAGTCCTAATAGGATACGGGTAGAGTAGGACTCTAACTCGTGCATCCTAGGCCTCCTATATATGGAGGGGGATGCTACACATTGTAACCACGAGAGAAAACAGGAGAGAGACTCGGATTGCACTGATACGGAGGGGGCGTTCTGACTGGCTCTTTACGGTGGCCAGACCGGCCATGCTCACGAAAATCAAAGGCGGAGGTCCATTTGTACCTTGCGGCAAAGGCGTGACTTGTACGCCGAGCTGGGTATTTGCTCGTCAACACAAGGGCGGAGCGCCTGCAGTCGGCTCCCGAGGATGTAGGCTTCAGCTAAACCTCATCAACAAATATCGGTGTCGATTCTCTCTCTTGATTGCTTCTAGATCTAATTGCTACGGGCGACATTAGTCGTGTGGAGATCGGCATAATACGGGGGCTGATTTTGCAACAGGGCCTAAATTACAACATCGAATCATTAGAAGACCCAGCCAAAAAACCCATTATTCTAAAAAACCCAAAAGAAACCCGCAACATGTTCTCCACTTGATGTAGTAGCTCGGAAGGAAGTAGAGAAGGAGAAGGTGGCACGGGAAAAAACCTTAATTGTCGGGTGAGGTGAACACCGCTTTTCATTTTTCCATCGATGTCTGAAGTGTAGATTAGGTATCTTCTATGTTACGTTTGTGTGTCTTCGACGGTGGCATCCTGGTGGTGGAGACGGTGTCATATGGAATAAAGGTCTCCCGGCTCCATCCTCTTCCTAGCGTGACCGTCACGGTCGATGCTAGGAGCCAGTGTTTCTGTCTCGCGGATCAGATCAGAAGGATTGTCATATGTCGCCTCGGCCTGTCTTGGCATTGGTGGTGGCATTGGTGTCATCGAGTTTATTTTGACTCCTGGTTCTCTCAATTCGTCCTTTCATGCTCTTGGTATTCTTCTCAGCGGTTCGGCGACAAAGCAGCGATTGGACAACCTGACTTGCAAGGGGTGTATCCCCCGCCTTAGTGCATTCAACGGTCTTAGGTGGGGTGGGCAGCTCATACGGCTCTTCAAAACCATTGAGGTTATTCCAACTCGTGTAGATTTAGTCTTCTGCAGTTTCTTCCTCGGAAGCATGGAGGAACATCGAGATGCGAAGGGCGACGACTTCGAAGGACCTTGACGAGACGAAGACTTCGAAGGACCTTGATGTAACTTTTGGTTTTATCAGAAGTCCTCATTGTTCATATTCGTTTCAATTTATTTGATCTGTTGTACTATCTTTACTTAATCAATAAAGACATCGTTGCTTAAAGAAATACAGAAGACATGAGCGAGTCCTTCACCGATACTAGCGTGTTGCATACATATCCCTTCGACGGTCGACCCTTCCCCTTCTATTCTCATTCTCCAATGCTCACACGAAAAAAAAACAGCGCTGCCATTCACTTCCTTATATTTCCTCACACAAAAGAATATATTCAACTATTTAAGAAGGGTTTTAGAGTTAATTACACTTTGTTGTTTTTTATTTTTCGTTGTCTCCAATTTGAATACAGATCAAATCATACTAATATGGTATAAAAAATAATACTCCGTCCATTTGTAAGTAGACGACGTTTTACATATAAGCACATTCTCTAACATGCAATTTTGACCACTACTTTTGTAAGAATATGTTAATGAAAATTATAAAATTGTGATATTATGGAAATATTTTTATACTATTTTCACTTAACTAATCTAAATAATTTTTTGTATATTATGAGTCAAAATTAGAGAAGTTTGGCCGCAACCTTTCTAGCTAGGAAGTCATCTATTTACATATACACAGTGTGAAATATTTTGTAAGGGAAGGCCCATGACATTATTTCGTATCGTCAATCCATGTATTTTTACACATACTAGTGGACAAACTTTTAAAAGTTTGAACGCACATGTCCCACCACAACTTGCATTTTTGGATGGAGGACTACCTTCTAGTTACCGTGAATGTTGTTAATGTCACACGGGAAAGTAGATTTGAGGGAGTTAATATTTTACTTGTCACTTACCTAAAAAAACATGGAGTCATAGGATTTTATTGAACTACGGAAACATTCTATACTATGTTTGCATAACTTTTTTACAAAATGATTCATGCGATGTCGAGTGAGATAACTATTTTTTCACTTGAATTAAGAGTACTTCAAATGACTTTGCGCACTGAGCCAATGTGTGGCACCAAAACTTTTTTAGTTTGTAAGAGATATGGACAAGTTTTTACGTGTATGTGCGAATAAAGGGCCCACATTATCGTCTTGCCCCAGGGCCTTCACACACCAACATATTTGACACCGGATTGAATAGAAAATTATTCCATACACACATCTAGAGGTGAAAATGGAGTGTATTCAGATGAATATTACTCTTACCATATCCCACGCTGCCTTGTTTTGCTGTATTCGAAATTGAAATGGACTAGCAGAGTGCTCGTGCGCTGTAACGGATATGAATTTTAGAAGAAAGAATAATATCACACTAATTTTGAACAAGACATGCTTCCGCATAACTTGAGAAACAAAATGATCATCATAGTTTATTTTATGACACTATCGTTCTTTCTAAACTTCATATCCATTGCAACGCACGCACTCTGCTAGTCAGAAGAGATTATGCAATTCAATCACAAATTTTAAAAAAACATTCAGATTGTATTACCTCTGAACCATTGACATCTTCAAGGCTGACGTCTTCATTTTGCTCAAAATGTGGTGGCTTATAGTCCTTTTTAAACCATTCATCCTCCAATATTTCTGTAATTGTCATCCTCTGCAGACAATAAAACTCAATGTTTCTCAAACTGTGATGGAAATATGGCTTCTAAAAAAGTTTACATATAGAAGAATCCGCTGGTCAGCTGACCACAACATAATAGTAAATTGGCACTTACTGTATTAGGATTAGGATCGATAATGCGCTTAATGAGCTTCTTTGCACCGGAAGTAAACCATTGCATCGACAAGAAACATTTGCCCTTCACATCTGTAAAGAGAACATCAAAAGGTTTATCACAATAAATTGCACGGGACAACCAAGGTGCATCTATTACACAAACATACCAATTTGTACAGACCCATTAGGTTGGGATCATCAAAGGGTAAATATCCAGCCATAAGGACAAATAAGATTATGCCGCAGGACCATACATCAGCAGCCATACCATCATAACCTTTATCAACAAGCGCCTGAGGTAACAGTCTAATGCTTTCATATTTTGAGGCACATTTTTTACACAAGGTGGAAACACAATAGCTAATGGAAGGAGAAAATTTCACCTGAGGTGCAACATAATTTGGAGTTCCGCAATCAGTATATAGAAGTCCATCCTCCTAAGAAATATGAAAAGAGATCAAAACTTTTTCTGAACTATTCCTCGTCTCCAAGAACAAATAATATTCCATCGGGAGTTCCTTTTTAAAAAGGTAACAAATTATTCAGTGGAAAGTTTGGAAGAAATCAATTAAACCCTGAAGAGATTGTACTTTTATTTATGGCGCAAATGCACCGAGACCAAAGTCTGAAACTTTAAGAGCTCCATATGAGTCAAGAAGCATATTTTCCAGCTGCAAATGGCGCATAAAACATCCATGATTTAGAAAGTGCGCTGCAGAGCATCCACATATGAGATTAAACACATCAAGAAGCATGAAAATTGGACAAACCTTCAGATCTCTACGGTACACTCGGCGGTTATGGCAATAATCAACAGCATTTATAAGTTGATGGAAGTATCTTACTTGCTTCATCTTCTCCTAGCCTCCCAGCTAAGTTGCACGGTACGGGGATACGGATACGGGGATACGGATACGGGGATACGGGAATACGGCATTTCTGAAAAACACCAGTTCGGGGATACGGCGAGGATATATGAATTTAGAGAAAAACACGCATGTAAAACCAGCGAACCAGCTAACAGATGACTGGCTGCTGGTGGCACTAGAGGCCATTACCCTACCGAAACAGCGAACAACAAGAAGGCGGACACCAGCGAACAAGCAAGCTTATAACACGAGGAAGACATTACCCTAACAAACAGCAAGCAAGTGTGGAGGGGAGGAGAATACCTGGGCAGCGGCTCTCCGGCGTTGGACGTCGGGGAGCAGCGACGGGCCGCGTGGATCCGGCAGGCGGCGACTGTCCGCTAGGCAGCGGGCGGCCGCAGCGCGTGGATTCGGTCGCGGTCGTCGGCGGCGCATGGATCCGGCGTTGGGCGGTGACTCTCCGATGTTGGGCATGGGGGAGTGGCGGCGGGGCGTTGGGGAGCGGCGGCGGCGGGTGGATCCGGAGGGCGACGGCGTCATGGCGATTCGGCGGGGTCGCGGCGATCCGGAGGCGAGCTCCTGGGCACGCGCGGGCTCGGGCTAGCTCTTTTTTTTACCTATTATAGCAGATGTAAATTGGGCTTTACATGGGTCACATGGGCTAAACGTATCCCCTCCCGTATCCCCCACGTATCCCTCCCGTATCTCTATTTTTTTTAAATTTTTTTAAAATCAAATAAAGGGGATACTTCGGGATATGCGTATCCCGACGTATCCCCGTATCCCCGTATCCCCCGCGTATCGGATACGCGATACGGCTGTTTCCAGCCGTATCCGTGTAACAGAGCCTCCCAGAATTGATCTAATTATCCAGAATATAATGATAAATTAGTTAACAACTTAAAATTCATGTGGCCCTAGAACCGCGAATTACCTACAATATAGGCTCACAACGTGTAAAACGAATTCTACACAAACTAAAAGTCATAACATCTGACACAAAAGTTTAAGAGGTGTCGTAGCTTCAAGACTAGGCAGTACTTTAGGCACTTTCGATCGGTTACGCAGACCTCTAGGAGTACCAGAGGATACGAGGAAGTGTAGTGTTCGAGCAGCCCGTCAAGGAGGAGCGCAGATTGCGTCCGACGAGGCGAAATATGAAACACTCCTGCCAGGGTAAAGTAAAAACTCTCGTGTTTGGGCGAAGTGAAAACTCTCATATTTATTTCAAGGATTACGGATTACGTGTAAGAAATTATCTCTCCCCTCCTCTCCACCCCTGGGGTCCTATTTATAGAGAAGGGGATTGAGGTGCGAGATTACAACTCTACCCCTTGCGTTACAACACGCTAGGAGGGGCATTTTGGTCTTTTATAAGGAATCTCGGGAAATATTCTAATACACTAATATTCTAGTACTCGCCACTATGTTGACATGTTGGCCTTGACGTTGCGACGGAGAGGGAGATCGACGTCGTCATGAGGTGGGGGCTCGACGTTGAGAGTGAGGTGGGCCTGACATCGCGACGGAGTGTTGAGCTCGATGTCGTGATGGAGCATTGCCTCGACGTCGTTCCGCTGGGACAGAGCGTTGCCTTGACGTCCGTCCTGACGGAGTGTTGGTTTCGCTCGACGTCATCGGTGACGCTAGCGGAGCCTGTCAACGCTAGGCGAAACATGTCGATTTGGAGAGGGGGATCTTTGACATTATCAAGGAGAAGTCCGTCGGTTCGGGTCGTGCGTGGGCCCTTCCCCAACAATAGCCGCTTCCTGGTTTGGTCGGTCGAGTGATGCCCCTCTGAGCCAGTGCACCAATTCTGAGGGGTTGGCGCACAGGCTAGACCGATGACTTTCCAGTACAACTTGATGCTTGTCCGAAACCACTGCGTTCGCGTCGACGGAAATGACCAAGTTGCATCAGCAAGGCTGGCCTTACTACTCCTATCCCTCTCCCTTTTTTCCTTTACTTTTTTTTTCTGTTTTCCTTTTTTCTCTTTTTTCTTTTTCTTTTTTCTTTTTTTCTTTTTTCTTTTTTTCTTCTTTCTTTCTTCTGTTTCTTCTCTTTTCCTTTTTTCTTTTTCTTTTATTTTTCTTTTTTCTTCTTTTTTCCTTTCTTCTTTTTTCTCTTCCTTCTTTCTTCTCTTTTTCTTTTTTTATTTTTTTATTTTTTTCTTTTTCTTCCTCCTTTCTTCTCTTTCTTCTTGTGATGGAGCGTGGAGCTCGACGTCGTGACGGAGCGTGGAGCTCGATGTCATATAGAGCGTTGGCTCCACGTCATGACGGAGCGTGGAGCTCGACGTCGTGATGGAGAATTGAGCTCAACGTCATGGCGGGATGGAGCGTTGCCTAGACGTCTGCCGGGATGAGGTGTTGCCTCGACGTCCACCGGGATGGGGCGTCGCCTCGATGTCCACCGGGATGGAACGGCGCCTCGATGTCTGCCGGGACGAAGCGTCGCCTCGATGTCGTGACGGAGCGTTTTGCCTCGATGGCGTGACGGAGCGTTTTGCCTTGACGTCGTGACGTAGTGTGGACCTCGACGTCGTGACGGAGCGTGGACCTCGACGTCGTGACGGAGCGTGGACCTCGATGTCGAGATGGAGCATTACCTCGACATTAGGATGGAGTATTGACTCGACGTCTACCGGAGCGTTGCATCGACATCCGCCGAGCGTTGTCTAGATATCTGCCGGGATGGAGCGTTGTCTCGACGTCCGTCGGGACGGAGCGTTTTTCCTCTATGTCGTGACGGAGCATTTTTCCTCAAAGTAGTCACAGAGCGTGGAGCTCGACATCGTGATGGATTATTTTGCCTTGACATCATGATGGAGCGTTGGCTCGATGTCATGACGGAGTGTTCGCGTGACGTCGAGACGGAGCGTTGGCTCAATGTCAGGACGGAGCGTCGCCTCCAAGTCCGCCGGGACGGAGCGCTGCCTCGACTTCCATCGTGACGGAGCGTTGCCTCGACATCGTGACGGAGCATTTTGCCTCAACATCGTGAAGGAGCGTGGAGCTCGACATCATGACAGATCGTGGAGCTCGACGTCGTGACAGAGCGTTGGGCTCGACATCATGATGGAGCGTTGCCTCGACGTCCATTGGGATAGAGCGTTGCCTCGACGTCTGCCGGGACGGAGCATTTTGTCTCGATGTCGTGAAGGAGTGTTTTGCCTCGACGTCGTGACAGAACATGGAGCTCGACGTCATGCCGTAGCGTGGAGCTCAATGTTGTGACGGAGCGTGGAGCTCCGATGTCATGACGGAGCGTGGAGGTTGACGTTGTGATGGAGCATTTTACCTCGACGTCGTGACAAAACATTGGCTTGACATCATGATGGAGCGTTGGCTCGATGTCGTGACGGAGCGTTTTGCATCGACATCGTGATGGAGCGTGGAGCCCGACGTCATGACGGAGTGTTTTTGCCCCGACATCATAACAAAGCATTGGCTTGACGTCATGATGGAGCGTTGAGTTTGACATCGTGACAGAGTGTTGGCTTGACGTTGGAACGGAGCGTTGCCTCGACGTCGGGATGGAGCGTTGCCTCGACGTCAGCCAAGATGGAGCATCGCCTTGCCTTAACGTCTGTCGAGACGGAGCGTTTTGCCTTGATATCATGACGGAGCATTTTGCCTCGACGTCATGACGGAGCATTTTGCCTCGACGTCGTGATGGAGTATGGAGCTTGACGTTGTGACGGAGCCTAGAGCTCAACATCGTGACAGAGCGTTGCCTCGATGAAGAGCCCCTAGTGTCACTGAGGGAAGTGCGAAGTACGCCAAGTCCGAGAGCACGTGAGGGCGACGTGGACGACCCAGTGTCACTGAGGGTAGCATGGAGGACACCAAGTCTGAGAGCATGCGAGGACGACGTGGAAGAAGAGTCCCTAGTGTGATCGAGGGCAACGTGGAGGACGTCAAGTCCGAGAGCGCGCGAGGGTGACATGGACGAAGAGCCCTTTGTGTCACTGAGGACGGGCATGGAGGACGCCAAGTCTGAGAGTGCGCGAGGGCGACGTCGATGATGAGCCCATATGCTTGTGTGCGGTGTAACGGAAGAGCAAGCAAACAAACAAGGTAGAGGCCACGAGAACGCGCGTGGCGCTCGCGTAGAGGTTATGCACATCACAGTTCCCAACGGAGTCCTAGTTGACATGACCTCTTACCTGGTTTTCACAGACAATGCCAACTGTCATAGCTTTTGAGATTAGGCACTGTACTTTAGGCACCCCCGATCGGTCACATAGACCTCCGAGAGTACTAGAGTAGTACGAACAAGTGTAGTATTTGAGCAGCCTATCGAGGAGGAGCACAGATGGCGTCCGACGAGGCAAAACGTGGAATGCTCCTGCCAGAGTAAAGTAAAAACTCTCGTGTTGGGGCAAAGTGAAAACTCTCGTGTTAAGGATTACAGATTACATGTCAGAAATTCTCTCCCCCCTCCTCTCCACACCTAGGGTCCTATTTATAGAGAAAGGGGATGGAGGTGTGAGATTACAACTCTACCCCTTGAGTTATAACACGTTAGGAGGGGCATTTTGGTCTTTTATAAAGAAACTCAGGGAATATTCTAATACTCTAGTATTCTAGTACTCGCCGCTACGACGATGTGTTGGCCTTGATGTTGCGATGGAGAGGGAGGTCGTCGTCGAGACGGGAGGTGGGCATGACATCATGACGGAGTGTCGAGCTCGACATCGTGACGGAGTGTTGGCTCGATGTCTTTCCGCCGGGATGGAGGGTTGCCTCGACGTCTGCCGGGACAGGGCGTTGCCATGACATCCGTCGTGACAGAGTGTTGGCTCGACGTCGTGACAGAGTGTTGAGCTCGACGTCGTCTGTGACACCAGCAGAGCCTGTTGGCGGCATGCGAAACATTTCGTCTCGGGGTGAGGAATCTTTAACGCTGTCAAGAAGAAGCCCATCGATTCGGGGTAGCGCGGCCCTTCCCTCGACAAGAGGCTTATGATCTTATCAAATAGCTCACCTCCATCTTATCTTTGATTTGCTAGCCATAACCTATCAAATGCACATATATTAAATGAGATGAAAGATAAAATAAAAAGCTGACGAAACTTGCAGTATATTGTCTCTGCAAAGATTACAACATACCTCATGCAGCTGGACCACATTTGGATGTTTTATTAGCTTCATTGTGGCAATCTCCCATTTAATCTGAAAGAAGCGGAAGAGGTGTTGAGCTTTCACAATTCAACTAAAGTTGACACAACTGGACATCTAATAGTGGTATTAGATCACATCATTTGCAGAAACCAGAAAGACGAAATCTGCTCCGTTAAAAATCCCCTTTTACAATCAGCTTAGCACGGGTGCTATTGTGGCAGAATGGTTCCTCCAAAAAAGAGACGTTGCATAGCTAATTCGGTGATAACGAGGCCACAAATTTCCAATCCATAATCATTATTCCTTCTTATCTAATTTGCTTTAGCAATCGAAAGCTTAAGCAAGGTCAGCCACCACACAGGACGCACTTGATTATTCTGTTAGCAATGGTTATTCCTTCTTATCTTCTTTTTTCTTGAGAATTTTTTCTTGAGAATTTTTTCGTCTGCCTTGGCTGGTTCAGAAACACCTGCGGTGTGTACCAGCTCGAGGAGGGCGAGGGGCTCGAGCTCGTGGTGGAGCTAGACGAGAAGCATTTTGACTTCGGCACTAAGTATGAGCTGGAGTGCGAGACGGCGGAGCCCGACCGGGCCAAGGAGGTCCTGGAGCTAGCGGCTGCTCACGGTGGCCGGCGTGTCGTACGAGTACTCCCGGAGCGGTAAGTTCGCGTCCTTCATGGCCAGGAAGCTGCTTCCATGACTAGGTTGGTGATCGTAGCATGTACGTGGTATGATTAAGCCATGATTTGGAAGGAACTTGTGTGGCAATAACACTTTGGTTAAGCAAAACAAGTATGGTTTATTGCAACTGTAATCTGGTTTTGTGGCATGCTATTTCAATCCTTACCAACATCAGATTTTGTTCTGTTAAGTTGTTATATTTGATATCTTACATCCAATAATAGTAACATAGGTAGCATTGCAGCAGAAACCATTGCATTTCAATGCTGGCTAACAAGTCTGCGTTTTTGCTATATTCATGTGAAACTAGTTGCACATGTCATGTCAACTGTGAATAATGCTTTTGTCAGCAATAAGTCTTAACCTTTTTAGATGATAATCAAATGCTAGGTAACAACTTGCAAATCCAAGATCCAAATAAAATCTGCCATGACTTTGTATGTGCCTTTTCATCTACTTAAGGGTGCTCTGCTGCTATATTATCTGGTCCTTTACTTGGGCAACTGGTACGCAAGTGCAAGGAAACATTGTTCTTTATGGTGGTGCTGTGATCCCCTCTTTGGTTGCTGGTGTCGTTTGTTTATAATTTTCTTGTGGCTGCCCATGACTTGCAGTTGGTGCAACCCTGTTAAATTTTCGCTCTTCCCCCTTGGTCGCAAATTTTCTGTACTCAGTTCTTCTGGGTTGTCTGCCTTGTTAGCTTGGCACTGTATAGTTTTGTTACTCTTTGAGTCTTGCCATTTCAACCTTGGGCCTTGTCTCTTACAAATACTGATATAGCTACTCAAGCTGATTTTGCTACTCGAGACATGATCTTAGAGCAGGGTGTGAACTACAATAGAAATATCTTCCCACACTCCAATCCTAATGTTCAATCTTCTTCTATTAAGTGCTACACTGATATTTCTTATAGAGGTTCCCTTGCTACACGCCTGGGTATTCATCTCTCTATCTCCTCTTGAGACAACAAAACTAATTTGAACATGCAGGTTGTTTTCAATAAGAGCACTTCTCCAGCTCATGATGAAGCAGTTAGCCTGCTCCTGGGCTTGCAATTGATGATGTTCTTGCAGGTACAAGGATGTTGCTTCTTGCTAGACAAGCAAAAGTTGGTTAAATCCCTCCTCTCTTGAGATCCGCAACAACAGTCCACTATGCATTAGAGTCCGTGTCCAATTATCATACTAATAAAAGAAATTCTTCATGTGCTGCAAGGGCACCTATGAGAAAGGTTTTACCAATTTTTAAGACTCGTGAAAATCAATGTCATCTTAAACCTTGTAAAGTTATTGAGAGGCTTTCAGACTTTTCTCCACCTGATTGTAACTATCTTAAAAGCCTCCGAATCTACAAAATCCAATGTTTCATGAATGAATGAATGGCCAAGTTGCCGTTGCCTTCAAAAACAAAAAAAAACCTTGGGCCTTGGGGCTAGCTGAGGTTTTATTACAGTGACAAAAATGCACCCGAGAAGGCTCGATTCATCAAGAAGCTTCTGTTGACTCATGCGTGCAGGCATGTGTACCTCTACCATGTTCACCCGCATAACTGAAAGGTTAATCCTATGAGTTGGTTGTTTCTGTTGCCCTATTTTGTAGTAGGCAGTTTGTTTTCTTAATTACAAAGAGGTTGGGACTTGTTTATTATGATATCATGTTTTGTGCCATCCAGATTAGATTAAAATCTTGTGGCAACAAGGCTACATCTTGTGGTTTGGCCGCTCATAGAACCTCACCTCTCGGGTAGTATACATGCTTGCGTTATGTACCAAACCAGATTGTAATTGGATATGGTGTTTTCTTTACACATTTTTTTTCTCATGTCCACTCGTCAAGATATCCTGATTGTGAATAGAGGAATTCCGTGTTGATATCTTTTGGTCAATATGTAGGTGTTCGTATATGCTTTTGTAGATATTGTTATGCCAGTTCAGGATTCTGAGTTCCTTAACTGCAGACAAGTTTTCATGTTGAGATTTTCTATTCTTTTTTTAGAATCACACATTGTGTTATGTAAACATGATGATTCCTCTTGTTTGGATCTCTGACAATGCAACTAGGTTATTTATTCATTTTGATGTCCACTATTCCTGATTAATAGATATGGTGTCCCTGTTCGTCTGAAGCCCTTTTATGATTCTGGTGTGCATAGTTTGATACATTTCCTGGCCTGCATTGTATATGGTATCAGTGTTTTATATGGTTTTTGTTCTCCCCCACATAGGTAATTCTCCAGGCTTCATTGAATAGAATGAACAGTTTAAACCGGAATGGAACAATGAAACAATACTGATATTCACCTCGTTGTACAATAGCATTGGGACAGAAGCTATTGCATTTCAATCCTGGCTAACAACTTAAGTGTGTGGTCTTGCTAAATTCATGTGAAACTAGTTGCACGTGCCTTGTCAAATTGCCGGGTGGTCCAGGTTCACGACTGTTACAACCTAAAAAGCGTGGTTTTTCTGAAACTGTAATACGTTACAAGTGTAGTTTGTTGAAACGACTTTAAAGCGTGGTTATTTCATAATTTGGCAACAAAATGTGTAGTTTTAAGAAATTTCCATATTATCGCGTTTTGAGCAGATGAGATGTATCATGTGTGTGATGGACTCTATCCAACATTATTTGAATAGTTTAGCATAGCTGTTAAGATACCAAATATCGTACATACCATAGTTTTTAAGGCGGTAAAGCGAGACAAGGCGACTCACCCCTTTCACACCTTTTAAGCGTTAAGGCGTAAAGCGAGGCGACGCCTTATTAACATATTAGGCTAGGTTTCAGAAGGACTAGTTTGTCATTTTCAGAAGGACCAGTTTATAATTTTCATATCTATTAGTGTCTTTCTGTGATTTTCAGATAAAAAAGGCCCATGATTTTTGGCCCATGAAGGCCCACAGCGGCACAGCCCCAAAACCCTAGACTATTAGATCGGCGCCTCCTCCTCATTCCCGTCCTCAGAGCGCCGTCGTCCCTCCCTCCTCCTCTCTGTAACACTGCGCCTTCGTCCCTTGGATCCCCCAGATTCAGCCATCGCGTCATCATCCCTCCCTCCTCCTCCTCTCTATCGCACCGCTCCGTCGTCCCTCAGATCCCCCATATCCAGCCACTGTGCCATGGAGGAGAGGTTCGTGGAGGATGTGTGTTAACATTATGACGTGAGGAACACAAAGTTCTTAGTGTGAAGAACATGGAGTCTGGCTCGAGGCTAACGAACTGGAGATAGAAGTTAGAATTGTGTTAATATCCTAACCTATCTGTAACAGATCCATATGATCTAGAGCTTGAAGCTCATACGATGTAAACATCCTGCTATATATAAAGGAGCCGACGCCCCATTATTGCATGTGGCAAAATTCCAATTTTCTCTCTTCCTATAGAGTTTTCCATAGTATCAGAGCAACTCCTCCGAACAGCATCCAACAACGTCGACCTCCTCTAGTTTCTTTGCCCCATCTAATCTTGGCCAACTCATTACCATCAAGTTAGGCTAGGATAATTATTTGCTATGGAAGGCTCAAATCCTTCCGATGTTCCATGGAGCGCAGCTATTCAATTTCCTAGACGGATCTAATCCACCTCCAGCGGCGACGGTCACTCAGATGGTTGAGGACCAACCCGTCGTCATCGACAACCCAGCGTACAGAGCTTGACTAGAAAAGATCTAGGTCGTTCTAAGTGTCCTGCTGGCTTCACTCACGCTGGAGGTTCTCGCCTGCGTCCTCGACATCACCTCAGGTGCTGGCATATGGGTGGTGCTCGAATGGATGTTCGCATCGCAGTCGCACGCCAAAACAATGCGGATCTACAAGCAGCTCACCGTCCTTCAGAATGGAGCCATGACGGTCTCCAAATATTTCAACAAAGTCAAGGGCATGGCCGACACTCGCTGCATCTGGCCACCCTCTCTCGGAGGAAGACATCGTCATCTATATGCTCACGGGACTCGACAATGAGTTCGACACACTGGTGACTTCGATCGGCATCAAGTCTGATCCCATCACCCTTGACTGGCTCTATGCGCAGATGCTGAGCTACGGGGCGAGGCACGAAGTACCCAACTCATCTCTACAGATTGGGAATTCTTCGGCTAACATGACATCACAACCCAACAACCGTGGCTTTGTTGGCCGTGGGCATGGTGGCGGGGGCGACAACGGTGGAGGACGCTCCAGCAATGGCAACAGCTACTCTAGCAACACATCAGGGTGCGGCGGCATGACAATCGCAGTGGAGGAGACGGCAAGCCCCGGCTAGTTTGCCAATTGTGCAATAAGGTTGGGCACACTGTTTTGAAGTGCTAGCACAGCTTCGATCACGGCTACCAGGGCGAGGAGCCACGCTCTGCGTCATCAGCTTCAATGGGTGGAGGCTACAACTTTGATCCTTTGTGGTACATGAACACGGGAGCCATGGATCATATCACACATGAGTTGGATCACCTTACAATACATGACAAGTACCAGGGTTGTAACCAAGTTCAAGCAGCCAACGGCTCAGGTATGTTCATTGCATATGTTGGTACATCTGAAATTAGAACCCCTAGTAGATCATTGGCACTTAAGGATGTCCTTCATGTTCCAACAGCCGTAAAGAATCTCCTTTCGGTTCATCGTCTAACAAAAGATAATAATGTTTTTCTTGAATTCCATCCCGATTGTTTCTACGTGAAGGATCGGGTCACGAGGAAGGTAATATTGGAAGGAAACAGTAGAGGTGGACTGTACCCGCTTCATCCCAATTCATCGTCATCACTCAAGCAGTCGCTCTCAGCCACAACACCAACTCAGGAGCTGTGGCATCTTCGGTTAGGTCATCCAGCATCCCAAATTGTTCAACAAGTCATTCAATCTAGTAGTCTCCCGTGTATTAGTAGCTTCATGAGTCAAATGATCTATGATGCATGTCAATAGGCAAATAAGTACTATGTTAGTTTCATTGATGACTTTAGTAAATTCACATGGATCTACCTTTTGAAACGCAAATCTGAAGTCTTTGAGGTCTTCATGCAATTTCAAAATCTTGTTGAACGATCGCTCAATAAAAAGATCACTTGCTTGCAAACCGATTGGGGAGGCGAGTATCAAAGATTAAATAGTTTCTTTCGCAAGGTTGGCATAGCGCATCATATTTCTTGTCCCCACACACATCAACAAAATGGCTTTGCCGAGGGCAAGCATTGCCATATAGTTGAGGTGGGGCTCTCTCTCCTTGCTCAATCATCTCTACCACTGAAGTTTTGGGATACTGCCTTCCAAACCGTGAGCTACCTCATTAATAGAATTAGTGGTTGTGTAATTAACTCTGTCACACCACTAGAACGTCTCTTTGGAGGAAAGCCAGATTACTCCTTCCTCAAAGTCTTTGGTTGTGCTTGTTGGCCTCATCTCCATCCCTATAACAATCACAAACTTCAGTTTTGTTCGAAACAGTGTGTCTTTATTGGTTATAGTGACATGCATAAAGGGTATCGGTGTCTCCATCCACCAACAGGTCGTTACATCTCACGGGATGTAATTTTTTATGAAAAGGTCTTCCCATTCTCACGTCTCTAATGCTCTTCCATCTACTTCCATGTCTGAATGCTGTTTAACTCCCACCTTAGTTCCAATGGTTCAACCGGGTAATAATAACGGGGTACCACATGATGCTAATGAATAATCTAATCTCGTTTTTGAGTTATCTGATGATCTGTAGGAGTAAAGCAATGCAGGAGTCACAGGACACGACGCTGAGCCACACTGTGCAGGTGACGATAATCTGCATGATGTCGATCTGCATGGGCCTGTGGACGTGCATGGCTCAGGTGGAGCTGGCACGCATGGCTCAGATGGAGGTGGCGCGCACGGCTCAGATGGAGGTGCGGCTTCAGGCACGGCTCCAGAACCTGGGTCACCTGCCACTCCTACCAGCCCAACATCAGAGTCAAGAGCGGCCCCTAGAGCATCTATGAGTACTCCAGTCGTTTTACCCACATCACCGGCAGCACCAGCTCACCCACACCGCACACGTCTTCAAGTCGGAATTCGGAAGCCCTAACAATACACTGATTGCATGGTCAGGTATGGATACATTTTAGTAGTTGAACCTACTGACTACATGCGTGCATTGGCTGACAAGAATTGGAAGGCCACTATGGATGATGAGATCTCAGCACTCCATCGCAATAACACCTGGCATCTCATTCCATATAAACATGGTATAAATTTGATTGATTGCAAATGGGTGTTCAAATTAAAGAAGAAAGGGGATGGGTCCATCGATCGATATAAAGCACGTTTGGTTGCAAAGGGATTTAAACAGAGGTACGGTGCCCCGTTGTCAAACCAGCAACCATCCAGCTTGTTCTGTCTGTTGCTGTTTCGACGGGGTGGAAATTACACCAGTTGGATGCGTTTCTTCATGGCGCTGTTGAGGAGGATGTTTATATCTGACAACCACTAGGATATGAAAGTAAGCAGTTCCCTCAGCATATCTGCAAATTGGACAAAGCCCTGTATGGATTAAAACAAGTCCCACGTGCCTGGTATGCCAGATTGAGCCTCAAACTTCAAGAACTAGGGTTTGTCCCATCCAAGGCCGACACATCTTTGTTTATCTTTAATCGAGATTGTGTGACTGTTTACATGCTCATTTATGTTGATGATATAATAGTAACTAGCTCGTCCCCAGGTGCGGTTCCTAAGCTAATTCAGTAGCTACAAGCGGAGTTTGCAATCAAGGATCTTGGGGAAATTCATTATTTCCTAGGAATAGAAGTGTGCAAAAATTCAGAGGGAATCTCGCTTGTGCAGTCCAAATATATTTTAGATTTGCTTCATCGCGTGAGTATAAAGTATGTGTAAACTGGCAACAACGCCTATGTCACCCTCTGGACAGCTGAGCAAAACAGGAGGTGAGCTCTTGTCTTTGGAAGAAGTTACTAAGTATAGAAGCATTGTAGGGGCTCTCTAGTATTTGACCCTCACACGTCCAGACATTGCTTTCTAGTCAATAGAGTGTGTCAATATCTACATGAGCCTACCACTGAGCATCTCATGGCTGCCAAGAGGATTTTGTGGTATCTCAAATTCACACCTCAGGTTGGACTCAATATCAAGAGGTCTCGGTCTTCAGTGGTCAGTGCATTCTCAAACTCTGATTGGGCGAGAAATCCTAATGTTAGACGCTCCACGAGCGGGTTTGCGGTGTTCTTTGGACCAAACCTTGTGTCTTGGAGCTCTAAAAAGCAAGCTATGGTGTCTCGCTCGAGCACTGAGTCCGAATACAAAGCATTAGCTAATGCCAGTGCCGAGATTGTTTGGCTTCAGTCTGTGCTACAAGAGTTGGGAATCTATCAAGCAAGAGCGTTGTGTTTATGGTGTGATTGCCTCGGTGCGACATATCTCTCAGCCAATCCGGTATTCAATGCCCGCACAAAACACATCGAGGTTGATTTTCACTTCGTTCGTGAACGAGTTGCTCAAAAGGCACTGGAAATCCGGTTTATCCCCTCTCAAGACCAGGTGGCCGACGGGCTTACCAATCCTATTGGAGCTGGACCACTTGCGAAGCTTTGACACAATCTCAACCTTGGATAGAACCGGTAGTGATTGAGGGAGGATATTAAGATTATGACGTGAGGAATACGAAGTGCTTAGCGTGAGTAACATGAAGTCTGGCTCGAGGCTAACGAACTGGAGATAGAAGTTAGAATTGTGTTAATATCCTAACCTACCTGTAACAGATCCATATGATCTAGACCTTGAAGCTCATACGATGTAAACATCCTGCTATATATAAAGGAGCCGACGCCCCGTTATTGCCTGTGGTGAAATTCCAATCTTCTCTCTTCCTATAGAGTTTTTCAATGTGCTGCTGCTGGCGCGTCACGTCGCCGTCCCTCAGATCCCCAGATCCGGCCACCACGCCATGGAGGAGAGGTTTGTGGAGGAGGTGCTGCTGCTGGTGCTACTCGTGGTGCTCGTGGTGCTGCTGGCGCTACTCGTGGTGCTTGTGGTTCTGCTGGCTCTGCTTATGGTGCTTTTGCCGGTGGTGCTCGTGATGCTCTCCCTCTGTTGCCTGCTCGCCTCGATGTCGGTATGCTCCGTCTCTCCCTTACTCCCTCTCCTAACGCATCACCTCACGCCGCGCCTTCCCGGTAGGATGCCTTCCGACGCCTTAGGACCTAGGCACCTCCGGCAAGGCGAGGCGACGCCTTGACCTACTGGCGCGCCTTACCGCTTAGGCGATGCCTTAAAAACCTTGGTACATACTTATTTGGAGAAGTTGGATTTGGAGCTGAACCAGGAGAAAAGCTAAATTGACCTAGTGCCGTATGTGATTGTGGATTTGTGGGTGAGGAACTGGAAACATACCATTGACATCCTAGCTGTGAAGGAAAGCTTGATGAACCAACTATAATCAATGAAGAAGACACGCAAATGATATTTTTTATATTTTCATTTCTGTTAAATTATTTCAAAATAATTGCTGGCACGCAAAACTTTCTCCCGATTAATCTGAACTATCCAATTTATCCCACACAAATGCAAGGACCGATCTGTTAAATACCTCTACGTCGCCATTATGTCGATTTTGCCATGTGATCAAGCCATGGTCTCCTCTAGTAATAACATGGCAAACGAGTGTCTCCACTAAAAAGGGGTACCAAAAGCTATTGAATGCAAGGACATAGACAGAAACAGATTTGCTGAATATATAGTACCGCATAAATCTGTTGCGCAGAGGACATGGGCTCCTGGCCTTTCATGTTTATCAGTTTTTTCAAGGCTTCCATTTTAGGGTATGTTCGATTGGTGACAAAGTCTCCCATGCTAATTTTTTTTTGTCATGCCCAAAAAATTGGTCCTTGTTTGGATAGTTATTAGCTTTTGGCATGTCAATGCTGTTTTGTCCACCCTAGCTCATTTTTCTTAGCAACATTAGCCAAATCACGGCAAGCAAAATTTTGGCTAGACAAATTTCTGGTAGTATATACTTAGACTCAAACCAAACACATCCTTATCCTCCAATCCAATAGCAGCACTATGTCATTGTCCGAATCTTTTTGTTTGCTGTGGATGTGCAACCCATAGATCCCCTCCAATGATACACCCACATTCCCAACCTTTTTATACGCCACCAACAAAGACTTCCCCATCATGTAGCCCTCACCATTTCTTAATTACTTGTGACTAGTAACCATTCTCCCCGTAGCATATTCCTTCTTCTCCCAAGCATACAAGCCAGATGATACCTTGTATATTGTGGCAAAAGCAGCTCAATCATACGGGAGGTTACTCCTAGAAAAACTATGTTGATGTCAGATATGTATGGCCGCTCACCAGGATAAAAAGGGTACATAATATGCCTCAAATATCCCCAGCTTCCAGTTTGGATGACCACGTGACGTGAAATAGTGTGCGATCCGAACACGTCTACACAACTGCGATTTGCCTAGGGATATAGCACTTGGCTACGTAACCTATGGTTGTAGATTTATTCTGTTCTGTTCTTCTCGACCAGGAGCTATTGGAAACCAGGTGCCTATGCATGCACCGGGCTAAAAGGTAACACTTGTAAGTTCTAAAAAAAGATTAAAAAATTTCTAGTGTACATTGTAAATGATTTGTGACTGATATTAGGAAAACAAAAGAAATTCATTTACATTCTGTAAAAAGTAAATTATGTACAATTACAATTACTATATCAAGAACCTTACTGTTGTTTTTGTATAGCATGTAAATGGACCTTTTTTTCCGCTTGGAAGCCCGGTATTTGTCCTAATACCGGTATAAAATACAGGCTCGAATTTTTTTCCGCCCTAGGCTGGAAAGATGTGCTTAGATCACCGTTTTCATTTTTAATTTTCTCCGTTTTGGGCCGGTATTGGGTCGTTACGCCTAGAAATCTAAACAGACCTACGGAGCCCATGAAAAATAAGACACAAGTCATGGTTGCTTTCAGGCCCGACGTCGGCCTCGCGACCTAGCGACCGCGGTGTCACCTCCACTGCCACCACCTCCACCGTGACCGCGACCTCCTCCTCCTCCTCCCGCCGCCACCAACGCCCCTCCTCTTGCCACCACAGGGACAAGCGGGATCTTGAGGAGCGGGAGTAGAGGCAGCACGAGAAGGATGAGAAGAAGGAGCGAGAGTTGGAGAAGGCAGCGGCCGTGGAGAGAGTTGCCACCGGTGGCTGTGGCGATGACTGGAGCCCTAGCGGCGGTGACGGGAGGGAGCCATAGTGGCGGGCCAAGTTGCGGTGGATCCTGAACTTTGCTGCTTGGGCAACACCGGCTGGTTCATCTTATCATCTGTCGGGCACGCGCTGGAGAGTAGGCCACGTCGGAGCACGTCGACGGCTTTAGACCATGCGGTCGCAGCGCTGGTCCTGTTAGTAGCGGTGCTGCTGCCGTGGGCGTAGAGCGCGGTCACGTTGTAAGTGCGCACAGCGGCCGGCGCGTTTTTTGATCGCTCGCACAACGGTCTGGCATTTACTTGCTCTCTGCATTCCTAGTGCAGCCATGGTGTCTGTGATAACGCATCTGAAGAAGCGGAGGCTTGTTAAGTAATCAGCAAGTGTTGTTTCTACCCAAACACTAGTTTTTTTTTGAGAGTCACTCAAACACTAGTTTACAATGGAAAATATATTTAGTTGTATTGGATGGTTTTATTGGTGCACATTATTATACATTGGTAAATTATTTACGGGTGGAAAACTTTACAAGGTTCCCAAGCGGGGCCTTAGCCTGAAATTTGCAAGTTCGCACTTTGATCATGTCATATTGTGGTTTTTGGTTTTTTTTTAATATCTAGGTGGTATTCATCAGTGATGTTTCAATGCTACTCCAAATCAACTAATGAAGAGAATGCAGAGGGACTTGATGGACAAAAATGTCGAGCCCACGTCATGGCCTACCGGAGTGAGAGAAGAATAACGCAAAGGATCGATGGACGAACAAACGAGGGTAAAGAGGTCATTTTGAACTGTAGATAGAAGGCAGCAGCGGGGAATGGATGTCGGTGGCATTTTCCATTATTTCGGTTCTTCAGAGTGTTACTGGCCATTTGCGTACGATTGAGATGGTTTCTGTATAATTACTCTTCTATACGATAGCACAAAGTTAATTTTTCTCTCTTCAGTTAAAGTCTGAAAAGGAAAGATTAGTTGACTGGCTAACATGTGGAACACAAACATTTTTCACGATTATGTAGGCATTCTGAATGTGTCCACATTTTTCGCACTCTATGTTGAAGATTTAGAACATTTTGGCCAAAATTGGAAATAAATGTGTCATCATTCCATCATCAGGAAAACCCATTGCAATGACTGAAAAAAAGAAACTTACCCATCCCACTGTGTGACCACTGATGTTACCACATTCTTTTATGCGAGTCATTTTCAGCAGCGACAAGCATATATTAAAGATCGATGCGCTTCATTCGCCGCCGAAACTATGAACAGGATAAATTTTGTCTATGTACAGCGCGTTCATGGTTGTAATGATGCAGATAGATCTATTTTAAACCTGTAATGATGTTCAGAGAGTAGTGTATGGAGGATGATGTACGCCACACCAACAACCCAACATCCATATGCATGTCTACCAAACGCTCTAGTAATTTTAGTCCCATCGAACCATCTCCTCCCAACTATTTCTTTAACCTTTCGTAATTTTTAAAATCCATTAAAAAGCTGTTTAGATAACAATCTAATCTGACATTCCATTCGGATTGGAAAGGAATTTAGTTCAAATTCACTGTCCATTTGAAGAGATTGAGTAGGGTGCATCCAAAAATTCCTAAGTAATTAATTGAACCGTGAGGGAAAATTTGCTGGACGATAGTTTTGTTATTTATGAGTTAATTTTACAGAACTATACTTACTTTATAAAAACTACCATGGAGCAACACTATTAAAATAGATACTCGCTCCATTAAGAAGTATAAGACATATTTTGACTACCCAAGTTTATGCTTTGACCTTAAGTAACTTGTACAATATTTCATTAATGTTACAAAATCACAATCATAAAAAGTGTTTTGAAAAAGAATCCAATGATATCAATTTTGTATCACATAACCAACATATTATTAAATTAATTGTTCCTCAAAATATGAATTTGGATAGTCAAAATACATCTTATAATACTGAACAGAGTAAGTATATATATCATAAACTGCATTCCTCATATGAAATGCTGCTGAAAACCAAGCCACGACACAATAACACATTGCATTGCTGACCCCGACCTATCCAGTACGGGAATGACTCCACGTACAATAATTTTCCAACAATTTTTGTACGATGTCATAGACATTACTCTACCAGGTTCATATTTTGCTAACTGTCGTAGCTTCAAGGCTAGGCAGTATGCTTCAGGCACCCTCGATCGGTTACACCCACCTCTGAGGGTACCAAAGAAACATGAGCGGGTGTCGTGCCCGTTGAGGAGGAGCACGAGGGGCGACCAACGATGCGAAACGCGGAACTCTTCCTTCGGGGGAAAGTGAAAACGATCGTGTTGAGCCAAAGTGAAAACTGTCGTGTATATTTCTGAGTTTGCAGGTTTGCCAATTAGAAGAGACCGCCCTCATCTCTACCCATTGGGTCCTATTTATAGGGGTGGAGAGATGTGGATGTGAGATTACAATTATGCCCTCCGAACAACAACACACCCTCAAGGGTATTTTGGTCTTTTTACAAGGATTCTCAGGGAATATCCTGATATTCTAGTGTCCTAGTTCTCACTGCTACGATGACGCGTTATCATCGGCGTCGGGACGGAGCGCTGCCTCGACGTCCGTCGGGACGGAGCGCTGCCTCGACGTCCGTCCGGGCGGAGCGTCGCCTCGACGTCCGTCGAGACAGAGCGCTGCCTCGACGTCCGCCAGGACGGAGCGTTGCCTTGACGAGGTCGGTGATGCCTACGGAGCTTGTTGACGCCAGGCGAAGCATGTCGATCCGGGGAGGGGGACCTTGACGCAGTCAAGGAGAAGCTCGTCGATTCGGGGTAGCGTGTGGACCCTTCCCCCAACAGTAGCCCTTTGCCGGGTTGGGTGGTCGAGCAACGCCCGTCCGAGCCGGCGCACCAATCTTGAGGGGTTGGCGCGCGGGCTGGATCGAAAACTTTAGCATAATTGCAATTTTTGTTTGAACCTGCTGCGGTGTGCTCGATTGGGAAGTAGTGAACACGCATGTAGTTTCGCACCTCCCGCCTCTTCTTTTGTTCCTGCCTTTTCTCCTCCCCTCTTTCCTTTCCCTCCTTCTGGCGGAATTATGGTCTGATTTTTGGTGAGTGGTCGGGCCTGTCGGTGCAGAGGGCAACCAGAGAGGTCGGGTCTATCGGAGCGGAGGCCGGCCCCACGGTACGGTACGAGAGTTTTTTTCTTCTCTCCCCTCTCCACCATCTCTCTCTCATCCACTCCACCTGCCCCCTCTTCAACTCCACGCCACCTGCTCCCTCTTCAACTCCACGCCACCTGCTCCCTCTTCTCCCTCTTCAACTCTACGCCACCTGCTCCCTCTCTCTCTCTCCCCTCCTGCTCTCTCTCCCCCACTCTCTCTCCCAGCTCCCCCATGCCCCTGCGCCTCCACCGAGCGCCCTCCTCCGGTTCCTCCCTGAAGAGCTACGCCGCCGCTGACGCTCGTGCCAGCCCCCTCCGGCTCTACGTCGTGTGCCGCTCGCACCCTAGAGCCGGCGGCTGCTCTCACAGCTCACGCTGCCATTGGCGGGACCGTGCTTCACCGCCCCCCCTCACCGCACGTCACCCCGCCGCATGCCGCCTCTCTACGCGCGGCCTCGTCGCACGCCGCCTCGCCGCACCCCGCCTCACCGCTCTCCCATCCCCGTCGAGTTTCGCCTCACCGAGCGTTGCCCCGCCGTGCTGCCCGGCCGGCGCGCAACCTGGGCTACCCGCCGCCGTCGGGAACACCGGGACAGCTGTGAGGCGGGCTTTAGGCGAGGTCATGGGGCCACATGCTACGGGGGCTGTCGAGCGGGTGAGGACGCGGGGCGCTCGCCGCGGGTGACTTCTCGGCGCTGCCTCCTAGCACTGCGGCGGCCTTGCACCGCCGCCGGGCTGCTCCACTGCCGCGCGGCTGCAGCGGCTGCCGCTCTGCCGAGGGCCCCACTGCGTCGCCGCTGAGCTCCACGCTGCCGCCGAGCTTCGCGTTGCCGCACCACGGTTTCCGCTGCACTGCCGCTGCCGGACTCGCTTCAAGGGTGATGACCCCTATTTATGCATGCCGTGCTTTGCTTCCCGTTTGTCTCGTGTGCATGTGTTGTATGAGATGGACTGCTACTGTGACGTTTTTGCTCGTTACGTGAAAATGCTTTGCGTGTAGGTGATGTATGTGTCGTAGAAGATGTAGGCGAACTACGGCTGTATGCCCTACACTCGATTGCTCATTCATGCACTTCCTAATCAGGGTGTCTGTTGATGAGACCATGACCCGCATGGATACAACCGCTGCTATCTCCACTTCCACTACGTCCACCTCTACGTCTACATTACCACCGGCTCGTGCTAAGAAGAACAATAGGAGGTTCAGAAAGACCGTCAAGAGCCGGAGGGGATTCAAGTTCAAGCTCTCGGGAGGAGGAGGGACGATAGATGAAGACTTCAGAACTCTGAAGTCTCCATGAAGTGATGAGGACATGACCACCATGGATACGCCCACTACTTCCTGTACTTCCACTACATCAATTGTTGATCAAGTTCCATTCAAGAGCAAGCTCAAGTGCAGCACAAGGAGTTGCAAGAGGAGCTATGGAGGAGATACAAGTGATGATTTCAGAACTTTGAAGCCTCCCTAAATTTTTATAAGTCCTAGAGATGGTCTCTTCCCTGGTTTGGCCACTCTAAGGGCTAGGTGCTGCGCCACCTTTGTTTGGGTCCAGCCCATGTATGCCTCAAGTTTATCTGTTTGAATCAAACCATAAGCAGTTAGAGATAGAGTCAGAGTTGAGGGGGAGTCCTAATATGGGTTCGGCACTGTTCACGCATACTGTTCACGCGTGAAGAGTACCCCCTTCCCCCATCTTATTCTATATAAGTAGCTGCACCTCCTAGGGTTTTAGATGGGTTTTGTTTAGTTAAGAGTTTGCTACCTTTGCAACTTCGTGTATCTTCGTTTGTGTCCTACGACCAGATCAAGACCGCTTTCCGAACCCCAATTTATCTAGTACTTCATATCTATTTGCAATTTCAGATTGCTTTATCATAATTCTTGCTTGTTCTTCGATTGCTCGCAGGGATTAGAACCTCGTGTTCAGGTTGGCCGTGCTTCCGGCATCGTCAATAACCTACCGGAGTTGGTTTAGCGATTGCTAAGGCGCATCGTGGTCGTACGGTGTAGTCGGATCGTCAAAGTCGTCTCCACAAATCGATAGTTATCTTCTCATCGAAAGATCGGGACACCCATTGTTCTATCAAGTGGTATCAGAGCTCAAGTTGCTCGGTGAGAAATTTCCTGTTTTTTCCGTAGTAGTAGATTGCATCTTTTTCCTATCATCCACAATCAGCCAAAAATAAAAAAAAGGGTTAGTTCATCCATTGTCCCAAAACCAATCTGAGCCGTGCAGTTTTCAATCTAGTACTTACATTGTTGAATTTTTGCTGCATAGATCATGTCAAGTTGCTGGTCTAGATTGGTTCGTTGCATAATTTTACTACTAGATCATACCCTCCTTGTTGCTCGTTTGATTCGGTGTTGTAGGTTTGCCCTCGGTTTGATCTTGCTGCCACGCCACTAATTTTCTTGCTGCGGCAATCTCCTATTTGCATCACCCTTGCCACGCTACTGTTCACGCGTACTGTTCACGCGCGTGAACAGTACCTCCTTCCCCACCTTTCTCCCATAATAGATTGGATCTTGCAAAGAGTTTGGAAAGAAAACGAAAGAAAGGAAAGTTTGGATTTACTTGGGTTTCAAGTTGATTGCCCAATCGTGTTTGGTTTCTATCTCATATCTTTTTGGCAGGGACTTGGCCAACTCAAGGGGCTCCCCCACGACCTTAATAAGGGTCCTGGACATCTACTCCACGTTGGGTTCGACCAGAAAACAAAGTTTGGTTCGGATTCAAAAAAGTTCAAACTCAATACAAAGCCAATTCGGACTCGAAAAGTTCAAAGTGCCCAGAAAAATCTAAAAAAATTATGTAAAATCAAGGATATTCTCAGTAGCCTACCATAAAAATTTCAGCTGATTTGGCCAAGACGTTTGTGAGATATCGCGAAACAACCGAACCAGGGCTGATTTGGTTTCCTGCGGCGGCAAGGTTTTCTGCCTGTTTTTGCTGCCACGGCAGACTTGTGGCAGGAAGCTGAAACTTCGTCTTTTGATAACTTTTGCTCTGTTTGGAATTTTTCTGAGGTTCAAAAAAATACAAAAAAAATACAAAAAGAATAAGAAGCCACATAGAAGGCCACTGATATCAAAAAAAAATCTCAGAAGAATTCTTGCATTGCATTGCTTCTTTAGCTTGTGATCTTTTGGTCTCTATTGTTTCAGTATCTAGGCTTAGTTAAATTTTGCTCGTTCTAGTCTAAGTCCAGCAACTAGGACTAGTATTTTTGAGCATATATTCAACTTTGCATTGCTACTTTGATCACTTGCTATTCCTTTGCTACTCACAAAGCCTTCCTAGCTCCACATACTCTACACCGTGCAGATATACGTTCACCTGGCAATCGCTATATTCAATCTTTGGAGGTATTTGACACCGTTGGTTGCCAGTCACCACCTGCTACATGGTAAGAACGTGTAAGAATTTTGATTTGGCTTGAGTGTCGAGCGCCTTGTAGCCACATCCTAGTAGTTGATAGGAACATTATACCTACGATTTTGTTTCTTGTTTTCTACTAATCATGACAGGTTCTCGAGTTCGCACTTCTTGGGCTGACACCATTGCCATGGTAGACAAGCTACACATTGAGCCAAGTATGCCTTCACTACCACCACAGAAAGTACGACAACCACCACGACAGGTATCCCAACGTGAAAGGTTAAATGACCCTATTTTAGTTTCTTTGCCAATATTTGAGGGTTATGATGAGCCAGTTTGCTATCTCGATTGGGAATTAGAAGTCAATGAAATATTTGCTAGCCATGTTTTTCCTGAGCATAAGAAATTAAGGGCTGCTGTTAGTACTTTGACTGATTTGGCTTCTATTTGGTGGGATGAATATTGTTGGTTATACCCTGATTACATACCTGCTACTTGGGAAGATTTAAAACTTGCTATGAGATATAGATTTGTCCCAAAACATTATACACATAACATGCGTCGAAAATTGCAATACTTACAACAGGGTAGTGCCACTGTGGAAGAATATTATAATGAATTTGAAACTACTTGGTTTTGTTCTGAAATAGAAGAAAGTGAAAAGGCTACCATGAATAGATTTTTGAGAGGATTGAACCGTGATATTCAGGATATACTTGTGCATAAAGAATACTATTCTATCAGTCGTTTGCTTTGTCTTGCTTGCAAAGCTGAACAGGGAATCAAGAGACGACTACATGAGGAAAACAAGCACATGGTACAAGTCCCTACATCAAGGAATGCTTCAGTTGCTCTTTCTAGTGCTGCTCCAACCTTGGTTGCCACACCCGCCACTGTGAGAGTCACACCGCCACGTTGTGACCCCTCACCCCTGAAAGTACCTACATCATCTGAGTTGTACCTACAAGGTAAAAATAAAGGTACTTCTTCCATCACTTCACATGCCGTTGATATTTGCACTAATGAATTAAATGCACCATGTGTTAAGTTGAATGAACTTCATTTATCAACTACCCATGCTATTTTAGAGCAACCTAGAGTGGAACCAAATGATACTTTGTCTTTGACACAAGTAGAGATTTCTGTTGCTTCTTGTGATAAAGAAGAGTTGTGTGATAATGCTTCACTTATATCTATGCCACTACTAGGTGATGAACATGTGACTTGTAGTTTAGAATCACATGTTTATGTGGAACTACATGCTTCATGTGTTGGGCTAACTGAATTGCCTGTTGTTTTGATCACACCACCTATTGTAGAGCATTGTGTTGCTGAAATCAATTTCCCATGTGATCAAACAATTGAAATACCTACTGACTTTAGTGCACCATGTTATACAATTGCTTTACCTACTGATTTGGATGCACAAAGTATTGACACAAGTGATTTGAATTCTGAAATTCATGATTCGGACATGCCTTGCTATGATCATAATGATGTACAATCTGATTTAGGCCTCCCAAATTGTGAAATATATGATATAGATTTTGAAATTCATGTTTTGGAAGCACCATGTTGTGATAATAATGATGTGCATTCTGTTTTGGGCTTTCCAAATTGTGAAACAAATAATATAGATGATAATTTTAGTGCTCCATATTCTAAAATTGTTTCTTTTGCTAGCTTGAGAGCACCAATTGTTGAGCCATGTGTCAAAAATGATTCTGAAATAGGTTTTGATAAGTTAATAGAACATGATGAAGTATTTGCGGCCATTTCTCGAAATGCCATATGTGCTATCAAACTTGTTAAACCTATGACTTTGACACATGTTCTAGCAAAGGTTTCTGAACTTGTGAGTTTACCATCTTGGAATTCCTCCAACACTCCTGATTATAGAATTAATTTGATTGGAGATGTTAGTGTAGATGATGGAATTTCTGTGCATATGCTTTGCATTGCTTGTGCTGAAAATGACCACTCTAAACTTGCTAGTTCAGAAGATGATCCCGTGCATATGTTCATTTCTTCATCCCATCATTGTGCTAGTTTGATCCAATGTATTATGCTACATGGTTTTAATCCTAGTCCAAAATTTCAACATGATGTAGCTAGTACTTTACAAACTTTGAATCTGATACATACTAGTTTGGGATGGTTAATTATTGGACAATGCACTGCTTGGCACAAAGATAAGCCCTTCACTTATATTTGCAAATTGAGTTGCAATGCTCGCTGGAATTTTAAGAGTGATATACCATTATACATGTTATTTAAATCTGCCAGGGTGTATCGCAATTTTAATTCTGGTTTGGATATAATTGCTGACCACGAAGAGCTAACCATGTTTGACAGATACATATATGCTGCGTACACGTTTTCTTTGCTCTTTGATGGGTTTCAGATTATGCAATGCCGAGGACGGCTTTGTTTTCAAGAACGGGAGGATGATGAGGACATGACCACCATGGATACGCCCACTACTTCCTGTACTTCCACTACATCAATTGTTGATCAAGTTCCATTCAAGAGCAAGCTCAAGTGCAGCACAAGGAGTTGCAAGAGGAGCTATGGAGGAGATACAAGTGATGATTTCAGAACTTTGAAGCCTCCCTAAATTTTTATAAGTCCTAGAGATGGCCTCTTCCCTGGTTTGGCCACTCTAAGGGCTAGGTGCTGCGCCACCTTTGTTTGGGTCCAGCCCATGTATGCCTCAAGTTTATCTGTTTGAATCAAACCATAAGCAGTTAGAGATAGAGTCAGAGTTGAGGGGGAGTCCTAATATGGGTTCGGCACTGTTCACGCGTACTGTTCACGCGTGAAGAGTACCCCCTTCCCCCATCTTATTCTATATAAGTAGCTGCACCTCCTAGGGTTTTAGATGGGTTTTTGTTTAGTTAAGAGTTTGCTACCTTTGCAACTTCGTGTATCTTCGTTTGTGTCCTACGACCAGATCAAGACCGCTTTCCGAACCCCAATTTATCTAGTACTTCATATCTATTTGCAATTTCAGATTGCTTTATCATAATTCTTGCTTGTTCTTCGATTGCTCGCAGGGATTAGAACCTCGTGTTCAGGTTGGCCGTGCTTCCGGCATCGTCAATAACCTACCGGAGTTGGTTTAGCGATTGCTAAGGCGCATCGTGGTCGTACGGTGTAGTCGGATCGTCAAAGTCGTCTCCACAAATCGATAGTTATCTTCTCATCGAAAGATCGGGACACCCATTGTTCTATCTTGGCGACATGATGATGATGACCGGAGAAACCTGCTTGAAGATCCATTGAAGCTTCGGTCAAGTCGCAGGAGAATAAAAGCACTGTTTAGTAAAATAGTCATAACTTTCTCATACGGACTCCGTTTTGGCTCCACGACCACTCAAAACGAAGCTATTGACGAGACGGAGACCAAGACGAAGGGCCCAATTTTCTACGTGGCCGGTTTAAAACCGCTCCTGGCCGGTTTAAACCGACGGGCGGTTTAAACCGCGCCAGGCCGGTTTAAATTGACCGAACCGTTTTTGGCGTGTTCGAGTCCGTTTCGGCCCAGGGGTTCTTTTCCACCTATAAATACCCCCTGGCCGCCTCTGTAAACGTCGGGTTTTGTTTGATTTGAGTTTTAGCCATCGCTACTCTTCGTTGTAAACACGTGTGTCGGCTAGACCACCTGGATACACATCTACGGAACCCCAACTTATCGTGTTCTTTATCTATATCCGCAATTTCAGATTGCTTTATCATAATTCTTGCTTGTTCTTCGATTGCTTGCAGGGATTAGAACCTCGTGTTCAGGTTGACCGTGCTTCCGGCATCGTCAATAACCATCCGGAGTTGGTGTAGCGATTGCTAAGGCGCATCGTTGTCACACGGTATAGTCGGATCGTCGACGTTGTCTCCACCAATCGATAGTTATCGTTCTCATCGAAAGATCGGGACACCCATTGACACCCTAGGTGCTATATCATATGTCGTGCAATATGTAGAGAGTAGTGATCGCATTTTTAAATGTCTATCGTTACATGTTTCGTTCGGTAGCGTTAGCGATGTCCTGTTCATACCACGTCGATACATCCCTGCATTGACATGTCCTCTTCTTTCTAGATATCAACGATTGTCGTTATGCCGTGCGCATGAGAGTTTACATGACGATATGCTCGCATGGATCGATGCTATACATCTTTATGCATGAAATGTCGTTGCTATTATTTCTTGTTACCTCATAGCGCTTAGGACACTGCCATGTTTCCTCTTCTTGTTGCGACGAACTCGGGTATGAAGGGGTACGGTTGCCTTAGTGGTTGCGGGCAGGGTCGAGGAGCCTCGTCGGGCGTGGAGAGTGACGTCGTTTCGACAGGTTCGAGACTTCTCGATGTCTCGATCGCTCCGGAGAGATCGACGTCGTTTCGATCGGTTCGGACAGCCTTGCCGGGCGCGCTGTCTCCTCGTTTCCCCATACAACGGTGCGGGCAAGTTCGAGGAGGCTCGTCGGGTAGGCTATCTCGACGCATCGACCACCTCGGAGAGGTCGATGTTGTCTCGATTGGTTCGAGCAGCCTTACTAGGCGTGCTGTCTCCTCATTTCCCCCGTACAACAGTGCGGGCGAGTTCGAGGAGCCTCGCTGGGTAGGTCATCTCGACGCGTCGATTTCTTCGAAGAGATCGACGTTGTTCTAACTGGTCCGCGACACTGTCGAGCGTCTTCGCCAGGTTGCAAGGTCGTTACTCGAGGTCATCGTGTGGGTTCATGAGGTTGCAACGTCGCGAGGTTGCAGGTTGGCGAGGTCACGAGGCCACGGGGCCACGAGATCGCGAGGTCGCAAGTTGGCGAGGTCGCGAGGTCGCGAGCTCGTGAGGGTGCAAGCTCGCGAGGTTGCGAGCTCGCGAGGCTGCAAGGTCGCGAGACCGCGAGGTCTTGATGCCGTCACGGGAGGCAGGTTATGCAGGGTTGCCGTGCGAGGTCATCGCGCAAGATCGATGTGCGAGGTCACGAGTTCACGAGGTCGCGAGGTCGCGAGCTCACGCGATCGTAGGGTCGCGAGGTCGTAAGTCGGCGAGGTCGCGAGCTCGTGAGGTCGTAAGGTCGCGAACTCGCGAGGTTACAAGCTCGCGAGGTTGCAAGGTCGCGAGACCGCGAGGTCGTGATGCCGTCACGGGAGGCAGGTTACGCAGGGTTGCCGTGCGAGGCAACGCTACGTGTTTTGAAAGATCTTCCGCTTATTTTGTTCTCTCTGGTCATACTTTCTATGTCTTTTGACTTGTAATTGTTATTGATGAACCGTTATCTGCTTGTTTGTGCTGACTGTCAGGATCGGTGTCGTCGAGGAAGGTGGCACCGAGCGCGGGGGCGGAAAAGGTCGCGTCCTTGCATTCCGCGGGAATGATGGCGACGAGCGTGGCCGAGGAGGCCAAGACGTCGGCCCCCGTGACACACACCGGCTACCTCGATCGGTCTACTGCGGACGCGGGGCTCTTCAGACGACTTGCCGAGGCGGGCAAGATCCCCGGCACCGGCGAGGTTACGGGCCCGGAGCCCCCTAGGCGGTCTGACGGGAGGAGTTCGCCCAGTCAGGGGCGAATTGTCGTCTTCGCCGCCCAATTCGACGCCGGGCTGTGCCTTCCCATGTCTGGCTTTCTACGGGGGGTATTACAGTTTTTCGGCGTGTCGCTGTCGGCTCTCCATCCTTCGGCCTTCGTCCTGCTTGCTGCTTTCGAGTGGGCGGCCCGAAGCATGGGGATGGTCAGCTCGCCTGCACTCTTTGCTTGGACTACACGCCGACGGAGGTAAGATTGTAGGTTCGAGAGCACCAGAGCCTCTTTTCGATGTACAGGATGGTCAGCTTTGGCCGGTGCCGCAACCGCCAGCTTGGGGACTACCCTGCGTTCCCATTGAAGAAGATTTGGAAGGACTGGCAGAGAGCATGGTTTTACTACCACGATCCTTCTTTGCAGCGTTTGAAAGGGTTGGCGCGGCCATTCTACGGGCAAGCCAGCCTCACAAAGAAGGACGATGAGGGCGTGTCCATGCTTCGATGTATGGCACGCGAGCTGAGCGTGCGTGACTTGGTAGAGGAGTACTGCTTGCTGGGCATCGCTCCGCTCGCTCGCAGTTGGACCCTGTCTTTGGCCCCGTCGAGCTCGTCACGCTCGCTGCGTGTCCCGCGGGGATACGTGCCCACAATGTGTGAGTGTCTTTTACTTTTATCTGCGATCTATTCATATTGACTTTACCTTTCGCTAATCCTTGTATTATTCTGTGTTGTAGGCTCCACACTGGAGAACAGAGAGCGGTGCGCCTGCGAGTTGTTGGGCCGCCTTACCGCTGCGGAGGCCAAGGAGGTGAGCCTGCTGATCTCGAGAGCCCGGCGCAACCGGGTTTGCGAGGACTTCAAGTGGGAGTTGCCCGCACGATCACTTCCTAGGACTGCTAAGGCCCTTACTATGAGCAAGCGGAACCGGTCGCCTTCTCCGTCCTTGTCAGAGCGGGCGACCCGGGCACGGGGAGCGGCTGGGGATGTTTCTTCTAGCCCAGCCCTGGAGGTGACGGGGCGTCGCCCTAGGAGTGGGAAGGGCCTGATGTCTACGTCGTTCGTGCGCAAGGTCAAGTCGCGCTCACGGGACTACGAGGACAACGCTAAGGTGTCCGCAGAGTCGGAACCGTCTTCACAGCACGACCTTGAGCTGACGGGGCCGCGCGACTTGTTGTTGTCTTCGAGTGAGTTTGACCTTCGGGTTATAGGGGGCGACGAGGCCGCCTCCCGCTCTCCTACGACAGCTCGTGCGGCGGGCCCTGAGGTGGCGGTTCCGTTGTCTTCCAAGGGCCACCCCGCGCCGATTTCGGTGGAGTTTGTCGACGACGGCGTTGAGGAGGGTGAGGCTAGCAGGCCGCGCCCTTTCTCGATCATGGGACGGTTGCTTCCGGCTAACTTTGCCGACTCTGAGGCTGCGGCGGGCTTTTACCAGGACGCCGCCGCTCAGCTTTCTACGGCCGACCTCGACACGGCGTTCGAGGGTTTGTCTTTGCGACAAATCCGCGCTGCCTCTCAGTCTGCCCTGCTCAAGGTACTGTTAGTGCTTATATATATATATATATATATGAGGTTTTGTGACACTAATTATGCGGTCGTATCTTTACTATGTCTCCTCCTTGCAGGCTTTCTTCTCGGTGGAGCAAGCATGGGAGTTGCGCGATGATCTAGTTGAGACCCAGCGTGCTCGCCTTCAAGAGGAGAAGGAGAAGGTTAAGGAGGCCCAGGCGGAGGCTGCTTCGGCCAAGGAGAAGTTGAGTCAGCACGAGGAGGTGATCTCCCAGCTTCGCGCTACACTTGGTACTACGCAGGCTCGACAGGAAGAGCTAGCCACCCAGGCGAACACAGCATGCGTGGCTGCTCGCGACCTCGGAGGGGTGCTCGGCGTTGACCTCGACCTTCCCACTGGCTCTGTTGACGATGAGGTTGCAGGTTAGCTGCGGTGGACAGCGGCAGTCTGCACAGCTGTGCATGAGGCAGTGCCAGACCACGGGCGGGATTGTGCTCAGGCCTCTCTTGAGTTGTCTCTTGCTTGCCTTCGTTTGGCTGGTTGTGACCCCGTGGGCAAGTTTCAGACAGAGGGTTACGAGATACCGAGTCGGGCTGACATCCAGCGGGCCCAGGCTCCTTTGAGGTCTGACGCGAAGGCCTTCCTTTCGGGTGTGTGGAAGAAGCACGGTGAGAAGTATCTACGCGGGATACGGAGGCCCGTCTCGACAGAGGGTCCTCCGGTGCGGCGTTTGACGGACCCTCTGGTGGGCCCATCCCGCCTTCTCAGGTGTGAGGCTTGTTACTTCTTCTTGGGCCCTTTTCTTACGTTGGTGCCCCATGATGACTTCTTTTGCTTCTAGATGTATTTTCATGTTGTAGTTTTAGGATTTTGCTTCTCTTAGCACGACATAGCTCATGGGCTGGGGTGTCGCTGCGTCGACATGAGCCCCTAGCCCTTTAGTTATTTTGGAGTTTTCTTTTGGTAGAGTTGATGAGCCCAAGGCTTTATTTTGTAATCCTCATGTAAATTTGCTATTTTTTTAATGAAAACTCAGAATATTGGTGGTTCCTTATTTTGCTTCTCATGATTATTTACTCTCTTTGCATTATTCGTAGGCTGTTGCTTCGAGACATAAAGAGGTGGTTAGGCGACATAGCACTCAGCCCCTAGCACGAGTGTCATACAAGCATTGCTCCTTGGGCGGTCTGACGAAGGCCGAACGACGCGAAGATGACATGCGTTTTTTGACGAGCGAGGAGATTGCATCGTTTGTCAAGAGAGATGCATAGCGCGCCGTGTAGATGTTTATTCTCATTGTCGGTAAGTTGATTGTAGATTGTATTTGGACTTGTTGCTGTAGAGTGTAAGTTGTATTTGTATTCATCATGATGAGTACCCGCTTTGCTGTAGAGTGTAAGTTGTATTTGTATTCATCACGATGAGTACCTGCCTCCTACCAAAAAAACTAGCGTTCGAGACATCGTCGAGGGCGGTCACACCCTTCTTGTACCTGCCATGTGCTCGGTTGAGTGGTCAAAAAATTGTGCGAGTATGAAATTTGCCTTGACACGGCCACGGAGACGTTGCTCGCGTGGCGGTGAAGGGATGCTCTACGCCGTGGTTGAGTCAAATTTGCCTTGGCACAGCCACGGAGATGTTGCTCGCGTGGCGGTGAAGGGATGCTCTACGCCGTGGTGGAGCGTGCTCGACGCCGCAGGTGAGTTGAGTTTGCTTTGACACAGCCATAGAGTAGTTGCTTGCGTGGCTGTGAAGGGATGCTCTACGCCGCGGTGGAGCGTGCTCGACGCCGCGGGTGAGTTAAGTTTGCCTTGACACAGCCACGGAGTCATTGCTAGCGTGGCTGTGAAGGAATGCTCTACGCCGCGGTGGAGCGTTCTCGACGCTGCGGGTGAGTTAAGTTTGCCTTGACACAGCCACGGAGTCGTTGCTCGCGTGGCTGTGAAGGGATGGCACCTTGCTTCCTCATAAGGGAGGGATAATGGTGTTCGTCCTCTCGGGCCGACCACACACCACCTGCTACCTTCTATTTACGTAGACAACACTGCGGCTCGCAAGCCCATTACACAGTTGTGCCAGTGGCTGTCGCAGCAGCCTAGGGCGATGCCCTTAACAAAAGATGTTACTAACCGACGCAGCAGCTTGCTAATGAAACTAGAAGCGAGATACACAAGGGAGGAAAGGAGAAAAGTGCAGGGGGCCGACTTGGCGGCCTGTGACGACGTTCTTGCGTGTGTGCTACACGTAGTACTTGCGGAGGTTGTCGGCGTTCCAGCTATGCTTCAACTCTGCTCCATCAAGGATCTTTAAGGGAACGATGAGGGGCGCATGGCACAGATGACCTCGTATGGTCCCTCCTATTTTGAGCTTAGTTTGCCTTCGGCCTCTGGGTTGGCCTTTTTCTTGAGCACAAGGTCGCCTACTTGAATGGGCCGCGGGCGAACGGTCTTGTTGTAAGCCTTTGCCATCAAGGCTTGGTATTGCTCTATGTTGAACGCCGCTTCTTGCCTTATAGCGTCAAGGCCATCTAGTGATGTTTGACGGGATTCGTCATTTGGTGGTGCCGTAGTGCGGAGAGACCCTAGCTGGACTTCTTTGGGGGTTACCGCTTCTTCCCCGAACAGGAGCTTGAAGGGGGTGAAGCAGGTAGCACGACTTGCCGACGTACGGGTGGACCATAGCACGCTGGGGAGCTCGTCTGCCCAGCCCCCTTTGGGTATGTCGAAGAGGCGTGTACGAAGGACGGAGAGCACGATTCCATTAGCACATTCCACCGCGCCGTTCGCCTTAGGATTGGCGACTGACGCAAAGCATAGGTTGATGCTGAGGCCGATGCAGAACTTACGAAATGGGGCAGCGTCGAATTGAGTGCCATTGTCGACGGTCAGCTCGCGTGGCACCCCAAAGCGGCAGATGAGGTTCTTCTAAACAAACTTTTGGACGACGAGTGACGTTATGCTGGCCAATGGTTCAGCCTCGATCCACTTGGAGAAGTAATCGACCGTAACGACCACAAACTTGTGGCCATGACTTTTGACCTTGAATGGGCCAATGAGGTCGACCCCCCAACGTGCGAGTGGCCACGAAGGAGGGATCGGTTGCAGGTCGTGGGCGGGGAGGTTGGTCCCTCGCCCCATCCACTGGCATGCCAGACAAGTCTTGATGAGACCTTGTGCATCATGAAGGGCGGTTGGCCAATAGAAGCCTTGACGAAAGGCCTTGGACACCAGGGCGCGAGACGAGAGGTGGGAGCCGCACAGCCCCTGGTGGATTTCCCGCATGAGTTCGGCCCCTTCTTCCTTGGATACGCACCGAAGGTACGGCGCACACACCCCACGCTTATACAGGGCTTCTTTATGAATGATGTAGCCTCTGGCTCGGCTTTTCAGTCTCCGTGCCTCGATGGGGTCATCGAGCTCTGTCTCATCCGTGAGGTAGCGAAGGATTGGCGTTCTCCATTCTTATTCTTCAATGTGGCGCACTTCCGGGAGGTCCTTGGTTGCTGGCGCTGTGATGACCTCATGAAAGACGCCTGGGGGGACCTCAGCCTGCGTGCTAGCAGCGTGTGCGAGGCCGTCGGCATCGGCATTCTCCGAGCGCGGGATGCTACGCACGGTAATGCCGACGAAGTGCTTCTCCGTGGCTCGCACAAGGGCGAGGTATTTGATCATCTCGGGGTCCTTGGCTTGATAACTTTTATCGACATGCCCCGCTATGAGCTGGGAGTCGCTCTTGACCATCACCCTCCGTGCCCTCGAGGCTCGTGCCTTGCGTAGGCCAAGCAACAGTGCTTCATACTCCGCGATGTTGTTGGTGGCCTTGAACTCAAGGCGCGCAGAGTACAAGGTGCGCGATCCCTCGGGTGATTCCAGGATAGCCCCCGCACCGGTACCTTCGGAGCACCAGGAGCCATCCACGTATATTGTCCACAACAAGTCTGCATGGTCTTGGATTACGGGATGTTTCGATGGGACCCACTCTGCCACAAAGTCTGCTAGCACCTGTGACTTGATCGCCGTTCGGGGGAGAAAGTTGATGTCGAATGGAGCGAGTTCGGCCGCCCATTTTCCGATGCGTCCGGAGGCCTCCCTGTTGCGGAGCATCTCTCCGAGGGGGAAGGATGACGGTACTCGAATGGAGTGAGCGAGGAAATAGTGTTGTAGCTTACGGGATGCCATCAACAACGCGTATGCGAGCTTCTCTAGGTCTGTGTATCGTGCCTTGGCTCCTTGAAGCGCTTCTGAAACATAGTAGACTGGGTGTTGGATTGTTTCTTCCTCTTTGGCCAAGACGGCGCTCACCGCAGCTGGGGTGGCTGCCAGATACAACAACAGGCTCTCCCCTTGGGCGGGGCTCTGCAAGAGCGGTGGCGAGGTGAGGTACTTCTTGAGGTCGTCTAGGGCTGCCTGGCTATCCATCGTCCATTCAAAGTTGACGGACCCCTGCAGGGCCTTGAAGAAAGGGAGGCCCTTTTCGGCGGATCTGGAGACAAACCTCCCCAACGCCGCGAGGCGACCCGTGAGCTTCTGCACTTCCTTGATGTTTTCTGGTGGGCGCATGTCGAGCACGGCTTTGATTTTTGAAGGGTTAGCCTCAATTCCCCTTCTTGACACGAGGAAGCCGAGCAGCTTCCCGGCTTGAACCCCGAACACGCATTTCTCGGGGTTGAGCTTCATGCCGGCTTGACGGAGGTTGTCAAATGTCTCTTGCAAGTCCGCCGCGTGTGGGCAGCAGCGATCATGCTCTTGACCACGACGTCATCAACATAGGCCTCGATGTTGCGCCCGACCTGGCTAGAGAGGGCCTTGTGTATGAGTCGGGAGAAAGTAGCCCCTACGTTCTTCAAGCCAAACGCCATCTGGACATAGCAAAATGTCCCGGAAGGTGTTATGAAGCTGGTCTTTTCTTCATCTTCCCGTGCCATCCACACTTGGTGATACCCTGAGTATGCATCGAGGAAGCTCATAAGTTCGCATCCTGAGGTGGCGTCGACGAGCTGGTCGATTCGAGGCAGTGGGAAGTTGTCCTTCGGGCATGCACGATTGAGGTTGGTGTAATCAACGCACATGCGCCACTTGCCATTGGCTTTCTTGACGAGAACAGGATTGGCGAGCCATTCAGGGTGCATGACCTTACGGATGACTCCGGCCTTATGGAGCTTGCCAACCTGCTCCCGAGCCGCGGCCTGACGCTCCACCGACATCTTTCGTAACTTCTGCTTGATAGGACGTGCGTCGGGATTGACGAATAACTTGTGCTCGATGATCTCTCGGGGGATACCAGGGAGGTCCTCATGCTCCCACGCAAACATGTTGCCATTGGCCTGCAATGTGCCGAGGATTGCCTCCTCGTTGATCGGATCGAGGTTGGCCCCGATGAGCACAGTTTTGGTCAGATCATCCTCCGAGAGTGGCATGGCACGAGTCTCGCCGTCTGGTTTAGGTTTTGGCACCCACCACCCTGATGTTGGCGGGTTAGGAGCCCCTTGCGTAGCTTTGCCACATCCTGATTAAACGATATGGACATACCGTATGGCCGCTTGGATGTCGTTGTCGATCTTGCGGGACAGGTCCTGGTTGCCGCATACGGTGATGACTCCCGAGGAGGCCGGGATCTTCATGCAGAGAAAGGCATGGTGCGGAACCGCACTGAATTTGTTCAATGTGACTCGGCCGAGGATGACGTTGTACTGGTATGGGATGTCGACGACGTCGAAGATGATGCTCTCCCTGCGGGCACAACCCCCAGCCCCGAATTCTACTGGGAGCTCTATCTTCCTGAGGGCCGGGACTGGATCGCCCCCGAAGCCCAGGAGTGGTACCCCCACGGGGGTGAGGCATACGCGGGGGATTCCCATCTCGGCGAGCGTAGACCGCGAACAGGATGTCCGCCGAGCTACCTCCGTCGACGAAGACGCGGCGCACTTCGCAGTCGTTAATGACCGCGGAGATGACGAGAGCATCATGGTGGGGAAGGGTGACCCCTGAGGCGTCCTCAGGGCCGAAGGTCACGGCAGCATTGACCCACGCGGGTAGCTCAATAGGTGGAGAGGAACCGACGTGGTTGACTTGTCGGGTGTAAGCCCGACGCTGTCGCTTGGACAAGAAGATATGAGCATTGCCTCCGGTGATGGCATGGATTATTCGTTAGGGGCCGATGGCCTGTACTGGCGCTCCACCACGCAGCGGTGTTGGTGGCAGCGGTAAGGTAGGAGCCCCTGCTCTCGAGCTCGGCCTGGTGGACCTACGAAGCCCCTACCACCGGGGCGTCTGGGTTGCTGACGTTGCTGGGCCGCGATGACGAGATTACATTCCGCCGTGGAGTGAGTGTTTACTCGGTTGTACTTCACAAAACTTGCCTCGCGGCCGGCTACTTCCATCGATTTTGTGATCGCCGCGCCCGACTGAGCTGTCGTTCTCGTGGTCGTGGCGGTTACTGCTCTTCCAGTCTTGGAGATCATGGTGTGGATGATCTTGTCCTTCGTTGCGTGTTCAGTCCTGTCCACCGCCTTGCCTCTAGTTCTGGCCCTGGTGGCGTGGTTGTGTGGCAACAGGGGCCTCACGCTCCTCCACGTGGTGTACCCCTCGTTGGCGCTGCCGATGCTTGTCACGATTTTCAGCGTCGGGCATGAATTGCGCGGCAGAGGCTAAGGCTTCGGCCCTTCTCTGCTCTCCTCCCTCCTCGGCACGAGAGTATTTGTCCATGATGTCATAGAGCTCCTTAACTGTTCTTGGCTGCCTCCTGTCGAGCTTAGCTGCTAGGTTCTCATCACGTATGGCGTGACGTGCGGCATCGCACACGCTTTGGTCGGTGATGTCACGGACTTGGCATTGAAGGTTGGAGAATCGTTTGCGAAACGCTCGGATGGACTCGCCGGGGGCCTGCTTGAGGACGTTCTGATCTGAAGAGGTGACTTGTTTGTTTATGCTTCTCTGTAAATGGTTGTGCATCTGCTAACGTAGGTGCTCCCACGAGTACACCGAGCTAGGCAGCAACGTGACGGTACCACGTGCGCGCCACCCTGATGAGCGCAAGCAGCAGACTTTTCGCCATCACAGCTTCGCCTCCTCCGGCAGCGGACACGGTGGCTTTGTACACGCGAGTGTATTCTGTAAGGTCGGTCTCTCCGTTGTACTTGGGAAGGTCCGCCGGACGGAACTTGCTTGGCCATGGGTTAGCCGCAAGCCCCGAGCTGAGCGGACTGAGCGCATTGGTGAGGTCGACAACCTCGGTCGTGCCAGGCGAACCGTGGGTGCAACGGCTAGAGCAGGGGACATAGGCTTCGGGCGAGGCAGTCGGGTTCATGTGTTCCTTGCCAGGGCGTCGACCTGGGTCTCGCGTCCCTCGGTCGCTGGTGACCGGCCTCGGCATCATGGAGGGTTGTGTATGCCGTGTGTCGATTTTGTACGATTTCTTCACGGAGAGGTTCAGCGCGTGCCTGCGCATTTTCCAGGTTCCGGAGAAGCCTATCGGCCGCTTGGTTGTGGCGCCGGATACTCTCTCGTGCTTCCGCTATGGCCTCTTCTTGTGGCCGACGCACAATATCAGCTCCAGCCTGGGCAGGCCGCAAGTTGCGCATGAAGCTCCATGGTTTCTCGGGCTAGTGTCACCGCGCGGAGGGCCTCAACTTGGGTTGCTTTAAGCTGAACACGGAGCTGCTCTGCTTGCTGGGCTGCGTCCGTAGCCTGTTGCCTTAATGCCTCCATCTGTTGCTCAACGCGAGCGAAGGCTCCTGAGGTCTCTGAGCCGGTGGCCTGGACATCGGTGGAGGGATTGATGTCATCGTTTGTTGTGTGGACGGCTGCACGCGTCGTTATCCTGGTGATGCTTGCAACCTTCCTCTTGGTCCCCTTCTTCGTCTTCGCCCTTGGAGGCATGTCTTTCTTGTTAAGTGTGGGAGCGCGCGTGATGCACGGGCGTGCGATGTCGAAGATGAGCACGCACGCGTGTCGGTGTTGGGGTTACGTGCGTTGCGATCGCTGGTGATGTCCACGGGCTTCTCCTCAATGGGGACTCAGGTGACACGGTTTCTTGCTCGTTCCCCACGGACGGCGCCAACTGTCGTAGCTTCAAGGCTAGGCAGTATGCTTCGGGCACCCCCGATCGGTTACACCCACCTCCGAGGGTACCAAAGGAACATGAGCGGGTGTCGTGCCCGTCGAGGAGGAGCACGAGGGGCGACCAACGATGCGAAACGTGAAACTCTTCCGTCGGGGGAAAGTGAAAACGGTCGTGTTGAGGTAAAGTGAAAACTGTCGTATATATTTCTGAGTTTGCAGGTTTGCCAATTAGAAGAGACCGCCCTCATCTCTACCCCTTGGGTCCTATTTATAGGGGTGGAGAGATGTGGATGTGAGATTACAATTATGCCCTCCGAACAACAACACACCCTCAAGGGTATTTTGGTCTTTTTACAAGGATTCTCAGGGAATATCCTGATATTCTAGTGTCCTAGTTCTCACTGCTACGACGACGCGTTATCATCGGCGTCGGGACGGAGCTCTGCCTTGACGTCCGTCCGGACGGAGCGTCGCCTCGACGTCCGTCCGGACGGAGCGCTGCCTCGACGTCCGCCAGGACGGAGCGTTGCCTTTACGAGGTCGGTGATGCCTACGGAGCTTGTTGACGCGAGGCGAAGCATGTCGATCCGGGGAGGGGGACCTTGACGCAGTCAAGGAGAAGCTCGTCGATTCGGGGTAGCGTGTGGACCCTTCCCCCAACAGATAGTTTTGTTATTTGTGAGTAAATTTTACGGAACTATACTTACTTTATAAAAACTACCATGGAGCAACACTATTAAAATAGATACTCGCTCCATTAAGAATTATAAGACATATTTTGACTACCCAAGTTTATGCTTTGACCTTAAGTAACTTGTACAATATTCATTAATGTTACAAAATCACAATCATAAAAAGTGTTTTTGAAAAAGAATCCAATGATATCAATTTTGTATCACATAACCAACATATTATTAAATTAATTGTTCCTCAAAATATGAATTTGGATAGTCAAAATACATCTTATAATACTGAACAGAGTGAGTATATATATCATAAACTGCATTCTTCATATGAAATGCTGCTGAAAACCAAGCCACGACACAATAACACATTGCATTGCTGACCCCGACCTATCCAGTACGGGAATGACTCCACGTACAATAATTTTCCAACGATTTTTGTACGATGTCATAGACATTACTCTACCAGGTCCATATTTTGCTAACCTTCATGAAATGGCCTGCAAACATTTCTAAGAATTTCTCTGCTCCTTTTTTTTTGCTAGGAAGCCGAGAGCTTTTTTCAATCTGGTTCTGCATACAATCAGCGGCAGACCGCACGGAAGGCTGGAGAGGACCCCAGCCATCGTTGCGATGTCTCCTGCGTACAAGCTAGTCGAGCACAGTAGTGAGCCGCTTTATTTGCACGACACCTGGCAAAATGAACAGAAAACGAAGCAAAAGCAGAACTAAGCTCATCAACTTCATGAAGCAAGGCCGCCACAGCCGAACGATCACTGCGCGGCGCCTTCCAGAGGTTCAGCACCTCAAGACATATGTACAAACTTTCACGTGCGATTCACCAATCTTCGAAATCTTATAATACAAAGCAACTGGGCTAGGAAGCCTCAGGTTGCGCCACGTCATTCGGGACGACGTGGCTCAATCTAGGCCGTCCGATCTCGCGCGTAGATCGAGCAGTGAACAGTAAATGAGTATATACTGCTCACCCGACCCGTAATGAACAGTCACATGTAAAATTACTATTTTTAGACCCGTTATGCGAAGCTCACCTGACCCGTGGTAAACAGTACGGGTCTATGCACTGTTCACCAGACCGCAATGAACAGTACTACCGGATACTGTTCATATTTATTCAAAAATCCAGAAATTCGAAAAAAATTTCAAAAATTATCTAAATAAAGTCTTAAAATTCATATAGGCAAAATAAAATACAGGGAATCCATTAAAAAATGGTTGTATTAAGAAAAAAATAAAGTAATAATTTAAGAATTAATATATCTCCTTTTATTCTAAAATTAGTTTGAATTTTTCAAAAAGCAATGCAAATGAAATCCAAAAAACATGAAAAAAATTCGTATAATCCAAATGAAATATAATAAATCTATTAAAATTGTTACACTAAGAAACACCGAAGTAATAAATTATGGAATTAACATATCTCCTCCTTTTAACATAAAAAATAGTTCAAAAATAAATTCAAAAGGGATATAAATGAAATTCAAAAATTATGAAAAAAATTATATAGACCAAATAAAATATAAGGAGTCTATTAGAAATGTTTCACTAGGAAAAAAATATAGTAATAATTTATGTAATTAATATATCTCTTCTTTTAATCCAAAATTTATTTGAAAATAAATTCAAAAAGGATGCAAATGAAATCTAAAAAATATGATAAAAATCATATAGGCCAAATAAAATATAAGAAATCTACTAAAAATATTTTCTCTGAGAAAAACAAAAGTAATAATTTATAGAATAAAAATATATATTTTTTAACCTAAATTAATTTAAACTTGTTTAAATTGATTTACATAAAAAAACCAGACAAAAAATTTACTGGAAAATATAGGATGTACTTAAAAAAAAGTATGCCACATTTATATTTAAATGACCTTTTCTTATATTCGTGCACACTAACTTAATATAAGGGACATATTATACATGAGATGTGCTAGACTACGTCGCGCAAATACGCGTGTCTTTAGCTAGTTTTTTTACATTCAAAAATTAGTTTTATCACTGAGGAGCACGTGCTCCATGGTGCACCTTTGCATTATCCCGTTGATCCATTTCCAAGTTATTAACGTCAGGAATAGCCTAATATTGTACCCGAATAATATGGCGGATGTCGCAATGATTTGGTTGCTCAATACTTCCCGGTGCGAGGAACATATATGTTGATAATTGGCAATGAGGATATGATAATTAGTATTTTTAGCTTTGTGCTAATATAAATTAATTTAGTTATGATATAGTGCATGTATTTTTACAATTTAGCCAATCTAGAAAATTTTTACATCGCTTTGATAATCAAAATTTCGGAATTCATAGAAATTTGACTATCCAAATTCTGGCACACGAAGTAAAATGAGATAGAGTGAGTATAAGGGCATCTACAAAAACATGACGTCTGCTAACTCTTCGTAAAACGTAGGATAATTGATGATGTGTACAAGAGAGAATAAAACTAGCTCTTCCATAAGAGTCAGTCTTTATGAGGAATGAAAGCTCTAAAATCAACATGATTGCCTTTGTACGGTACTTGTTTAATATTAACTCTTTATATAAAATTAATTAAAAATAACTTATTAAATAAAATATTTTTAACATCCACTTTAGATGAAATGGAGGTATCAAAGAGTCGACACCTGACTCGACTTCATGAAGGCCCAAACTTTATCGTTAATGTCGGACAGCACTACTAGTGGTACGGTACCATGCAGTACCAACTAGCAGGAGAAAGAATTTCGTTTGTTTGTCCCAGCGAGGCAGCAGACCGAGAGGATTCGCATTTCTCATGCGGCGGGAATCACCTATATCCCGCGAGGGAATCTTCCATGGACCGATGCGCATCAAACGGCCAAGCCCTCCACTGCATCTTTTTAACTCGTCTTTGCAGGAGTGTAACAGAAGTTACTCTTCCGCTTCCATCCAATAGTGTTGCGTTCCTACTGAGAAAATTTGTGATATAAGACAAAAGAAAAGATATTCTAAACAAAAATGACAAAAAAGACAAATGTGAAATGATGCCTTATCTTATTAGAGTACGCGCACAAAAGGGACAACACGGTGCACATGTTAAGTAGGGTCATGAAGCATCCAGAATTGTTCTCTAAAACGTGCCAGTCAGGACTCGGAATTAAGCTCGACTTATAAATGATGTATCATTGAAATAAACAAACAACTAACTCAATAATTCATACGGTACCTGCGTCGTATGCCTTCATTATTAGGTAGCTCAACACTGTACCAACGTACCATATGATTACATCACCGTATGCATTCACCGTTGATCAAGCCAGGTAAAAGTGTACATCAAACAAGAATCGAACGAAATTCTGAAATCCTGTAAAGACCTAGCGCCCTTCTCAAGCACGTTAAGAATAATCGTTTTAGAAGAGCTCGGTACAAAGTACCCACACCCTAACCTAGTCATCGTTTTCATCTCAAGTTGGTGGGTCACTCAACCTCAGAAGAGGAGGAGCCCGAGACGGAGTCCCCACACCCTAGCCTAATCGATTAATGCAACGCCGCTAGTGTGTCACTCAATCTCGACGGTCAAACTGAACGAACATAAGAACAACACTAATTCTTTACGACTGCCTTTATACACTTCAAAATCATACACGCTTAGTGTATGGGATGCCACAAATAATAATTTAGTATCACAACTCAAACACCAAACAAAGGATTATAAGATACTTAGTTCACATCCCATATGCTGGCAATACTTATTTTACAACCAACTCGACTCAAAGGTCGATTAAGATACAACATAAGTAAAGTCCAGCGGTAGAAATAAACCTAAAACATCTGAGATGGCAGCCATAACCATCTCACAAAAGCTACATAACTCACAAGGACTACCAACCAAGCAAACCGAGCAACTAGACATCATTTTCAACGTTTTCGGTATCGTAATATTCGCCTACCCTAGGATCACCTGGGACATTTTTAGAATGGAATTCTAATGATTACTCTCGTACTCACAAGATACTATTAAACCCATCTCAATTATAAGCATGACATAAGGCAAAAACAAAGTACTACGCAAGTAATTCATTCTCAAGTTAAACACACACGATATAGCCTTAAACATATAGTAAACCATCATCCCTTTGAATGACAATATTAAACCATCTAAGTTCATATCATCATCATAAATATACACTATCACCAACTCATCAATTTATTCACCAAAGTCATGCCCGATTTTGTAATCTGGAGTTGGTATCGGGTAGCCACCCACATCCCAAAATGTAAGTGCCCCAAATGGGTCGTTAGTCACATCTGGCCGGATGTGACTACCACTCAAGCCATTTGGTCCTAGCACTCCCACTATAGGTGAAAGAAAAGACCCAACACAACTCGACATCGACAAGATCACTCAGCCAGCAAGACGCTGTCTGTTGGCATCGATCTCCGGCTCTCCCATCTCACTTATTAATTGTTCTAGCATTTTATTAGTCGATTTAAATATCACATCCCACTGGCATGATCAACAACCAACTCCTAACTTGCTAAAAATTCATCCATAAACATAAATAACCATAATTAACATAAAGTATGACATTTGCATAATCATCACATCAACAAGACCATAGCATAATTAATCAGGAATCTTAACGAGCTGCATGCTTGCCTTCTTGTTCAAAGTCCTGGATTTGAAAAAAATCACCCTCATAATAAGCCTCGTTGCTGGGCTCTACCGTAAAGAAAACACCGAAATGCCCGAAAACACCTAAACATGTAATGCATCCTAGAACATGGTAATTAAAATTGTAAAACTACTGTAATTGGTTTCACACCATTTGGAGCCATGGATCGAAAGTTATGAATTTTCTAAGTTCTATATGTCAATTTTAGGGTTATTTAATATACCAATTAAATTAAATTTTTGTGTAATAGTAACATGCATGAAAATGATGACATTATATAGTACATGTTAAATCATGAATTTTGATATAAAGTTCATCTCATTTGGAGTTCATATGAATTTTCTATGATTTTTACAAGTTTTAGGTCATTTTAGCATTTTGTATCTTCTCCTTATTTAATTTGAAATTAAGCAGGAAAACTACTTTTTGCACTCAAGCAGGGCTAGCTACAGAGACTAACATGTGGGGCCAGGGTCATCTTTGACTGGTTAAGGACTGATTTGTCAATTGGCCTTTGGGTCTACCTATCATACTCTATTTATTTTCATTCTTTTATTATAGTGAATGACAGATAGGATCTAGATGTCAGTTTTTAAGGTTTTATTAATTATCCGGATTAAGAAGATGGGGCCCACTGGTCAGTGACTTACTAACTTGACAAAACTTTGATTAAGTAACTAACGGTTGCTCGCTACTAAGAACTCAAGTTTTAATACTCCAGTAGCTATTAATTAACCGATTAGACTAAGCAATGGCTACATGTTAACATTAGCATGTGCTTCCATATTTGCAAGCTAACTCCAACTACAGTACATGTTTACTTTGCATCCTCACAAAACACCAAAATTAATTCGAATTTGGGCACTTGACAACATTTTAGTTGGCTAATTAGGAAGGCATAGCCACTGACTAAGTGCACTCAAGCTGACAGAGAATCTGCACAGCACTGGCGTCGATCCTACAAGACATTAGCACATATATGTAGTTCACATTTTATTTAGGTCTTTAAACGGTGGAGTCTGCCGGTTAGATGCCCAGAAATTTGTTTTACGGAGAAATGCTGGCTGCTAGCTCTGCTCTGCTCTCACGAACACAGGAAGACAGCACACGAGCAGAGCAGATAGAGAAACAGGGGAGTGGTAGCGATCGGGTTAGCCAAGCTTGCCAGCGGCGGCCGGAGCACCGCAGACTGGAGCTCGACCTCAGAACTGAAGACTGGGAATGATGTGACCCGGATGGAGCTGGTGCAGGATCCGTTGGTCACCGGAGCAGCAGCCACCACGTCGTCCGGCGGCTACGCGGCCTGACTACGACGGGAAGTGTAAAAGCCGGCTCGTGCGTGATGGAGGAGGACGGACATGGCCTGGATGACGGCGAGCGGCTGTGGTGGTGGAGCTCCATAGCGATGGTGAAGCTTCTTGCATGGGATTGGAGGAAAACACTCAGGGTGGTGGAACATGGGCTCAGGAGTATCACTGAACCAACGAATTTAACCACCTCCACCGTATCGCTCGAGATGGTCACAAACGGACACTCGCTGGAGATGAAGAAGATGACCCCGGATCCGAAGTTCCACTGCATGGATATGCAATTAAAATCACAAATGAGCATCTGGGGAGGATAGGAGAAGCATGGTGCAAAGAAAGGCGGCAAGGTGAGCTCCTCTCACCGGAACAGCGACGGCCGTCGCGGAGCGCGCCTGCCGGAAATAGTGACGCCATTCGCATTCCCGTCGATCCAAAGGGAAATAGGCGGAGCTCCTGTGGAAGAAAATAGATGGGAGTGTGAGACACACTCACATGCTAATATGGTGGAATGCAAGACGAACGATGGAGAGAGACACTTAGCTCAAGATCTCCCGGTGGAATAGCACAAATGGAGGATTTCTTCACCCAGGTTCATGTGGGTGTGCAGGTAGTGAGGTGGGGATACTCGGGAGGAGGACGGAGAGCTCTATGGCGTGGTTTGTCCAAAGGGAGAGGGTGAGCTGAAAGGTGGTGTGTCAAGCACCATGCGCCACGGCGTCCAGCTAGCGGAAAAGAAGCGACGCGTGGGGGAGGAGGTGGAGGAGAAGGCCTGCCGGTGAGTGCTGCTGATGGTGGGGGTCCAGTGGTCAGTGAAATGGGAGCGGGTAAGTGGAGGCGTCTTCAGCCCCCTGGAGCTCGATGGTGGGCTGGTATTGGGCCTGAAATAGGGAATGAGGTGGTTTCCTTTTATTCTTTTTGTTTTTATTTCCTGTCCTGATTTCATATTCGAATTTTTAGAGTGTTCAAACCTAATTATTTAAATATTTAAAAATTCACATAGGGTCCTTAGAATATCATGACCAATATGAATTTTATCAGATTAAACTAAGCCATATTTGACTGTAATTTAACTACAAGTCCAATTATGCCCTAATTTAGGTTTTGGACCGCAAGTAGGTGAAATATATTTTCATAATCCATGAAAAAATTATATTTATGTTCAGGGGGATCAAATGAGCCACAAATATGAAATTCCATAAATTTTCAATACATGAAACTTTACCCAATTAATATATTACAGTTCTGCCAATTTGAGACTTGTTTAAATAACACTTTATTCAAATATTCAAATTACCCCTAAAGTATTTGAGAATTTTCAGAGGTCTTCTTGAAGGTGTATAATACCTAGAAAAATTATCAAAATGGATTTTTGATGATGTTGGTTTCACAAGTTTTATTTAAGTTTGATTTTAGGTCAAATTTGCTCATTTTAAGTTAAGGTTATCTTAATAACTCTAAATGCAGAAAAACTATGATATGAAAATGCAATATATTCATAATGACTATCAAGATAGTCATTACAAGATATTTAAAGTATTGGGTCATTACAGTGTCAAAATACAATGGATATAATGTTCATACCTGTATTTTCTTTTCATTTATGTCATGAATCATGAAGTATCGAACTTTGAAGCTTTTCAAAGTACACAATCCCCATAGGATTTCAACTCATAAGCTATGTGACAATCTATTTGTTTCGTTCCTTTGCATTCCCTTCTTTTTCTCAAATATTTGTCACTTCAATGGTCATATGTACCAGCAAATCATGATTTGCATCAGTTGATGCCAAAATAGTTTTAAATAATGTAAGAAGCACAAAAGGCATGGTCTAGTAAGACGCAAAAGTAAGGAGGCTTTTGAAAAAACCATGTTTGATCCGTCCCTACTAGAATATCTTTTGGTTAGAAATCAAACTTTGCCACATCACACTAGAATATTTTTTTGAGCAAATTTTTCCGTAAAATAAAAGTTTGAACAAGTTAGGCCAGTGTGTAGTACATAGCCGCATCTTACGCATGGCAGACTTTTAATCAGCTAAAACCTTCAGGTCATATATATGGGGCTGCCACAATGAACACTTGCGATATGCGAAGTTGTGGCACTATTTTGCTTCACCACAAGTTAGGCGAGTTAGAAGAAGAAAGAAATAGGGTAATTAGCGTGCTTAAGCACTTTAAGCTGATCAAAGAACTAAAATTTGTATACTTTACCCAAATATGTTCGGAGCGAGGCTAAATTAAAGAGCAGATCAGTGAGGCGGCATCGTAGCATAATTCCAGCATCTCTCGCAGAATCATCCCCTCGGCCCGCTCAGCACGCGGGCCCTTTCCCTTCTTCCCCCACACGCTGCCCCAACCAATACTTCGTCCAGCCACTAGTATCACGCCACGTGGACCGGGTGGTTTTAGCTTCCGAGCGGGGCTGTTGCGCAGTTCCGCGGTTCCTCCTTGAGATGCCTTGTCCCCTTGTACTTTACCTGGCACCAACTAAACTTACAACTTTCACATACACACACCTATATCTTCGTATAATTGTGGATAAGTCCTCAACTTGGATGGAGTGCAAAATTTTGGTAAAAGCGATATTCACGTGAACATCTGGATAACTCATAGGGCCGTTTTGAACATATAAAATTATTTATTCCTCAACATTAAAATTTATCATGTGGATTTCTGGAAAATTCCTGCGCCTCTATGTGCTGTATGTACATGTGCGGGTTTCTGTTTAAGGTCTTGTCTAAAAACACGCGTGGCAAAAGGAATATTACATGGTTGATTCCTTCAGGGCCATATAACACAATTACGAAACAAAATAGGTGTGTAGTGTAATAAATCCAAGCTGCTGGCTCTGATAAAGAGCTCGTCCGCTCGTCATGGCTTCCTCGCCACCTTCTCGCCTCGCCTCCTCCCTCCCCGACGGCGGCAAACCTTCGCGGGCCCGGTCCACGACGAGCTCATACACCCCGAGCAAGCGCCATGGTGATCTCGGTCGCATCTTCCCGGCGCTCCATACGCGACGCGGTGCTGGGCGGCGTGCTCGGCGGGGGCCGCCAGCTCTACCAGCCCTTCCGTTGCGCCTTCTACGACGGCGCGGCGGCGGGAGGCGGCGTCTCCGGTGAAGGCCTCGCCGCCGCGCTCTCCGAAGTAACAGGGAGCGTGTCCCTCTCAGCCGCCGGCGGCGGCGGCGGCGTTGGCAGCAGGAAGACGGCGAAGAACGTGCTCATCCTCATGAGCGACACCGGCGGCGGCCACCGCGCCTCCGCCGAGGCTATCCGCGACGCTTTCCGCCTCGAGTTCGGTAACGCCTACCAGGTCCGTCCAATGCCCCCCCCTCCCCCCTCCCTTCCTTGTTCTCCACTCTAAAACACGGATACTTCACTCGGTCCACGTATCTGTGTCCGATACCGATACGATATCGATACGGTGTCGATAAGCGTGTGCAGATTTTTAGCTACGGATCTAACCCAAATACCCAATAACACGTGTGCGGAAGAGAAAATGGTGATTTGCTCGGCTGAAAAAGAGTATACATAAATCACAAAGATATACAAATCTATAACTTTTATCATCCTCGTATATTTTCTACTCAAACTATGATATATATAGTATTTATTTTGTTTAAAAAAAATACCTAGCAGTATCCTCATATCAGTGTTTTGAAAATTACCGAATCCTCGTATCCGTATCGGTCCAATACATATCGATCGTATCCGTGTCAGTGCTGCAGAGGTCCTCCGAGCCTTAATCCTCTCCGAAATTACAGCTTCAATTTCGCTCTCCAATCTGCCGTCTTTTTGTGATTTTCATTTTGTTTTTTGTTGTTGCTAAATTTGATCTGCTGAATGGTTGGCGCAGGTGTTCGTGAGGGATTTGGGGAAGGAGTACGGTGGCTGGCCGCTGAACGACATGGAGCGGTCGTACAAGTTCATGATCCGCCATGTCCGGCTCTGGAAGGTGGCCTTCCACGGCACCTCCCCGCGTTGGGTGCACGGCATGTACCTCGCCGCGCTCGCCTACTTCTACGCCAAGTACGAACTCCATCACATTCGATTGCTCGTTCGACAGCGACGATCTGGTTGGTTGTCGCAGGAATTAATTAATTAACCTGGTTGAGTTGTTCGTACTATGCAAATGTTTGATTTCAGTGAGGTGGTGGCCGGGATCATGAAGTACAAGCCGGACGTGATCATCAGCGTGCACCCGCTCATGCAGCACATCCCACTGTGGGTGCTCAAGTGGCAGAGCCTGCAGCCCAAGGTCCCCTTCGTCACCGTCATCACCGACCTCAACACCTGCCACCCGACTTGGTAACCAACCGGCCGGAGTTTATTTCACCTCATCCTCCCGGCATGGCTTTGATTCATCAGGAATGTCTGAACTTTTTACAGGTTCCACCACAGCGTGACAAGGTGCTACTGCCCCTCGGCGGAGGTGGCGAAGAGGGCCCTGATCCGGGGGCTCGAGCCGTCCCAAATCCGTGTGTGCGGGCTTCCGATCAGGCCGTCCTTCTGCCGCGCCGCGCTCGACAAGGTTCGGTCTGGGCGACGCGAAGTCGGTGTCCGGAGCTTCACATTCTTGCATTGCCCTGCTTAACTCTGCTTGGGTTGACAGGATGAACTGAGGAAAGAACTTGAGATAGACCCCGAACTACCTGCTGTTCTACTGATGGGAGGTGGGCGAGGGGATGGGTCCAGTGGAGGAGACAGTGAGGGCCCTCGGTGAAGAGCTTTACGATCACCGGAGACGGCGGCCGGTCGGGCAGATCGTGGTCATATGCGGCAGGAATCAGGCGCTGCGGTCCACCCTGCAGTCCCTGCGATGGAAGGTCCCTGTCAAGGTACGAATGCATATGCCGAATCCCAGAGGGTGATGCCTGATTAGATGCGCATTTTTCAGATGGATGCCTCTGCAGTTACGGTTTGATTCTGAGACTGACCTTTCGAGACTTTTGTCTTCAGATTAGGGGGTTCGAAAAGCAGATGGAGAAGTGGATGGGCGCTTGCGATTGCATCATCACTAAGGTCTTTTCAATCGTGCTCATGCGGTCATGCCTTTTGAATGTTGATTACTGGAACCGGAATTTGACTGATGGATTTCTGTTGTGGCATTTACAGGCTGGTCCTGGTACAATGCAAAGGCCTTGATAAGAGGACTTCCAATTATTCTCAACGATTTCATCCCTGGACAGGTCCGTGCTGATGCAATTATTCCATAATTTTCTGATCGTAAGAACCTATTAAAAGATTTATTTGAATTAGTCGCTCTAAATATTTAAACTAGCTCAACGAATTATTAGTGTTGATTACTTTTGGTATTACGTAGGCCATACGAGAGTGATTTTTTTGTTGCTATTGTCATTGACTAGTAACTACTCCCACAGAGATCCTACCAAAAATGTCTCTCTCCACTGACTCAAAGAGTGAAACTGAATGTTAATGAAACTGAATATATGCACTTTCTTTTATCGTTCAGGAAGTCGGGAATGTGCCTTACGTCGTGGACAATGGTGCTGGTGTGTTCTCTAAGGACCCCAGGGAAGCTGCAAGACAAGTTACCCGATGGTTTAGCACAGACATCGACGAGCTCAAGAGATACTCCCGCAACGCGCTGAAGCTAGCGCAGCCGGAAGCGGTGTTCGACATCGTGAAGGACATCCACAAACTCCAGCAGCAACCTGCCGCTGTGACCCGGATCCCCTACTCCTTGACCTCATCATTCTCATACCATATATAAATCCAATAAAACTGTTACAGAATATAATCCGCAAAGTGGATATGCCCTGCAACTTTGATTTGCTTGCTGAAGAACCTGTATTTATAGGATTGCCATTCTTTGGCGTTGGAGTAGCTCGTATGTTCATATATGTCAATGTAATAAGAATTGAAGTTATTGAGTTGCCTGAGGTTTGTAAGCTGCTGACATGAGGGTCTTGTGGGAGAGAAATTGATAGAAAAGGCTATTGTGGCCTCTAGTGATTTCAGTGATCTTTGTACACAAGGCCCAAAGAAACTGTGTACTAACTGGACTATCCATGTTGGTCCTTCTGTAGTGTTTGTATTGGCCCAAAGAAACTGTGTACTAACCGCACTTGAGCTCGCCGCCGGCCATGGCCAGAGCTCCGTCGAGGCCGGCCGACCCCATGGCTGACCTCCCCTAGCCGCCCTCGTCGTGTTTCCGCCCTCGTCCGGCTGCACCCATGGCCCCAGCTCCAGCGAGCCGCTCCGGCCGACGCCTCCACCTCCCCTCCTCTGCCTCTGCCGCGTTTGTGCCGCGGCAGCAAAAAACGGCTAAAAACCTTGCCGCGGCAGCCGCCCTCTCCTTGCCACCCCTCTGCCGCGGCAGCAAAATCGGCCTAAAAAACACTGCCACGACAGCCCCTCTCCTCTGCCACAACCCTGCCGCGGCAGCAAAAACAGCTCGTTTTTGCTGCCACGACAGAAACGAGGCAAGCCCATAACTTCTCCGTTCGAACTCCAATTCGAGCAATTCTTTTTGTGTTAGTCTTGTAGTAACACCACCTACCTCATGGCATAGTTTAGACCCTATTCATAATATATAAATCAGGTTTTGGAGCCAAATAGTTTTTATGGCTTTATATGCATAGTCATAGTAGTTAATCATATGGTTTGGCTTAATTATTAACTAGAAATGTTTAGGATTTGTTCTGTGATGTTAGAATTGACCCAATTATATCGTTATAATAATGTGGTACTAATCCTAATCCCTAGGCCAAGCCATGCCTCGTTTATATGTTTGATTGCATATGTTAGCTTCTACTTATAGTCGTTATTAATATTGATGTTTAGTTCGTCGTATATTCCTTGATTATATGATTAGGATCGCTATTGACCATTGTAATTATTTAGAATTGTCTAAATAATTATTTGGTGGTTAAAGTTCATGTTATTACAAGCATTTACCTAGATTGTGTAGTCGTAATTGTATGTTTGCTTGGTAGTCCTATTTAGTGTTAGTGGCCATATGGTGATAGCAATCAACATAGTAGTTGTATGATTTTATATTATTCCTTGTTGTTGTTTAACATATACTAGCATGGTAGACCCGTTCATGTACTAGCATGCTAGGGTAGTGCATCACCTGTGTACCGATGGGCGAGACATGTCATTGCTACACCCTGTCTGTATCTAGTTAGCGTATGCAGTTGTAAGTGCCATGACATGCTTATGATATATTACCGTGCATCTTATTTCATATCACCTAGCATGATTAGGCATTCCCTAGCATGATTAGGCATTCTCGCTTATTATCATATGACTAGTATGATAGGGTGTGGTGCATGTCAATAATAGTGTAACTAGTATATGTGGTGCCATATGTATATTTATGTGAGCGTGTATTAGCTAACTCTGTCACTTTATATGCTATGTGATATATATGATGTATATGTATGGTTATGGCCCCTCGTAGCAGACCAATATTAAGGATGCTCTCATGCTAAACCCTAGCCCGATCCTCGACACGATGACACCTTCGTGCCATCGTTCCGTTCCATCCAAACCGTTCCATCATCGAGCCCTTTCTCTATTTGTATTCTGGAATTTATTATTTGAAGTTATTATTTATTTGCTTGCGTTATTTCTTTTACAACGAGTAGGGAGTGATGAAGCCGAACAGGGACCAACCGTCGAAGATCAGCAACACGACAACGGAGGCATGCCCCCTCTCCTTTGATCATGTTGATCCTATATTTATGAAAATCATTATATTTTGTCGTTTATAAACATGCATGCTGTTTTATTCCCATAGCTAGCGTGTCGATTGACACATCATTACCATTATCCGCTTGTCGCCCTTTTACTTGTTATACCCTGAGTAGATTAGTTTATTATAATTCTGAATAGAGTAGAGAATGCTTAGCCATGCTTAAACATATCCCTAGGATGCCTTTAAACTACCTCCTCGGAGGAACGATCTTCGGATCGATGATACTTATTGTTGGAACTTTGTTGAGCTCGTTGAGCTGGGCCGGATGCCGGTTGTTTTCCCCCTCTCTACTCCTTCTATTCTACTCTGGGTGAAACTTACCATCTAAAAGGTGCGGGCGGCAGCTGGATCAGATTTGAAGGAGCAATTGGCCGCCCGTATCGAATAAGGCCGAAGTCTTGGAATCGAGAAGTGTGATAACAGTACAGCCACATGCTATATGGGCACTGGCTTGGTTAAGTAGGTTAGTCAACCCTTGGTATCGATGTCGCCGTACCGCAGATGAGGTGGACGTAGCTATGAGGACCCTCGGCACAGATGGGGGGACCGGAGGGTGAGGACGTACTCTCGACTCCGTGCCAGACCCGATGGGCATGTCACATCAGGGGGGATCTAGCTAAAAGACCTCGTCATGATCTCCCTGCCGGTACACCGATGGGTGTGTACTATACCAGCGGCCACTGGTGGGCAACAAGACGAGATCGTGTCATGTGGGTAAAGTGTACAACCTCTGCAGAGTGTAAAACTAATCGATTAGCCATATCAATGGTCACGGTGACACATGACTCTTGCTTGATGATAAGGACCTGTCCTTCTCCCCCTTGCTATTTCCCTCTACCCCAGTTATGGAAAGTGAATAGGTGGTTGGAACCTATGAACGAGTTTAGGCCGGATGCCTTACCCGTGTGTGTTGGTCGTGGACCCTCACACTGTTGGAAAATACCCCATGATATAAAACCTCGTTTTACTTCTAAAGTTGCCTTCGGATCTATTATATTATTGCAACTGAAACTGCTTTTACGCAAAAGAACCATACAGCCTTCCTTTGCAGCCACATATACTTTGGTTTAGGATGTTCCCTACGAGGGGGCACGCTGAGTACACGAAGTACTCATCGACATGTTTCGTTTTGGTGATGCACAGATGACTACGCTGAAGGAGAGGCTGAAGGGGATTATTATTACGATGATCTCGAGGAGTAAGGTCACGTGTACTCCGTCGACTGCCTGTGACTGGGATGGAGCCTACTATTTAACGCTTTCTTTTCGCTGCTTATGTTTGTAATGGTCATGTGACCATGTACTCTGTTTAAAGCCATGTGGCTTGTATCCAAGACTATGTTGTATTAAACTTGACGTTGTGCAATGGTAAACATTTCGCCTGTGTTCGTCAGCTTGATCCTGGACAGACGAGGATATACACAGGGGGGGGTCTGGTAGTTAACACTGGGCTCCCACAAGCGGGGAGGAGTTGGAGGGTACCAGTGCACGTCCAACGACCACCGCCACCCTTTCGCCTCCTTCACCACAGTTTTGCTGGCCGATCTGGATTGACAGATGGAGAGAGAAGCGCCGGCCGATCTAGATTGGGAGAAGGCGGCCGACAAGCTTGACCTCGAGGTTCTAGAGCATATCCTATGCGCGCTTGTAGGCTTTGAGGTGCGAGTCAGCACCGCACATGTCCAAGTCTGCCAGATATAGCCACCTTGCCTCCTCCTGCCCTTCCCTCTCCAACCCCGTCTCCGGCGTGCGCCCTGCGCCAGATGCACCACAGGGGTGTGCACCCTGCAGCACCTCCTCCTCTGGTGTCGCTATGTTCAGATCCAAAGGAGGTAGAGGCGAAAGGGACGGCGGTGGAGGCGCGCACGGCGGCTGGTGTTGGTGTTGGTGGTGTAGCAGTGGTAGCGGCGGAGGTGGTGGGCAGGAAGAGGTGGAGGTCCATGGGTGCCTTGGTGGTGAGCGGTGGTGGGAGAGGAGAGGCGGTGGGAGGAGAAAGAGGAAGAAGGCGATATGGGTAGGGTTTGATCGAAGTCCCTAGCTTATACGTACCGAGCTTGGTGCGTGGCTAGATCAGGTGTGGGTCGATCGATTGGGTGGGCCGGCAGGTGGGCCAATGGCAAATGTTTAGTTCAAAAACCGTCTGGGTTATCTGGTTAATTTTCAGATGGTTTAAAACAAAAAATCATCTGGGATGTCATCCCAGATGATTTTTTGTTTTAAGCCGTCTAGGATGACCTATTAATCCCAGGCGGTTTTCCAAAAAAAATGTCTGTGAGGGATATTTCGATCAGAACCATCTAGGATAATCCTAATCCCAGACGGGTTTTAGAGAACTGTCTGGGATGGACCATCTGATTTAGTAGTTTCTGTAGTAGTGATAACTCGTTCAAGTTCATGGAGAGCACCGAAGGACTTTGATTTCATCGTTGAATGTACGGATGCAAGTTATGGTAAGTTGAAAAAGGTAGAAATTGCTTCCACTAAATGGAGGGATGTGAGCACCCTCATTGCTTATGGTTTAGATGATGATTTTGAAATGCTGTGCCAAAATGCCGGTTTAGGAGTCTTTAGTCAATTTGATGTGGTGACATATGTTGAGTTGACTAAGGAGTTCTTAGCTTCATTTGAGCATCATACTTTTGATAAGGACCCTGCTAGAGATCATATTACTTTTGACTTGCTCGGTAGATCTTTTGATATTAGCATGCAAGAATTTTTGATGTGCTTGGTCTAGAAAATACTGTGGTTAGAAAGGATGATAAGAGTCATCGTGCCATGCTGAATAAGACTTGGAAAGCAATTTCTGGTAGTGATTAATCTGATTACAAGTCTGCTAAGTGGTCGGCAATTCATTTACCTACAATTAGATACTTTGCCGCCTTTGTTTGTTGTTCATTGTTTGCTGCCCATGATTGTTGAAATGTCACCATTCCGTTCATGAGAGCCATAGATGTTGCTTTGTTCCATGATTCTGGTCGTCCTCCTAATTATGGTGCTTGGGTAGCTAAGCATTTGCAGCTTATTGGTACTAGAGCTTCTGGTATTGTTACTTGTGTTGCTATTGCTACTATCTTTATTGCATATTTTGATATTGATTTATCTGAACTTACTATTGCTCCACCTCCTATGTTTATTAACACTCATGTGATAAAATTGATGAAGTTTGTAGTGTGTAACCCTCACGACAAGAGTGAGTATTTGTATAGTCTTCGAATTTTTCAGCAGAGGGAGAAGAGGCTTGTTGAGCTACCTTTTCCAGAGTTGTTTAACCTTCAGCATAGAGAAGAGGGGAACTGGAAGCTCATACTTGAGGAGATCATTACAACAGAGCAAGAGCGTCTTTCACCACCATAAGTACAACCAATGGACCCTCATTGATTGTCCGGTTGGGAGCCGTGGCATTCACAGCCGCAGCCAAGACCATGGGATCACCATTCGCAGCAGCAGCATAACTACTGGCCACCACACTACCTAGGGGATCACTAGAGAGTAAAACTAGGCCAAAAGCCTAAGCTTGGGGCAGTAAGTTGCATGGTAGTTGCATTTAGTTTTATTTTCTGTTAGCATATTTACTTTTCTTGCATTTTGCATTAGAAATATCCAAAAATATTAGTGCATGTTTACTTTTTGTATTGCATTTAGTTTCAAAAAGAAAAGACCAAAATATTTTCTGATTTTCGGAGTAGCTTTAATTGCAAAAATTACGATCTTCTTTTAAGTAGTTGTGTATAGTGAATAGTTGGACTATGCCGTTGTGAGCTACTCATGAACTGAATTGAATCTAGCATGCTCTCTTTCACTATTTGATTAAATTGCAGTTTATGGCGATATCTTGATAAATACAGATGAGTGCGATGAAGTGAATGCAATCAAAAATTTTGTATTTCTTCAACTCTATCTTTATTTATGTGTGGATTTACTTTGTTCATACTTGTTTATACCTTATAGGCTAGCCATCATAAACCCCATGTTGCTAATTGATAGATTTGATCTTGCTATTGTGATAATGTGGTCTAGTACTTGGGCATGTCTAGAATTTATAAACCATTGCCTTGCTGAATTTTAATTGTTAGAGAAATCATGGTTAGCACTCAAATAAGGGGACCATTGTTTGGTAGAATCGGGTTCTAGCTAATGGGGAGTAAGATCAAGTATAATAGGAATTGGTTTAAAGATACTTGCTATTTGTTATAAGCTCCGTCCTTTGTTATGTATGTCCGCTAAGATGGTCATTCCACTCCATCCTAGTTGCAGCCTCCATGGTACATCCAAACCCATGGGGTATGTCTCCCATTAAAAAGAAAAAAATAAATAAAGATGACGCCGAGGTGGCAAAAGAAGGACCATTGAAACAGAACATGCGGTGCAAAAAGAAATAAAAAGAAAAGAGAGACATCCCAAAAGCCCTTCAGTATTTGCCATTTGTGTCCAGCATACCTACCTATTATGGTACTTCATCTTTGCCATTCTATAATAATTGATTTGCCATGCACATATTGTTCTTCATTTTCATTATCATATCATTTATGAGAGCATGTTCTTCATCTTTTAGCGCTTGCATTATGTTGCATATCTTTTAGCGCACTCTTTTATGCTCCTAGTTTTTACATGCATTAGTCGCCACCTTTTATTCCTTGCTTGTCATCTTTGTAAAAGAGCTCATCATTGTAAGGTGCTTTTGACATCTTGTAGGGCAAAAGAAGAGAAAAGAAAAGGGAAAAAAAGAGAATAAAAAGGGAAGAGATAAAGAAAGAAAAGTAGAAGAGAAGCACCATGGTTCCTTAAGATCTCTAGTTCATCATGTTAACGAGATATTTTCATTTATATAGGCGCTTACATTTCATTTCAGTGCTCGCTAGTTTGATTCCCTACATTCATCATTTGTAGAGCTTTATCTTATATAGATATTTGTTTCATTTAGAGATTCATATCATTATTCCACTAGTCGAGTTATTTGGTTCATCGCATCATTGTGCATTATATTGCAAATCACTACTCCTTATGCAATATCAATAACTGGGACATCACTAGGGCTTGGGAATCACCTTGCATTGCATAAGCCTTTATATTTACTTGATCGAGTCTTTCCTACCCCCTCATAATTTTCCAATGACCTGAATGGCGAGACATCAAGTACTTAGGTGAGAGTTTTGATAAAACAAACAGTGACCAATAAAAAACTTGCTTTACTCTTTCAAAAGCGATGAGCTATTGTCAGGGAGCTTTGCATTGTTACACAAGTTAATTCTTGTGACTTGCCCCTAGTAAGTGAGCTCCGTTCGTGAGCGTGACATCTTTGATTTTGCTTAATGTGTTAATTAAACCATTTTATTCCCTCTTTGGCAATGTGTTTACTTATGATAGCTATATGCTCTTGTGCTAGATTATTGTTGTCATAGTAACCTGAGATGATCTTGATTTTGAGTCAATTGTGGAATGGAATGTTGATGACTTGCTTATGTTGGTGTAGATGTGTATGACCATTGCTACTTCCCTAGATTATAAAGAAGAGATGATTAGTTCATGCCATTCGATGTAGCTTTCATTTCAAAGCATGGTCATATCAATTTATCCCTTCCATTGTTTGAGGACGAACAACGAATTAAGCTTGGGAGAGCTTGATACATAAAAACATATCGATATTTTCCATTATTTTCATGTCACTTATTCATCTATTTATTGGAATTATTTCATTATCTGTTAATTAATGCTGCTTTCCAGCAAAACCATCTTTTATTTTGTGTATACAGGAAACTTCGTATTTTTGTGGAAAAAGTGACTTTTCAGACTATTTACGCATGCAGGAGAACACCGTACGAAGGGGAGAACCAGGGGTGGGCCCACAACCCGGGTGGTAGGCCCATGCGGCAAGCCCAGCCACCCCCCTCTGCCATCCCGCTGGCCTAGGTCTCCCTCGACGCCGCCTCTTCGACTACTTATTCGCCTCGACGCGTAGAAACTAGGAGAGAGGTCCTTCGACACAAAAAAATGCCACCACATAGTCGCATCCACCAAATTTCTTAGTATCCACCAGAATTCAGACTGGACGCCATTTCTTCATCGGATCTACGCCTGTTTCTTCATCACCCACCATTGGAGATCATCACCGATTGATTTAGGGGAGTTTCTACTCTTGTATCTCACTGTGAGATCATCATATTGATATTCCTTGTTTGTTTCCATCCATTCATTATGCTTGAGTAGTCCACCATAGGCATACGGGATGGATGAGAATTGGTGAATTGTGTTGAGATGCTATGATGCTATTTCATATTTAATTCTTGAATTTTTTTCAGATTGCTATGATGTTGTTTATTGCTATCATTTATCATTGCTAGCCTTAATTCTTGTTGTCTAGGGCTCGGGCAACATGATCTTAGAACTATCGTTCGTACCTTGCAATTTTAGATGCCTGTTCATATCATTCGTACTATCGTCTATTGAGTGACAATCAAAGGTGAGGGGTTTCCGATGCATGAGTTTGAAGAACCACATGTGCCACTATGCTTTATGCTTTGATCCGGTGTATCCTAACCGATCGCCTTAATGTTGGACAAAAGTGATGTGCTTGATGAAAGGACATCGATTTATGGGTGCATGCCTACATCATATTCAACTACGCGTTTGATTTATTCATGACTGAGCATGTGATTAGCTATCTCTACGTGTTCCCATGCACCACATCCTGTATTACCAATTCCATCACCATTGCCACAAATTTTTCCGTAGTCATTGCTCTCTTTAGTGTAGTTTTCTGTTTATATTATTAAAAATCCTCAAAAATATTATATGTCATTATCTTGTTCAAGTGCAGGTGCAATTACGAGTGACGCCGTAGTTGTGGAAAAACCTACCACTTTCCTATAACGTTCTCAGTGGGTTCGATAATAAACAGGAAATACTTCTGTAAAAATATGCTACTTTGATCTATGCACTTGTAGACCATCACGCGGCCGGTCTGACCGCCCCTCCTGGCCGGTCAGACCGCCCCTGCGTTGGGCTGCTGATACAAGTCGTCGCATTTTTTTGGTTACAATAGTGGTGCCCTATATATAGGGCCCTGGTTACACGAGTCCGACTCTAACCCTACCCTATACCACTAATTACAACTCCAAGTCCAAACATAACCCTATCTGTACATAATATTTTACACAAACTCAACAAACTCCACCTTGGAGAATATTCTCCACCACCTTGAAGTCGTCCATGCGTCGAACCTCCATGTACACCGAACTTGGGTTGTTCCCTTTGCAGCTCAAGGAGAGCCACCCGACAAGCCTGACTTGGCCTCAGACTTACCGCCTCCGTGTGAGAACACCGCTACTCCTGCAACTCTAGGTTCCATGGCTCCACCTGCAACAGTGCTCCCCTGCAACTTGTAAAGACGCGAAACCGTCCTTTCTCCCATCATCATGGTCACATCACCCTCCATGACTCTCATGGTCTTCTTATCTCGATCGGCTCGGTATGTCATACCACCGTCATGAAGTACTCCTAGCAAAATCAGATTCCTCCTCAGCCCTAGCACATGCTTGACTCCCTGAAGCACGCTCAACTCCGTCAAACATCTTGATTTTTATGTCACCTACAACAGCAACACAATAGCCCGTGTCATCATCCACATATGCTAAACCAAATTCACCAGACTCGTATGAAGAGAACCACTCCTTATTGTGTGTCACATGAAAAGAGCTAGCTGAATCCAACATCCATGTTTCAACATTAGTTGACCGCTTATCCAACACTAAAAGAACATCACTATTGCTATATGAGTCATCACCACAAGCTGCTACATTAGTCCTTGCCTCACTCTTCAGTTCTGGACAATCCTTTCTCATATGTCCCCATTCCTTGCACTTGTAGCACTGCACCTTCTTCTTCTTGTTATTGGATGACCTCCTCCCCTTATCTCCTTTCTCGCCTAGCTCACGCTTGACCAGCAAACCTTCAGCATGAGTGATTTACACTATATTATTATTCCTTCTCAGATCCTGAACCAATTACATCGTGGTAGTATCCTCAACCTTGATGGTTTCCTCAATAATGTCAATGTAGTGACCAAATGCTCATAGGAAGGTGGCAACGAACACAGAAGAATAATGGCCTTGTCCTCATCATCAACCTTCACATCTAGATGTGCTAGATCTGTAACCACTTGATTGAAGACATTCATGTGCTCTGCAAGCTCTGACCTCTCCTACATCTTGAGCACGTATAACTTCTGCTTCAGGTACAACTTATTGGTCAGCATCTTGGACATAAACTGACTCTCCAACTTTGCCTAGATTCCGCTTGGTGTAGCCTCATCCATCACATGGTATATGACTTGATCTGGCAGACACTGCCGTATGGTCTCAGCTGCCTTGATCTTCATGTCCTCCCAATCTTCCACATCCATCTTGGCAGGCTTGACAACATCAGCTTTGATCACCCTCAGACAGCCCTGTTGAGCGAGCATGTCTTTGACCCTTGTCTGCCACAATGCAAAATTTCCCGTACCATCGAACTTTGCCACCTCAAATCTGGTGCTCGTAGACATGACTGTCCACACTGGTCTCACCGCCCCTCCCGGCCTGTCTGACCGCTCTGTGAGATATTCCGTGCTCTCGTCAACTTCCTCCTCAGACTTGATGACTTTAGAATCTTCCTCACCCAAACTCACCGTCACGAATTCCCGCAATGCGATTTGACCGCCCTAGGACAGATCGCCCTGGCACAACAGGTCTGATTGGCCTTGAGCACTAGATGACCACCGAGCACCTCCTCGGAAAATTACGCATGCCGCCTTGCTCCGAACCTTGTGCTCATGTTCTTGAGACCTTGTCTATGAATCCTTAAGCTCTTGCCTCATAGCCCCCTTCTTGTATTGAGCGTTGAGACATCTCCTTGTTCGATATGAAACCAAAAACTACTATGACTCCAAACCAACTGGAACTCGAACTCCTTCCAATTACAAGTAGAGACTAACATGGACTCTATCTTAACCTTCCAATTTGGCCCTAGTGCTTTTCCACACCTCCACGCCCTTCGATTCGCCGTCTTGTGCACCAACTCCAAACCGATCCGTGTCCTCGCTAATATGAAAACCGCAAGCCCTTCTCCAATGCAAACTCTGCATCCTAGGCTCGCGCTACGTGTTGCCAGGCCACAGAGGTCGAACATCACTAGTCCATGCGCAAAAGCACGTCATCAACGATCTCGTCGCCGTCTTTACCATAGGACAGTTTGACCGGCCATCAAGGGCGGTTTGACTGCCCCCCTGAGTAGCACGCGTTTTTTTTCACCGTGCTGCTCCCCTCCATGCCGGTCAGGATGCCCCTTCGGACGGTCTGACCACGTGTGCTTGCCGCTTTCGAGTCCGCGGTCACATCCGCGCGGTTGCGCCGCGCCACTCCCGCCTTTGCCGGTCAGACCGCTCCTCTGGCCGGTCTTATCGCGCACCCGAAAAAGTCACTGAATCTACCAAATCCGTCGTCTTTGAACTCGCCGCGATGCCGGTCTGACCGGCCTGCTCAAGCCGGTCTAACCGGCTCACAGACTTCGCTCTGATTGTCCAGGCTGCCTGCTCTGACTATCTGAGCCCCCGCGCCGGCAGTGGACGTCGATCTGACCGACTTGGGCAGGCCGGTCTGACCACGTGTGTTGTGTTGCCACCGAACGGTCCGAGCTGTGCGCCCGAAGTGTCCAGCACTACCGATGGCTCACCGATCGCCGCCGTTGTAATACCCCGGCCTGTTAGTGTAGAGGTCCATGTGGCCCATGTGTAATTATATGGTGGGATTAGTCTCACATGGAGAGTTTAGGTAGAGTTGGTCCAACATATATACCCTTGTGTTCCAAACATAACACCTCCGAGTTAACCCTTTTACATAAAGCGAGGACGAAAATGTAAGAGAGGTACTACGTATACGTGGGTTCGCCCCATAGTTGGGCTAGGGCATTGAGCGAATTTAGGCCAGGGTGTTACAGGTGGTATCGGAGCAAACCTTCGCTACTACGGGTCATGTGTACGTGTGGGCCTGTGTATTGCACATGGCACCGGACGTGTACCGAGGGGTGATCCTGGTCAACATCTGAAGTGTATGCGGTTTGCTGCCGAGGGCATCAGCCCTTTGAGGGGGCGAGTGTAATACCCCGCCCTATTAGTATAGAGGTCCATGTAGCCCATGTGTAATTGTGTGGTGGTATTAGTCACGCATGAAGAGTTTAGGTAGAGTTGGTCCAGTATATATATCCTTGTGTTCCAAACTTAGCACCGCCCCACAGGTGGGCTAGGGCATTGAGCGAATTTGGGCCAAGGTGTTACAGTCGTGCTCCACCTTGCACCATGTCCACCCGCACACCACGTGTGTTGCCGACGCATTGTGAAACAACAACCTCGCGTGTCCATTAGGATCTTCCGCACTGTCTCAAGATCCAATCCAGCCTCGAGCTCTGATACCACTTGTTACGAAAATTAGCAATCGGTCTACCGAGGAAATCATGCAAGATCGAGAATGACACCAGAAACGAGGTTAAGCTGAAGCCTATGTCCCCGGGGCAATGACTACGTGCGCTCCTCCCCAAAACATATCATCGCAGCCTCAGTGTCTGCCCCGCCTGGCCGATCTGATCCCCCCCGCCCCCCCGCATTGGGCTGCTGATACAAGTCGTTGCCTTTTTTGGGTTACAATAGTGGTACTCCCATATATAGGGCCCGGGTTACAAGAGCCTGACTCTAACTCTACCCCATATCACTAATTACAACTCTAAGTCCAAACATAACTCTATTAGTACATAATATTCGACACAAACTCAACACACATTTTGTCCGAAACTTATCTAGCCATCCTTGACTATTGGTGTAGTAGAATTAAGCATGGTGGTCTCGTGTTTCCTTCAGCTCAACCAAACCTGAGTCCATATGGTCCATGGTTGCACTCTCCAGAATCACTTGGGCAGTATGTCAGCTATCCTACTCAGGGAACTACTTTTGCACAGAGTGACTATGGAGATGGGGGAGGAAGCAGGAACAACTCCAAGATGATATGCCTTATTTCAATGAGGATTATCCACAGTCCTGGATTAGGCAGTCAGAGAAGTATTTTCAGCTGTCAGGTACTGCTGAAAATCAGAAAGTGCAGCTATCCCTGGCTTATATCACCGGGAGGGCTGATACCTGGCTGAGAGGCTCAGAGTTGCTTACCCAGAAATTTTTACCACCTTGGCCTATTTTCTGTAGCATGTTGTGTGACAGGTTTGTAGAAACAAGTTCTTATGATGTTATGGACCAATTTCAAGAGTTAACACAAACCTCTTCAGTATCACAGTACATAGACAAATTTGAAGAAACCATGGTGTTAATGAAGAGGGACTGTCCATATCTGCAGGAGCCATTTTTCATCAGGGGGTTTATTAGAGGGCTCCGGAACCACATCAAACCACATATGAAATGCTATAATCCTAGAACACTCCTGGAAGCTTATTGGTATGCTAGGCATTTGGAGCAAGTGTCTTTTCCCAGGAAACCTAACCTGTCTATCACTGTTCCAAGGAATGGCAATTTCAATAGGAATTGGAAACCACCTGCTGCCAGTCTGCAAAACACTGAAAACAACAGGAACACCAGGCAATGCTGGTATTGCAAAGAACCCTGGAGCAGGGAACACAAATGCAAGGCTGGTAAAGCAATACATGCTATTATCATTGAGGGAGATTCTGAAAGTCATGTTGATGAAGAGGAAGATGAGCAAGCTGAAACATATTACAACACCGCTCCAAATAGTCTAGCTACTCCAGCAAACATCGCTCCTGCTAGAAATGAGGAGCAAGCTATGATGATTTCATTGCAGGCTTTAAAAGGAATGCCTGGAGCCACTACTTTCTCTGTGATTTTGGAAATTGGGGGCAAACGAGCAACTGCTCTTGTGGACAGTGGTAGTACTAGTACTTTCATTGATTATGGTTTTGCTCTCTCTGCTAATCTTAATTTTGTTCACAACAACCTCACAAAAGTTACAGTAGCTGGAGGGGGGCAATTAGAGACTAATGCACATGTGGACTGTGTTAAGTATATCATACAAGGGGAGGAATTCTATGGGGCATTCAGGATGCTCAAGCTAAGTGGACACGATATCATATTGGGAGCTGATTGGATTAAGAAGTATGGGCCTCTTACATTGGATTTAACCAAGAGGACCTGCAACATACTTAAAGGAGGAAAAAATATTGTGTTGCAGGATTTCACAGCTCCTAAGGAGAATTATCTAGTAAATGCCCAAACCCTGCAGAAAATGATGATGAAAGGAATTATGGGTTGTGCCATCTATGCTAGTAGTACACAAAAGGGAGAGGATCTCTCTGATCAGGAGATACCTGAAGGAGTAAAGGATATTTTACAGCAGTTCTCAGATGTTTTTGAGGAGATTAATGGCTTACCACCTCCTAGATCATGTGATCACACAATACCACTTAAAGCTGGGGCTGAACCTCCCAACCTTAGGCCCTATAGAATACCCCATATGAAGAAGAATGCCATTGAGCAATTAGTAAAGGAAATGCTAGAGAATTCCTTGATTAGACACAGCAACAGCCCCTACTCTTCCCCAGCTTTATTAGTAAGGAAGAAAGATAGTACATGGAGATTATGTGTGGATTATAGACAACTCAATGCCATCACTGCTAAAAATAAATACCCTATTCCTGTTATTGAAGATTTGTTGGATGAATTACATGGGGCCACTATCTTCACTAAATTGGACTTAAGATCAGGTTACCACCAAATCAGAATGGGAGAAGGAGATATCCACAAAACAGCCTTTAGAACTCATGTTGGGCACTATGAATACTTGGTCATGCCCTTTGGATTAACAAATGCCCCTGCTACCTTCCAATCCTTGATGAACCAAATTTTTGCTGATTATCTAAGAAGATTTGTACTAGTTTTCTTTGATGATATTCTGATCTTCAGCAAGAATGGCAAGGACCATGAGGCACATGTCAAAACAGTGCTGGAAACACTCAGGAAACACCAGCTGAAAGCAAAGAGGAGTAAGTGTGTTTTTGCTATTTCCCACGTGGAATATCTAGGGCACATTATTTCTGGAGAAGGGGTTTCCACTGAGCCTAAGAAAATTGTGGACATCATCAATTGGCCAATCCCCAAAAATGTTACTAAGTTGAGAGGATTTTTGGGCATGACAGGCTATTATAGGAGGTTCATCAAGGGGTACGGAAATATTTGCAGACCTCTTCATGACCTGCTAAAGAAGGATGCATTTAAGTGGACAGCTGAACACACACAAGCATTTGAGACCTTAAAAAGAGCAATGACTACTACCCTAGTTCTCACATTGCCAAATTTCACCATACCTTTTGTGCTGGAAACTGATGCTAGTGGATATGGAATTGGTGGAGTTTTGATGCAACAAAACAGACCCATTGCTTATTATAGCAAATCATTGGGGCCTAGGGCTGTAGCTATGTCAGTCTATGACAAGGAGGCAATGGCAATATTGGAAGCCCTCAGGAAATGGAGACATTATTTGCTGGGCAACAAGGTGATCATCAGGACTGATCAAGAAAGCTTAAAGTATATCACTAGCCAAAAATTGCTTGAGGGAATTCAACATAAATTACTACTCAAACTTCTGGAGTTTGATTACGTGGTGGAGTACAAAAGGGGAAAAGAAAACAAGGTAGCTGATGCTCTCTCCAGAAGGGATAATACAACTGAGGACAACAATCTTCAATGCTCAGCTATTGCGGTGGTGGTACCAGACTAGGCTGAGGATGTAAAGGCAAGCTACCTCTTGGACAACAAGGTTCAGAACATCTTGTCCCTGTTTACTTCACCAGAGGGCAATACTGATCCTAGGTACTCACTAGAAGGAGGAATTCTGAGATATAAAAGGAAGATTTATGTTGGTGATCAAGCTATACTCAAGAGGCAGATTATGACCTTCCTACACTCCTCAGCAGTAGGAGGCCACTCTGGCATGAGGGCTACTTATCACAGAATCAAGAAGACTTTTTATTGGCCAAAACTAAAGAAAGAGGTGAAGCAAATGATCAAGGAGTGTCCCATCTGCCAGTTAAACAAAGGGGAAAATGTGAGGATTCCTGGACTGCTGGACCCATTGCCCATACCAGACATGGCTTGGTCTTCTATATCCATGGACTTTGTGGAAGGATTGCCTAAGTCTCAGGGGAAGGATGTTATTCTGGTGGTGGTTGATAGACTCACCAAATACTCTTATTTTATACCCCTGGCTCACCCCTATTCAGTACAAGAAGTGGCTCAGTTATTCATAGACAACATATTTAAATTGCATGGGATGCCCGCAAGCATAGTGTCAGATAGGGATAGAATCTTCACCAGCAATCTGTGGCAAGAGATGTTTAAGGCTCTGAAGGTGTCATTAAGGATGAGTTCTGCATATCATCCCCAATCTGATGGACAGACATAGAGGGTAAACCAATGTCTTGAAAATTATCTCAGGTGCATGACCTTTGATCAACCAAAAAAGTGGAAGCAATGGTTACCACTAGCTGAATGGTGGTACAATTCTAGCTACCACACATCTCTTAAGATGACACCATTCCAGGCTTTATATGGTTATCCTCCTCCAATGATCAGTGAAATCTCAATTCTTTGTGCCATCTCTGAAGAAGCTATTGTGACCTGGACTGAAAGAGCTGACATTTTGAGGCAAATCAAGTCCAATCTGGCACTGGCTCAGAACAGGATTAAGCACTATGCTGATAAGCATAGATCTGACAGGTCCTTTGAGGTTGGGGATATGACTTATCTCAAAATGCAACCATATAGGCAAGCTGCCTTTGGACTGAGAGGTTCTCTCAAACTGGCTTCTAAGTATTATGGACCTTTTAGGGTGCTAGAGAAGATTGGAAAGGTTGCTTACAAATTGCAATTACCTGATTCTGCCCAGATACACCCTGTCTTCCATGTGAGCCAGCTGAAGAAGCATTTGGGCAGCAAAGCAGTACCTAACCCTCAACTTCCCTTAGTGGACACTGATGGTAGGATCAAAGTGGAGCCCATTACAGTTCTTAACCGAAGGGTTGTACCAAGACACAATGAACCTGTGGTTCAATGGCTGGTCCAGTGGCTGAATTTTGATCCAGATGAAGCTACTTGGGAAGATGCAACATTCATCCAGAAGACGTTTCCAACCTTTCATCCTTGAGGACAAGGTTGCTATGGAGGGGGTAATTGTCAGACTTAGGGAAATGTCTGAAGAAGGGGAGACAAAAGACTCAGGTCCAGCGCTGTAGTTGCCGTTTCATTTGATCGGAGGGTTGATACCGGTTCACTTAAGTGTAATTGGATGGCCCAGGTTCAAAGTAGATGGGTGAAGTTTACTGCTATCACTACTACAGAAAATATCATCACTGACGGGCAAAAACTAATTATCAGTGACGGGTCCCAAGCCCGTCACTGACTAAAGGTCAGTGATGACTCATATTATCAGTGACGGGTAAATTACCCGTCACTGATGACAATTCATCACTGACGGGTATATATATAGACCGTCCGTGATATGTTTCACAGGGGACCTACCTAGTATTTATTATGGACGGGTAAAAATAATACCCGTCACTGATAACAATTCATCACTGACGGGTATATATTCGGTCCGTCCGTGATATTTTTCACAGGGGCATCTGTAATATTTATCACAGACGGGTAAGAATAATACCCATCAGTGATAACTACCTTATCAGTGACGGGTATCTTTTCAGTCCGTCCGTGATGTTTTTTGCATGCGACGTCTGGAGTTTTATCACGGACGGGTAAAACGACTACCCATCAATGATAACTACCTTTTCAGTGACGGGTATCTTTTCAGTCCGTCCGTGATGTTTTTTGCATGCGACGTCTGGAGTTTTATCACGGACGGGTAAAATGACTACCCGTCAATGATAACTACCTTATCTGTGACGGGTATCTGTTCAGTCCGTCTGTAATATATTTCCCATGCAACGTCTCAAGTTGTATCACGGACGGGTAAAAATACTACCCGTCAGTGATAACGTTATCAGTGACGGGTTTGTTAATTCACACTGACGGGTGCTAGTTTTACCCGTCAGTGGTACTAAGAATTCCGCCGGTAGATTATTTTTTGCTGCCTGGCTAGCCTTAGGGCTGCTAGCCATGCCCTCTGAAAAAACCCAGCTGCACAGCCCCAGCTGCACAGCCTCTGCACAGCCTCAGCTACACAGGTGAATCACAGGCATTTCCACAAGACATTTAACATATATATATATATATCCATATCTCAATCCAAATTTGACAAGTTCACATATATATATATATATATATATATATATATATATATATATATATATATATATATATATATATATATCGGCAACACGTTCGACAATGCATGCATCTCAAATTTGACAAGTCTAAACTTCACAAATGAACAATACAAAAATAGTTAGAACAAAATTTGACAAGTCTAAACTTCACAAATAAGTAATGAAAGAATTTAGCACATCTCAAATAAGTTTGACATCTCAAATTTGACAAGTCTAAACTTCACAAATGAACAATACAAAAATAGTTAGAACAAAATTTATTAAGGTGGGCCGGCGTAGAATTCACCAGCGGGCTGTAGTACAAAATTGTTGAAAAAATAGGCAAAGCACGATATCATGCGGCATTGGTCCTGTCTTGCATCATAATTGTCCAAGTTAATCTTAAATTCCTGTGAAATAATTAGAATAACATTAATTTCATATGAAAACGAACTAACGATTAAATAGACTGTCGATAAAGATGTTAGATCGATCAATACCTTTTGTATTCCACATTCTACCCAAGCTTGGGCAATCGCCTCCATGTGCGCGCATACGTAGAACCCACATGTGTTCGTTGCTTCGGGTTGTTGTTTGCACGGGAAATTAAATCTATGGGTGAGCTTGTTAGATCCCTTTTGCTTGTAATTAACCCCCCCCCTCCCCGACGACTTATAGATGATGAACGCATCATCGATGCACTTTCGGAGCACCGAGAAGTCACGTTTCGTTCGCATCGCCGAATCAAGGTAAAAGACCTTGTTCCATGGTGTAACGATAATCACAAGGATCCAGTGGTCGCTGCATACACGACATCATAGTCATAAGTGAGACGTAAACACCCTGCTAAGTGCATAAATTGATAATTTAGACAGTACGAAACAACTTACGGGGGGGTTATAGGCAAAGAGTATATAATCGTTGCTCCTTTGGGCGAGCCATGCTTGCGAAATGAACTGCGTGATCATGTCTGGACTCTCTTTGATCAACCTCCAGTTCAATATGAATGGATCGATCAATCCAACGTTTGCATTCAAGCGCCTGACTTCTTGGACCATGTAGAGTGTCCATACCCTCATCATGTTAGTGTCGAGTCTGTTGAGGGTATAGAGACTGAACAGGTCTTCAAAGTTCACGTCAAACGTACGTGTCTCAACTTCATTGTAGAAATTATACTCAGCTAGCACTCTAACCGTGATGTACTTGTCACCACCAGGCTTCGTGGATTCTTGCATGTAGTAATTATGCAGAATTCTGACTTGCTGGGCCATATTAGTAAGTTGATGCTCCGGGAGGAGTGGCTCACCACATTTGTATTGACGGACTAGAGGAGCAGGAGGATAGTAATCTGTTGATGAATATGATAAGGCCTTCGTGGCGCTATCAGCCTTGCCACCTTGGCCTCGTCGTCTACGGGGTTTCTTCAGATGCTTGGCCGGACTCGGATCGCTACGCCTTGATATGATTGGTTGGGTTTCCTTAGGCGTAACATCCTCTAGCGCGGCCTTCAAGACCTCGTTCGATAGGGGCTCCTTGTGCTGGGTCACGGGTTCCTCCGTCACTGCCGTCAGGGGCTCATTGTGTTGGGTGATGGCCACGGTCTCCTCCATCACTGCCGTCGGGGCCTCCACTGGGCGGGGGTCTTGTACCTTCTTGGAGCGCCGTTCCCTCTTCAGTGTCTCAACGGGCTCTTCTGTCAATGCCGGTGGGGCCTCCTTCTCCATTACACTGTCCACGATATCGCCCCCGCCCATTGATAATGATGTCAGCTTCACGGTTGCGCTCAAGGCCAATGGTGAATGGCTCGACGGACTACGGGTGGCCGGAGATGGCTGACGAGGGGTCGGAGTGTCACCATGTAGTATTAGCCCCGTCTTCGGCCACAAGATGAAACAGCTGACGCACTGGCCTATAGTAGTGACATCATCTTCAGGGGGGCACGGGGACTACCACGCCACTGTACGCGGGCACTACAGAGTCCACCTGTACCTTCGCCATGTGAGGTGGTATTTCAACGTTGTGCAAATGTGCCCCTAAAGTTGGTTCATACGCTAGCCCGTGTGCCACAGTCACGGGCACACCGCCGGGCAGCACCACTGCCATGTCGCACTTTGTTGGGGCCTGTTGAACAATTTTGAGTCACGTACAAGTCCACAAAATTGTGTACGAAGCATTCGTGCAAATAATCAAACTTACAGTGATGTTGTCGATAGGAAACGCGTCCATTGTCCTATCGGAAGTAGCATTGGCGGAGGCGCAACTACTCCATCCGTACGCGGTGCTTGCCTCGGCACGGTTAGGAGGCAAGGGCGGCAGCCGCCCCCTTAACAGAGCAGCCACCTCCCTGCGTGCCTCCTCTCTCGCATTCCGTAGCATGTCCGCGGCCATATTCTCGGTTACCTTCCTTGTTATCGCGTCAATAAACTTTTCAGACTTGGTTCTCTTCCTTTCCCTAGCCTCCTCTTGGGTTTGGGGGAAAGCTACGGTCCATGTAGCAGCAACCCCTAGGCCTCGCGCCCGCCCGGATTTCTCAGGGTTTCCCAGAGCCTTCGCGAGAGGGTCTAGCCACCTCTTGTTCCCAATGGACTCTGAGGAGGAATCTTGCTGGCTGAATTCCCTCTGCATTAGAAGCAGTACAAGATATATTATGGAGCTATAAGATATAATATAAGATTGACACGATGGGTGAAGGTAGTACCAGACGATTGGACACGTCCTCAACTTCGGGGGTCGGGAAGGAAACAGCTCCCGTAGTCAGGTCGGTCTTTGTGCGGCCCCTGATCCATGCCCGGGCGCGACCCTCGAGGTCAACGAAAGGAACTGGTTTCCCAACCTCTCGTAGTGCGGCGTCCTCCTTCACCCAGTCGGCCTTCTTCTTAATGTAGCCACGACTACCTAGGCGGTGGGGGTGTTTATTCTTGGAGCGGAGTTCCTTGTTCTTCGAACTCTTCTCCATGAAATTGCCCGTAGATTTCATTCTAACAAATTCTTCCCACATCGGGTCAGTTATCTGGGGATATCTCTCGAACGGCGACCGATTTTTCTGAACAAATTCTACGTTCAGCATGCTCCTGAAGTTCCGGTGAGACTTAGCCATCGTGACCAACGCCGCCCGTTCTACTTTCTCCTTGTCGGTTTCAGGGATCTCAAATTTGCTCCACAGCTCCGTCAAGATTCTTTCAATCTTGCTCGGTGGCACTTGACTCCAATCTTCTATTGTGATCGGAACATGTTGACGTGCCAGATACCCACACGCGTTGTTGAACTTAGATGCCATCTTAGGGGGTTGGGAAGGGTACCCTGTTATCTGGTCGACCTCCGTGATGACCTGCCTTTGCGTAGGCATCTTATTACCGGTTCTTGGTTTCCTAACTCTTTTCATTGCCGCCGGGGGATCGGGCAAGCCAGAAGAATCTTTGGCCGACATCGATCTTTTTTGCAAAAAAAGAACCAACTAATTACTTCGAACTTATAGAATTAAATATTTCTCTTATCAGTTTTCAGCATATAGAGCTTCAGAAATGGAATATGCACAGGTGTACAACTTTAGAACCGTATAAATCACCAATTTCATGGGACTATTTCAGATCACCAATTAAATCCATGAACAAAAAATCTAAAAAACACGAGCATATCTTTCACCATTTCAGATCACCAATTAAAAATCACAAGCATATTTCTTCACCATTTCAGATTAGGAACTAAAATTTTCATGCATATTTCTTCACCATTAAAAACCATTTCAGAAGCAAGCAATGGACCACAAGCATATTTCTTCACCATTTCTTCACCATCTGAAGCTAGCAATGGATCAAACAAAATCATCACTTCTTTCATGAACTGAAGAGCCAGGAATTTCAGCTCATTAACCACCACAAACACCGAACATAGCATCTCAGGCATGTCAATATAATGTAAGCAATATAGATCATCTAGCAGTAATTAACAAACCCTAGCAGCAATCCAACTAGAGCACTCCCTCCACATGAACGGATAGAACCCTAGATATTGTGTACCTGAGGGGAGAAGAACCTGCGGCGGTGGCTATTGGGGGGAAGGGAGCGTCGGCGCCGTCGAGGAGGAGGGCAGCGTCGTTGTCGGCGGCGGATGGAGGGAGGGGAGCGTCGTTGTGGGCGGCGGCGCTCGGGGAGGAGACTCGGACCCGGGAGGCATCCATTGCAGAGGCGCTTCGGGATCTGGCGCCGCTCGGTGAGGAGGAGGGTTGGCGGCGGCCGCAACGTTGCTCGGGAGGCGAGGCGGCGCCACAGCTGGTCAGAACACAGGCTCAAGAGGAAGCTAGGGTTCGACGCGCGGCGAAAATGAGAAGTCCCGCGGCTTCAAACATATATAGAGCATATCATCACGGACGGGCTAAAGCCTCTGCCCGTCCGTAATAACTAGTCTATCACAGACGGTCATAGATGTGGCCCGTCTGTGATGATAGTTATCACGGACGGCCTAAACTATTTGCCCGTCCGTGATGACTAGTCTATCACGGACGGGCATATATGCGGCCCATCCATGATGACTTGTCTGAATCTGCACAATGAAATGCAGATTCAGTAAGTTCAGTGTCAACTGATTGAACGTACTGAATCTGCATTTTACTGTGCAGATTCAGTAAGGTCAGACTAATCTCACACTTTAAATACAGAAAAGTAGATTACTTGATCAATTAATTGAAGTAAATATCCACAAATTACAATTTGGCTTTGTTTTCGACCATATGGAACAAAATACAACTAGCTTTTGGCAATACGCACATCAAAGTACCCAATTTGACTTGAATTTTAGTCATTATCGTCGTCGTTGTCGACTAGCTTTTTTCCTTTATATGTTAGTCCTTCATTATGATCTGTACATACGTAGGCGCATCTTCCCTTTGTTCTTCTTCGTCACTTGATTCTTCGTCTTCATGATCGGGTTTTGGATCGTCGAATTGGTTATAGTCTTCTTCATCAACAACACCGTCAACTCCAACGATACTCCTTTTTCCATTCCTCACAACGTGTCGCTTCTTATTTGACGGGTCGATTATATAGAAGACTTGGGCAACCTGTTTAGCGAAGATAAATGGCTCTTCTTTGGACCCAAAACTCTGTAGATCGACGGTGGTGAAGTTGTGATCTTCGACATGCACATCTTTGAGGTGCACCCATCGGCATCGAAACAAGGGGATCTTGGTGACTATATAGTCAAGTTCCCAAATCTCGTTGATTACGCCGTAGTAGGTGCACTTAATCCCTTGGGGACTTTGGGCTTCTACTCGGACCCCGCTGTTCTGGTTCATGCTTTTCTGTCTTGGGCTTCCGTATAAAATATATATCCGTTGATCTCGTACCCTTGCCATGTCACGACGTTTGCGACGGGTCCTCTTGCCAACCATCCAACGACATCTTCTTCTTCAGTTGATGACCTTTTCCCATACATATGGTACTTCAACCACTGGTTGAACCGGCTATTGTGCATTTTCGTGATCCAAAATTCTGGTTTTTTCGGATTTTGTTGGCGTAACACTTGCTTATGCATCTCGATATACGGGCCCACCACTGACGTGTGTTGCAAAACCGTGAAATGGGCTCTATCGAACACTGCCTTATCAGTAGGTTGGTAATCTTTCCTTCCGAGTGTCCCGACACCAGCGAGCCTACCCTCGTGCCGAGAACGGGCGACACCTATGGGTCAGTGTCCAGCCATGTAATCTGTGCAAAACTCGACGACCTCTTCGGCAGCATAGCCTTCGATGATGCTCCCTTCCGGCCGGTATCTGTTGCGAACATACCGCTTCACAATACCCATGTACCTCTCGAACGGGTACATGCTGTGCAGGAACACGGGTCCCAACATCTGTATCTCGTGGACAACATGGATCATCAGATGGATCATGATATCAAAAAATGACGGGGGAAAGTACATCTCCAGTTGGCATATTATAACAGTGATCTCGTACTGTAGTTTAGATAGTCGCTGCGGGTCGATTGACTTCTTAGAGATCGTGTTCAAAAAGCTACATAGGTTTGTTATTGCCTCGCGGACTCCAGGCTCCAAGATACCTCTTATTGCAACAGGTAAGATCTGTGTCATCATTACATGACAGTCGTGAGACTTCATGCCTATTAATCTCAAGTCTTTCATTGAAACAAGTTTCTTTATGTCTGCGGAGTAACCCGATGGAACTTTCACGCCAAAGAGGCACTGGCACATTTTTCGTCTCTCGTCCTTGCTAAGAGTGTAGCAAGCAGGGGGGATGTATGTTTTTCCTTTCTTCGTCAGTTGTGGTCGCAGCTCTTGTCTGATACCCATTTCTTGCATGTCAAGGCATGCCTTCACACCATCCTTTGTCTTATCTGGGATGTTGAGCAAGAGGCCAATCAAGCTGTCGCACACATTTTTTTCGACGTGCATGACATCGATGATGTGACGGATATGTAGCACCTTCCAGTAAGGCAAGTCCCAAAATACGGAATTTTTTTTCCAGATTCCCGGCCTCAACTTTTGTTTCTTTCCGAACACAACATCGATATCTTTCACAATCTCATAGATTTCAGCACCGTTTTTTGTGCAGGGCGATCACGTATCTCGACATCTCCGTTGAACTGTGTCTTCCACTTCCTCCAATGGTGATCCTTGGGAAGGAACCTACGGTGACCCATGTATACGATTTTACGTGAGTGTGTCAAGAACTGACTAACTGTTTGTTCTTGGCACACAACACATGCTTCGTGTCCTTTCACTGTCTGGCCGGATGAATTTCCATAAGCAGGATAAGCATTGACCGTTGTGAACAACAGCGCACGTAGGTTGAAGTTCTCTTGTTTGTTTGCGTCCCAGACTTCCACCCCGTCATGCCAAAGTGTTGCTAATTCTTCCTTTAGTAGTTCTAGGTACACATCAATGTCGTTTCCAGGTTACTTTGGCCCTTGAATGAGTACAGAGAGATGTATGTATTTACGTTTCATGCACAACCAAGGAGGAAGGTTGTAAATACTAAGAAGCACGGGCCATGTGCTGTGTCTGCTGCTCATGTTTCCGAATGGATTGATTCCGTCCGTGCTCATCCCAAATCTTATGTTCATCGGCTCCTTACCGAAATCAGGAAATACCCTATAGACAGTCCTCCACTGGCATGCGTCGGCAGGGTGTCTCATTATTCCATCTTCTTTACGCCCCTCTGAGTGCCAACTCATCAGCATTGCCTCCTTCTTGTTAGCGAACAAACGTTTCAAACGGGGAATGACCGGAAGATACCAAGCCACCTTTGCAGGAGGGCCCTTCACCGCACGCTCACCTTCATCCTCATCATCATGATAATTGTCTTGATTTGTAGTACGCTTGTATCGGGATGTCTTGCACACTGGACATCTATGCAGGTTCGCGTACTCTTTGCGATATAGAATGCAGTCGTTCGAACATGCATGTATTTTTTGTACTTCTAATCCAAGAGGGCAGATAACCTTCTTGGCCTTGTAAGTGCTTGTTGGCAACACGTTCCCCTCCGGAAGAATGTCCGTCATGAGCACCAGCAATTTTGTGAAGCTTGCGTCCGACCAGTTATTGCTTGTCTTGATCTTCAACAGTTCTAGCGCGACAGCCAATCGCGTGTACAAGGGTATTTCCGAGTCTTCCAACAAGCCCAAGAACTTATCGTAATCTCTTCCACCAAGATTCGTCCGTTCCGCGTTACGCAACATTTGATCCAAATCATTGTGGACGTCAACCATATCCTCATTTGATGATTCAGAATTGGCTTCTTCGGCCGCTTCATCGAGCACCACAACATGTGCAACCTCGACTGCTACCCCTTCAGCAACTGATAGCACCTAGGGTGTCAATGGGTGTCCCGATCTTTCGATAAGAACGATAACTATCGATTTGTGGAGACGACGTTGACGATCCGACTACACCGTACGACCACGATGCGCCTTAGCAATCGCTACACCAACTCCGGATGGTTATTGACGATGCCGGTAGCACGGTCAACCTGAACACGAGGCTCTAGTCCCTGCAAGCAATCGAAGAACAAGCAAGAACTATGATAAAGCAATCTGAAATTGCGGATATAGACGAAGAACACGATAAATTGGGGTTCCGTAGATGTGTATCCAGGTGGTCTAGCCGACACACGTGTTTACAACGAAGAGTAGCGATGGCTAAAACTCAAATCAAACAAAACCCGACGTTTACAGAGGCGTACAGGGGGTATTTATAGGTGGAAAAGACCCCTGAGCCGAAACGGACTCGAACACGTCAAAAACGGTTCGGTCGGTTTAAACCGGAGCTCGGTCGGTTTAAACCGGCCGGCGGTTTAAACCGACCAGAAGCGGTTTAAACCGGCCACGTAGAAAATTGGTGTCTTCGTCTTGGTCTCCGTCTCGTTAATAGCTTCGTTTTGAGTGGTCGTGGAGCCAAAACGGAGTCCGTATGAGAAAGTTATGACTGTTTTACTAAACAGCGCTTTTATCCTCCTGCGACTTGACCGAAGCTTCAATGGATCTTCAAGCAGATTTCTCCGGTCATCATCATCATGTCGCCACGGAGGCTTCAGAGTTCTGAAGTCTTCATCTATCGTCCCTCCTCCTCCCAAGAGTTTGAACTTGAATCCCCTCCGGCTCTTGACGGTCTTTCTGAACCTCCTCTTGTTCTTCATAGCATGAGCCATGGGGGTAAAGTTGATGTAGAGGCGGACGTAGTGGTTGTATCCATGGGGGTCATGGTCTCATCAGCAACACCCACTTGTACCTCTTCACCAGTGGGGATGACTTCTGCCTCTTCGCCAATAGGGACTTCTCCCTCTTCGCCGTGACATGTCCAACGGGTATAACCATCCATGAAACCCTTTGTAAGCAAATGTAATTGTAAGTCCTTTGTCGTCTCCACCATCTCCACGTTATTGCAATTACGACATGGACAACGCATCTGATTTTTTGCCTTCCTCAACATATCCTCTTGGGCAACTCTAAGAAACCCGGATAAAGCATCTATGTACTCTCGGGTAGCACAATCTCCATACATCCAACTTCGATCCATCAAACATATAATTCAATAAATGATAGCACAAAATTATGTACTTATTAGCTATTGATCTTGTACAATTATGTAAATTAAAGAGAGCAATTAATTGAGTAGAGAGAACAAATAATTAAAGAGAGCAATTACTAATCTTTAATAACATCTAACACAAAAAATCTAACGACCCTTCCAAATCTAAGCCCTCCTCCCCACCAAATCACCAAAGATCACCCTCCAAATCAATATGATATAAAATGAGACAATTATCCCTAACTTTCTCTGTATATATCAGCTAGCTAGTAATTAAGAAGAGTGAACAACTAAAGAGAGCAATTAATTACTAACCTTTAATAACCTCCAACTCAAAGATGTAGTACGACACTCCCAAATTCAAGCCCGCCTCTCACCAAATCACCCACAAATCGCCACTCTCGAGCAGCAGCTGCCGTAGATATAACAGAGCAGGAAATCCTAGAAATGGGGAGTAGAGTTTCCTTATATAATCTTCCAAACATTTCACTGACGGGTACATCACTTACCCCGTCACTGATATATTAAACCGGTTCATCTCTGACGGGTATAGATTATTCCCGTCAGAGATGCATGTTTCAGGTTCCCGCCACAGGATGATATATATTTCAGGTTCTCGCCACAGGATGATATATGTTTCAGGTTCCCGCCACAGGATGCCTTATCACAGACGGGCGTAGAAGCGGCCCGTCCGTGATGCTCATTATCACAGACGGGCGTAGATGCGGCCCGTCCGTGATGACAATTATCACAGACGGGCGTCGGTGCGGCCCGTCCATGATGACAATTATCAGAGAAGTGTCAGAGATAAGTGTTTCATCTCTGACGGGTATAGAATATTCCCGTCAGAGATAAGTGTTTCAGGTTCCCGCCACAGGATGATAAATGTTTCAGGTTCCCGCCACAGGATGCCTTATCATAGACAGGCGTAGATGCGGCCCGTCCGTGATGATCATTATCACAGACGGGCGTAGATGCGGCCCGTCCGTGATGACCATTATCACAGACGGGCGTAGGTGCGGCCCGTCCATGATGACAATTATCAGGGACGGCTAAAAATGTTTACCTGTCCGTGACGGGCTTCATCAACGCTAATTAAAAAACATGTATATTCATCAGTGACGGGCTTGTCTCTTACCCGTCAATGATAACGTGCACAAACCTGGACGTTGGACGTTTCGTATTGAAAAGACTTACAATATTTCATAACTAATTAAAACGCTGGTCTTAGATAGTTGAACATTTCATATTAAAACGCTGGGCTTACAATATATCATAGCTAATTAAAAAAAGAAATACATAAATTTATCAATAAGGTTCCAACTCAACAGCTAGATCAATTGGCTCCGGATTCAGCGTGGCGACGCGGTTAACTCTCCAGAAGCTAGCTCGCTCGTCGCCCCACTTGAGTACATCCCGTGAAGGCGCCGAACGTAGGTGTAATCGCAACGGACAAGGAACTTCCCCGGCTCGTGGTGATCAACCACCCGGAAATGGCCTTCTGGGAACATCTTCTGGAGGATGCACCCGACGACGAAGCCCCCCGAGAGGTCACCGACCGGGTTCAGTTGGGCGAGGAGTAGCGTGCCATCGGTGTAGCCGTACCTCAAGCGCAGCGAAGCTACGGTGGCCCGTCCGAGGGTGATCGAGTAGTCGTAGGAGCTTCCGGACATCTCGACACTACTACATAAAAGGTCAACACTGACGGGCGAAAAACGGTTATCAGTGACGGGTACCCGTCCCGTCAGCAACTAATGGTCAGTGGAGCACCCGTCAGAGATAAAAGTCATCACTGACAGGCAAAATTTTTTACCCGTCACTGATAAAAGTCATCACTGACGGGCGAAATATTATGCCCGTCAGTGATGACTCACATCACTGACGGGCGAGGTATTATGCCCGTCAGTGATGACCTTTTTAGAGGCGTAAAAAAAAACCCTACCCGGGCAGTGCCGGGTAGGGTTTCACTAAAACGGCTGTAACTTTTGCATACGGTGTCCGTTTTGGATCCACGACCACTCAAAATGACCGTATCGACGAGGCGCATCTGAAAAATCTACTAGTCTTTAGACCTGTACATTTTTTCACCTCCAAATTCGCCCTCTAACATTGACTTTTTCCCCTCCGAACGAAACGTCGTATCTTTCGACCCTCCGTTGAACTTCTTCCCGAGCTCCAAATGCAGTAATGTTTGTGGATTCCGAACCGTGAGGGAGTAGAGCTGCTAGAAAAAAATACGAGAAAAAATTTTAAAAATAAAAAAATTTCACTCCAAATTCGCGCTACCGAATCCTTCGTACGAATAATCTCCGCTACCGAACCCTCCGTGCCCTCCGTTGAACTTCTTCCCGAGCTCCAAATGTAGTAATTTTTGTAGATTCCGAACCGTGAGGGAGTAGAGCTGCTACAAAAAATATGAGAAAAAATATTTAAAAATAAAAAATTTTGGCACTAGTAGAAGGATGGAAGGAAGTAGAGGAGGGAGGAAGATGGGGTGCTCACCGTGACTCCATGGAGTTGGAGAGGAGGAGGGGCCGGCAGTGGGAGGAGGAGAGGAGAGGAGAGGAGGGTGACTCCATGCATAACGGTGGGATGCTTGAGGAGGATGCTTGAGGAGGATGCTTGAGGAGGGTGCTTGAGGAAGGAGAGGAGAGGAGAGGAGGGTGGAAGGGAGTCTAACATTTCGGGTTTTGAAATTTCGGATTGGCGGGATTCACATCACTGACGGGTCTATATTCACGCCCGTCAGTGCTGACTTTTCGTGAAAACTCGTATTTTTGCTAAATTCATCAGGCCTACTTTTTGCCCGTCAGTGGTATTCTCCACATCACTGACGGGTCCATATTCACACCCGTCAGTGCTGACTTTTCGTGAAAACTCGTATTTTTGCTAAAGTCATCAGTGACGGGCCTACTTTTTGCCCGTCAGTGGTATTCTCCACATCACTGACGGGTCCATATTCACGCCCGTCAGTGCTGACTTTTCGTGAAAACTCGTATTTTTGCTAAAGTCATCAGTGACGGGCCTACTTTTTGCCCGTCAGTGGTATTCTCCACATCTCTGACGGGTCCATATTCACGCCCGTCAGTGATGACTTTTCGTGAAAACTCGTATTTTTGCTAAAGTCATCAGTGACGGGTCGACTTTTGTGCCCGTCAGTGATGACTTTTCTCCCCCTGAAACGGAACATCTGATAGAGTCACGACTGACGGGTATCCGGCGGCCCGTCAGTAATAGGTAAGAAGCCTGACGGGTTTTTTCCTGCCCGTCAGTGATAAGGTGTAGTGGATAACCTTTTTTGTAGTAGTGTTGTTTTAACTAGAATTCACACTTACTGAACTTGGCATAGAGCTGATGCGCTCTTAGTCTTTCCAAAACCACTCGAAGATGCCTCTCGTGTTCCTCTTCACTACGGGAGATCAACACATCATCGATGAACACCACAACAAACTTGTCCAAACAATCCATGAACACCTTGTTCATCAGATTCATGAAGTATGCTGGTGCATTTGTGAGTCCAAACGACATCACAAGAAACTCATATAATCTATATCGAGTCACAAAAGCCGTCTTGGGCACATCTTCTAGTCAGATCTTCAGTTGATGATATCCCGATCTGAGATCTATCTTTGAGAACACTGACGCTCCCTTCAATTGATCAAATAGATCATCGATCCTTGGCAGAGGTACTTGTTCTTGATCGTCACTTTGTTTAAGGCATGATAGTCCACGCACATGCGCATGCTACCGTCTTTCTTCTCCACAAACAAAATAGGTGCTCCCCAGGTGAAGTGCTCGGCCTAACATAGCCTTTTTTTTCCAGCTCTTGGATCTGCTTCTTCATCTCGGCTAACTCATTAGGCGGCATCCGATATGGCCTCTTTGCAATAGGGGCGATGCGGATGACGACAGCGATGGCGACGCGGACGACGACGACGACGGTGACGACGGCGGCAATGACAGCGACGTGGACGACGACGACGACGATGGTGACGTAGACGACGACGGTGACTGCGGCGACGACGGCGACGTGCTCCGGCAGCGGCTCACGCGGAAAGAAAAGAATTGGGGAGTGTTGGGCTTGAGTTGAGGAGAGGGTGAGGGAAAGGGGAGGAGGTGAATTTTATAGAGGAGAGGAGGGGAGATGAAGGGGAAAGAAAAACTGCAAGGATTACTGTAGCAACGGAACAGTGATCAACCGGATTAACTCGGCGATTAACACAGCGATTAGTGCTGATTAATCACGCACGTTACCGCGCGACGGTGCTCGGCAACGGCGCGTTACGCACGGCGAGCGTGCGCGGCCACAGCGAGCTAGGCAAGCAGCGGACGCAGCGGCCTGCTGCGGGCGAAGCGAGCCGGCTTGGTGCGGGGGCGCGGGAAGGCCGGGAGGCGGCCCAGGCGGAGGAGGCCAGCGCTCGGCTGGGCCGAGGCGAAGCGGGCTGGACCAGGCGCAGGAAGCAGGCCGGCAACGGGCTGGCTCAGACGGGCCGGCCTGGTGGGCTGGGTGGAGTTTCAGCCCATGGCCAAAAGAGAACATTGATTTCCAAAGAAAATAAATCCAGAAAATCAGTTGGGAAATACCAAATAACCTCCAAAAATTCGAAGAAAAATCTCATAAATCAATTAGAGCATATAGGAATCCAACAAAAATATTTCCAGAGGGAAATATGCAAAGGATAAACACTGAGAATATAAATAGCTCCACATTAAGGCTCAAATTAATTCAAAACCTTTGAATTAATTCGAACAAAAGCCAGATAAAATAATATAGATTTAAATTAACATGTTGCACATCCTTCTCTTTTAAAAAAAATTTTGAACCCCATAAAATTGAGGATGTTACAATGCGTCACCGAATTAAGGTTTCTAAAGAGAGATCATCCATACCGCAACATGACAAAAGAATTCGATGGAAAAACAGAGGAAGTGCTATTCCAAAGACTAAGAGCGGCAAAGAGGTGCATGCTATGGTAAAGGATATAGATGTTGAATTCAGAGAGGGACATAAACTGAGGAAGGACATCTGGAAGAAGAAAACAATATTTTGGTTCTTACCATATTAGAAGGACATGGAAGTTTGCCATTGCGTCGATGTGATGCACGTAGAGAAGATTGTATGTGAAAGCTCGATCGGTTTATTACTCAACATTCCTGACAAAACAAAGGATGGTGTGAAGGCAGCACATCTTGACATGCAAGGAATGGAAATCAGACTTGAGCTAGCACCGCGCCAAACTGACAAAGGAAAAACCTTCCTCCCCACTGCTTGTTACACTATGTCTAAGATCGAGAGAATAGAACTGTGCACAAGCTTACATGGTGTGAAAGTTCCTTCCGGTTACTCCGCAAACATCATAAAACTCGTTTCGATGAAAGATCTGAAATTAATTGGCATGAAGTCTCATGATTGTCATGTGCTGATGACATAGCTACTACCTATTACAATTAGAGGTATTTTGCCCCTCAAGGTTCGAGAGACAATCCTGAAGCTTTGCCATTTCTTTAACATAATTTCTCTTAAGGCCATCAATCTTCAAGCACTAGACACTCTCCAAACAGAGCTTTTTGATATCATGGTTCATCTCCCAATTCACCTCGTCAGAGACATAAAGATGATCAGACCAACCTTCCTACGTACCATGTACCCTTACGAGAGGTACATGGGGACTCTCAAGGACTTTGTGTGGAATCGATCTCGGCCGGAGGGCAGCATTGTCAAAGGTTATGCTACTGAAGAGGTCATTGAGTTTTGTGTGGAATACATGACTCAGGTCAAGCCGATAGGCATGCCTTGATCTCGCCATTAGGGGAGGCTCAAAGGTAAGGGGACCCTCGGAAAGAACATAATCACTCCGCAAAAGGATATGTTTGATCGAGCCCATTTCACGGTATTGCAACACATTACTCTAGTGTCCCCATACATGGAGGAGCACAAGAAAATGCTACGGCAAGAGAATCTGTCGCAATCTGATGTTTGGATCTCGAATCAGCACAACTCACAGTTCAACAATGCTGCCATAGTTAGCAAGACAGCCCGCATATTCAGTTGTGACATGATAAGAATACGACATAAATGGGTACACATTTTATACAAAGGCTCAGGATGCCAAGAGCATATACCAGAACAGCAGTATGTGCGTTGATGCCATCGATATAGCTGGGAGGAAAGCGCCATACTATGGGTAAATAGAGGATATTTGGGAGCTAGACTATGTGTGTTTCAAAATCCCGTTGCTTAAATGCTATTGGGTCAGTAACTCACATGTGAAGGAAGAGGGTTTTGGCTTCACTACCATGGAGATGCAACGCGAAGGATACAAAAATGAACCTTTTGTTTTCACTAAACAAGTGAAGCAAGTCTTCTATGTAGTCGACCCAAAAAATAAGAAGCACCATGTTGTCCGGAATGGAAAAAGGAGTATTGTTGAATCGATAATGTATTGGATGAGGATGACTACAACAAGTATGAGGATGAGGATGAGAATGAGGACGATGTTGATGAAGAAGAAGAAGAACAAGAAGAAGAAGAAGAAGAAGAAGAAGAACAAAAAAAGATCAACACGATGGACCTAGCTACATACGCAAGGATCATGACGAAGGACTAATTTTTAAAGGAATTAAGCAAGTGGTTAAATAATATGTGATGAAAGAAAGGACTATCTTAATTGAAGTACAATATATATGACATATGTGTGACAATATGACATGTTTAATTAAGAGTAAATGACACTGCGGGTTCTTAAACTATTTCGGTTGTCTCGGTTTAGTCCTCGAACTCCTAAAACGTCCATATGGACCTTTAAACTTTGTTAATTGAGTCATACCGGTCCAAAACGTGCTTTGCTGGTGCTAGATGCTTACGTGGCAGGTTGACATAGCATTTGAGTCAGATTGGGCCCACATGTCAGCCCATATTCTCTATCCCCTCTCTTCTTCCCAGTAGCATCGCGCGCCCTCCCCTCCTCACGTGACTTCGCACGCGCCCACGACGCACCGGGCAGCGCCCGCGGGCGGGCCCACGTGCCAAACGTGACTTGCAGCATGGCCCGTGACGACCAGCCTCGCCTACTTTTCGACCTCCAATCCTGACTCGACCACCTCCATTCCCATCTCTGACCACCACTCCGGGACCCTCGCCTGCGGTTCCTGTTGGTTTCGTAGCTTTCGTCTACCCGAGTAGGACAACACCTTGTCGGGTTAAACACGAGATTTTCCAGCGAATAGCGAGTACGTCAAACACAAGTAAACTTTTGGCGGAGGGCATAACTCGTGCCTCCTTTTCTTTCTTTCTTATTTCTTTTGTACACTCGTTGTCTTGTTTTCTTGTTGTCTTAAAATGGCTGGGCTACAGCCCCTTATAAAGAAAACAAGCTTTACTCCTACTCGAACTAGAACTCGACTACATCTAGGACTTCTAATCCGACTAGGACTCCTTTTCGACTACCTCTCGGACTCCGTTTGAAGCGAACGAGATTAACTTCATCATTCACCTCCTTAAGCTCGTTGCTTCATTCTTTTCACAGCTTGCACTCCGATCTTTTCACGCATCTCCATGAACTTCGGCTTGGGTAGAGACTTGGTGAAAATATCTGCGAGCTGGTCTTCCATCCATACATGATCCACGTTGATCATGCCCGCTTCCACACACCCTCTTATGTAATGGAAACGAGTGTCAATGTGTTTGCTTCTCTCGTGATAAACCGGATTCTTGCACAACGATATCGCGGATTGGTTGTCGATCTTCAGCGTCACTTTCTCGACCTTGTTCTTCGTTAAGTCGGCCAACAGTCTTCCCAACCAGACTGCTTGGCATGCCGCGATACTTGCTGCAATGTACTCGACCTCGCACGACGAGAGAGCCACCACCTTTTGCTTCTGTGAGCACCAACTGATCAAGTTGTTGCCCAAGTAGAACACCATGCCTGAGGTGCTTTTCCTGTCGTCCACATTACCTGCCATGTCGCTATCTGAATAGCCATGCAAACCTTCGTTGGATCCCTTCACGTAAACACACCCAAAATCCAGTGTACCTTTGATATATCGTAACACTTGCTTGACAGCCGCCATGTGTTCCGTAGTCGGTTCTTCCATGAACCTACTCACAATCCCAACCGAGAAGGCTAAGTCTGGACGGGTATGGAGTAAGTACCTTAAGCTGCCAATGATGCTACGATATAGCGTGGAATCCACCGGAGGATTGGTGCTCTTCTTGCTTAACTTGATTCGTGGATCCATTGGGATTTGTGTGGGGTTGCAATCCTTCATCCCACACTTCTCCAAAATTCTTTCGGTATAGGCCGATTGACACAGGGTGATGTGGCCTGGTTCTTGGGTTACTTCGATGCCGAGGTAATAGCTGAACAGGTCCAAGTCGCTCATGCTAAACAACTCCTTCATCTGGTCCTTGAACATGGTGATCTCGTTTACGCTTCCGCCGGTGATGATTAGGTCATCGACGTACACGTCGACAAGCAAATCAACTCCTCGGTAGCTCCTCTTGTACACCGCATGTTCAAGTGGGCATCGCTCAAAACCAAGCATGACAAGTGATCGATCGAGCTTTGCGTACCATGACCTGGGTGCTTGCCGTAGATCGTAGAGTGCTTTGTGAAGCCGCAACACTTTTCCTTCTTCACCTTTCTTCTCATAGCCGGGAGGTTGTGATACGTAGACTTCTTCTACGAGATCACCGTTGAGAAACGCCGTCTTCACATCCATGTGATGAATCTCCCATCCTCCCTGTGCGGCCAAAGCAATCAAAAGTCTTACGGTCTCTAGTCGGGCCACTGGTGCAAACACCTCCTCGAAGTCGATTCCTTGTCGTTGCACGTATCCTTTTGCCACTAGTCGGGCCTTGTGCTTGATGACCGTCCCATTAGTGTCCTTCTTCAACTTGAACACCCACTTTAAACCTATCGGTTTGTGAGTTGGTGGCAGCGTGACAAGTGACCATGTCTCGTTCTTCTTGATTGATGCGAGTTCTTCTTCCATGGCTTGCTTCCACCGCGGATCAGCACATGCTTCTTGAAAGCTAGTCGGTTCTTCAGCTCCGAGTAGACAGAGCCCCGAGTACTCAATGTCTATCGGAGAGCTGTCGTCGTAGATTTCGTTGAGACTTCGTACGCCACATGGTCCTTCAGAAGCTGACGACGCGGGTGAGTGAGCTTGGCTTGGTGTCGTTGGTGTTGATGGTGGAGTTGCTGCTGCCCCGAGTTGATTGGAGACCTGTGGCGATTCTGCGTTGTCGGCTCCAATGTCACCGACTGGTGGATTGGCTGCTCCGACATCGCCTTGGCCTTCTGCTACTCGGGGGTAATGGATTGTGAAGCCATCTTCTTGGCGTTTTGTGTCCACCACGGGATTGTTGCTCCAATCCCAGCTTCTCTCCTCTTCAAACACCACGTCTCGAGTCACCATGACTCGTTTCGTCTTCGGATCGTATATCCGATAGCCCTTTGTCTTCGCATCGTAGCCGATATGAACCATCTGCTTGCTGCGATCAGCGAGCTTGGAGAGGTGTGGTGTCACAATCTTCACGTGTGCGATGCATCCAAAGATGCGTAGGTGACCCACACTCGGCTTGCGGCCATGGTAGGCTTCGTAAGGAGTCTTACCGATAACGCTCTTCGTCGGTGCCCTGTTAAGAAGATAAACAGCCGTGTTTACCGCTTCTCCCCAGAACGTACTCGGGAGTCCTTTGCACTTTAACAGGCTCCTTTCCATCCCGACCACCGTCTGGTTTCTTCGCTCGACTACTCCATTCTGTTGTGGCGAGTAGGGCACCGTGAGATAACGCCTAACTCCCAACTGCTCGCAGTAGTCTGTGAACTCGTTTGAGGTGAACTCGCCACCACGGTCCGTGCGCAATGCCTTTAATCTTAAGTTCTTCTCCATCTCAGCTGCAGCCTTGATCTTCTTGAATGCCTCAAAAGCTTCGTCTTTGCTTTTGATGAGGGCTAGCCACATGTACCGAGAGAAGTCAACGACTAGAAGTAGGAAGTAGCGATTTCCGCCGTGCGTGGCAGGGGTGATTGGTCCACACAAATCACCGTGCCACAACTCGAGAGGGGCCTCAGCTCGGTACTTTGCTTCTGTTGGGAAAGGACTTTGGTGTTGCTTGCCAACCAAACATCCGTCGCATATGCGCTCCACATGATCAATCAACGGCATGCCGTGGACCATCTTCTTGTGAGCCAAATCCTTGAGAGCATGAAAGTTCACATGCCCGTACCTTGCATGCCATCGCCATGCATCTTCATTGCTTCGAGTTAGGAGACACTCCGGGAGGGCCGGCTCGATGTTAAGAACATAGAGTCGGTTCCTTGACCTGTTCACCTTGGCCAATGGCTTTCGGGTTCTGTCCAAGATTGTCATCACATCTCCTTCGATCACAATCTTGCAACCGTTCTCGTCGAGTTGGCCGAGACTAATGATATTGCTTCTTAGTCTCAGGATGAAGTAGACGTTGGTGAGTATGCGATGCTCACCCGTGAGGCACTCGAGCAAGACAGAGCCCCTTCCTTGTACCTCCACAGCAGAGCCATCTCCAAACTTGACAGATCCCATCACGATCGTGTCAAGCTCCGTGAACTTCTCCATGCAACCGGTCATGTGGTTGCTTGCGCCGGTATCGAGGTACCACGCCTTTGCTTGTGTGCCGCCAAGCTTCGGCACCACCTTTCCTTCGTGTAATAGCACCTCCTGAGTAGGTTCCCTCACTACTCCGGGTGCTGCTACTGTCGTGGCTGGATCTTTGACGAGATCACCGATTTCGGCAAAGAGAAGAGTTGGCTCGTCATCATCCTTCTTTGCCAAGTTTGCTTTTTCTTTCTTGTTCAGCTTCCTGCAATCTTTGACGAAGTGACCGTACTTATTGCAATTGAAGCACTTTACCTTAGACTTGTCGTAGTTGCGTGGTCGCCTTTCGTCAGGGAACTTGTCATCATCCCCACCTCCTTGGGTGTGACTACGTTCGCGACTCCGACCAGTTTTGCCACCCTTCTTCGAGTTGTTGCCTCCGTCTCTACTGCCTCTTGCTTTAGACACGTAGGCATCTAACTCAGCTTTGGTGAACATCAACTTCTCGCCATCTTCTTTTGGCTTGCGTCGTGTCTTGCTATTCTCTTCGAAGGTTCTCAACCTCCCAATAGCCTCTGACACGGTCATTTTCGAGACGTCTCCAAACTGCTCGATCGTGCCAACAATGTCGGTGAACCTTGCCGTGACCGATCCGAATAGTTTTTTGACGACCTCGACCTCGCTGATCTTTCCGCCGAAAGATCGAAGCTCGCCCACAAGGTTTGTGAGCTTCTTCGAGTACTCAGAGATTGACTCGGAGTCCTCCATCTCCATCTTGTTGAGCTGTTGCTTCAACACACGAGCTCTTGCCCGTTTTACCTTGTCCTCGCCGATTTCCATCTCTCGGAGGGCTTCCCAAGCCTCCCTTGCCGTCTCGAATTCAGCCAGCGTCATTAGAACCGAGTTCGGGACGGACTGAGCGATGGTGACCATGTCGTCTTGGTCCTTTTCGATGTCGACATCGTCTTCGTCGCCTTCTATCACCGACCAGACACCCAAAGAGCGTAGAATCAACTTCATCTTCACGGCCCATATGCCGTAGTTTGATTCGCTCAGCATCGGGTACTGAATCGGGACAGATTTGGACGTCGATATCTTCTTAGCGGTGCTCTTCTTCTTGGTGGTAGAGTCGTTGTCGCTGTCGCCGGCCATCTCCTTCGCCTCACGATCGGTGGCTTTGATACCACTTGTTGGTTTCGTAGCTTTCGTCTACCCGAGTAGGACAACACCTTGTCGGGTTAAACACGAGATTTTCCAGCGAATAGCGAGTACGTCAAACACAAGTAAACTTTTGGCGGAGGGCACAACTCGTGCCTCCTTTTCTTTCTTTCTTATTTCTTTCGTACACTCGTTGTCTTGTTTTCTTGTTGTCTTACAATGGCTGTAGACAAGCTTTACTCCTACTCGAACTAGAACTCGACTACATCTAGGACTTCTAATCCGACTAGGACTCCTTTTCGACTACCACTCGGACTCCGTTTGAAGCGAACAAGATTAACTTCATCAGTTCCCTCCTCCGGACCTCCCTTACCGGCTCCAGGACGCAGCTGACTAGACCTGCCACAGGCGACAATACAGCGACCATGACCTCCTTCCCTCCCAGGCTCCGGTCTCTCTTCCTCATAACAACCCCGCCTTCCCGCCTACCCACCAGCCCCGCCCCCATCGCTGGCGCCGCCAAGCCCGTAAGGCTAGCCCCGGAACGCCCATGCTGCGGCCGAGAGAGTGAGAGACCAGAGCAACGCGGCAGCATAGAAGCGTAGTGACGAGCAGTGGAAGGTCAGGACCACGCGATCCCCGCCAACGATGCGGACGGTGGAGCGGAGGTCGCTGTCGGCCTCGTCAGCCTCGGTGGCGAGGCGCTGGTGGCACAGCTCTACTCGGCCTCGGAGGCGCCAGAGCTCCACCTCGAGGGCACCGAAGCCGTCATCTGGGGCGGGGGCTAGGACGGCCTTGCTGCGGGAGTGGCTGAGGATAGGGTTTATGCCACGGAAACGTCACGCGGAGAAGGCTAAGGTGGTGATGGTTCGGCAGCTGCGGAGGTAGTGGTGGTGGAGGAGAGCTGAGAGATATGGAGAGAAGGTAGGGCTGGCCGCGGCGATCACCGGCGAGGCGGCGGCGGCAAAGGCCATGGCATGAGGTTGTAAGAGGAGGGGGTTTGGGGAGGTTGGTATTTCGATGACGTGGCAGATGAAAAGGCCATAAGCGCTACGACTTGGCAAATTGAGGTGGCAAACAAAATTGTGGATTTGCTAGACAGGATTCGACCAAAGATTTAGAGAAAATCAATCAAATTTCTCATTGTTACTTAATAAAGTATGGGCTGATATGTGGGCCCAATTTGACTGGGATGACACGTCAACCTACCACGTAAGCATCTAGCACCAGCAAAGCATGTTTTGGACCGGTATGACTCACTTAACAAAGTTTAAGGGTCCAGATGGACGTTTTAGGAGTTTGAGGACTAAATGGAGGCAACCGAAATAGTTTAAGGACCCATAGTGTCATTTACTCTTTAATTAATATGTATGAAAAGGATATTTCTTTTGAATTCAATTGTGCATGAATTGTGTGAAGGACATTTCCTTAAGAACCCATGCAACAAGTGTGGTTTTTTAGAGGCTAGCTCTATTTAATATAGGAAAACTTATGCCTAATTAATATAGGAAAACTTATGCCCTCTGGATATACTATCTCTACGGGCATTTTTGGTCACCGTCTACGATGCGGTCTATTCAGCCGGTCATTTCTTCTCAACCGTCTGAACAAATGCCCGTCATTGCAGGTGGGTCTTCATAAATGCCCGTCAGCAATGTTTAGTCATCGCAGGCAGGTCTTCATAAATGCATGTCAGCGATGTTTAGTCATCGCAGGTGGGTCTTGGTAAATGCCCGTCAGCGATGTATAGTCATCACAGGCGGGTCTTCATAAACGCCCGTCAGTGATGGTTCGTCATCGCAAGCGGGTCTTCATAAATGCCTGTCAGCGATGATGGATCTATATATATTTCGAACTTAGGGTTTCCCCGCCAAGTCGCTCTCATTCTGTTGAACACAAAGTCCCGTGCCTCCTCGCCTCCTCAGTCCCACGCCTCTTGCCCGACCCAACCTGGCCCGTCTCCATCGCCGCATCACGCCTCCTCCTCGACCTGACCAGCCACCGCCCGCGCTCCTCCCCGACCCGAGGCGCTGCTGCCGCTGCCCCGCTCCTCCTCCCCGACCTGACACGCTACCGCCGCCGCCACGCGCCTCCTCCCTGCCCCTAAGGTATTGCACCTAGTGCTCCAAAGGTGCGCTTGTAAATGAACATCCAAGTCCTTTCTCCCGCGCTATGCTTTCTTCAGTTGCTGTGGAAATGAATTATACAAAGTCTGTTACTTGTCCACAAAATGGTCTATTACTTTGCTTGGTAAATCATATTAATGTAGATAAATTTCAGTACCCAATGGTTGTTTTCTCACTGCATATCCTTGATAAGTGTCATTGTAACATGATGCACTTTTGTCTTTATAACTGAACGAGATATGAAGATCAAAATTGTTTTTGTGTCCCTTCTTGCGGTTATTTGTTCTGGTTTTGGCATATAAGACTATAAATATAGGTTTACAAAGCAATCTTCTATGGTGAGCTTTTGAGTTATAGGCACTAATTATATGATACTTTGTTAGATGTGCTTCTCATATTGATTTGCTTTCATATTTAGAGGTTGCAATGGTGAATAAGAAGGTGGTTCTGTTTCATCATGGTCTTGGCATATGGGTGCTCTTTACCATTTGGGGGCAATGTAGGGTTTTAGGAATTTTGCAATTGTGTGTTCAATTGTAAAGATATGCAATCTACCATTTTTCTTGCAGATTTCATGTTTGTTAAGGTCACAGTGATAGTTGATCTGATAGTCTATTAATAGTGCTAGGGACTCTGGATCTGTTTGTATTGAGATAAATAATGATTCTAGAATATGGTGTTGCATCGATAAATGACTATGATTTTGCAATTGTGTAGACAGTTAGCTCGAGACGTAGCATAAGATAAATTTACCTCTACCTAGAATATGGTGTTTCATCAATTTTGACGTAGAAAGGCAAACCTATAGTTTGTTATTTTCTACTTTTCACTAGATATTCAAGTATATATCTGGTAGATTTGTTATATATTTCATTTTAATATGAATTTTCGTGTTTGGGAAATTCGGTTTTAATTACGTTGGACAAAATCATGATTGGCTTCTGTTTTGGACATTTATTGGTTATATTACCTCATATGTTACTTTTATTTTATATTTTATGAGATGTCGGCACTTTCTAGTGAGTCTTCCTCCCCGTCCCCGAGCCCTTCGGAGTCTATGGGGAGATCAAAGCGGGTGTGCAAGAGCGGCCTCGAAGAGGCCTTCAATTCGGATCGTCATCCAGGTGAAAGACAGGAATACTAGAATGCCTACCGAACCAAAAGGAGTAGGTGGCAAATTCCGGACATTTTGAGGGATCCTAGTGCGGCAAAAGGTGACATCACTTTAGAGGACTAGAGATTGGTCCCCCAGCCGTGAGAGATGCTATGTGCATAGAACTGTTTACATGGTTCACGATCCCGGAGGCGTGGTCGGAGGAGTGGAAGCAAGATGTTCGACATGCCGCATTAGGAACCATGAATCATGCCTAGAGGACCTTCAAGAGCGAACTCATAAAAAAATTTCACATGAAGGATGTGAGTCCGTTTCGCAAGTACCCTTTCTTGAGCCCAGAGAAATATCAAAGATTAGTGGAGATGAAGACAACGCCAGAAGCTCTAGCCCGAAGTGAGCAACTAAGAGCCCTGTTGGCAAGAAACAGGCACCATCATAGATTGGGCTCTTCTGGTTACGTTGGAAAGAAGGAGAAATGGGCCCAAGAGTACGAGGCGACACGACTGTTGGAGGCCGCCCCTCTCCTTGCAAGAATCGAAGATGGGCGCGCCCGTGACTGGGCTAGAGCTCGAGGGAAGAAACATCCGGTCACGGCAGAATTTTACATCCCAAAGCCCGAGGACGCAGAGGTCGTCCAACGCTTGGTAAGAGAAAAACAAAGTATCCATGTATATACCTTTTTTTGAAGTTAAATAACTTGTCATGCCTTTGCAGGCCCAGCTAAGCTCACAGCCTTCTGAGAGCACTATAAGCACCGGTAGAGCTCAAGACATGCCCACCAAGGGCCTAGGAAACCCAGAACACACGGGTCGCACGCGTGGCGTGGGTAGTATCACTGGATGGAGGAAGGCACTCCCCCTGACCAAGGAGGCGTATCAAATTCGGAAGAAAGCTAAGGACGACGCACTAGAGACCAAGGTGCAATTACTGGTCCATGGGAATTGCAAAAGATTCAACACGAGCAGCAAAACGAGGCAACCAACTTCAGTCCTGGGGCCCGTCGTAGTAGCTGCGCGTCCACCGACCCAGCAGAGCAATCAACGGCGGATCTCGAGTCTTGCGACCTCATCACGGTAAGGGAAATCTAGAAACTTGGTCGTCACATTGAATATGTGGGACGCCTTCATCGGTGCTAATTGTGAGTCGTTATGTAGGTGCCGATGAGGTGTGAACTCATGGTCCGGCTAGCGAATGGTCACCCCGTCCTGGCTGGTCATGGGAATGTCTTTTCTCCCCAAGCAAATGATAGAGTGCACAATGTCCCGTTGGCCACGAACATGGCTAAGGTACAAGTGGATAGTGTGCACCCAATATTCCTCCAAACCCCTCTGTCATTGCCCTTAGATGATGAGATCACAAAGCTGGGAGAGGTGATTGCATCGTTCGTCCAGTGGCCGAAGAGGGACATCGTCTTAGTCGATGAGCAAATGCCGTCCTCCCAGCCGGAGCCACTGCCAGAGCCACAGCCAGATCCGATCGATATGGACATCGTGGCTGCAGCGCCCGACACCGCCATGGTTCCACAATGTCAGGCACCAGACCCTGAGCCTTTGACGCTACTAAAGCCTCAGTAGAAATCGTCGGTCCAAGCCAAGCCGGGCAGAAATGATGCTAAAGCTAAAGGTAAATCAAAGAGTGCCAAGCCGGCAGCCTCCAAGCCAGTTCAGGTGACTCAAAGCAAATGGATGTACATGGCAGGAGAACCACTGCTCCCGCCAGACCAAATGACCCAGTTGACACTAGCTTGTCAAATGTTGAATGGGTCATACATGGAAATGACCAGTCAGGGAAAGACTGCGATCAAAGTCGCCTTCAAAGAAAATCATTTTTTCCACCAACTGAAGGGCGGCATCTTCGAAGTGTACTTTCAGGACATCTTTGAGCTCTTCAATCTCGACGCTATCGAGGCAGCAATTTTGAGATGCTGGACACTGTAAGTACATCACGGTCTACTTTCGTGGAAAACCAGTATCGTACATATATACTCATTGCTTTTGTATGTGTAGTTTCATGATCATGCAAGCCAGAGAACGCAAGGAACCTGTGGGTTTCCTCGAGCCACTCTTGGTTTCGGCGGCAGTCATAGTGTCTGATGTAGCCTACGTCAAGGAATACGTTACTAAGGCTTTCCTAGCTCAAAAGGACAAAGACTACATAATGTTTACATATAGGGCGAGATAAGTGTTGCATTATTAGCTATATACTTGGTCAATTGTGTACTTTGCAAACTTATAGTTCTAATTTCCGTATTACGACATACATGTGTAGCCATCATTGGGTTACGGTTATCGTCGCGCTATGGCACAACAAGGTATATTACCTTGATTCACTACCACGTAAGGAGCATGACATCACGCCCATCCAAAAAGTGCTCGACCATTCTTTCTTCGAATTCAGTCGTAATGGAGCAAACACCAAGGAAAGAAAAATTTCTCACATATTTGAATTCCCGGTATGATGAGCTATACTATTTCCTAAGCATACTTTGGATTCATTTATTAGAGCCTCATGACTAATTATCAAAGCGAACTCTGCGGGTTTTGCGTTATGCCCAACATGAGCCTCGTCACAGATTTTCTCGCAAAAAATGTTGATTTATAGGCTTGGACAGCGCGGACCAAATGTTGGAAAGAGACGAAACCTAGAAAATATGCGGGCTTATCGCCTCTTTCATCAATGGTCAGGTCATGGCCCCAACAGGCGAGTTCCATGCACCTGCCTGAATAGAGAGGGAGAGAGTGAGACACACACAATTAATTGTTATGATGTACATGTACAATTGCTTAGTTAATGTTTATGCTTTCATGTTCATGTGAGACAATTGCTTACTTAATTAAATTGCAATTTGTGAGTTTTGTCTTCTTATGTATGAATGCAAGTTAGCTGGATCTTCTGTGTATATGTGCATGTGAGTGTGATTTGCCTGCTGTCAATTTTTTGTGCAGGGTAGGCTGAAATTCAGCTACTGTCATGCCCTCTACAATACCTATCACAGGCGGGCTTTAAATATCATCCGTCAGTGATAGGGCACTCATCACTGACGGGCGTCAGTCAACAACCGTTAGTGATAGTCACTCATCACTGACGGGCGTAAGTCGACACCCGTCAGTTATAGGCACTCATCACTGACGGGCTTTAGTACAGGCCCGTCAGTGATGAGTGCCTATCATTGATGGGTGATCCGTCCGTCATCACAAATAGAAGCTTAGTGAAGGGTGGTAAAAGCGTCCGAGATGAGATTTTTCACCCATCTGTGATAGGCCTATCTGTAGCAGTAAAGTGTACACACATATCAGGTAAAAAGAGGAAATTGTTCTTAAATTGGGTATTCTTTGACATTTTCACACAACTTATGGGTAAAAAGTGAAATTTACTCGTAAAAATATCACCTAATTTGTAGATGCCTCAAGAAGGTGGATGCATGGTCAATACATTCAATTGATAAAAAGAAAATTCCTTTGTATATATACCACTCAATCAGAGCCTATACTTAATCTTAACGCTACCATAAGCGCATGCATGATCTCTCATATAGGGTGTTGTTGCAAAGATTAATCCTCTGTTAACAGGGAATTAATTTTGAGGAAATGCATGTCGATCACTCCATACATTGGCATGCACTTGAGTATTAATTTGCCACTCGACTCGGTGTGTCCGTTCTAACAGCCCGCTCCTCAACTGCGCGCATCAATGTCTTTTTTTTAGGAAGCATCAATGTCTTAGGCAGTGCTGCCACACACCAAACCAACCAAAACATTGATCTGATCTCTATCTCTATCTCTCTCTCTCCCAAGAGACTGAGAGAAAGGAGAGATTACGACGGGGAGAGAGAGAATTGAGAGAAAGTAGAGAAATTAAGAGAGGGAGAGTGAGTGAGAGGGAAGAGAAATGTGGATGTGGCCGTTTGTTTTTAGCTAAATAAAATAAAAGCTAAATAAAATAACAAATTTAGGAGATGATGATGCAAGGCAGGATGCACCTTGATTGATTAATTGCCAATCGTTCATTAAGAAGAATATCGATCTTATAGTAGTATATTACAGAGAGAGAGAGCTTAGCTAGCTTGTTGGCCAGATTAAGAACTTGTTTGGTTGGGTTGTGGCTATTGGAAAAACGGCTGTTGATTGGCTGTCTGGAAAAGCGGTTGTGGTTGTGGAAAAGTGATCCTATTGTTTTAGATTGATCCAAACCGTCGACAATATTTTGAGAAATGAGCACAGAAACTTCAGCACATTGCAAAAAGCTAGAGGGAGGTAGCTTTCTCAAATAGTTGAATTTGCACTGAAAAATACACAACCACTATTGACAAAAGTTAAGTAAAAGCTGGTTGTTTAGTTAGGCTGTAGCTTTTTTTAGTAAAAAGTCGTTGAAAAGCCCAACTAAACGTCCCCTAAATCGACAACTTTGAATTAATTAATTGTTTCAACTAGCTAGCTACCGACGTACGTACGTACTTGTTGCATCTGAAACATGCACGCATGACGTAGCCAAATTAAGCTAGTTTTAGATAACAAGGTCGGGTTACCAAGCACAGTAGCAAGTGGACTACGTACGTACGTACGAAATTAATTTTGAAAGCAACAACCACGGTTATAGATAGGCTATCACAGACGGATGAAAAACTTCGTCTCTGACAGACATTCACCTGTCAGTGATAGCAGCTCATCACTAATGGGCAAAAAATTTACCCGTCTGTGATAGGCACTCATCACTAACAGGTAAAAAATTTACCTGTCTGTGATGACGTTTTTAGGGGCACAAAAAATCCCGCCCGGCACCGCCGGGTGGTGCTTCATTGAAATGGCTATAACTTTTACATACGGTGTTCGTTTTGGCTCCACGTACTCAAAATGGCCGGATCGACGAGGAGAACCTGAAAATACAACAGGTTCACCAGTGCATATCCTGACCCCTAAAATCGCCCTCGAACACAGACTTTTGCCCCTCCGAACGTTTCGCCGCTCTTCCGACCATCCGTTGACTTTCTTCCCGAGCTCCAAAACCTGAAATTTTTACGGATTCGGGACCGTGAAGGAGGAGAGCTGCTAGAAAAAAATACAAGATTTTTTTTGAAAAAAGTGAAAATTTGGCACTAGTAGGAATCCTTCGAAAACAAGTCGAAAAAGGCACAAATCATGTCGCGGGAGGACCTTTCTTACCTCGAATCCGCGCAGAAGTTCCGTGTAGCCTCTGCCATGTTCCTACGGGGATGGTGACGTGAAGAGGAGAGAACCCCTTGCAATGGATTTGGACGGGAAGGAGGAGAGGAGGAGAAGGGTGGAAGGGAGGAGAAGAGGGTGGAAGGGAGAAGAAGAATAAGAGATGGATCTTGATCTGGGTGGAGAGAGGTGCAGTGAGGAGGACTATATACCCTGTGCGAGCGTCTGAAATTTAAATTTTTCGGTGGGCAGGAGTTTGAAATTTCCGGTTTTGAAAACTCATCACTAACGGGTAAACAATTTACCCGTCAGTAATTGGAACTCATCACTAACAGGCAAAAAATTTACCCATCGTGATAGGCACTCATCACTGACAGGCAAAAAAATTATTGCCCGTCAGTGATAGGCACTCATCACTGACGGGTAAAAAATTTACCCGTCTGTGCTAGAAACTCATAATTGTCGGGCAAAAAATTTACCCGTCTATGATGACGTTTTTCAGGGACGCAAAAAATTGACCCGTCAGAGATGTGTCCGCATCACTGACAGTTTTTCTTCCTAGGTTTATCGTAGACGGGTTTTTATTTTGGCCCGTCTGAGACAAGGTCTGTCGACGATTCGTAATCGCCGATCTTACGATCTCACGAGAGACGTGATTAAGAGTAGGGGATGCCTCATATCACCGTGAATCAACGCCAAGAGACAAGGATTTTTATACAGGTTCAGGCCCCCGAGCGGATAATAGCCCTACGTCCTGTGTTCTCTTTATTAATCTCGAGAAGAATTACAAGGGGTGGTGTCTAGCCTAGATGGGAGCTAGATCTAGTCGGGAGTCGAGGTCGTCCCTTCTAATCTTCTCGGAAGTGTATGTCTTCAATGTCCGTTGAGGCTTCTGTTGTGTCTGGAAGGCCTCCTCCTCCGCAGGGTCCTCCGGGCTCCTTATAAAGACTCGACGTCGTGTCGGGTACGAACTCCAATCCGAGTAGGACTCCTGTTCCTTAAACTCAGGGATAAACTTCCTTGGTTTAAGGGATCCCGGACTCTGCGGGTACCTGCCATATCTCCCTGTGCCTTGCCTAGACGCGGCCGACTAGTGCGGGCATCTAGAAGGCCCCTAGGGCATCGTATACGGATACTATCGTCGTATACGGGTACTGTCGTAGCGTACGTTATTTGTACACTACTCATCGTCAAGCCCCCCATCAGTACGTGAAATGAGGCTGTGACGGGTCAAGAGAAATAACCCAGTCGAGGGTAAAACATCCCGCCGGTCCTTTCTCTAATCTGTACCTCAGGCCCCCGAGTAGGACGAACATCTAGTCGGGATCCAAAGGTCATCGGGTCATCTACTCGGGATATCGAGTACACCTCGAGTGGCTTCGTGAGCCACACGAGAAGGACTCGTGTCCGAGTAGGAAATCCCGGGTAAAAGATTTCGTCCCCGATTTTTGGCAGAAATTTCAGGTAGTGATGAAAGAATCTGTCCTCTTCTTTGCAACAAACCATGATGACGTGAGACAGCCCAAACGGTCGCGTCAGAGACGCCCACGTCGACCCCACTGGTCACTTTCCCGTGTTCTGCAGTTCTTTTCTTTTCCTTTTCTGACTTGTCGCTCATAGGAACACCGAAGCCGTCAAGGAGATGCCGGTCGACCCCCGACTGGAGGATGACGTCCCTGACCGGGGGATGGCCGCGTTGGTGGACGTGCTGGTAGTCGTGGCCGCCCAACCCCCGGCTCCATAGACCGAGAAGTCGTCGGAGCCAGAGGCCCTTCTTTTCGGACTCCTGCTGCAGACGCCGTGGCAGGAGGTTGTCGAAGGGGCGTCGACCGCGGGTGGTCGGGACCCAGCGGACTTCTGTCACCGTACCTCAAGGTATGAAAAAAAAACGACAAAGTAGTTAGTAATAACTTGCACTTATTCATGCAAACTAATCTGTTTATCGTGCAGCTCGCCAAGTCCGGGAGGGCCGCCTTCTGTTCTGAGATCCAACAGCTAAAGGAGCAACTGGCGGTGGAGAAGGCTGAGCAGGCCTGGCTTGTAGGTGAGCTGGCTAGTTGAGGCGATGCAGGGCGCGGCCGCGGAGTTCGTGGGCGAGATGAAGTTCTCTATATCTCTTAGGCATTTTTTTATAATAAACCTGCAACATCTTAATGAAAATTCTTGCTTTTGGTCAGTACATGAGTATTATCTGAAATGCCCGTGACCAAGCGAACGAGTTGGACTTTTCGGGTACTAGATACCAAGCGATCCTGACAACGCATTACACTTTGCGCTTCCAGTTTCACCCCTCGACCCGAGTAGGAAAACTCCGTTACTAGCCGGGGAGTTTAGTCGGAACCTTAGGTCCCATGCAAGTGAGGGACGTCTGAGCCCCCAGGCACTTGAGGACGCGATAAGGAACCTTCCGCACATCCCGCGGACCGTATCGTAGAAATCCTTCTCTTCGCAAAGGAAAAACTTTTATCACAGGCGCAATAAGCTGTTGTTAACTCTCGGTATGTTGTACCCGTCCAGCCCCCGACTGGTTATCTGGGAACGAAGCTCAGATAGGCAGTCAGAGTGAAAGAATATTAACAGACCTAACGCAATTAGTCTGAGAGAAAAACAGATGTAGCCCCTCGACTGGCTATCTGAGAAGTGCACTTCAGATAGGCAGTCGAAGAGAGAAAGCAGACGCTCATGCCGCCCTTTTGTGGTAGATACACTCTATGCCTTATCGCGAGTCCTGTTTCACCCTTGCCGTGACGTCCGGGTGCGCGTGCTGGGTAGAGGTACCCGAATAGCGGCTTACCGCCGGGATAGACATTTGCGGTGAGGAGGAGGCAAGTAGGCACAAAGAGATCGATACAACTTTAAGGGCAATATGAACTTTAATAATATGAACATACTCTTAGTACTTACGCATAGAACTGATCGTATCAGTGTTTGAGTCTTTTTCTTCTCAATGTTGTTGAGGTTGTCTTCTCGTCTGAGGGATTCATCCTTGTCGGCGGCCAACTCGATACGGGGAGATTTGAGCTTTAGTTCACAGGGAAGCATGGCTTCGGCTCTGTAAACTAGAAAAGATAGCAACGAAGTGAAACTTGAAGCCCACGGGCGAAGCCGGGAAGGGCCCCAGAACATCCAGTCCCACGTCGGGAAAGGCCACGACAAGAGTATCGTCAGTAGAGCTAGAGCGGGTCGGTGTACCATCTCGCTCACATCATGGAGAGGTGTAGGCCTTGTTTGAAGGTCTTTCTGACCAGGGTTCGGAAGGAAACATGAGTTCCACATACCCCTCCACGGATATCTTCGAGTAGATCTCTACCCGGCTTCCGAGAGATGCACCTCATGAGCACTCCGTGGGCCCCTCTTCGATAGAGGACACTGTTGACCAGGGAAAACGTCCTGGCCCCACGAGCAGTCTGCTCGAATAGTGCTTCGTACTCGGGCACGACTCGGTCCTGAAGGTCATGCGGATGGGACTCATCCACGGTTCTTCGTACTCGAGCAGAGCCACGAGTTCCCCTGCGGCTCCTTTTAGAGCGTCAATGCCTGGTGACGTCCCGAGTTGGCTGTAGAACTTCTCTTGAACAGATCGCCGATTAGTTGGTACCTTCTCGGGGCCGCGACACCGAGCGATCGCGACAACGTATCACACTTCGTACTGTCGGCCTTTCCCTTCGGCCTGGGTAGGAGAGTTTTGATACTGACTGGGGAAATTGGTTGGCAGCCTTAGGTCCGGCTGAAGTGAGGGACGTCTGAGCCCCCAGGCACTTGAGGACGCGATAAGGAACCTTCTGAGCATCCCGCGAGCCGCACTTAGCCCTCCGTCCCTTTGCGAAGGCAACTGCCTTGGTGCAAGCATGATACGTGGTCGTTACCTCTCTGTGCGCCGCGCCCGTCCAGCTTCCGTACGTGTGGACGACCGTTCTTCCTTGTCCTGGAGACCCATTGGATCCGAGTCGTTGTCGGAGCTAGAGCTTCGACCCTAGATCCATGATGGACCTGTCCTCGGAGGAGACCTCCGGTAGATTTCTTCGGCAATCCGAATTGCCGGGAATCGCAGGGGTAGATCCTGACCTGCGCCTCACGTTGCTTGCGCTAACGTCTTGGTGATCGGGCATGTAGAGCTCGATACCGTATGCCTTGGTGAATTTGTCTAGGAAACGACTAGCGTCGTTGTCAGACTCGTGATCAAAGTTGTCATCGTCATCAAGATTCACCCGTTCGATCCTCGGGTCCTTGTGGGATAGAGGGGCAAAGTTGTCGTAGAGACCCTTGTCTGAGAAGCCGGAACGTGTAAACTTGTCGTGGGTGAAGCTAGCGACGGTGTCGATGAAGAGGATTCGGTGAAGTCGGCGAAGGCGTCGATGACGAAGATCCGGTAATGTTGGTACAATCTGAGTCCCCACGGACGGCGCCAGCTGTCGATGATTCGTAATCGCCGATCTTACGATCTCATGAGAGACGTGATTAAGAGTAGGGGATGCCTCGTATCACCGTGAATCAACGCCAAGGGACAAGGATTTTTATACAGGTTCGGGCCCCCGAGCGGATAATAGCCCTACGTCCTGTGTTCTCTTTATTAATCTCGAGAAGAATTACAAGGGGTGGTGTCTAGCCTAGCTGGGAGCTAGATCTAGTCGGGAGTCGAGGTCGTCCCTTCTAATCTTCTCGGAAGTGTGTGTCTTCAATGTCTGTTGAGGCTTCTGTTGTGTCTGGAAGGCCTCCTCCTCCGCAGGGTCCTCCGGGCTCCTTATAAAGACTCGACGTCGTGTCGGGTACGAGCTCCAATCCGAGTAGGACTCCTGTTCCTTAAACTCAGGGATAAACTTCCTTGGTTTAAGGGATCCCGGACTCTGCGGGTACCTGCCATATCTCCCTGTGCCTTGCCTAGACGCGGCCGACTAGTGCGGGCATCTAGAAGGCCCCTAGGGCATCGTATACGGATACTATCGTCGTATACGGGTACGGTCGTAGCGTACGGTATTTGTACACTACTCATCGTCAAGGTCCATTCTAGACGGGACAACCCACCCGTCAGTGATGGGCCGTCTGTGATAGCCCATTCTATAGTAGTGAACAATTAATTGCTCATGAAATCAAGCAACGCCCACATACAAAATTAAATTATTTAGTAATGTTTCTCAGCTCCAACCGTCATGTCCGTCGACGTTCGATCCATCATCTGGATTCGTGCCTATGCCCACCCCTCACTACTACAGAACACCTCATCATAGACGGGTCGGAAACCCTATCACCGATGGGTATTCGACCCATCTGCACGAAGGTGTCTGTGATATGGGGTGGATACCGCAGACGGGCCCCTACCCATATTTTATCGCAGACGGGTCTCAACTAAGAACTGTCTGTGATATATACATATCACAGACGGCTCGTAACCAATATATCGCAGACGGGTCTCAACTAAGAACTGTCTGTGAGACATACATATCACAGACGGCTCATAACCCAGAGCCGTCGGCGATCTATACATATCACAGACGGCTCGTGACCCAGAGCCGTCTGAGACATACATATATCACATACGGCGCGTGGACCAGAGCCATCTGCGATATACAGATATCACAGATGGTGCGTGGACCAGAGCCGTCTGTGATATAGATATCACAGACGGTTCTTCGTTTTGAACTGTCTGCGATATGGTTTTCCAGACACCTAGTTTTCCCTTTTTTGGCTAGCCTCAGGAAATGTTAGCCATGCCCTCTGAAACAAGCAGATGTATATACATTCACAGCACATAGATTCATTTCAATTCACAGATTCATTTGACAGCACATATGTACACATCCATATAGCATTGCAGAATTCAGAAATGATCTTGAAAGCACATCCATAACAAATCCATTTTACAAAGTTTAGAACATCACATATCAATAGTTTAAGAAGAAACAAATTGTATATATGTAGAAAGTCATCTAATATGTATGTCTCTCCAAGGGTCTTCTGCATCGTTGACGTGGAACTCACCGTCTTGGTTTAGGACATCTTTGATCAAGAAGGTGGTTACAATATCTCTTATTCTTCCAAGGCTTTTCTCGTCCAATAGCTTGTAATGTAATTCGGGGAACTGTCCATTGTAACATATGTTAATGTCTAGCATATATATGTATTGACAATTGTAAAATAGTTATTGCAATATTGACTTACTTGCATAATATCCTTTGTATTAGCCATCACCAGGTGCATGTTGTGGCAAACATAAAAGCCACAAATGCTTAAGTTCGGTAGCTGCTGTCCACCCTGCTAGAAAATATATTTGATAATTAGCTAAAGTAGTATTAATGTGATAGAACATATTATTGTGTGATAGGCATACCGAAAAGTCATTATCGAGTGTCGGCTTGAGATTTCCAAACTTCCCACCCTTTTTGGAATACAATTTTCATACGCTACATGATTACAAATAGTGTGACAACCATCGCAAAGAAAGGGAACACTTAAGTAGAGTTTCATATGGATGAAATTTGTTTAGCTGAGGAATACTTTTGCGAGTACTTTTCGTCGAATGGACTACTGATTAAGGAATTCATGATGCTGAGCCTAGCCCGGTCAGGTGTAATCACAACAAGAACCTAGTGCCCGCTACACAGTTATGTCGCCATGGTTAGTAAACTTATTAGGTCGTGTTGTGCATAAAGTTGTAATGAATAAATATATTTTTGGGTGCAGCACTTACTCTTGAACGTATGGAAGAAAGATGAAGTACTTATCTTCTTGAACTAGCAGTGCATCTGCTAAATAGTCTCGGACCCAATTTCTATTTTCTCTGATATTGTGGCCAGAGACCACGTATGAGTCGAGGAACCCCCCATTTGTTGTCTTGCCTCGGGCTTCCTTGATCATCGCGCTAGACATAGGAAAGAATGGTATGAGTTATATATATCTAGCAATTGTAGGTATCACAAGAAATGTAGACTGTGATTGTACACACTTACAGTTTAAAGCATATGATGATTGATGTTTCAAGCATCCGAAAGTTGTAGAGCTCCCACAAGTCATCAAAGCTCACATAGAAGTGGTCCACGATGTCATGGCGCTCCTTTTTGAACACCACCGTAATATTCATGCATTTGTTCATTTATCGGCTTCTGGACCTCCTTCAAGTAAAGCTAATGCAATCTAGCGCTATAGAATCCCAAGCCTTGAATGTGATTAGCGGGTATCCATGGCTCTCCTTTTGTGTATTTCGGTGCCAGGTCTACCATTTTGAACTCTTGAGAGGAGCTCAGCTTGGCCAACATGGCCGCACTGAGCTGCTTCCCCTTGCCCGTATTAGTGGTGCCTCGCTTTCTTTTGGAGAGGGTCGACGTCGCGACAGACGTGGTGACCATGGTAGGAATTAAGGGGCCAACCGACGTCGTTCCTTCGGGCATGATATCCATTGTGGTGCCCTTCTTTGGTGAAAGAGTTGGCTCGAGTAGGGCCGGTGGCGCCGTGGTGTCCAGCACACGTAGAGGACGGTCCTCCACGACGATGTCCCTCTTTGGCCATTGTATGAATATCCCTACTACACCCCCTAGCGTCGTGATCTCGTCATTTGGGGGAAACGGTAGCTTTTTAGCTTTGAACGCGTCAAGTACAGTGTCCACATTCACCTTCACGTTCCCCCGCACTATAGGTACGTTGTGAATTAAAGATCCTTCGTGGGTTGGATATGCTAGCCCACAAGCAGCCTCGAGGGCCTCATCATCTAAAAGCCTTACCAGAAGCTTGCACCGCGTGGTATCCTTGAAGGTAAGAACGGTGCACAATTAGCTAATTGTGATGTGCAAGGGATCTCTTTACTGTAGATTGTAGGCAGAGATCTTACCAAGATCTCATCGATAGGATAGGTGGCTACTTCTTCGGTTAGCGGGAAGGGTGGATTGACCTTGAGCTTGGGATTGTATGCCCGATGCAACCCGATTTTTGAGCTCCTCGAACCGAGTCTGGAATCTCTCTTTAGTCGGCTCGATATTTGCTGAGTTAGCCTTGCTTCAAATTCTGCTCGCTCCCATGCCTCACGCTCGAGTTTGGATAATATCCAACTCCAGTACTCGAAGGAATCTTTTGGGAATCCCTTTTTCTAGTTGACGGAAACACCTACGCCCCTCGTGTGACCGGGGTGTTCCTTGTTTCCAAGGTTGGCGGTGAGGAGATCCGTCTCCCTTGTTCCTTCGAAAGAGTCAGTGGCAAAACCTCTTCCTGCAAGAGGCCGTGATATAATATAGCTTCATATGAAATCATGGACAAATTACGAAGTAGATGGTTCGATCTATTACCATTTTCCTGTGCACTTCCTACACTAAGTAGGTAGGGAGGACGAGACGTTGGAGCAGGAAGAACTGCCACCTTTTCACCTCCTCCCTAATAACCATGATCGAGAGCGGCAACCTTCTACCTCAGCAAATTGGGTGGAGGAGGGCAGTCCTTACAGGCGAGCCTTCTCTTCCTCCATGGCCCATTCATCGAGTTTACCCGCGTACCCAGTGCTGCCGAGTCTATGCGAAAGATGTTCTTGGCCACGAGGGTCTTGGCCGCTTGACTTTTGGCCTTGAACTCATCGTACCTCTTCATGCCCACAAATTTGGACCACATGTCTCGATCCATCCATTCATACTTCTCAAAGAGCTCCAGATCCTTCTCCACGTAGTCTTTGACGAGATGGCTCTTGAATTCCCTCCACGACTTTGCAACCATCTTTAGTGCAGCTATTTCTACGGGATGCTTCATATCTTCAGGGATGGCAAAAGTTCGGTGCATATTTTTGATCAAAACTCGACGGAGGTCCTCACCCACCATATCCCAACTGTCAATGGTTATGGGGACCCGTTGCCATGCAACAATCCCGTAGGTGTTCCGCCATTTTGCCGCGTTCTTCGACGGCGCAGAAGGAGCCCCAGTATCATTGAGCTCCGTGATAGGAAATATGCCCTCTGCCCTTTTAGTGGGTCCTCTTGGACCCCGACGTGTAGTTGTCGCCTGGGTGGCATCAGACCCGGGAGCTCCAAGCGATGAATGGGATGGCGACATCTTCAAATTGAACAATATGAATTTAAAAGGTATATAGTTTAATATGCAGATATATTCACAGCATAGAGCCACAAATAATTATGAGAGATTATCAAATAGTCTACACAAACACACTTCTGAACATTATCAATTCTAATCATACATCATTTCTGAACATATGTACATCAATTGTGAACATACATCTATCCCTAGATTTCCTAATTGTAGCCCTACAATTCCTAACACTAGAAAAAAATCCTATGTCATCATCTCTAGCAAAAATAATCAGATTGCAGGGGGGATTCAAACTCTAATTCATCATCTCTAGCAACACAGAAGAAAGGGAGATTCAAACCCTAGTGTGTTCAGTGGAGAGGCAACGGCATCGGGTGGAGGTGGTGCGTGCTCGGTGTCGAACGGTGGTCTCGGGGAGGAGGTGGGCGGCATCGGCGGTGGCTCGGGAATGAGGATGTCGGGGTGGCGCGTGGCTCGGGGCGGCGGTCGGGGTGGAGGCGACGCGGTTGTCGGGGTGGCAGCGGTTGGCGGGGTCCTCGGGGTGGCGGCGCGGTCGTCGGTGTCCTCGGCGGCAGTGGGGGCACACGGGAGGAGTCGACACGGGCACATGGGAGACGGCGGCTAGGGCACGGGAGGAGGTGGCGGCTAAGTCCCGAGCCCTAGCCCTGGGTATATATAGTATGGACTTATCGCAGACGGGTCTCAGTAAGGCCCGTCTGTGATAAGCGATATCGCAGATGGTTCTCAGTAAAACCCGGCTAGGATAAGCGATATTGCAAATGGTTCTTAGTAAGACCCATCGGTGATATAGATATATCACAGATGAGTCTATTACAGACCCGTCTACGATATGGTTTTCTGGGCATCGGATGAAGATCGGACGGCCAGAAATTGAAGAAACCGGTTCGGGATGTAATAAGTGGAAGCGCAATTCACTAGAATACGTCGTCAATACAGAGAAACATATCCAGTATTATTTTTGAGATTTTAAAATAGATTTTGGATTTCTAAAATCACAGGAAATTGAATATGGCTTGTAAAAATACCATTACAACTCCAAAAATTCTCAGAAAATTCCAATAAAGCAAAGTACTAATAATGGGCTTAGGAACCCTAAATTAAATTTATAAATGGCTTGTATTAATCTAGAAATTCAAGTACGCTTGGATTTCTTTATTAAAGGTAAATAAATGTTTTTCCTTGATCAAAGTAAATAAATGTTTTTCCTCTATTTAAGTAAATGAATGGGTTTTCTGGATTAAATTTCACATAATTCTCACATACATCACATCTTTAGTAAGTCCGTATAACTACAAATTACACATTCACATTACATATAGTAGATGACAACAAAATATCACATTCTTTATTTCACTATGAGCCCTTCCTACCCTCATGGGCTTGATCAATCACCTTCCGGTCAGGAGTGAGTGATTTTTTTCCGATGGTCCCGATACCCCAGAGCCTACCCTCATGGCGAGATCGAGGCAACCCTATCGGTGAAACCTAAGCCATGTAATCGACGCAGAACTCGACGACCTCTTCAGTTGCATAACCCTTGGTAATGTTACCCTCTGGCCAAGATCGGTTCCGCACATAGTGCTTCAGGATTCCATGTACCTCTCGAATAGGTACATGCTATGTAGGAAAACGGGCCCGCAATACTTTATCTCTCTGACGAGGTGAACAGTGAGATGGAGCATGATATCGAAGAATGCCAGCGGGAAATACATCTCCAGATTACATAGAGTCTTCACCAACGTGGCTTGCAGTCCATCGAGTCTATCGAGATCGATGACCTTCTGAGAAATTGTGTTAAATAAATTACATAGGTTCATGATCGTCTCTTGGATATTTATCGGAAGAATATTTCTAATTGCAACTGCTTCAAATGTATCATCAACACATGACAATCATGAGACTTCATGCCAATTAGTTTCAAATCCCCCATCGAAACAAGTCTCTTGATGTTGGAGGAGTAACTGGATGGAACTTTCACACCATACAAGCAATGACACAGTTCAGTGCTCTTGGCCTTAGACAAAGTGTAACAAGTAGGTTCCAAGATTGTTCGGCCTGCAAGCTGTGCGTTCATACCATCTTTCATTTTGCCTAGAATGTTCAATAGGACACCAATCAAGTTGTCACATAAGTCTTCTCTACGTGCATCACTTCGATGCAATGGCGAACGTCTAGGTGCTTCCAATAAGGTAAGTGCCAAAATATCGATCTCTTCTTCCACATGACCATCTCTCCCTTTGTAGCCTTCACTTTACGTCCCTTTCAAAACACAACTTTGATATCTTTAACCATATCATATACCTCTCTCCCGTTAAGTTCCTTGGGAGTTGCTCCTTCCTCGTTCTGTCCGTCGAATTGTACACGGTCTTGCATGAGTGCGTGACCCCTCCTAAAAAACCTACGGTGCCACATGTACACGGTCTTGCGTGAGTGCTTCAGCCACACACTCGCAGTATCATCCAAGCAAGTGGTACATGCCTTTTCCCCTTTTGTACTCTGGCCCAACAAGTTAGCAAGGGTAGGATAATCATTTGTGGTTAAGAACAGCAAGCACTATACAGTGAAGATCTATCGTTTGTACGCATCAAATACCTGTACCCCTAGATCCCACAGTACTTGCATATCTTCCACCAATGTTGCTAGGAAAACATCAATTTCGTTTCTAGGTTTCTTCAGCCCTTGGACGAGTATGGATAACATAATATACTTCCGCTTCATGCAAAACCAAGGAGGAAGGTTGTAGATACACATATTCACAGGCCAAGTGATGTGCCTGCTGCTCATGTTACCGCAAGGATTCATTCCATCCATACTCAATCCAAACCTTATATTCCTCGGCTCCTTGCCGAAATCATCAAAAATCCTATCGATGTTTCTCCACTGCATGGCATCTGCAGGGTGTCCTAGCTTTCCATCTTTCTTACGGCCCTCGGAGTGCCAACGCAGCAGTTTGGCATCCCTTGGGTTAGCAAATAAATGCTTCAAGCGGGGAATTACATGCATATACCACAACACCTTTGCAGCAGGACCTTCTGTCAGCTCGATGACCTATTCGTCATCTGATGTATCCTTACGCTTGTATCGGGATGCTTTGCACACCGGAACATACGTGCAAGTTTGCGAACTCTTTACAGAAGAGGATACAGTCATTCAGGCATGCATGTACTTTTTTATTTCCATCCCCAGTGGACAAAGAACCTTCTTGGCTTTGTAGGTGCCTATAGGCAACTCATTTCCATCCAGAAGCATCTCCGCTAAGAGGCCTAATAGTGCCGTGAAACTCTTGTCCGACCACTCATTGCTCGCCTTCAATTTCAGCAGTTCAAGCATGGATGACAACCGTGTGAATTTCGGCCTACAACCCTTAAACAAAGGTTTCTCTGAGTCCTCCAATGGGCCTTTGATTTTCTCATACTCCCGACTATCATGCTAATTCCATTCAGCATTGTGCAACATCTCATCGAGATGGTCATCATCGTCCGACGTATCTTCAAGTGAGACACCTTCCACCATCATGTATAATCTGCTCTTCACCGTGATGGGTCCAACATGTGTACCTCTCTGTGAAACCGCTACGTATCAACTGGTCTTGGATCTACACTGCGTTGTCAAATGCTCTCTTGTTCTTGCAGCCGTAGCACGGACAAAAAATATGTTGTTCCCCCTTTTCAACCTATCCTCTTCGGCAGCTCTTCGAAATCCATCTACGCAAAGAATATTACAAAGCAAATTAGGTTGTGTTAATTGGTGCAATTAATTAAATTTGAGAGTGTCGACGATTCATAATCGCTGATCTTATGATCCAACGATATCGTGATGAGTTGAGTAGGGGATGCTCTTAACACCGTACGAATCACCACCAAAAAACAAGGATTTAGACAGGTTCGGGCTTCCGAGTGGATAATAGCCCTACGTCCTGTGTTCTTCTTTATTGATCTCGAGTACGATTAGAAAGGGGGTAGTGGCTAGAATAGATGGATCTAAACCAAGCCGGGAATCAAAGCCTTGATGCTCGTGCTCTTGATGTCTTGCGATTTGCTGGATCTGTTGGAACTCTGAGTTGACATGTCGAGACTTTGTCTTTCGCAGGGTCCTCCGGGCTCCATGTAAAGGCTTGGTGTCGTGTCAGGTACGGACTCCAATCCGAGTAGAACTCCAGTCATCCTTAAACTTAGGGATAAACTTCCTTAGTTTAAGGAATCCGGATCCTACGGGTAGCATCAATATCTCCCGAGTCCTTTCCAAATACGACCGGCGAGCTCCGGGTATCTAGAAGGCCCCTAGGGCTTTATACACAGATATGGTCTTCGTATACGGATACTGTCATAGTATACAGTAGTTATACACTACTCTTCGTCAAGCCCGCCATTAGTACGTGAAATGAGGCTGTGAGGGGTTAAAGGAAATAACCTAGCCGAGGGTAAAACATCCCTACTAGGCCTTTTTCCAATCTGTACCTTAGGTTTTCGAGTAGGATGAACATCTAGTTAGGATCCAAAGGTCATCGGGTCATCTACTCGGGATATCGAGTACATCCCGAGTGGCTCCGTGATCCGCACGAGAAGGACACGCGTCCAAGTAGGAAATCCCGGGAAAAAAGATTTCGTCCCCGATTTTTTTGGGAGAAAATTGCCCTCCACTCGGTGGATTTTTTGAGAATTTGAACTGTCGCGGTGAAAATTTTGGGTAGTGGTGATAGCAAAACTGCCCTCTTTTCTTGCACAGCAATGATGACGTGGGCGGCCCGAGGCGATTGCATCGGGATTGTGTTCCTGCCGTTTCTAGGACTTCACGACAATTGCCCTCCGCACGCGATGAAAGCGGACCCGAGCATTAAATGCGACGGGATGTTGGTGCAGAGAATGTTGCCTCGGGTAGCCATTCGAACCTTTGCGCGGCTAGTCAGGGGATCTCGTCGGACGCCACGATAAAAAGGCAACCGATGCCGTCTGGAGAAACTTGCGCATTCTGAGTTCTCGCTTTCTTCTTCCTTGCGCCTGCAACTTTTTGCCCTAGCCACCAAAAAGCCCTCACACCCTTGTCATCCTCCATCATGGTGAAGGGAACAGATTCGGCCAAGTCCGGTGGTTCCGGCTCCTGCACGGGCGAGGAGCCTGTCCTCATGCTTTCCAGCTAGGCTAAGTCAGACGTGAGCGAGGACATGCTGGTGCAGTTGGAGCAGGACGGAGTGATCACGCCGCGTGATCAGGTCCCCTGCGCGCCGGCCAAGGATCAAGTGGTGCTATGCCCTGAGGCGAATTGGATGATTGTCTTTGCCGACTTCTTTCGGTGTGGATTCCAATTCCCACCGTCAGGCTTCTTCCTCGGCGTCCGCAGCTTTTACGGGATTGAATTGGTTCATCTCAATCCCAACTCAATTGTGATGCTGGCGGTCTTCACACACCTATGTGAGGCGTACCTAGGCATATACCCCTTTCTCGATCTCTTCAGGTACTACTACACTCTGAAGAGATGGCAGAGCAACAGCATTGTTGGCGTTGCTAGCCTCCAACTACGGGATGGCAAGGCGGCGGAGTACATCGAATTTGCCCCCAAAACCTCTTGGTCGGGGTGGCGCAGATGATGGTTTTACTGCCAGCCACCCGGATGACTTGCACCGTGCCAGACCCAAGTCTGGGTGGAACCACCAGCCGTTACCCCACGTATGAAGACCCTCACAAGTGAGATTGCTGAGTTGAGTGATCAAGGTCTGACGGCATGGGACGTGGTAGAAGACTTCATCAAGTGGCGCCTGAGTCCTCTTCAGTCGAGGGTCACGGCCGCCTAGCAACTCTCGAGAAGGGAAGACCCAATCCGAGTAGATGAGAAAGGTACTCTCCATCCCGAGTAGCGTAGGTAGTTGGGGTTAAGGGAAAAAGTCTTGCCTTTTTAATCTTCTCAATCCTTTTGCAGGCTTGACACTGGAAGTGGTAGGCCAGAGGACCTAATTCCTTTTTAAAATAGCTCCCAGAGAGAACCGCCTCTACATCCTGTGGCCGATCATAAAGACGGTGAGCGGGGCAAGGGTAAATACTTTGGTGGGCCAACAGTGGGACGACCCAAAGGTCAAGAACGCAGTGTTGGCATCAAACGAAGGATTTGGTAAGGGGTAGTCGGTGAGCAGTCCATCCGCCTTGATCGAGCCCCCGAGCGCACCTCCAGGTCCCGCAATTTCTTCTCCTTGGCCTGCTTCTCAGGTAAGCATCTCTTTACCCCAGCCTCCCTTCATACGACCGCAGCTTACGCCGAATCATGAACAAGAGTGGAGATAAGCCAAGGGGAAAGTGATCGTCGACCAGGGCACTTCGGCTACAGAGGTCGAAACCTGGTCGGAGCAAGTGGTCACCGAAGGCACCCCCTACCAACACGGTCAAGAAGGATGTGCCATTTGGCGAAGTGAAGGTGACAGGCGTGCGCTGCTCAAAAAGGTGGTAAGCATACATCCATGCCCTTCCTTCTCGTTTTCGAGGGATTTTTTTAAACATGTCATTGGCAGGAGGACTGACGGCGACCAGCCGGCACCGGCTGACCCCTTGACTGCGGACAGGGCTCCCGACCGGGGGCAGTCGGGTTGGACGCCATGGCGCCTGGTCGAAGGTCATCAGGGTCGGAGGTCGAGGTGCCAGCTGTACTTGCCACCTTCAGCCCATCTTCAACTCCGACGAGCACCCAACCAGTCGAGTCGAGCTGGCCTCTCCACGAGATCCTGGCCCAAACGCCATGGCGGGACATCGTCGAAGGAACCACGGGCGTGGAGAACTTCACGAGAACCGTCTGGTCGGCCTCCTCCAGGTAGGAAAAAACACAGACAACAAGGTAATTAGTAAAAATTTGCGTTTATTTACAAAAACTAACCTGCTGTTATGTAGCTCGTCAACTCCAGGTCATGGGCTTTCCGTTTTGAGGCCAGCAGCTGAGGGAGGCGCTGGCGAAGGAGAAGGCCGAGAGGACCCGAGTTGAGAACGAGAAGGCTCGGCTTGTCGAAGAGCTGGCGGCTACACGGGATGATGCGTCCCGATAGAAGAGGAGGGCTGACTCCGCCGAGAGTGCCATGAAGACGGCACTGCAGGCGGGCTTCGCTATCCTTGGTGAGGTGGGGGTTGAAGTCTGACCCACTAAAGTCACGGGGCTGGGTGGCGAATTCCACAGTCGGGTGGCCGACATGACCGAGGGCTTTATGAAGCTTAAAGCCACGGTGTTGGACCACGTAACCCGACAGGCCTGCCACGGTTCCCTTCTTGCAGTGGTCCGAGTGCTGTCCATCGTCAAGGACAGGCACCCGGAGCTGGACGTCGAGATCCTCCATGATGGGCTCTCGGGGGAGACCGACGAGGAGTGCGAGCGGCTTGTCGTGGCGATGCAGCCTGCGGCCAAAGCGTTCGTGGATGGGTTGGAGTTTTCTACATCCCCTTAGGCTCTCTTTTTTTTGTTTCCTTGCCTTCCTGTACCTGTAAACTTTGCATAGAAGAGCTTTTGCATTTGGTTAGTACATGAAAGTTGTTTGAGATGCATGTGACCAAGCGAATGAGTAGGACGTGACGAGTACTAGATATCGAGCGATTGCGACAACACATCATACTTAGCACTTTTGGTCCTTCCCTCCGATCCGAGTAGGAAAACTATGTTACTAACCGGGGAGTTTAGTCGATCAGCCTTAGGTTCCATGCAAGTGAGGGATGTCTTAGCCCCCAGGCACTTGAGGACGCGATAAGGAAAAAAACTTTGGCACAAGTATAATACATGGTTGCTAACTCCCATTATGTAGTACCCGACCAGCCCCTGGCTGGTTATCTGGGAAGCAAGCTCAGATAGGCAGTTAATGTGAAATAACACTAACAAACTTTTCGAAAGTAGCCTGAAAGAAAAGCAAATGCAGCCCCCAACTGGCTATCTAGGAAGTAAGCTCAGATAGGCAGTCAAGAGAAAGGAGAAAAGCAAATGCCCTGAAAGAAAAAGCAAATGCAGCCCCCGAGTGGTTATCTGGGAAGCAGGCTCAGATAAGCACTCAGAGAAAGGAGAAAAGAAAACGCCTTAAAAGAAAAAGCAAATATAGCCCCCGAGTGGTTATCTGGGAAGCAAGCTCAGATATGCACCCAGAGAAAAAGGAAGAAAGCAAATGCCTTAAAAAAAAGCAAATACAAAAAATTCATACCGCCCTATAGTCGTAGGCACCTTCTTGTGCCTTATCATCACCCTATTACACGTGACATCTGGGTGCGCGTGCTAGGTACAGGTACCTGAATAGTGGCTTACTGCCGAGATAGGAGTTGTGGTGAGGAAGGAGACAAAGAGGCACAAAGGGATCCATCCAATTTTTAAGGGCAACATGAAACTTTATTAATGATAAACTACACTGATGTACTTACACATAGAACTTACGAAGTTGATTCCAAGAGTTACTAAGGACTCGGTCGTCCTCCATAGCTAACCGAAATGACCCAGGGTGAGTGCACTCAACCACCGTATAGGAACCGTCCTACTTTGGAGAAAGCTTGTTGCTATTGCTCTGGTTCTGAATTAGTCGTAGAACCAGGTCTCCGAACGTTCTGATCATGGTAGCGCTGGAGGGATTGTTGATACTTGGCTGATCAAATCAGCGCTTGAGTACTTTTCTCCTCTATGCTGTAGAGGTCGTCCTCTCGTCTGAGGTATTCATCCTTGTCGGTGAAGAGCTCAACATGGGGAGATTTGTTCTTTAGTTCATAGGGAAGCATGGCTTCTACCCCGTAAACTAGAAAAAATGGCGTTTCACCCATCGCCCTGTTGGCCGTGGTCTAGAGTTCCTAGAGTATAGAGGGCAGCTCGGACACCCAGCTTTTAGAGTAGGTGGATACACGATCAAATACGCGGGTCTTCATGCCTTGTAAAATGAGGCCATTAGCATGCTCGACTTGTCCATTGCTCTGTGGATGGGCCACAGAAGCGAAGCATATCTTGGTGCCTAGCTCTTCATAGTACTTGACGAAGGCCGTGCTTGAGAACTGACTGCCGTTGTCGGTGATGATTCTGCTCGGGATGCCAAATCTTGTGACTACGTTTATCATGATGAACCGCTTGGCAGCCTCCAAGGTGATCTTCACAACTGGCTCAGCTTCGATCCACTTGGTGAACGTATCGATGGCGACGAAGAGGAACTTGAAGCCCCCGGGCGCTATCAGGAAGGGCCCCAAAATATCCAGCCTCCAGGTCGTGAAAGGCCACGACAAGGGCATCGTCTGTAGAGCTTAAGCGGGTCGATGTACCCTTCTGCTGTGGAACTGGCATGTGTGGCAGTGCTTTACCATCTCGCTCGCATCATGGAGAGCCGTAGGCCAGTATAAACCTTGTCTGAAGGCCTTTTCGACCAGGGTTCGGAAGGAAGCATGTGCTCCGCGCACTCCTCCATGGATTTCTTCGAGTAGTCCTCTACCCTGCTTCCGAGATATGCACCTCATGAGCACTCCGTGGGCTCCTCTGCGATAGAGGACGCCATCGACCAGGGTATACATCCTGGCCCAACGGGCAATCTGCTCAAATAGTGCCTCATCATCGGGTATAGCTCGATCCTGAAGGTACATGCGGATGGGGTCCATCCATGATTCTTTGTATTCAAGCGGAGCCACGAGTTCCCCCGTGGCTCTTTTTGGAGCATCAATCCCTGTTGACGTCCTGAGTTGGTTATAAGTCTCTAGGACCACCACTCCTTCGGCCACGTCATCTTCCGACGATACGGACGGTTTCGAGATCTTTTCAACAAAGACCCCGAGTAGTCCTAGAGATCTTGAAGATGCTAGTCGAGCAAGGATATCGACGAGGTAGTTCTCTTTTCGTGGGATGTATTTTACCTGGAGCCCAACAAACTTCTTTTCTAGCTTCCTCACCTCCGCAAGGTAAGCTGCCATGATCTTGTCCGAGGTTTGGTACTCCTTGCTAACTTGCTTCGCCACCAGCTGTGAGTCCCCACTCACGAGTAGGCGACAGATACCAAGCATAGAAGCTACTCGAAGACCTGCAAGCAAACCTTCATACTCGACCACATTGTTAGTGGCAGGGAAGTCAATCTGCAATGCGTATTGCAAGCATTCTCCGGTCGGGGAAATAAGAAGTATGCCAACCCCTGCGCCCCTGAGCATTAGCGACCCGTCGAAAAGCAAAGTCCATACCTCACTCATATAGTCGTTGCTGCTCTGGAGCTGCTCGGGTTCGGACCACTCGACGACGAAATCGATGAGTGCTTGCGATTTGATTGCTGTGCGTGGGACGAAGCAGATATCGAACTCACCTAGTTCAACAACCCACTTTGCAATTCTGCCGATGGCGTCTCTGTTATGGAGGATCTCTCCGAGAGGAAACATCGAAGGTATGGTGATCTTGTGAGCTTGGAAATAATGTCTTAACTTGCGGGAGACCAGCAACACCGTGTACAATAGCTTCTGCACTTATGGGCAGCGCTACTTGGGCCCGTGAAGGACCTCACTAATGTAGTAGACCAGTCTCTGGCTTTTCTTCCGCTTGTCGGACCCCTCTCGCTCGACCACAAGAACACCACTCATCGCCTGTGGTCCAGCTGCTATATAAAGCAAGAGTTCTTCTTGTGGGCCGGGAGCGACCAGCACAGGGGGGACGAAAGATACCTTTTGAGATCTTTAAACAATGTTTCTAATTCCGCCGTCTAGTTGAAGCCGTCGTGTTGTCACAGCAGTTTGAAGAACGGAAGCTCCCGGTCTTCGAGTCGAGAGATGAACCGACTGAGTGTTACCATGCACCCAGTTAGCTTCTATACTTCTCGAACGGATTTTGAGGCTGCATGTCCTCGATGGCCTTGATTTTCTCGGGATTGACCTCGATTCCAGGGTTCGAGACTAGGAAACCGAGAAGCTTTCCGGTGTCGACTCGAAATATGCACTTCTCGGGATTTAGCTTGATTCGATTTTTCCACAGTTTGTTGAAGGTTTCGAGCAGATCAGAGAGAAGATCTTCCTTCTTTTTCGACTTGACGACAAGGTCATCGACATATGCTTCGACATTACAGCCAATCTGGTCGTGGTGGGTTATTTGCATGCCGGGCTGATAAGTGGCGCCAGCGTTCTTTAAACCAAAAGGCATCTTTACATAACAAAATACACCGAACGGAGTGATAAAGGAGGTTTTCTCCTCATCCTCCCGACACATGATAATCTGGTAATAACCAGAGTAGGCATCGAGAAGGCTTAGATAATCACATCTAGAGGTGGAATCGACTATCTGATCTATTTTAGGTAGAGGAAAGATAATCACATCTAGAGGTGGAATCGACTATCTGATCTATTTTAGGTAGAGGAAAATAATCTTTCGGGCAGGCCTTGTTGAGGTCGGTGAAGTCCACGCACATGCACCATTTCCCGTTGGCTTTCTTCACCATGACTGGGTTGGCGAGCCACTTGGGATGGTCTACTGGCCAGATGAAACCTGCCTTCATGAGCTTCTCGATCTCTACCTTGATGGCTTCTTTCCAGTCGGGAGCGAATCGCCAGAGCTTTTGCTTGATAGGCTTGGCGTCGGGGCGGACTGCTAGCCTGTGCTCGATCACCTCCCTGGGGATACCGGGCATATCGGACGGCTGCCACACGAATACATCCGAGTTCGCTCGGAGGAAGGTGATGAGCGCGAGTTTTTATTTCTGGTCCAAGGTGTAACATCTCGATTTTTCAGAGTTTTCAAAAACTTTTATCAAAAGTAGGGCTAGAAGATCCCTTCGGTGAGCTTGTGCGCAACCTTCCCCTCTACCTCTCTGCATAATTTGGTGAAGATCCAACGGTGGAATCACCAGGAAAGCTCCAAATACTGATGTGCTGTTTATACCCAGATTTGTCTGCGTGTGCATCTAGATTGGAATAGCGTGCTGATCTCCTCGGACCTCGTCTTCAAGATCCGTTCGGTGGGATCATGAGTTATATCATCTAGATCAGCTCCACAAAATTTGAAGGCAATCCAACGGTTCAATCTCTGCGAAAACGCCGTTCTTCGTCGTGCTGTTCGCGTCTAGAAGTGACTGCGCGAACGGTAGATCGGCATTATCACCTTCTTTCCCGTTGATCCGGTGAGTCTTTCATCAACCCCTATGTTCCTATCAACACCTCTAAAAAGTTTCACCTTGATTCATGTAGCCGTTTGCCAGGAATGCGTCCATCTCCGATGTGTCGTCCGTGGACGTCCAGTTTCAATCTGCATCTCGTCTATGTTGTCCGACCTTTTGCCATTGACTCGGTCACTAGTACAGAACAGTACATCCCAAACGGTTAAAATAGTTCATCCCAAACGGTTTTTGGAGCCGTCACCAATTGTTTGTTGCGGATGAGGCCAGCTTATCCCAAACGGTTATGCGGCCGTTTGGGATAAGTCACACATCCCAAATGGTTATTATTAAATAACCGTTTGGGATATGTGACTTATCCCAAACGGTTAGTATTATGAAATAACCTTTTGGGATGTGTGACTCATCCCAAACGGTTATCACGTCATAAACAGTTATCACGTCATAACCGTTTGGGATGTAATTTAAAAATAGTAGGAAATGACCTGTTTTTAGGCCAGTAACCTACATATGAATCAGAATTTCACCAGAATTTATATATATGAGCACATTTCAGCAGAATATCACATCACATAGCAGAATCCATTGCAAGTACCAAAATCTATTACATTTCATCAGAATATCCATTATAAAATTTATTGCAAAATTCATCCTGACATGAATCAATTGCAAAATCTAGTACAAGTTCCAAAATACAATTGAAAGTACAAATTATGATCAGCTATGGCTTGTGGAACTCTCCCTTTTCAGATAAGACTTTCATTTGGAAAAAGTAGGCAAATTGCCCTCTAATCTCTACGAGATTGAGTTTCTTCAACGCCTTCGATCCCATTGATGAAAACACCTGTATCAATGAAGTTAAATGTCGTGGATATAACTAATTAAAATGGCAAGAATTACTAAGAAGTTAAGACTAGAAAACCTGGCTTAACGCCTTAACGTCTTTGATCTTCTTCGAACAAAGGATGAGTTTCATCATGAAGTGGCTAACATAATAGCCACAAAGGTTGGTTCCTTCAGGTTGCCAGGCGCGCTGGAATAATTAAATCTCAGGCATATTAGTAATGGATAGCATTTTTTGGGAACTTAGATGATATCAAAGAATTATATACTTAATCAGGGAATACCTTAATATTAAAATCGTGACACCAAGTCTTGGCATTGCCTAACGTTGATCTCCCTCCAAGAGCAATGGCATCGAATGCCCTAAGTGATTACAAAAGTTAAGCAAATAGTAGAAGGAAGAAAAAATAGGAATAACTACGGAGTAAATGAAATATGGTCTACCACCTGTTGATGAATTCGCGGATAGACGTGAAGTCGTGAGGCTTACGGGAATCAAGGTATACTACCCTTTTATCTTTGGGCATGATGACAATCAAGATCCAATGAAAGCTGGCAAAGTTTTTCTCCACGGTCACAACTCATGCAGTGTATATTGTATAAAGTATAAATATATGAAGTATAGTTATTACTTACAACTCGTTGTATGGAAGCAATATGTGTTGTTTGTCCTGTAGAGTCGTCAATGCATGTACCAGGTAAGCGTGGATGAGCTGAGGGTTTATCGCGATACTTTGCGCAGAGACCAACTGTGGGTCGATGAAACCCACCGGTTCTCTCCTTACTTTGCATTCATCGATCATGTGCCTAAGTATTGAAAGTAAGAGTTAATATGTATGAATTTAGTGGCAAATTGCTTGAATGGACACAATGATCTTGGAATACTTACAATGTAAAGCATCTCATAAGGGAGGCGTCGAGTTCTCGAAGGTTAAAGAGGAGGAACAAGTCCTCGAAGCCTACCATGCAATCACCCGCCTGGTGGAGGAAGTGCTCTGGCTTAAAATACACAGCTATACTAGCTCGTCTTGCTGCGCCCTGCCTGTTGGAGACGTCCATGTAGTAGGCATGCAATTTCTAACAAATCAAACCTGCACGCGCGAGTTCTTCTGGTTGCAGCAATGGTTGACCTTGCACGTATTGGCGGGCGACCTCCAAGGTGGGGAACATTTTGTAGAACTCCTCGTCGGTTAGCATGCCCATTGATATGGCCTTTTGTTTGCCTTTCACCGAGGCCTTTGCTCCCCATTTTTTGGCTATAACCTTGACCGGGGGCGGCGGTGCCGGTAGATCATAATCACGAGGGAACTCGGAAGGTAGTACCGGCTATGCTGATAGCTGCAGCTGATCTTGGATGTTGGCAGGTGGCTTGACATGCACAGAAGAGGGCTCATCAGGCCTCAGTGGTGGTGCTGATAGCTGCAGCTGACCTTGGATGTTGGCAGTAGGCTCGACATGCATACTAGAGGGTTCATCAGGCCTCGGTGGCCCCGGTAGTACGATGTCCAAGATTATGTCCTTCTTGGGCCACTGGATGAATGACCAATTGCGTCTCCCAAAGTCTGGATATCATCATTCTCGCGTACGTAGAATAGCGGGACTTGCACGAATTTGGGGTCAACACTGTCCACGGTGCACCTAGCAAAACCTGGTGCAATCGCCACACCGTGCAATGTAGCCCCTCGGGTCGGCGGATACACCAACCCGGAAGCAGCCTCTAAGGAAAACCTAAATGGGCTATAATCACTTGGAGCTTGCACTTGTTCGGCTCGCTGATGCCATCGACCACATATGTTTCATTGGTATCGTCGAGGCATTCAGGTCCCGCTGATGCACAGCTACTCTGATGTACACCGGGGCTGGGGTGTCCAAGACCTTCTTGTTGTGATTTGAACATTTCCTCCATGGCTTCTCTCTCTTTTGCCAACCTAGCCTTAATCATCTCTTCAAAGCGAGGCATAAGTTCTTCACGGAGCTCTGCTTTCACCCGTTGATTTTTTTGCTCTGCTTTGGCTCTTTTCCAGTCGTGCCTCGACTCTTCGTCGAGTAGGAATGCCTTGCTATGTGGGACTAGGAGCCCTTTACCACGAGTACGACCCAGGTGCTCCTTCGTTCCCAAACCGGCTGTGAGAATGTCCTCAGCCTTTACGGACTTGAAAGAGCCTTGCAAAGCTTGAACACTCAGCTCCTTCTGCATAAAGCAAGAGATGGTATGTCAGTAATCATTAAGATATTAATTTATATACTATTAACTCGGATGATGAGTTCATTATCGATCATACCAGCTGTTCGTAGACTTCTTGGTCAGCAGGGTTTTGGAAGGATGTTTGACCCGGAGTTGCTAGACCTCGCTCTACACCAGTATCGAGCGCACTCCGTCTCGACATTGGCAAATGGTGGGTCGATGCCCCAAATGCGTGCTTCTTCATCCTCCTTTTCCCACTATCTCTTTTTGCCGTAGTATCCTTTCGTGCCCATTCTGTGGGGTGTTTGTTCTTTGCCACTAAAGCCTTGTGTTCTTCACTTTTGCGATGAAATTCAGACGTCATCTTCGTCTCCACAAATTGAGCCCAGTCTTCACGTCTAATCATCGGGTAGTGGCCAAAGGGCTCCTTTTGGTCCTGCACGTATTTAAAGACCAACACGTGCTTCCAATTCTTCCACGTACTGCAAGCGTTCATCAAAGCTGCTCATCGCACAACGTTGACCCATCTTTCTGGCACCAAGAACGATTGCATTATCTCGTCCACTAAACCGGTGCGTTCATCTGGGGTTACTTGCTTTCAGTCACCTAAGAGGATACTGACCCGATTCCTAGCGACAACCCTGCAGATGGTCCTAAATTTCTTCTCCGTTGTTTCCGGTCGTGTAGGAGCCCCAGATTCCTCGTTGATGGCCTGCATTTCGAATCGTCCGCTTGGCTTCATTGAGGATTTTCTCGGACGGCGCACTGATTTTGCCGTGGAGATAGGCAGTCCTCTCGGCGATGTCCGTTCAACGGAACCTCTAGCCGATGTATGTTCATCAGACCTCCTCGGAGAGGCAGTATCAGACGACATCTATTAAAGCAATATACATATAATTAACACTACCATTTTAATACATTAAATAATGCTATTTCCCATATCTAAAAAGAAGTACCAATAATCCAATAGATAAGAGCATAGAGACCAATAAGCCACCCTCACCACAACCACCATCGACATCACTATCTCCATGAGCTAAACCAGGGAACCAGAGCATAGAGACCAAGCTCCAGGCGACCAAGGCCATCAAGAAAAGCAAGTGAAGCAGAGCACACCACAGGAGACCACTCCTCTGCCCTCTCATCAAACAAGGTATACCCTTGAATTAGGAGAAGTGAAAGATGATAGTTTGATGGGGGGATGGAACCCTCAGTTTAACACATTCATCATAATAGTCTACGAACAAAATGAATGTACAACATATTCTTTGTTTGCAAGGAATGTGATATATATGTTCATTTTGTTTGTTACTATTTCAGGGACCATGATCAAGAAAAAATCCTTCTCAGAAACTTGCTCTTGTTCATCTATATATTTCAAATTAAATTGTTGCCCTGTGAAGTAAAATCCTTGTTGGATCTGTTTTCAGTTCTTAAAAGGGCAGCCTGTGGGGGGCATGCTGCCAAACAAATGTTGGTGGATCTCACATTACTGATTTCCTGAGGCAACTTCTCTCTCTTAAATATCCCTATTGCGCGTAGGTGTCAGCACATATTTCTGAAGCACTTCGTGTTATTTGTTTTCCCTACCATGTCCATGTCTTACAGTAGCCATTTTACATTTGAATAGGGGAAGTATTACATGGGAAAAGGCTGAAGAGCTGAAGAAGGAACATTGTTATATAGCTCTTGATTATATGTCAAAGTTGCAGATATTCAAGGTAAGAAATTTGTATAGATTGCTTTGTTCTCTTGTCAAATTTCAGAATTATCCAATTCCAATTCTCTGTATTTGTATTAGAATGGACAGTGCTTTTGACCCTAGTTGATTATCTTGTTATCTTTTGTTTCAAGAAGTCTGTTTATAACAATTACATGAAAATTCTTGCAACACCATGGATTGATCACTTCAGTTTGCAGAACAACAAGGAAGAAGCGGAAGAGAAAACTAGGTATTGGCAGCTACCATGGGTTCCTCCACCCAAAGAAGAACCACCATCTAAGGAAGAACTTGCAAGGAAAGCAGTGGCGGCGAGGGAAGGGAGAACCACCATCTGGACCATGCTCATGGAGGTGAGGGGAGGGGAGGGAGAGAATCCATATGGCGCTTTGTCGGTGGCGGAGGCGATGCAGTGGTGGAGGTGATGCCGTGGCGGCGTCCTTCTCCTCCTCAGCGATGCAGTGGCAGGCGAGGGCAATGCCGCCGATTAGGGCTCAGGCTCGGGAAGCGAAGGGGCTACGGGGTTGCGGGGTGCGTCGGGCTCGAGCGGCGGCGGTGACACGAGGGCTCAGGAGGGGCGGCGGAGCTAGGGCTCGGGAGGCAGCCACGGCGTTAGGGCTCGGGAGGTGAAGAGACTTTTAGGATTTGACAGAGGGCCGGTGCTCGCTTCGGAATTTAAAGTGACGCATATCCCAAACGGTTCCGACGGATTAGCCGTTTGGGATATGTATCATCCCCAACGACTTTATGTAACCAACCATTTGGGATATGGAATATATCCTAAATGGTCAACAAAGCACATCCGTTTGGGATATGATAGCACATATCCCAAACGGCTTCTTTTGAGTAACCGTTTGGGATATGCTGCCACATATCCCAAATGGTTATGCTTTGTTGACCGTTTAGATATCCCATTTTTTTACCATAATTCTTTTATCATAATTCTTTTTACCATAACTCCTTTATGATAATTCTTTTTACCATAATTCTTTTATCATAATTCTTTTTACCATAATTCCTTTATCATAATTCTTTTTACCATAATTTTTTTATCATAATTCTTTTTACCATAGTTCCTTTATCATAATTCTTTTTACCATAATTCTTTTAGCATAATTCTTCTATCATAACTTAATATATAATCAACTCCACAATTAACATAAATATGCCATTCATGTATCATTCCACTAGCCTATTTCCTTTGAACGCTAGCCCTTTCGAATGATCATCGCGTACATAGCAAGTTTCTTTAGGTTGTTCTTCCTCAACCCTTGCGCGGGCTCCAATAGGTGGCAAGTCATCGAATTGGTTGTATTCATCCTCATCAACAACATTCTCAACTCCGACAATCCTCCTTTTCCCGCACATAGATACATGGCACTTCTTATGTGCGAGGTCTTTTACATAGAAGATTCGGGTAACTTGGGTGGCAAGTACGAAGGGTTCGCTTTTGTATGCGACTCGGTTGAGGTCGACATACGTGATGCCGTACTTATCGACCTTCACATGTTTTAGATTGACCCATTGACACCGGAACAAGGGAATCTTGAAGTACACATAATCAAGCTCCCAAATCTCCTTGATGATCCCATAGTAGAATTCCTTGTTACCAGATGTATCTCGAGCTTCTATGCAGACAGAGCTTTTTTGGTATGTGCTTTTTGCATCTTAAGCAGTTTTGTAGAATGTGTACCCATTTATATCAAATCTTTGCCAAATCTGAACCGTAAATGTAGGCCCTTTTGCCAACCACGTCAGCGTGTCGGTTGACGAGCCCTCGACGATTCGCTTCTTCAACCATTGGTCGAACATCTTGTTGTGCTCTTTCATCCTCCAATCATCTGTCGCTTTCAGATACTCCTCCCTTAGTTTGGCCAGATGTTCTATTCTACGAAATAAGGGGACACTACGGTCATATGTTGCAAGACCGTGAAATGGGCCATAGCATGTGCTTCAGCATCAGGGGTGATTGCTTTCCTTCCTATGGTCCTAATTCCATCAAGTCTCCCCTCATGGCGAGACCGAGGCACACCAATCGGCCGTGCTTCTGCCATGTAGTTGATGCAAAACTCAATAACCTCCTTCGAAGTATAACCTTCCACGATACTGCCCTCTGGTCGATTACGATTCCGAACATAGTGCTTCAGAATTCCCATGAACGGCTCGAACGGATACATGCTTCGTAGAAACACAGGGCCACACATCTATATCTCGTGCACGAGGTGAGTAATGAGATGGACCATGATATCGAAGAATGATGGTGGGAAATACATCTCAAGTTGGCATAGAGTCTTGACCAACTCCTCTTGCAGATCACCTAGTGAAAGCGGATCAATGACCTTCTGAGATATTGTGTTAAAGAAATGACACAACCTCATTAGTGCTTCTCGGACATCAATCGGCAAAATATTCTAATAGCCACTGGGAGCATCTGTGTCATCGTTACATGACAATCATGAGACTTCATGCCAATTAATTTTAAGTCTTTCATAGAAACAAGATTCTTTATGTTGGCGGAGTAACCGGACGGAACTTTAACGCTATGCAAGAACTCGCACAGCTCAATTCTCTTGTCCTTCGATAAAGTATAACAAGCAGAGGCAGGTACGTCCGGCCTTTATCGGTCTTTATTAGAGCTAACTCTGGTCTGATGCCCATATGGGCTGTCACATACGTTCTTCTCTACGTGCATGACATCGATGCAATGACGCACTTCTAGATCCTTCCAATAAGGTAGTTCCCAAAATATTGATCTCTTCTTCCAGATGCTCTTCTCACCAGGCCGCTTTTTCAATTTAGGCCCCTTGCCAAGCACAACTTCGATGCCCTTCACCATATCATAGACCTCTGTCCCGGTAAAAGGCCTTGGTTTCGTACCGTGTTATGTCTTCCCGTCGAGTTGATTCTTCATGCTACGGTATGGGTGATTTCTTCTCAAGAATCTTCGGTGACGCATGTATATGGTTTTGCCCGAGTGCTTAAGCCACACGCTCACGGTATCTTTCAAGCATGTCACGCAGGCTTTGGCTCCCTTTGTAGTCTGCCCTGAGCAGTTACCATATGCAGGATAATCATGGATGGTAAGGAACAACAATCCACGTAGATCGAAGTACTCTTTCCTGTACGCATCCCATACCTTTATCCCCTTGTCCTTCTAGAGTGTTTGTAGTTCTTCCATCGATAGTCTGAAGTAAACGTCGATGTCCTTTCTAGGTTGCTTTGGCCCTTGGATAAGTATCGATATCATAACGTACTTCTGCTTCATACACAACCAAGGTGGAAGGTTGTACATACACAGAAGAACGGGCCAAGTGTTATGTTTGCTGCTCATACTGCCGAATGGATTCATTCCATCGGTACTCATTCCAAACCTTACATTCCTCGGGTCCGCACCGAAGTATGGGTATTTCCTATCGATGTTTCTCCACTGACCCGCATCTGCAGGGTGTCTCATCATTCCATCGCTCTTACGACGCTCGGCATGCCAACGCATTAATTTTGCCTCCTTTGGGTTCGCAAACAACCTCTTCAAACGAGGAATTACAGGTAGATACCATGCAACCTTGCAAGGAATTCCTTTCATCACCACAGCGCATTCCTCGTCCTTGTCCGGTCCACTCTTACACTTGTATCCAGATGCTTTACAGACCGGACATGAATGCAAGTCTGCATACTCTTTGCGGTACAGGATACAGTCGTTCGGACATGCATGTATTCTTTCAACTTTCATTCCCAAGGGACAAATAACCATCTTGCATTTGTACGTTGTTTTGGGCAACTCATTACCCTCTGGTAGCATGTCTGCGAACTGACCTAACATCGTTGTGAAGCTCTTGTCGGACCATCCGCTACTTGCCTTCAATTTTAGAAGTTCAAGTACGGATGACAGCCTGGTGTATTTTACCTTGCAGCCCGAATACAAAGGTTTCTCAGAGTCCTCTAACATGCCAATGAATTTCTTATACCCTCCATCATCATGGTTTCCCTCTACATCACGCAACATATGATCCAGATCAGGCATAGTATCCTCATCATCAGACATCACATCCTCGAAAGCACAATCGTCACCATCTGGCTAATCATCATTGACTGTGTTTGGCATATCATTCAATTCGGTGTCGTCGATGTTATTATTATCTTCATGTATGACCGCCTCTTCACCGTGCTTGGTCCAACATGTATATCCTTCCTTGAAACCCCTTTGAATCAAGTGTGCTTCAATCTGCTTAGGGTTCTTCCACTGCCTAGTATTATCACAATCAACGCATGGACAAAAAATCCACTCTTCCCCCTTATTCTGCATATCCGTCACAACAACTTTTATGAAACCAACGATGCCTTGCATGTACACTTCACTAACACGGCTCTCGTTGTACATCCACCATCGATACATCTACGTTCGCATATAAAGAATTAATTAGTCTATCACTCAACATAATTAATTACCACTATGCTAGCTATAACTAAATTTTGAATATATCTATGTATGCATAGAAATTAGAACAATATAAACATAGCTAGCTAGAGTATATGTAAAACCTATACTATGCTATCAACAATGATCTTAAACAATCTTTTTTAACATATTAACCCTAATCTAACCCATATGCTTCATAATTGGGGTTCCCTCACTAAAAGATTACAAGGAAGATAAGAATATAATGCAATTACTAACCTTTAATTAGCACCAATAAATAGATCTTCTAAAATGCAACAAATAAAATAGGAAAACACAGGCGCCTTAAATTCACCCCCAAATCTTCGGCCAACCGCAACAAACAGATAGATCTCAGGCTCCCAGATCTGTCTGGTTGGGCCCAAATATTTAATTACGGAGACATCCCAAACGGTTTCTAAAGTAGAGCCGTTGCGGATGAGGAGTTCATCCGCGACGGCTCTGCTTGCTGGCCGTTTGGGAATATATCCCAAACGGTTAACTGTTCCAACCGTCGCGGATATGCTATATCATCCCAAACGGCTCTGTTTAATGAGCTGTTTGGGATATCATCCCAAATGTTTAACTTTTCTAACCGTCGCAGATGTCACATCATCCCAAAAGGTCAATTTTCGAATGACTTATCCCAAACAGCTGGAAAAGGGAACCGTTTGGCATGTACCACAAACGTGACAGTCTGTGGATAACCGTTTGGGATGAGCCGTTTTTATGTGCCCTTCTGTACTAGTGTGTAAGTTTTTTTCAAAACCCTTTGGTAGGATTGTGCCTCTATATGTCTAGTTTCTAACCCAAGTGGCGGATCGGGATTTCGTTAAGCGAGCATCGCGCAACATCCAAAACCCACCGATCTGTCCAGAACCGATCTACGTCCTGTTCCGACCACTTCGTGTTGTGAATGTCGCCACCACCCGTATAGTTAATTTCCTATCATCTTTTGGTGCATTATGTCATTGTTTCCTGCCATTACTCTTTAGCTGAAACCACTCGCATCACTTTATGTTTGTCTCTAATTATTTTCATCATTGTTTGATCACCAAATTAAATAGTATGTCATGTTATACAGCTTCATATAGTTACATGTACAGTTCTTATATAGCTCTTGTTTTCTTTTTATATGATGTTCTCTGTAGTATTACATAACCCATGTTATGTTTATAATATGGTTAAGATTACACACATGATTCATATTCGTACAATGCATTTCATATGTTTTACATATATAGTTATGCATATATGGATATGCATAGACCACTCCATGTTTTAGATTATAGTTGCTATGAATTGGTTAGTACATTAAGTTACCGCTGGTTGAGGGTATCGCACAGATCCGAGATGGGGTGTCCTCGGATAGGCAAGTTCTGGTAGAGGCGCCGAGAGCGGTCGTGTCCTCGAGAAGGCTAGTTTCGGGGATTACGTCGCTCCCGACTGGAGTCCCCACGAGAAGGCTCGGAGCGGGCCTTGCTTCTCGTGGAGCTGTTAGGCACTGCCAGCCGATGAGAGGACCCGGCATGTTCCTGTGCCTGTCAAAGGCCCTCCTGCATGTCTTGCAGCCACTTCCTTCCCGCGGGGGTGGACAAATCCACCGTGGGGGGTTGTTGTAGCAGATGCTAGACCTCGAAAAGCCTTTGGGCAGCCCTCGATCTGAAACCGTCAGCATCTCGTCGATGCTGCTGGGTGTTTGGATCCGGGAACCCAGCAGTGTGTTGTACCAGGTCGTGGGCTGTTCTCGAAGGAGTACGGCTTGGACCGCGCTGGTTTTGGTTTCTCGAGTTGTCGTTGCTGTGCTGGTCGGACGGGGTGCCGTCGTTGCTGATGGTGAAGACTTCTCAGGGGTATTCCACGCTAGGGGTGGAATCCAAGTCCATCCTGGACCTGTCTTCGGAGGAAATCTCCGGTAAGATCCCTCGGAGACCTAGGTTACTGGAACCCGCAATCGGTGATCCCGAGTTGCGGTCTACGCTGCTTGCGCCAGCGTCTTGGCGATAAGGCGAGTCGAGCCTAATGCCGTGAACCCTAACGTACTCGTCCAGAAAATGACCAGCTTCATTGCTGGACTCGTGGTTAGGGCTGTCGTCGTCACCAAAGTCCACTCGATCGATCATCGGGTCCTCGTGAGACGGAGGGGCAAAGTTGTCGTAGAACCCCTCATCCGAGAAGCCGGAACGTGACATTGTCGTGGGCGAAATCGGCGATGGAGTTGACGATGAGGATTCGATGATGTTGTTTTACGTCCCCACAGATGGTGCCAGCTGTCGACGATTCGTAATCGCCGATCTTATGATTCTACGATATCTTGATGAGTTGAGTAGGGGATGCTCTTAACACCGTACGAATCACCGCCAAAAGACAAGGATTTAAACAGGTTCGGGCCTTCGAGTGTATAATAGCCCTACGTCCTGTGTTCTTCTTTATTGATCTCAAGTACGATTACAAAGGGGATGGTGGCCAGACTAGATAGATCTAAACCTAGCCGGGAATCGAAGCCTTGATGCTCATGCTCTTGATGTCTTGCGATTTGCTGGATCTATTGGAGCTCTGAGTTGACGTGTCGAGACTTTGTCTTCCGCAGGGTCCTTCGGGCTCCATATAAAGGCTTGGTGTCGTGTCAGGTACGGACTCCAATCCGAGTAGAACTCCAGTCATCCTTAAACTTAGGGATAAACTCCCTTAGTTTAAGTGATCTGGATTCTGCGGGCAGCGTCAATATCTCCCGAGTCCTTTCCAAATACGACCAGCTAGCTCCGGGTATCTAGAAGGCCCTAGGGCTTCGTACACGGATACGCTCTTTCTATACGGATACTGTCAATGCAGCTCAGCATGCTCCTTCACTTCCCATCTATACATGTTAACTAAAGATTGGAAATCTCGTCCAGACCTTAAAATCGATCGATTCATCAATGACATCAAAGCTAGCTAGCACAATCAATCAGATTGGCACAAATTTTCACACGAGCACAAATTTTCACACGAACAACGATCTATTTTATGAGCTAGTAATTATTAGCAACTTGAGATTTGGTAACTTATCGAGATTGGTACATCTGTGGCAACCGTGCCTTTGCCAGTCGTTGTGTGCTATCCCGCTCAGAAAATCAACGTGTTTGGGTTCTCTTCAGTCAGCAGGACACGCTCGCCGTGCGCAGCTAGCTTGGCAATCTTGCCCACCCGTGGTTGTATGGTTGAGATAATTTAGGAGTTAATCAGTCCGTTATAATTTGGAATCGGAGAGACAAATTGGTTGAATGGTCGAGATAATCTAGGAGTCCGTTATAATTTGGAATCGGAGAGACAAATTGGTTGAATGGTCTAGATAATCTAGGAGTTAGGTATAATTTTAAAAAAATGTTGGAGCGCTACGCTCTTCGATCGGTTGGCGCAACACGCTATAGCGAGGAGAGGCGAGGGATAAAATGGAAAGTAAAGTGTAACATTACCACCATCACCAATTCCATTTAAAGAATAATAATAATAGAAGAATAGTAATAGATGTTTGTGAGTGCTTAATAAAAGAATAAATTGCACCGGTGACCCGTAAACTTGACAAGTGAAAACATTTTAGTCCACGTATTTGAAAATGGTGATTTCGGAACACTAACTTGGTTTGTAGGCTCACTTTGGACCAAAAGTGTGCATGTGGGACAATTTTTGCTACCGTGGCGTGCTGACGTGGACCAGAGTTGGAAGGTGTGACCCCGGTGGATGGACACGCCGCAGATTGGACGGCGCGAGAAGCGTCGCTCCTTAGGACTAAAATTGGGATGTTCAGAATTTAGATTTTCCCTTTCGAACTCGTAAAGCGTAGTTACCTTTATTTTAGCGGGTTAAGCAAATGTTACGCGCGCTGCCACCATCCGTAGCCGCTAACTAAACAAGGGGTGGCCGGAGGGCATGAGGCATGCATGCAGAAAGACACGCGCCATCTTTTCTTTTGCGAACTCGTAAAGCGTAGTTACCTTTATTTTAGGAGCTTAAGAAAACTTTACGAGGTCTAAAACAAGGGGTGGCTCTAGACTCACACACGCGTGACCTTTCACTTTTTACTTTGGATCGTAGAAATGGAAAACGCAGGAATAGGAAAAACACAGATATTTGACCAAAATTTCTAATAATTCCTACACTTAATTGAATTTAGTATAGTGCGATAGCATTCTAGTTAGGGTCGATATCTAGGGTGTTACAATTGGTATCAGAGCTTAGGCTTTAGGTTTCAAGTGTAGTAAATAATAACATAGAACTCATAACAACATCAAAATCAGTTTTAGGTTTGGTTAAACAACTAAAGTTAAAACTTGATTATTTAGGTTGCTTAATCAACTAAAACTTGACTTAGTCCTAAACCACTTAAAATTTGACACACTAATGCACAGTAGGATGGGTTTTGGGTCATACATTGCATTTGCGCTTTCGATATCTTTTATTGCTAATTACTTTTGCCAAAGTTTTGGTGTGCCTGTTGGTAGGCCATTGCCATGGGAGGCTTGCAGTGCCTTGCATCATGTACGATTAAGTTTTTGTTTGATTGCTTCTCCTTTATTAGTAGTGAGTCTTGGTTGTTTAGAGTCTCTCGACGGTTGTTAAAGTCAGCATCGGAAAGAAAAAGATTTGATCCTTGAGGTTAAGGTTGGGTTAGCCTGGTAATGCGTGCAATTTTGGATTAGTCGACTCCAATACTGGAGAAAGAGATGAATAGATTTCAAAACAAGGCAGCATATATCCATGGGATTTTTACACATTTCACGTTAGTTGGAGATAGGGCTGTCAAAAAAGTTCGAGCTCGACAAGCTATTCAAGCTCGGCTCGATTTAGGCTCGATTCGAGCTCGGCTCGAGCCTGAAATGAGCCGAGCTCGAGCCTCGAATCGAGCTCGCGAGCCTAACGAGCTCGAGCTCGAATAGCTCGAGAAGGCTCGTTTGTATGCATATTTATGTAATTTACATAACTTTGTCGAGCCGAGCTCGAGCCTACCCGAGCTTTATCGAACTTAATTTTTTTTATACAGTCGACATTATTTTTCTATAACACACATATAATTTGTCGGGCCGAGCTCGAGTCTAGTCGAGCTTTATCAAGCTTACTCTATTTTTATGCGAGTGAACATTAGTTTTTATTTGTTACCGAGCTTTGTTGAGCCGAGCTCGAGCCTTCGTGAGCTTTTTTCGAGCCAAACTCGAGCCTAATAGCAAACCTGAAGATCAACTCAGGCTCGCTCGAGCTCGGTAGAAGCTCGAGCCGAGCCTACCAGGGCTCGAGCTTCTACCGAGCTCGAGCCGAGCCTACCAGGGCTCGCTCGAGCTCGGCTCGTTGACAGCCCTAGTTGGAGCCCTGGCTTCTAGTCTAACTTATACTTTTTAGATATTTACAACTGTGGTCCTCTTCCGTCACACCATATTATGCATGACGGTTGATGGTGGCCGGCGGGCAAGAGGCCGGCATGACGAAGAGAACGGGGAGAGGTGGTGGAGCTCCAGCCAGATCTGACGAGGGAGTGAGAAAGAAGTTGGTGTCTATGGAGTAGAGAAAGGGAAAGGCGGATAGGTAAGAGAGTTGAGAGGTGTGACCCCGGTGGATGGACACGCCTCAGATTGGACGGCGCGAGAAGTGTCGCTCCTTAGGACTAAAATTGGGATGTTCAGAATTTAGATTTTTCCTTTCGAACTTTTTAACGTAGTTACCTTTATTTTAGGGATTTAAACAAACTTTACGCGGTCTAATACGAGGGGTGGCTCTAGACTCTCACCCGCGACCTTTCACTTGTTCCCCTTTCCCCCTCCCTCCCCTCCCCTCCCCTCCCCTCCCCTCCCCTCCAAGGAAACCTAATCCTCCCCGCGAACCCGATGCCACCTCCTCGCGATCGCCATGTCCGGCCCAGGCTATCTGTGGATCGCGTCCTCAGGGACGACGCGCCACAAATCCGTGTTCCGGGCGGGCCGCCCCGAGCCCGAAACAACGGCGGAGATTCTGCCTCCTTCCGCAACGGCAACCCCGGCCCCTCCCGCGGTCCGTCGCGGTCTCCACCGTATGTGCCCTCTCGCCTCATCTTTCGTTTTCTATTTTTGATCTAGTCGAAAGGGCGTGGATCGAATTGTTGTTTATCGATCGCTTGGATCCCTGGGGGGTTGTTGTGGGGTTCTCGTGTAGACAGATCCCTATGTATTTCACTCGGATTTCTGGCCGGTAGATTGCAAGTTGCCGGTAGAAATCTATCAACTTTTTTTTAATAGAAAGCAAAAAAATAGAAGTTCTTTTTTTTTCTGTCAACTTGGCCATAGCACGATGATAATATGGATTATTCATTCATTCTTAAGATACGATAAATTGCTCTTCTACTCATCAGGCCTGCTTGTTCCACTTAATTCAGGTGTCAGGAGCATGTGGCTGAGCCTGCATCTGCACAGACGCTGCAAGAACCGGATGCCCCGTGCTTAAAGAACTCGCTGGGCACTACAACATTGAAGGAATCGTCCATCACTGCCACTTCTTCGGCCTATCCACAGGCAGTAGCTCACGACACCATGGAGGTCTCACCACCAGCAGGGCGCTCGGCTCTTGGGTCACCCATTTTGGTCTGGAGACATCCTGATTGGTATTTCACTTTTTACATCAGGATCGATCTTTCGGGATCTTTCCACACGTATCCTGATCTGGGTGGGCCATTTCGGAGCTTAAAGGAAGCTGAAAATGCTCTCAATCGCCATCTTGATGACCTGCGGCATCCAACAATGTAAAGTTTCGAATATAAAATCTTTTGCCTGTTTTTGTGAACGTACAATCTACTAATCATATAGAATGCTCTGATCTAAATTAGGCGCAAGGAATCATTAGACCAGCTTTCTACAATGGATAGGATTATACGAAAGTCTATGTACTGGCCTGATGGCACAAGGAAGAAACCTTCGAAATCACGAGCAAGTGATCCAATGCGCCTATTGGTTCAAGCTTTACTGGACCAGTATAATGAGGATCACAATCTTTCGGTGGTTTGCTCTCTCTCCCTCCTACCCTCACTCTCTGTCCTGCTACCAGGGTTGCACTATGTCTTATTCATGTAACAATTGCTGATCCGATCCATGCTTCTTACTTTAGGATCTTGCATATGGACTCAAAGATGTTCTGCGCCAGCAATATTTTATTTCTGAGGGCCATAGTTACCAGCATGTCAATTTCACTACAAAGACTAAAGGAGCTGATGACTTTGACTCTGGCATCAACAATCTTTTCTTTGCTGAAGTCAAACTTATGCCGGGATATAAAGAAATGGTGGTCAGCTGTTTCTGCATGGTTAAACCTAATGATAATGGTATTCCACACTCTTTATCTTAAATTAAATATTGTTCAAGTCGCACCAACTGGAACTTATCTGTTAGATATTATTGTTGATGTGTTTCTTGCTGTAATATATGATCTTCTCTATATTGACCTCTTTGTTTGCCCCTTGTTTCATGTTTCCCTTCATCTCATCTATTATCCTTGAGCTTTACATTTGTAATATCTCAAACTGGTTCGTGCACACCTTCAATGATTCAGATATTATTATGCGTTTGTGCCTCGTTGGTTATTTGGCAGTGAAATGACAAATCCCCTCACTCTTTTTAATAAAGGTCACTGCTATGGTTGTAAAAATAATGGAAGTGCTGATATGAAGCACCCCAACAAAGCTGATGCATATTCTCGTGGACACGTGGATGAATATTTGCCATTTGGTGGAGTTAAACACTGGAGCGACTCTGACGAAGACGTATGATGATTTATTTTCTAGCTAATGTTATAACATTTTTGTTGCTTCATTGTTAATTACATGTGTTTCCCCCTCTTTTATAGGAGGAAGCTGAGGAGAAAAAGCTAAGACGTATGTACGAGGTAATGGCATATCTTGTGCGGTATAGTACCATTTGTAGTAACATGATGTTGGTTACTTTATTGATTACTCCTTGCTTTTGTATTTTCTTTAGGGCCTTGATGATCCACGTTTCCTGGCGAAAATCTTTCCTAACTATGTCACACCTACGGTGCAAACTAAGAAGTGTGCTGGAGTGGAAGACTAAGGAGGGCGCCGGAATGAAATCATAGCCCCTTGCACTTTCTTGTGACTGAATATCTATTTCACCATCAGCAAACCTTTTAATGTTATTAATCTTCCTAAGTTGTAAACGCAAGTACCTTGCTATTTCCTGTTGCCAAGACACCAAGAGAAAAGGGCATCTTAGAGTGGCATTGAGAGAAATCATTTGGTTTAAGATGGACCTATTTATACTTAAATAAGTAGTTTCTTGTTTCCATAGTTGTTGTATCTATAAGCTTGGTTGTACTTAGCTTCTGCTTTCTTATCTAACAAAAAAAAATCCATTTTTCAAAAGTTGTGAATGGACTGGACAGTTTGAGGTTTTTACGGCATTAAAAACACATAGCCTTATTTGTTGTCTCTTGTTCGTTACTTAAATAAGTAAGAAAATTATTGGCTGTGCCTGCTGTAATCTAGGAATGATAATTGAGTAGTACTAATCTAGTATGGCCAAGATATGAAGAATATGTGGTACCTGGACAGTGAAGTGGAGCTCATGGTGCACGGTGCCCAGGTACTCGGTGATCTCAGAGTGCTCGCAGTCGTTGTTCAGATCTCATAGTAGAGGGGCGTGACGCCAATGGTAGCAATGAAGCTGCATGCGGTCGCTTGTGTCGAGCAAGGTGATGGATTTGTCTTGGTTGTAGAATTGCCAGCCGGAGGATGCCGTGGCGCCGGTAGGGAGGTAAGAATTGTTCAGATTTCATAGTAGAGGGGCGTGACGCCAATGGTAGCAATGAAGCTGCATGCGGTCGCTTGTGTCAAGCAAGGCGATGGACTTGTCTTGGTTGTAGAATTGCCAGCCGGAGGATGCCGTGGCGCCGGTGGGGAGCTAAGAGTCAGTCACCGACCGGCTCACATGAGTTTGGTCAATTTGTCTCGATAAAAATTGATGGATATTGTTGTTTTGACTAACTTGGTCAAGGTGAAAATTTTGTGCTCGCAACCGGTTTGCTTTGTCTATTTGCGTGCAGGTGCAACGAGCACGACGGTGGTTCGGTCATGTAGATCAGCATGAAGCTTGGAGAGCTGAGATGTGATCAAGGAGTTGGCGACGACAGCGTGTGGCTCAAGACGGCCACGTAGCAGACCAAGTTGAGTCAAGGGCACTTTAGTAAAAGTGCAGAATTCCACGGGAGCGAACCAAGAAACTACGGCAGCGGCCAAGAAAGAAGTTTAGGGTTAGGTCTTGCGGTGGATGGATAGGATAGATGGTGCATATGTCACTTAGACGCTTTGTGATGCGTGCTAAGTGACTTAGGTCTTTTAAGAGGCATTTAGGCCCAAGTGAAGAGAGAAATGCCACCTCCACAATAAATAAAGGGGTAAGAGGTGCTTATTTCTTAGTCTTTTGATTAGAAGAAAACCCTATGTAAGGGAGAGCTCTAAAAGAGTTTAGTCTGTCATGAGAGGTTTGTAAGCAACGAAGAAAAACCAAGAAAATCAACACGAAAAGAGTTCCACCAAAATCATGTGTTTTTGATTTTCCCTTCCTTACTCTTTTACATTTTTGTTTTACTTCCCCTCTCTCTTGATCTCCTTTGGATGTGTCAAGTAAGTGATGGGGAATACATCTCTAATCTGATCCCACCCTAGCATATCCAAGGAATCATGTTCTTCTCTCTCTTTTCTTAAGTTTGATTGAGAAGAGCAAAATTTTGGGATTTCGAAATTAAACTTGATAGGATCTTTAATCCCATGATTTGTTGCTTTGATTAGGATGCTATGACATGTGAGAAGGTTCCATATTGATTTCACATCAAGATTTCTCACGAGCCCCTTGGTATCTAGTTTTTCCCTTCTTTACTAATATGACGTTTTTTGAGTGTTTGGAGAAAGGTCTTTCGTTGGGAAGAATTTGTTGGGATCAACTCTTGATCTATAATCCCAAGACCATCCTACACCTCCCTGTAAAATTTCAAGTCATTTTGTTGGACGGATTTTGAACGAGACGAGTTTTGGTGAAGTGAAGAGTGCAGAAATCGTGATTCTGGACTCAGAGAACTTAGGCCGGTCTGACCACTCCCTGTAGCCGGTAAGACCGCTGGTGCAACCAGCAAGCGGTCAGACCACCCCCGCTTAGGTTAGACCGACCCTGAGACCGAGTCTACGTCAGGAGCCGGTCAAACTGCCCCTGTTTGGTTTTTCTAGTTTCTGTTTTCTGCATTCAAGTATTAGGGGTTTTTTCGCTGCGATTTACTCTGATCACACTGGTCTTCTTTTTGACTATGTGTGTGAAGGTTTAGTGAAAGAAAATTTGAATTCGACATTCACCCCCCTCTCTGTCGGAAGCTTTCGATACAACAAGTGGTATCAGAGTCCGGTATCGCTTACCCATAAGATTTCACCGGCTTTGTAAGCCATGACTTCCCAAGGGTACTCGACTCGTCCCCCCATCTTCAATGGGATAGATTGAGACTTTTGGAAAAACTTGATGAAATTTTTTATTCGGTCGGAAGGGCTTGCTATTTGGCAAATCATTGAGTGGGATTTTGCTATTCCCGAAGTAGTGACGCATGCAAACATAGTAAATGTTGAAAACAATTGCAAGGTCATAAACTACTTGCTCTCTAGATTGGATAGGAAAGAGCATCAGAGGGTTTCTCATCTTGATACCACTCACAAGATTTGGTCGACCTTGATCACCTATTATGAGAAATCCAACTAGGTCAAGATTGCAAGAGTGGATCAATTCAAAGTGGAATACAATCGTTTTGAGCAACGCCCTAATGAAAGAATAGCTAAACTCTTTGCTAGGTTTGAGAAGACTGTGAACAAGCTTAGAGTTGTTAGGGTCACTTACTCAGATGCGGAGATGGCTAGACATGTGTTGAATACCCTAGAGCCTACTTATGAGGTTAGGAATATAACCATCCGAGAATCCGCCAACTTGAGTACCATCACACTTGACTTGCTCTTTTCGAAGCTCTCAACCCATGAGATGACTATGAGAGCCGTAGTTATCAAAAGAATAAATCTCTTGCTTTGGTTGGGAAAACAGCTTTGGATTCTTCGGGGTTGATTTCTTCTTGTGGGGGTTCTAAAGCTTCTGGTGCTTGTTTTGTTTTGGGCTTTTTTGGACTTGTCTCTTGCTGCTTATTCTCTTTTTTGATGATCAACCTGAGTCTCTTCCTGAGGATGAGCTTGCATTATTTGCAAAACGCTTCTCTAGAGCATACAAGAATGTGAGAAATAGGAGAAAAAGGGGCTCGGTCATCATTTGATATGGATGTGGTGAGAAGGGCTACATCCGATCCGAGTGTCCCAATCCTAAAGAGAAAAACAAGTTTGCTTCTAAGTTTCAGGACAAGATAGGGAACAAGCTCGACCCCAAGTCCAAGATGTACATTGGTCAGAAGAACCTGCACCGAGCTATTGCCACCTTTGAAGGTGGAGATGTGAGCGCCGACTCCTCAAGCTTAAGCTCAAGTGAGGATGAACCCGACTCTCCCAAGCACAAGAAGAAGAATAAGAAGAAGATCGAGCATGGCTTCACCAGCATGTGCTTCATGGCTCAGGATAAGGAAGATAGTGAGGATGTTCTAGAAAGCGAGGCGAGCTATTCTCTTGATGAGTTGAGTGTCATGTATGAAAAACTTTAGGACATGTTTGATTTGCAAAATGACACCTTGCTTGCTTCCATCAAGAAATCGAAGGACCTCTCTAAGCAAGTTGACTCTCTTACACTAGAGCTAGATAAAGCTAAATCAAATGATGATGAGTGCCCTAGTTGTGATGTTTTACATAAGAAATTTCTTGAGGCTAGGGATGCTCATGCTAGTGTTAGTGAGTTGTGTATCTGGGAAGAACTTGCCATGCTTAAGTCTATCACTTGCTTAGCTTGTATTTCCTTGTATTTTCAAAGATGATGCTTGCTCTATGCTTAGGGAGGAAATTCAAGTGCTTAAATCCTCCAATGCTCATGTATCTTCTTTAGATTTTCTTGGATGTTCCTCTAGCTTAGCACCTCTTAATGAACTTCGTGAAATAAAATTGTGCTTTTCTTTAGGCTTCATGATGCATATGTTTGTCATCCAAGAGTTCATGGTCTATAAGGAAAATTTAGCTAAATTAAAAAAGCTTGTTATCTTGCCGGCTTAGTTGTTCACTCATCTCAAGCTAAGAAACTAAAAATTACTGAGACTCAACTTGCTAGAGTGAGTGCTAAAAATGCTTCTCTAAATAATGAACTTAATAAATTGTTTGAATTGCAAAATACTCCTTCATGCCTGAATTGTGATTATCTACAAGTTAGGATTAAGAAATTAAGTGAAACTATAATTGAGATGAGAAGACCTGATTGCAATAAGTGCCCTGAATTAATGGATGAGATTGTGGACTTGGATAGACACCTTAGGGAGCTTTACAAGAAATATGATTTGGCTACTGCTACTACTTCTAAACTTCCTGTTAATGCTTCACATGCTAGTACTTCTATTTGTACCTTTTGCAATGGGCTTAAAGATGATATTGCTGCTATACATGTTGCATTTAGGGATAGGTTCAAGAAGACAGTAGCCAAAATGTGCAGCGTCTCTTGTATGTCTTGTGTGTCCTTAAAACTTGAACTTGGGGCATATAAGGAAAAATATGAAAAAGCTGTTAGAGTGTCAGCATTTGGAGCTTGTCTTACTTGTGCTCCTTTAGTTAGAGAAGTTGACTATCTCAAGAGAACTTTGGGGAGATTCTTTGGTGGTAGAAAAGAGTTGAACATGATACTAGACAAGTGTAGAGTTAGCTCGAGCAAAGGTTTAGGTTTCAACATCTTAGATGAAAATAAGAACCATCCTCCTCATCCCATTGGTACACTAGGTAGAGGTGTGATTGAGATTGCTCGGGGGAGAGGGGGACTATTTTAGTCAGGTGGCTACTTAGAACAACTAATAAGAATAAGAGTACTTCTGTTTCCAATTGGTGACACCTCACAGAGGGTAAAATATCAATGCACTCATTGTCACAAGAATGGTCACATAGTTGAGTTCTGCTTTTGATGGCTCAGAGAGGAGCGTCATGACCGTGTTTGTGCTCTTAGGGGTATGCAACTACGCAACGGTGCGTTGGGTGCTCCTAAGGCACACATGAGCTTCAAAATGTTGAGGTTGTTAGTGGCTCTAAAGGACAACATGATGTAAGTTGCTTTGAGTCTTCTTGCCGTCCTTTTGGAGGTGATTCAAGTACTCTGGTGCGTTACGTTCCTCCGTGGCATGGTGTTGGTTAGCGTCGTAGTGTCACTTAGGATCTTGCATTGTGTGCTAATCACTCACAATTTTCTGTTCTTGCTAAGCGAGTGACTCAGTACTGGATTCAACAATCTTTGCTTACTAACCCCAGTACTAAGTCCACTCGTTCTCGGTCTTTTGTGTAGGTTGATCGGCGAGGGTAGGTGAACATTTGGCTTGTTGATTTCGGATGTTCATGCCACATGACTGAAAACTTTAGATGGTTCACCTCCCTTAATAATGCATCCGGTGATGAGATCAACACCTTTGGAGACAACTCCCATGGGTGCGTGAATAAGTTCAAATACAATATGCTTTCAGTTTCTCAACTTATTGATGACAACTATGTGTTGTGCTTTAAGAAAAGTGGGTATCGTGTTCTTGACTCTTCGGGTGCGCTTGCTTTTGGGATTTCTCACCCCGATAGAGTCCTTGCTGCTGAATTTGGAGAGTCTTCTTCCTCAGGTCCTAGATGTTTTCTTGCTTCTAGGTCTTCTGAGTTTTAGCTTTGGCACCGGCATTTGAGGAATGTTGGTATTGATCACCTGACAAGAGTTGGCAGCCTTGATCTCCTAAGAGGCTTGCCCAAACTCAAGGCCGTCAAGGATTTTGTTTGCGCCCCATGTCGGCATGGTAAACAAGTTGCCGCTTCTCATCCTCCTGTGAATCAAGTTAAGGCTGATGGACCTGCTCAATTTTTACAAATGGACACTGTATGTACAGCACAAGTTTGATCAGCAGGTGGGAAGTGGTATATAGTGATAGTTGATGATTACTCTCGCTACTCTTGGGTGTTTTTCATGGAACATAAATCTGAAGCTTTCAAGTTCTTTCAAGATTTGGCTTTGAGGCTCTTGAATCTCTTTCCTAGTTCTTTAAGGGGTGTTCGAAGTGATAATGGTTTCGAGTTCAAGAATGCCTCTTTCGCATATTTGTTGATCACGACATCGAGCACCAGTTCTCCACTCCACGCACTCCTCAGTAGAATGGTGTTGTGGAGAGGAAGAACAGGACATTGGTAGATATGGCTAGGACCATGCGTGATGAGTATGGCACATCACGATGGTACTGGGCTAAGGTCATTACTGCTTGCTATGTGTCAAACCGTGTCTTTCTGCATTCTTCCATGCACTTGACATCTTATGAGCTTATGTTTGGGAAGAAGCCAAATGTGTCCTATTTGAGGATTTTTGGTTCCAAATGTTTTATCCTGAAGAAGGACCTTCTTGACAAGTTTGAGTCGCGTACTTTTGATGGTATCTTGCTTGGTTCCCCTGGACATTCGAAAGGATATCGTGTGCTTAATCTTGAAACTAACACCATTGTGGAGTCTTTTGATGTTACTTTTGATGAGGCTAGCCCAGCTAGACCAGATGTTTAAGGTTCTCCATAGGAGTCAGAGATGATCTTTAGGGAGGGATATGAGTTCGAGGGTGGGTTGGGCATAGCCCCTACTCATCGTGAGCCATTCGTAGATCCTCTGGATATTTCTTCGACTATAGCTGAGGGTCATGTTCCTACTACTTCCTCGTCAGCAGTGGCATGTTCTTTGCTAGCAGCTCTGCTTCCTACCTCTTCTTTAGCTGAGGTAGAGGCTACCGAGGCTACTTCTACTCGAGCTCCAGACTTACTCGAGGCCCCACAGCGCACTCATAGGGATCACCCATCTTCTCAAATAATCAGCAACATCTCCGAGCGTGTAACATGCTCCAGGTCCATTTCTTCCTCAGACTTGGCACATTCTACTTTTGTTTCTTCTTTTGAGCCCAAAGATGTATGTCATGCACTTTCTGATGATAGTTGGATCAATGCCATGCATGAGGAGTTAGAGAATTTTGAGTGGAATAAGGTTTGGGTGCTTGTAGAGCCTCTACTTGGCCACAACATCATTGGAACCAAGTGGGTGTTCAAGAAAAAGCAAAGTGAGGATGGTATTGTTGTTCGCAATAAGGCTAGACTCGTAGCTCAAGGGTTTAGTCAGATAGAGGGCTTTGACTTTGATGAAACTTTTGCACATGTTGCTCGCTTGGAGGCTATACATATTTTGCTTGCGTTTTCATCTTCCAAGGGATTTAAGCTTTACCAGATGGATGTTAGGGGGGCATTTCTAAATGGTTTCATTCAAGAAGAAGTCTATGTTAAACAACCTCCAAGATTTGAGTGCAAGGCACTTTATGATCTTAAGCAAGCTCATCGAGCTTGGTATGATAGACTTAAGAGTTTCTTGCTTAAAAATGGCTTTGAAATGGGCAGGGTAGACAAGACAATGTTTCTCCTCAGGCATGGCAATGATCTTTTGATAGTGCAAGTGTATGTGGATGACACAATCTTTGGTGGCTCCTCTAATGCTCTTGTGTCCAAGTTTTCTAAGATGATGAGCAAGGAATTCCAGATGTCAATGATGGGTGAGCTTCAGTTCTTTTTTGGCTTGCAAATAAAACAAACAAAGGAGGGTACATTTGTTCATAAAGCCAAGTACACTTGGGATCTGTTGAAGAAGTTCGGGATGAGCAATGCAAAGCCGCTCAATTCGTCGATGTCCACTTCTACCTCACTTGGACCTAAAGAGGAAGGAGAAGCAGTGGACCAAAAGGATTTTAGGAGCATGATATGCTCACTCCTCTATTTGACGACGACAAGGCCTGACACCCAGTTCTCTATGTGCCTTTGTGCAAGATTACAATCCTCACCGAGAGATTCCCACCGGCAAGCAGTTAAGCGAATAATGAGGTATCTTTGATCCTCCATAGAGGATGGTCTTTGGTATTCATGTTCTTCTATTTTGGGGATTCGAGGGTTTTCAGATGCTAATTTTGCCGGGTGTAGGATAGACCGCAAGAGTACTTTTGGAATATGTCACTTTTTAGGCACTTCACTAGTATCATGGTCTTCTAGGAAACAATGTTCAGTTGCAGAGCACAACTGAGGCAGAGTATGATGCGGATGCAAGTAGTTATAGTCAAATTCTTCTGATCATGTCTACTTTGCAGGATTTTGGGTCGTTATTTGATAGTGTTCCACTCTTCTATGATAACACTAGTGCTATTAACATTGATAAGAACCTAGTGCAACACTCTATGACCAAACATATAGATGTGCGCTTTCATTTCCTTAGAGATCATGTTGAGAAGTGTGACATTGTGCTCAAGTTTGTTGACTTTGAAAATCAACTTGCAGATATTTTCACCAAGCCTTTGGATCTTCATGTTTTTGTGCACTTTGAGGGGTGTTGGGGGCTATTCACCCCCATGGGCTTGTATGAGGGGGAGTTTTATCATTCTTGTATCATAGTGCATTTTGCATCATATGTGATATATCATGTGCACTTTCATTTCACAAGAGATTTGTTTATTATCCTTCATGTGACAATGCTTTCATTGAGTTAGCTATATGCCATGATTTGATTGTCTAGCTCACCTTGCCATGATTTGCCATGTGTATTCAAGATTTTGCGATGCTAGCTTAATTAGACAACAACTTGAACTTAAATCTTTGATCCTTGATGAGTTGCTTAGTAGATAATCCATTTGTTCTTTTGTAATCTTGATTAGGACCGCAAGTGACCTGACATGCTTAGGCTTTTGTGGCTCGGGTTGGAGAATGCTTATTGTCATTGTGAGTCACTAGTTTTTGCTCTACATGCTTAAAAATCTGCCATTTGTGAATATGAAATGCAAAATTGAGATGAACCATTCAAGGTACTTGCTCGTGCAGGAGGTAATACTTTGGTTGTGGCTAGACTAAATAATCATGTGGATTCAATGTATAAATCTTTGGATCAATCACTCAAGGTACTTCCTCGTGCAGGGGCTTATATTTTGGTTAGGCCTTATCCAATTCTTCATGTCATTAATCTGTGTAGCATTTGGTAGATCATTTTGGTCTTAATCTTGATCGGTTGTCCTCTAGTCATGGCTTAGTGCTAGGTTTGTCATGATTCACTCATGCTTTGATTCTTTGCAATTGTGATTACCTAGTTGTGAACTCATCACTGGTGAAATCCTTAATGCGCTAAGAACTTGAAATGCTAGTTGTTCTTCTTTTGTATACATGTCATTTTATGGCTTGATGAGCATCTTTGTGGCATATGTAGCACTTCTTGTGTCTATTTTTGGATAATTCTGAATGCTCGATATCAAATGAAAAGTAAAAAAATTCATTCCACTCGATGCATACATGCCCTTTCTTTATGTTTATTCCTTGCATAGTCTGAGGGGGAGGCATGAAGTCCCTTGATGACTATAGTGCCAAAAGGGGAGAAAATATCAATCAAGAAAATTGGCATAGTTTTGCAAGATAGGCATGTGTGCACATTTTGAAAAATTGAATGGTAATTGCTTTCTGTTGGAGTAGGTCGTGAGCATAAAGACTATATAAGTCAGGGAGAGTTACATGTGACACTATTTTGCCTTCACTTTCTTGTTTGGATCTTACTCCATTTGATGTTCACTTGGTCATGTGATTGCTTTCTCTTTCTTTTAGACCAAGTGCGAATTCTTGCAACTTGCTTGCTTTTAAAACTTCCATCCAACTCCAATTTGCTTGATTAGAAGGTTGGCAATACATTCATCAAGGGGAAGATTGTGAGTCATGTGATGAATTATCAATAATTTATGATGAATATTTTGCCACGGTTTTGATGTTTTGGAGTTGAATTCAAGGTTGCAAGAGTTCATCTTCGAGGTTTAGTCATGTTGACTTACTTGACCATGGGTAAATTTGTAGAAATGAGTTTGATCAATTTGTCTCGATAAAAATGATAGATATTATTGTTTCGACTAACTTAGGTCGAGGTGAAAATCTTGTGCTCGCAACCGGTTTGCTTGGTGGTTCGGTCACGTGGATCGGCATGAAGCTTGGAGGGATGAGATGTGGTCAAAGTGGTGGTGACGACATCGTGCGGCTCAAGGCAGCAATGTAGCGGACAAGGAAGCGGTTGGAGATAAGTCGTGAGGACCAAGTTGAGTCAAGGGTACTTTGGTAAAAGTGTGAAATTCCACCGAAGCGAACTAAGAAACTACAGCGGTGGCCAAGAAAGAAATTTAGGGTTAGGTCTTGTGGTGGATGGATAGGATAGATGGTGAATAAGTCACTTAGATGCTTTGTGATGCGTGCTAAGTGACTTAGGCCCATTAAGGGGCATTTAGGCCCAATTGGAGAGGGGAATACCCCCTCCACTATAAACAGAGGGGTGAGAGGTGCTTATCTCTTTAAGCCTTTTGATTAGAAGAAAACCCTAGGTAAGGGAGAGCTCTAAGAGTATTTTGGCCTGCCATGAGAGGCTTGTAAGAAACAAAGAAAAATCAAGAAAATCAATACAAAAAAGTTCCACCAAGATCATGTGTTCTTGATTTTCCCTTCCTCACTCTTTTGGATTTCCGTTTTCCTTTCCCTCTCTCTTGATCTCCTTTGGGCATTTCAAGTAATGATGGGGAATACATCTCTAATCTGATCCCACCCTAGCATATCCAAGGAATCATGTTCTTTCTTTCTGTTCTTAAGTTTTGATTGAGAAGAGGCAAGATTTCAGGATTTCAAAATTAAACTTGATAGGATCTTTAAACCCATGATTTGTTGCTTGGATGAGGATGCTATGATATGTGAGAAGGTTCCATATTGATTTCACATCAATATTTCTCACGAGCTCCATGGAATCAAGTTTTTCCCTTCTTTACCAATATGACATTGTTTTGAGTGTTTTTGATAAAGGTCTTTCTTTAGGAAGAATTTGTTCAGATCAACTCTTGATTTATAATCCCAAGACCATCCTACACATCCCTGTAAAATTTCAAGTCATTTGGTTGAACGGATTTTGAACAGGACGAGTTTTGGTGAAGTGCGGAGTGCTGAAATCATGATTCTGGACTCAGATAACTTAGGCCAATCTGATCGCTCCCTATAGCCGGTCAGATCACCGGTGCAACCGTCAGTAAGAGGTCAGACCATCCCCGCTTAGGTCAGACCGACCTTGAGATCGGGTCTACGTCAGGAGCCGGTCAGACCCCCCTTCAGCCGGTCAGTCTACCCCTCTCAGGATTTTCTAGTTTCTATTTCTATTTTCTGCGTTCAAGTATTAGGGGTTTTCCCATTGCAATTTCACTCTTATCACACTAGTCTTCTTTCTGACTTTTAGTGAAATAAAACCTGAATTCAACATTTACCCCCTCCTCTGTCGGAACTTTTTGATCCAACAGCTGGCATATTTAATTTGTCTATGTGAGTCATGTGATGACTTTGACATTATTGTGATGCATATGTTGTTGGAGTTGAATTTAAGGTTGCATGAATTTAGTGTTCATCTATTTAAGTTTAAGTTCAAATCTGTCTATACTCATGAGCGTTTGGATCTGCACATATCGGAACATCCAAATTTTTGTATCCGGAACTTCCGATCCAGACATCGGATATTCCAATCAATCATTAAGTTTGACCATGTGTTGATTGATGAATTAGAGTTTGGTAAATTTGTCCCATGAAAATTGTTGGAATAGTTTGTCTTGACTAACTTGGGTCAAGTGGAAAACTTGTACTCACAACTGGGTTGCTTGTCTACTAGTGTGCAGGTGCGATGGGCGCAGCGATGGTTCGGTCCCGTGGATTAGCATGACACTTGGAGGCTGGACATGCGATCAAGACGTGGCGATGACATCATGCGGTCCGAGGCGGTCACTTAGCAGACAAGGCAAAGGTTGGAGGCGAGGCGTGAGGACCAGGTTGGTACGAGGGCACTTTGGTAAAAGTGCGGAAACCACCAAAGCAAAACCGGACAAATCGCGGCTGCGGCCGAGGATACGGTTTAGGGTTAGGTTTGCGGTGGTAGGAAGATTTGTGGGTGGATAGGTGACTTAGATGCTTTGGGATGCGTGCTAAGTGCCCTATGCCACTTAAGTGGGCTTTAGGCCCAAGTGGAGAGGGGTATGCCCCCTCCACTATACATAGGGAAATGAGGGTTTCTTATTCCTCAATCGATTTTATTAGAGCTGCACTAGTGAGTGCTTTGGCCTGATCATGAGAGGCTTGTAAACACAAAGAAAAACCCAAGAAAATGCAATACAAAAAGATTTCTCCAATTCTTATGTGTTCTTTTTTATTTTCATTCACTTGCCTTCTCTCCTTGATCTCTCTTGGTTATGGCAAGTAATTGATGGGAAGATCATCTCCAAACTGAACCCACCATAGCATACCCAAAGACTCTCTCATCTCCATCTCTATTTCGAGTGTTGTTGGAGAAAAGGCAAGTTTTAGGGATTTTGAGATTGGTTCTTGTAGAAGGTTCAATCGTGTGATTTGGGGCTTGAAATAGGTTGCTTAGACATGTGAGATGCTCCCATATTGATTTCATATCAGTATTTCTCACAAGCTTCCTTTTCCCTAAAATTACTCTTTCCTTCGTTTTTTGGGCTGCATAGAGGAAAAAAGATAAAGGTCTCAACTTGTGAGGTTTTTATGGAGATCAACACTTGATCTAGATTCACGAGATTATCCTACACCTCTATGCAAAATTAGGTTGAATTTGGTTGGGTAGAATTTGAATTGGCCCAAAAGTTGAATCGAAAAATTCTGAGCTCATCGGACGTTCCGATCATCCAATCGGATATTCCGAATCTCTATAGGACATTTCGAAGATAAATCTTTGGACAATCCAATCCACATCGGATCTTATTATCAAAACATCGGATCTTCCGATTTTTCCAGAGCCCTCAAAAACCGGTTTACTTCGGAACCTTCGAAGATATCGGAACATCCGATTATGCCAAATTGGAACCTTTGATCTCGTTAGTTTTGCTCTTCTATTTTACTGTTTTCATCGATTGCTTTTCTACTGCATTCTCTAACTAGTTCACACTAGCTCATCAGTAGCTATTTGTGTTCTTGTTTTGAGAAGAAAATTTGAATTCAACTTTCACGCCCCCCCTGTCGGAAGCCACCGATACAATAAGTGGTATCAGAGCCCGGTCTCGCTTGTCTATAAGCTTTGATCGGCTTTGAAAGCCATGGCTTCCCATGGTACTCGACTTGTCCCCCTATCTTCAATGGGATAGATTGGTAGTTTTGGAAAAACCGAATGAATTTTTTTGTCCAATCGGAGGGGCTTGCTATTCGGCAAATAATTGGAAGGGATTTTGCTCTTCCTGAGGTAGTGACGTCTTTAAATTTGATTGATGTTGAAAACAATTGCAAGCCCATCAACTACTTGGTTTCTGGGTTATATAGGAAGGAGCATGAGAGGGTTGCTTATCTTGATACCGCTCACAAGATTTGGTTGACCTTGATCACCTATCATGAGGTGTCCGACTAAGTCAAGATTGCAAGAGCAGATCAATTCAAAGTGGAATTCCATCGCTTTGAGCAATGCCCTGGTGAGTCAATAGCTGATCTCTTTGCTAGGTTTGAGAAGATTGTGAAAAAGCTTATAGGTGGTGCGGTTACCTACTCAGATGCGGAGATGGCAAGACATGTGTTGAATACTCTAGAGGTTAGGAAGATAGTCATCCAAGAATCCACCAACTTGAGTACCCTCACACTTGATTTGCTCTTCTCGAAGCTCTCAACGCATGAGATCACTTCTTAGAGCCATAGTTATCAAAAGAACAAATCTCTTGCTTTGGTTGGGAACACGGCTTTGGATCCTTCGGGATTGATTTGTTCTTGTGGGGGTTCTGAGGTTTCTGTACTTGCCTTGTTTTGGGATCTTTGGGCTTGTCTCCTGTTGCTTTGTCTTCTCTATCTGATGATAAACTTGAGTTTCTTCCCGAGGATAGGCTTGCGTTATTTGCAAAACGCTTCTCTAGGGCATACAAGAATGTGAGAAATAGGAGAAAAATGAGCTCGAACATCATTTACTATGGATGTGGTGAGAATGGCCACATCCGATCCGAGTGCCCCAATCGTAAAGAGAGTGTAAGTCCATGCGTTGGTTTCCCCGAGTTCCTCGATGGTGAGGTGATGAGTATGTTGGCAATCTGTGGCATTTGTGTGTGGAGTTGGAAGGGTGAAGTTGCAATCCCGGTGAGTGTCATTAAGACATGTGTCAGGTTTGGTTGACCATTGACTTGGGACTCAATTTGGTCTTGTCTGGTCATATGTTGGCCTTTTGTTGTCTAACCAAGGGGAGATAACGTGTTATTGGTTCTCGAGATTCTGTTGCTACCCATCATGTTCAGTTAGATTTTGTTTGCCGTCCTTTTGGTGGTGGTCCTTGTTTTACCTTTCGAGGCGTTTCTCCACGGTGAGGCAATTTTAGGGAGAGGCGTGATATTTCTTCTTTGCCTGTTTTGCATGCTAACCTCGCGCACGCTGTTCCTCCTTCCACACGAGTGTCTCAGTATTGGATTACAAGACTTTGATTTCTAACCCCAGTATCGAGACATGTCGCATTGTGTCCACCATGTAGGTGTCGGGACGCAGGATGGCAAACATGAGCCTAATGGATCTGATGGTTCTTAAATCACTCGTATGGCCTCAAAGAGGCATGTACGACTTGGTCGCGTCTTCACCCACTTTGTGAGCTATTCTCTTATTCTCATGCCATGTTTTTTATTGGATATATCGTGGGCATGTTGTACATTCCTGTTAGCTCACTTGTACCTCCGTGGCATGCATTACTATTGTCATATATTTTGTCATGCCATGTTTGCACATATCCGCATATATTGTAGCATGTGTAAGGCTTCACTTATATCTATACCATGCTACTAGTTTTATTGTTTCTTGTGGATATGTGTGCTCTTATTTATCTATCCTGCATGATTGCTTCATGTTCATATTTATATTTGATATTATGCTTTTGCCCTTTCTCATATGCTTAATGTTTCATACAATTGTAATTATATGCTGAATGTTATCATGTACATTTGTTATTTCCAATTGGTATTCAAGAGTCATTCCTTATAGCTTGCTCCCATGTTCATTATATTACATATATCTTGGGGTGTTGTAGCTACAGGGTGTGTTGGGCATAGGATAGGTGGATTGGTCGCTTCTCTATTGCGATCGAGCATATGTGAACTCGAATGTCTCTCTTTCTATTCCATTCTCACCCTAGGATGTACTAATGGTTAACTTTGTCCTCGGGTCTTGGTGTAGGTTAGAGAGTTCTTAGGTGACCTTGTGGTGCAGGATACTGATTCTCTTCTCGTCTTCTTATTGCTAGTTTTTCATGTGAAGAGAGTCAAGTACCATCTTTTCCTCTTGCAAGCTTTCCAGTCGATCTTCATTTGAGATTTCTTTTTGGGGCTGATGAGCTTGTGTTGAGGGGGAGTCTTTCTCTTGATTGTATCATAGTGCATCTTGCATCATGTGTAGTATATCATGTTTAATTACATGGTGTAATCTCGAGCTTTGATTATTACTCATTGATGAAATGATGCTTTGATTGACTATTGCACCTTGCATCCCGTGTTTCATTGTTTAGCTAGCCCTATCATGACCTGATATGTATGCTTTAGTGTTTGCTAGCTAAACTTGCTAAGAACTTACACTTTTAAAGGTAAATGGTGGACATGTGTTAATTTTGCTTCTTAGGTTGTCCTCTTATAGGCTTGTTGAATCTTGAATGCTTAGCATGTCTTTGATATTCACATGAATCTAGAATTGAACTTTCGAACATCCTATGGTTGAACCTTGCGCGACCGTGTGTGTGTAGTTTAAGCTTGCCATGTTCTTGCACGGCCTACCCAATTGTCTTTTGGAATTGCCCTCTGTTGCACTTTAGGGGGAACACAAAATTACTTGGAAGGGGGAGGCTTGCTTATTGTCGAACTGCTCACACATTTTGGGAACCGTCTTTGCTAGTCACACTTGCACATTGGTCTTAAGAATTTACCTACAAGTGGTATCAACAAAATTGCAAATGTGTAAATGTGGGGTGGCTATCTTCATGGTACGCTCTAGTGTTGATGTTCTTTGTAAGTCGCTAGGTCCCATTGGAAAATGTAAGAGTTCTTCTAGAGTCATGTTGACTATCTTTGCTATACTTAGTATGATAGATGAAGATTGGTTACTTGAGGCTCTCTAGTTGCGATTTGCCATATTTGAAATCTATACATAACTTGAATATGAATCAATTGGTTATATCTTGTGCTAGCTCTTTACTACTTCATAGATACCTTGACATGATTTGAGTAGCACATGCTTGTATGGCTAGGTTGCAATTAATTTTGTATCCATTTCCATTGGATAATTCTCAAAGCTCTCTACAAATTGAAAAAAAATAAAAAAAAATTCTCATGTCATACGCATACATGATCTTTCTTATGTCTCTCCATGCATCTTTTGTGTGGGAGCAAAGTGGGAGTTTGTTCCCTTGATGCTTATATTGCCAATGGAGGATCCTTTCCTCGCAATGATCAAGGTCACATAGTAATTGTGCATGTACATTTGGACCTTGAGCGAGGTTGAACACTTCTTTCATGAGATTTTGGATGAGTCGTGAAGCTTGAGTTTTATTGCTCTTTTGTTGGTGTTGCTTCACAACTTGTCTTTTCACTTGGTCATGTTGATCAATTGTTCTTTCTTCCTCCTTGTGTGCTTTCTCTAGTTGATTCCTTTGTGTTTCCAGGTTGTTAGTGATGGGGATTCAAGTCTAGATCTGAGCTCATCCAACCTAAACACGAGATTAACTAGCATCTACTCTTTTGTTCATCTTTAATCACTTTATGTGAGTAGATTCATTTGGAGGAGGTAGCTAGTGTTTTGGTTCGATTCCTTGTCCTTTGTTGAGGGCTATGATGTGTGGGATACTACTCTAGCAAGTATAGATCAATCAAACCCACCAGCCCTCCATAATCTAGGTTTTAGGATTTTGAATCTTTTTGGTGCAACTCGAGTTCTTCCTAGAAAGGTCCCTTCTTTGGTTATTATATCATGATCAACTTGGTGAAATAGATGCCTGGGACATAGGAGAGCTTATCTACCAAGTTTGGTAGGTTTTGAACGCATATCTTTTGAGTTGCATCGATTTTGGCGGAGATTCAGAAAGTAGATTTTACGTTCTATTTTTCTGAATCTCGGAACATCTGAGTCAGGTCCCGGTGGTTCAGGCTTTATATTTTGGAAATTCTCATAACATCTGAGTGTAATTCCCGGTGGTTACAAGAAGCAAATCTCGGAACATCCGGACCTAATCTCGGAGGTTCCGAGTAGACTATTTCAGACTGCAGCGCTTCACTGTTTTGGCCGTATCTTTTGCATCCGAACTCCGTTTTCAGTGATCTTAGTATCGTTTTGAAGGTATCATCGAGATCCTCACCATAGTGATGTGTTGAATCTATATTTTACCTGTGTTCTTTGTCCCCGACACTTTAGCTTACACTTCGCTAGAGCGTGAAGGGTTGAGATATCATTTTTGGGGTTAATTTTCCGCTGCGTCTTCTGTTCTAAGTATGGTAGTTCTTTGGTAACTTTTGTGTGAAGATTTTTTTAAGAAGAAATGTATAAAGGGCCATTTGTTTGTGTAGCACCTATTCAACCCCTCCCCCCCCCTTCTAGTCGCCTTCTCGATCCTACAGAGAGAAACAAGTTTGCTTCTAAGTTTCAGGAGAAGAGAATGAACAAGTTCGAATCCAAGTCCAAGATGCAAGTGGAGGAGAAGAACCTCCGTCGGGCCCTCACCACCTTTGAAGGTGGCGATGTGAGCACCAACTCTTCTTCCTCAAGCGAGGATGAACCGGAGTTGCCCAAGCACAAGAAGAAGGGTAAGAAGAAGATGGAGCATGGCTTCACCGGCATGTGCTTCATGGCAAGGGACAAGGAGGAGAGCGACGATGATCTTGAGAGCGAGGTAAGCTACACCTTTGATGAACTCACTATCATGCATGAAGATATGTTCGATTTGCAAAATGATACCTTGCTTGCCAAAATTAAGAAGTCAAGTGGTCTCTCTAAGCAAGTAGAGTCACTTTCACTAGAGCTTGCTAAGGTTAAGAGCAATGAAGAGGAGTGTGTTAGCTGTGATATTTTACACAAAGAATTTCTAGAGGCTAGGGATGCTCATGCTATTGTTAGTGAAATGCTCAAATCAACCAAAATTGAATTAGATAACTTAAGCTCTTGCTCCTTTTGTGCTTCTAAGGACATTGATTTGAACTTGCTTAGAGATGAAATTGCCATGCTCAATTCTTCACATGCTTTTTTGCCTTCTCCAGGTTGCTCCTCTAGCATAGCACCAATTAATGAATTGAATAATATGAAATTCTGCTTTGCTTTAGGATTCTTGGTGCACGTCTTTGTCATCCAAAAACTCATGGTATATGAGGACAATTTAGCCAAAATAAAACTGTTTATCTTGCTGGTTACATTGTCCACTCATCTCATGCGAATTAACTTAAAAACGCTAAAAAACAACTTGCAACCATTAGTTCTAGACACAAGAACCTAAGTCTTGATCTCAAAAGAATCTATGATGCTCAAAATTCTCCCTCATGTTTGAAATGTAACTACTTAGAAGGAAGAAATAGAGAATTGAATCAAGCAGTTCTTGACATGAGAAGACTTGAATGTAATAAATGCTCAAAATTAGAAGAAGAAATTGAGGACTTAGGTAGATGGGCTCTATAGGAAACTTGATTTGGCTACTTCTATTGCATCCAAGCTACCTGTTGTTCCTTCACATGTTACTTCCTCTACTTGCATCTTTTGCATGACATTTCTGCTATGCATGTTGCATTTAGAGAGCAGTTTAAGAAAACTATAGCTGAAACTTGCTGGGTAGTCTGTGTGTCTTCTGAGTCCCTTAAACTTGATCTAGGAGCATACGAAGAAAAATATGAGAAGACTGTTAGGGTCTCAGCTTCAGAAGCTTGTCTTACTTGTGCTCCTTTAGCTAGAGAAGTTGACTACCTCAAGAAAACTTTGGAGATATTTTTGGAGGTAGGAAAGAACTAGACATGATCCTAGATAAGTCTAGAGTTAGCTCAGACAAATGTCTAGGTTTTAATCATATAGAAGAAAATAAGAACCATCCTCATCATCCCATTGGTACTCGAGGTAGAGGTTTGATAGAGATTACTCAGGGGGAGAGGAGGATAGTGTTTAAGTCAGGTGGCTACCTAGGAACAATTCATAAGGATAAGAGTGATTCTACTTCAATTGGTGTTGCCTCGTAGAAGGTAAAATACAAATGCACTCACTTTCACAAGGATGGTTACTAGGTTAAGTTCTACTTTTGACATCTCAAGGAGGAGCGTCGTGACCGTGTTCGTGCTCTTAGGGGTATTCAACAATGCAACAATGCATTGGGTGTCCCTAAGACACACACGAGGCCTCAAGATGTTGAGGCTCCTAGTGGCTCTAGTAGGCGATAGGGTGTAGGTCGCTTAGAGTCTTTTCATCGTCCTCTTGGAGATGGTTCACGTGCTCCGGTATGTGATGTTCCATCATGACGTGGTCTTGGTCAGGGTCGTAGTGTTGCTCAGGATGTTGCATTGCATGCTAATCACTCATGACTTTCTGTTCCTACTAAGCGAGTGACTCGGTACTGGATTCAAAAATCATTGCTAACCCCAGTACCGAGTCCACTCATTTTTAGTCTTTTGTGTAGATTGATTGGCGAGGTTTGGTGAACATGTGGTTTGTTGATTCCGGGTGTTCACGTCACATGACCGAAAACTCCAAATGGTTCACCTCCCTCAATAAGGCGTCGGGTGTTGAGTTCATCACTTTTGGAGACAACTGCCATGGGCGTGTGACACACAAGGGCATGGTGCACATCAACAATAACAGCATCCTCAAGGATGTTGCCCTAGTGAGTAAACTAAAATATAACCTCATCTCTGTTTCACAACTTATTGATATGATTCTGAGGATTGTTTCAAAAAGAGTGGGTGTCGTGTTCTTGACTCTTCAGGTGCACTTGCTTTTGGGATTTCTCGCCCCGATAGAGTCTTTGTAGCTGTGTTTAGTTCTTCTGAGTCTAGGTATTTTCTTACAACTAGTTCTTCAGATTTTTAACTATGGCACCGACATTTGGGGCATGTTGGCTTTGACCACTTGACAAGAGTTGGTAGTCTTGACCTTTTGAGAGGCTTGCCCAAACTCAAACCTGTCAAGGATTTGGTATGCGCCCTATGTCAGCATGGTAAAAAAGTTGCTGCTTCTCATCCACCTGTCAATCAGGTGATGACCGATGGACCCGCCCCAATTTCTACATATAGACACTGTAGATCTAGCTCTGGTCTAATCGGCGGGTGGGAAGTGGTATGTTCTTGTCATAGTTGATGATTTCTCTCAATACTCTTGAGTGTTTTTCATGGAGCATAAATCTGAAGCATTCGAGTTCTTTCGAGATTTAGCTTTCAGGCTCTTGAATCTCTTCTTGGTTCTTTGAAATGAGTTCGTAGTGATAATGGGTTAGAGTTCAAGAATGCTTCTTTTGTAGACTTTCTTGCTGATCACGGTGTCTAGCACCTAATCGCCACTCCACGCACCCCTCGACAGAATGGTGTTGTGGAGAGGGAAGAATAGAACATTAGTAGAGATGGCAAGGATTATGCTCGATGAGTATGGCACATTGTGACGGTATTAGGCTGAGGCCATCAACACCGCTTGCTATGTGTCAAACTGTGTTTTTCTACGTACTTCCTTGCATTTGACATCTTATGAGCTTATGTTTGGAAAGAAGCCAAATGTGTCCTATTTGAGGGTTTTTGGTTGCAAATGTTTTGTCCTAAAGAAGGGCTTTCTTGACAAGTTCGAGTCGTGCACTTCTGATGGTTTATGCTTGGATACCCTGGACATTCAAAAGGATATCATGTGCTTGATCCTGAAACTAACACCATTGTGGAGTCTTGTGATGGAACTTTTGATGAGGCTAGCCCAGCTATACTCCATCCCTCAGGTTCTCCACAAGAGTCAGAGTCAACCTTCCAAGAAGAAGATGAGCCTGAGAGTGGCGTGGGCCGTGCCCCCACTTCTCATGAGCCAGTTGCTGATCCTTTGGCTATTTCTTTAGCTATAGCCGAGGGTCCTGTACCTACTACTTCATCTTCGACGGTGGCACCTTCTTCTCTGGCAGTTCTGCTTCCTACCTCCTCTTCAGCTGAGGTAGAGGTTGCCGAGGCTACTCCACTCGAGCTCCAGACTTGCTCGAGGGTCCACGACGCACCCATAGGGATCACGCTCCAGCACAAATAATCGGCGACATCTCTGAGCGTGTAACATGCTCCAGGTCCAATCCCTCCTCAAACTTTGCACATGCAGCTTTTGTTGCTTCTTTTGAGCCCAAAGATATATGTCATGCACTTTCTGATGATAGTTGGGTCAATGCCATGCATGAGGAGTTAGAGAATTTTGAGAGGAATAAGGTTTTGGGCGCTTGTAGAGCCCCCACTTGGTCAATACATCATTGGAACCAAGTGGGTGTTCAATAATAAGCAAAGTGAGGATGGCACTGTTGTTCGCAATAAGGCTAGACTTGTAGCCCAAGGGTTTAGTCGGATAGAGGGCTTTGACTTTGATGAAACATTTGCACCTGTTGCTCTCTTGGAGGCTATACGCATTTTGCTTGCATTTTCTGCTTCCAAGAGATTTAAGCTTTATCAGATGGATGTCAAGAGTGCATTTCTTAATGGTTTCATTAAAGAAGAAGTCTATGTTAAACAACCTCCAGGATTCGAGAACCCTAAATATCCTAACCATGTGTTTAAACTGTCTAAGCCTCTCTATGGTCTTAAGCAAGCTCCCCGAGCGTGGTATGATAGACTTAAGAGTTTTTTTGCTTGAAAATGGTTTTGAGATGGGAGGGTAGACAAGACATTGTCCCTTCTTAGGCATGGCAGTGACCTTTTAATAGTGCAAGTGTATGTGGATGACATAATCTTTGGTGGTTCCTCTAATGCTCTTGTGTCCAAGTTTTCTGAAATGATGATCAGGGAATTTGAGATCCATGATGGGTGAGCTCCAATACTTCTTGGGGCTGCAAATAAAATAGACGAAGGAAGACACCTTCGTCCATCAAGACAAATACACCAATGATCCCTTGAAAAAGTTTGGGATGAACGATGCCAAGCCGCTCAATTCCCCGATGTCTACCGCCACATCTCTAGGTCCTGATGAAGAATGAGAGGCGGTGGACCAGAAGGAGTTCAGGAGCATGATCGACTCACTCCTCTACCTGACGGCGACAAGACCTGACATTCAGTTCATCGTCTACTTGTGTGCAAGGTTCCAAGCCTCGTCGAGAGACTCCCACCACCAAGCTGTGAAGCGCAGCATGAGGTATCTTCGATCATCACTTGAGTTTGGACTTTGGTACTCTTGCTCTTCTGTTCTGGGGATTTGGGGATTTTCAGATGTATACTTTGCCCGGTGTAAGATAATTCACAAGGGCACTTCTGGTACTTGTCACTTCCTAGGCACTTCTCTAGTTTCATGGTCTTCTAGAAAACAATCTTCTGTTGCACAATCGACGGCTGAGGCCAAGTATGTTGCAGCCGCTAGTAGTTGTAGTCAAATTCTATGGATGATTTCTACTTTGCGCGCTTTTGGGTTGGCATTTGATAGTGTTCAACTTTTCTGTGATAACATTAGTGCTATAAACATTGCCCAGTGCAACACTCTAGGACTAAACACATAGATGTGTGATTTCATGTTGAGAAGGGCGATGTAGTGCTAAAGTTTGTTGATTCTAAAAATCAGGTTGCGGATATCTTTACCAAGCCTTTAGATCCCACTCGATTATGTGCATTTAGAGGGAAGTTGGGGATCATACATCCCTACGGGCTGGTTTGAGGGGGAGTTCTCTCTTTGTGTAAATATTGTAACATAGTGCATTTTGTATCATTTGTGATATATCATGTGCACTTTTCATTTCCAAGAGCTTTGTATATTATCCTTAATGTGACAATGATCTTCTAGAGTTTGCTATATGCCATGATCTGATTGTCTAGCTCATCTCTCCATGATTTTACATGTGTCCGCAAGAATTTGCAATGCTAGCTTAATTGGATAACAACTTGAAATTAAATCTTTGATCTACTGATGAGTTGCTTACTATAGAATCCTTTGTTTTGAATCTACTCATGAGTCTAGTATTGCAACTATGATCTTTGTTTTTGACTGGTCAAAGATAGGAGGACTTCATGGTAATCTTGATTAGGACCACTAGTGTCTTGACGTGCTTAGGCTTTTGTGGCTTGGGTCGGAGTATGCTTATTGTCATTAAGAATCACTAGCTTTGCTCTACATGCTTGAAATCTACCATTTGCTAATGTGAAAATGACTAGCTTTGCTCTACATGCTTGAAATCTACCATTTGCTAATGTGAAAATGACTAGCTTTGCTCTACATGCTTGAAATCTACCATCTGCTAATGTGAAAATGCTAAATTAGGGATGAACCACTCAAGGTACTTGCCCGTGCATGAGTTAATACTTTGGTTGTGGCTAGTCTAAATAATCATGTGGAATCAATGTGCAGGACGAATCACTCAAGGTACTTCCTCATGCAAGCAGTCGTATTTTGGTCGTAACTAATCCAATTTAATCATATGATTGCTTATTATAGATTGTGGTAGATCCTTTTGGTCCTAATCTTGATCGGTTGTTCTCCTAGTCATGGCTTAGCGCTAGGTTGTCATGCTTCACTCATGTTTAGATTCTTTGCAATTGTGACTACCTAGTTTGGAACTCATCATTAGTGAAATCATTAATGTGCTAAGAACTTGAGATGCTAGTTGCTCTTCTTTATGGTTTGATGAGCATTTGTGTGACATATTAACACTTTCTGTATCTAATTTTGGATAATTCTCAAAGCTCGCTAAAAATTAAAAAAATCAAAAATTTCTATTCCATTCCATGCATGCATGCTTATGCTTGATGTTCATACATTGCATAATCAAAGGGGGAGGTGTGAAGTCCCTTGAAGCTTATAGTGCCAAAGGGGGAGAGAAAGATCAATCAAAAAATTTGGCATAGTTTTGCAAGATAGGCATGTGTAAAATTTGGCATTTTGCAAGATAGGCATGTGTGTATATTTTTTTATTAGTAATTGCTTTGTTCTAGAGTGAATCATAGACATAAGGTCTATAGAAGTGAGGCGGAGTTTCAGAGACATTGTTTTGCCTTCACTTACATATTTGGATTCTACTTTAATTGACATTCACTTGGTCCCGTGCTTGCTTTCTCTTTCCTTTGGCCAAGTGTAAATTCTTGCAAATTGAGTGCTTTTAAAATTTCCAAATCAACTCAAATTTGATTGATTTTAACATATTGGCAATATATTCATCAAGAGGGAGATTGTGAGTCGTGTGATGACTTTGGCATTATTTTTGATGAATATTTTGCCATATTTTATGTTGTTGGAGTTCAATTTAAGGTGGCATGAATTCAATGTTCATCTGTTTAAGTTTGAGTTCAAATCTCTCTATACTCATGAGCATTTGAATCTACACATATCGGATCATCTGAATTTTAGTATCTGGATCTTCCGATCTAGACGTCAGATATTCCAATTAATCATTAAGTTTGACCATGTGTTGATTGATGAATTTTAGTTTGGTCAATTTTCTCATGAAAATTGATGGAATAGTTTGTCTCTACTAACTTGGGTCAAGTGGAAAACTTGTGCTCGTAACCGAGTTGCTTGTCTACTAGTGTGCAGGTGCGATGGGCGCGGCGATGGTTCGGTCCCGTGGATCAGCATGACACTTGGAGGGTGGAGATGCGATCAAGAGGTGGAGATGACATCGTGCGGTCCGAGGCGGTCATTTAGCGGACAAGGCAAAGGTTGGATGCGAGGCGTGAGGACCAAGTTGGTGTGAGGGCACTTTGGTAAAAGTGCGGAAACCACCAAAGCAAAATCGGAGAAATCGCGATGGCGGCCGAGGATGCGGTTTAGGGTTAGGTATGCGGTCGTAGGAGATTTTAGGGTGGATAAGTGACTTAGACGCTTTGGGATGCGTGCTAAGTGCCCTATGACACTTAAGTGAGCTTTAGGCCCAAGTGGAGAGGGGCATGTCCCCTCCACTATAAATAGGGAAATGAGGGTTTCTTATTCCTCAACCGATTGTATTAGAGCTCCACTAGTGAGTGCTTTGGCCTGATCATGATAGGCTTGTAAACACCAAGAAAAACCCATGGAAATGCTACACAAAAAGATTTCCCCAATTCTTATGTATTCTTGAGTTTTCCCTTTCCCGAGCTCTTTTGATTTTCGTTCTCTTGCCTTCTTGAAAGTGCATCTAGGCCCCCTAAGTGGGTTTTGATGATTGACGACATGAGATTGTGGGTTTTGATGATTGACGACAAGAGATTAAGGGACTAATGAATTCAATGAGTATTTGAATAGGTGAAAGTCCCATTGGCGAAGGTTTACCGGCATTGGCGACCCTTAAAAAATGAAGAAAAGAAGATGGCAGAAGGTTTCCTATTTAAAGTGCTCATTTATACTTTAATTTGAGTATTAGGACCGTCGTACTATTAAGAGGGGTGCAACGTAGTTGCATAGTGTTGAACTTAGTGCTCAATTGATCTTTGTTTAGAATAGAGAGAGAGACACAAGTTCACAACACGAACAACGGGCATTAGTTTCTTTGGCAGATAGGATGTTCCGATCTTCAGATCGGATGTTCCGATTGGATCAAAACCTTCGAAATATGCAAACCTTGATTTCTCAAGTTATTTTGTTAAAAGCATCGGAAGTTCTGATGTCTCAATCGGAAGTTCCGATCGGATCGGAACCTCTGATATTTTCAAACGTTGAACTCTTGGGTCCAGGTGTAGCTTTTGGATCGGAAGTTTCGATATGGAGATCAGAAGTTTCGATGCCTTCAGAATGTCTGAAGCCCAGTGTTAGGGTTCATCGGAAGTTTCGACGAACCAAGTCAGAACTTTCAATCAAGTCGGATGTTCCGCTTTTTGCAAACCTTGCCTGCTCTGTTAGGAAATCGAAAGTTTCGATCCAGTGATCGGAAGTTCCGATGTGTTGTTTTTGGTAGGTCAGTTGTAACAGACCAATTTTTGGAGTTTTCAAAAACTTTTATCAGAAAATATGAACCCAAAAAAATATTCTTGAATTAATACAAGCTTATTTGGAATTTTCGTAATCATTTGGATTTAAGTTGATTAATCCCAACATTAATATTTGGCTTCAGATAATTTATTTGCCATTTGCGTATTAAAATATGCACCTTGTTTCTTTTCTAGATTTTTTTTAGTTGATGTGATATTGGGTGGAGGAGATTTGATTTTTCATTTGGTTATTCTTTTGATTTTTCCCTTTGGTAATATCTTTATTAGATTCCTCATATTCAATTTGACGTATTGGAATTTTTTGGGATTTTTCAGAAATGGTTTGGCATTTTAAAATGCCATAATCCATTTTCTGTCTTTATCTAAATTCTTAATCCTTTTTTAGGGTCCTGGGCCGAAAGCCCTCCTCTCACACCCAAGCCCGCAGGCCATCTTACCTCTCTCCTCTTGGACCGTGGCCCAGCCCGCTCACCTGCCTTGGCCCAACTCCCCATCCTCCTCCTGGGCCGGCCCATTTGGCCAGCGGCAGCGCTTCGGCTTCAACCGCGCGCGGACAGCGCGAGCGCCACCGCCGGCTTTCATTCGAACTGCTGTTTCCGCTCGCCGCCATTGCTGCAGGCGTTACCACCGATAGCACCGCACCGCCTCCGCTTCGCCTCCCCTCCCCGGTCCTCTTTATAAGGGCAGCGGCATCTCTCTCTCTCTCCTTTCTTCCCTCTCTGCTCTCGCGGTCCAGTGAAACAGGATGCCAGCCTTGTGAGCAACGTTGCTCCATTCTCCTGTTCTTCTTCCCCAGCATCCAAGCTCTGTTATCCAGCAACCTTCGTCAAAACCAGAGCATAGCACGTGTCTACACCATCGCCGGAGCAGTAGCTGACATCCGTGCCGTCGCTGTCAGAACTAATCACCGCCGGAGCGCCCGCCTCTTCGGAGCTTGTCCACGCGCCGCAGTGCTTCACCGCCGTCCAGCCCCGTGAGCAGCCGCCTCTCTTCACTTTCTTTTTCCCACGCTCTATCTCTGCTATCGTATGCAGCTGCATGCAGGAATGATCCATCCATCAGTGGTTGTATCTAGTACGTGGATGTGGTCTAAAGCTCCAACCTCTCCATCTCCCTCTAATCGTCACCAAGTTCTAGATATTAGGAGTAAAATGGAACCAGTAGAACCCAGTGAACCTTCTAGTCCGACCGGATTTCGAATCCACGCGGTAATTTTTGAATTCATTTGAATTTGGATAAATTTCATCCAAATTTGAAATAATTTGATCTCTGTTAATATATTTGAATATAATTTATTTTTCATATGTTGCTAGCATGTGTAGGAATTTCTCTGTAAATTTTCATGATTTTAGGAATTATGTAGAATTTCCTAGAATTAAATTAATCTCTGTTTTAATTCTTTAATTAGGAAATATATTCTTTTTTTAGGATTTAATTTTTTTGTTTATGCTGAATGTGCTCCAGTACTGTTTTATAGAATTGTTTACAACCATTAGCACACGTGGTTTCATGTAGTATAAAATCATATAGTGCTCTGGGCTTATTTATATTTTATTCTATTTACTGTTTTAGTAATAGTTTTTTTATAAATCTGTTTTAGCCTCTGTAAAATACATTTTCAGAACACAAATAAATCTTGTTACATTTTGGAATTGATGTGATTTAGTGTAGACCTATTTGCATAATTAAATAGTAATTTGTATTGTTTTAGTATAGCTTTTATAATAGAAATGGTAGTTACATTTGTATTTAATGTATTTCTAAAACCAATAATGTTAAAATATCATTTTTGGTACTGTTTCAGTACTGATCCTAAACTTTAGAACCATCCATGTTTATTTAACGGAATGTAATTGCGTGATTTAGAATATATATATAATGTGTTTGGTGCAGTTTATTTGTTAGAATTGTACGTGCATGTTTTAATATTATAGAAACTGACCCAAACAGGTTCTTATATTCATATGGTACTGATCCTAAACCTTAGGCCAAGCCATGTTTGGTTGATGCATTTTAATTGCATAGTTTAGCTTTCTATGAAGTTCTTGATATTAATGTTATAGAATGCATGTTTTAGTTGTTATAGTTTTCATATTTTATAGTTGATGTCTAACCATTATAAATATTTAGAGTCATCTAAATATTTATTAGTGGTTAAATATCCTATTACCTTAGGCCATGCTTGTTGTGTATGATAATGCATGCTAGAGCTTTGTATTACCTGATGATTAGCATGGTAGGTTTTTTTTTGCTATTAATAATGTGGTGCACACTAGTATGCTAAGGTTTTGTTTATTTATTTTTTGCGTGTGTACCAGTTAGCAAGATATGCTATTTGCTATACCTTGTATACACCTAGCTATCCTATATAGTGATATGTGACATGACATGTTTATGACTTGTTACTTTGCATCTTAATTTTATGTTATTTAGCATGAATAGGTTTCTTGCTGATTGTTATATAACTAGTATAGTAAATAGTAGTTATTGTCAACCATTGTAATTATTTAGAGTTATCTAAATAATTATTTTGTGGTTTAATTACTAGTTACGCTTATTTGGGTTTGTACATGTTCATCATGATTTTATGTTGCATAAGCATGTACTCGCATGAGGTCGTATACATGTATATGCATAGTTAGACTTAATGTTGTTTATAGTATATATGTTGCAATGGTAATTCTTGTTGTTTTATTATTATTATTTAATCATGTAACATGATATGTTTGATTGATATATTGTGGGTATACACTAGCATGCATAGGGTGTTCTTATATGTTGACTTGGTGCGTACTAGTAGGTAGGGATGCCATGCTGTTCTTATGCAAATATATGTGCATGTGATAATGTTATAAGATTTTATGTTATGATTTGTGATTGTTGTTTAACCATTATAAATATTTAGAGCCATCTAAATATTTATTTGTGGTTAATATTTATCAGTTATGCAATCATTAGCCTAGTTTGCATAGTTGGTGTGTATGTATGTTTTGATAGTTTATTTGATGTTATTTGTTGTACTTTGTGATTGTAACTAGCTTAGTTGTAGCTGTACCTTTGTTAAAGTTCTTGCTGTTGTGTAAGCCATAATAGCAGGATAGTCTTTTTTTTATGTATGCTAATTAGCATGATAGGTTATATTTGATGTGCCATGCCTATTGATAGTTAGTGTATATATATGTATAGGGTATTTATATTACTATATATATTCAGTATAAGTATACAAGGAATATGGCCTGTGTAGTGACCCTAATAGTGTTAGGTGATCTCTGTTATCCTAGCCTCGAATTTTCATTCAAAGGCTATCCTCCGATACTTCTCTTCTAAATCTGTTCATCCCAACCCAAGCTTGCTAGCCCTTCGATAATATCATTCATTTGAGGTTTATTGGAGTTTTTATTTATTTGCTTCGCTCTCGTTACGTTACAATGATAGGGTGTGAAGATGCCGACCCCGCTCCAGGTACAGGAGAAGTGAAGGAATACGTCAACGAAGGCATGTCACCTTTTCCCTTGATCATATCTATCCTATGTTTATAAAATCATTGTTATTTTATTGTTTATAAACATGCATGCTATTTTATTCCCGTAGCTAGCGTGTCGATTGACACAACATTTACCTTTATCCGCTTGTCGCCCTTTTACTTGATACCCTGAGTATAGCTTTATTATTATTCTGAATAGAGTAGAAATGCTTAGCCATGCTTAATATATCCCTAGGATATTGTTGAATTGTCTCCTCGGAGGAATGATCTTCGGATTGATGATACTTGACATTAAAACTTATTTGTTGAGCCCGCTGAGCTGGGCTGGATGCCCATTGATTTCTCCCTCTCTCTATTCCTTCTATTCTACTCTGGGTGAAACTTACCATCTAAAAGGTGCGGACGACAGCTGAATCATGAGTTGAAGGAGCATGGTCGTCCTTCACGAGTTGAAGGAACCATTGGTCGTCCGTATCGAATAAGGCCGAAGTCTTGGATTTGAGATTTGTAAAAACAGTACAACCACATGCTATATGGGCACTGGCTTGGTTAAGTAGGTTAGTCAGCCTTTGGTGTCGATGTTGCCGTACCGCAGAAGGGGTGGACGTAGCTACGAGGACCCTCGGCACAGATGGGGGGACCGGAGGGTGGGGACGTACTCTCAACTCCGTGCCAGATCCGGTGGGCATGTCACATCAGGGGGGGATCTAGCTAAAAGACCTCGTCACGATCTCTCTGCCGGTACACCGATGGGTGTGTACTACGCTGGCGACGGCCAGTGGCAACAAGACGAAATTGTGTCATGTGGGTAAAGCGTACAATCTCTATAGAGTGTAAAACTAATCGATTAGCCGTATCCACGGTCACGGATGGCACAATGATCTTTCATGATGAAAGGACCTGTCTCTCTCCCCCTTGCTACTTCCCTCTACCCCTTTGAAGATGGAACCTATGGACGAGTTTAGGCGGGATGCCTTACTCGCATGTGTTGGTCGTGGACCCTCACAGTGTGGAAAACACCCTTGACATTAAAACTGGTTTATATCAAATGCTGCTTTTCAAAAAGTATTGTAGTATTTCAAATAAAAATGCTTTTATGCAAATAAACAATATAACCTTCCGTTGAAGCCTTGCATGTAGTATAAAAGGACCATCTGGCGCCAGGTGGCTTGCTGAGTACGTAAAGTACTCATCATGCATGTTGTTTTATGGTTGTGTGTTCAGAGTTCTCAGAAGAAGCCGATGAAGGATTCGACGATCAGCAAGAGTAGGTTACGTTTGACTCCGTCAACTGCCTGTGGTTGAGATGGAGACTCTACGCTTATTTATTTCTACTGTGTTTCTAAATGGTAAGGGACATAAGTCCTAATTACTTTATTTAGCTATTGTGGCTACTATTATTTAAATGTTTTCTAATAAACTTCGTGATGTGTGCAGTGGTAACATTTCGCCTGTGTTCGTCAGCTTGATCCTGGGCTGACGAGGATATACACAGGGGGGGTCTGGAAGTTAACACCGGGCTCCCACATCAGTGTGGGTTTCTGTAGTAGTGAGTTCCTATCACTAACAGGGTTTAATGTTTGCCCGTCTATGATAGGTGTTGTAGAGGGCATGGCAATAGCTTAATTTCAGCCTGCCCTGCACAAAAAATTGACAGCAAGCAGCAGCCCAGCTGCACTGCCCAGGAATCACATTCACATATTGCACATATACACAACAGATCCACATGAAGACATAACTCACAAATTTTAATTTAATTAAGTAAGCAATTGTCTCACATGAACATGAAAGCATAAACATTAATTAAGCAATTGTAAATGTACATCATAACAATTCTCTCTCTCTCTCTCTCTCTCTCTCTCTCTCTCTTTCGGGTCTGTACATCATAACAATTGTAAAAAGGAAGAAGTCATTAAGCAACAAAGTTGTCGGGATCTGCGAAATTATGAAAAGGACGAGCCGTCTTTGAATATTCGTGACTGTCTCAATGTCAAGCGCATTTGTAGGAAACTTATGTTTCAGTAGAAGGAAATTAAAATAGTTTAGGCACAATGTATACACAACGATGAAAAATGCATTTGAATATACTATAATGACACTAACCTGCGGTTCTATTTGACTAGAGCCAACGAATTGTAACATATATTGGGCAACATAGTATCCATAGAGGTTGTTGCCCGGCGGCTGCTTGTGGCACTGTAGAAATTTGTTTACGAACACGGTAAAATTAGTTGTAGGGAATACATATTACAACGTGTGAGAGGATTATTTATGGGCGACGGAGGAATTATTACAATTATGTTGGTGGGTCGTTGCGGTTTTTTTAATTTCATACAAGCCCCCCATTTGAAACATACTTCGTGAACGCCCTTGTGAGCACCTTCGTCAAATTTGCATACCCTTCTGGTGGGTAGTCCTTGGAGTCGAAGTACACGACATGTTGACCTTGTGGAGAGATACAAGCGAGCATCCAATGGTATCCATAGTTGTACGGTAGAAGAATGATTTCCTTAGTGTTACAGAGAACGAGCATGGCCTACGAAATGTAATCCTCGACCTCCTCCGGCCTATTTTCGACGTTTGTGCATATGACCGCTTGTGGGTCGAGGAATCCAATTTTTGGATTGTCTTTACTGGCTTCTTGAGTCATATGTCTACACAAAAGAGTAATGTTATTGGAAGAGTGTATCAATGAGTTAGGCAATTCATTTAGCATAGACCGCGATTAAGAACACTTATAGTATCCAACATCTTAATAGGCTAACATCAAGGGCGTCGTGACGGTAGTGGAGGAATAAATCATCGAAGGGCACGATGAAGGTTTCACCTGGATGGAGGAAATGTAGTCACTTGAACCTAGCACTGATACAAGAAGGAAGGTGTTTCTCCTCATTGCACCTCCTCATGTAAAAATCATGCACAATCTGACATGCCCAACCAAGTCACTCTAACTCTTCCGGCGTCACTAATGGCTGCCCTGGCACGTATGTTTTATCTCAGGTTCTTCTCGTACGTCCTTGCCCTTAGCCAACTTTTTGGTATTTCTTCTGGTGCTTGGCTTGGTGCTGGCCTGTTTTCGATGTTGTGCTTTCAAAATCATTTTGGCATTTTCGTATCTACAAATGTCATATCAATTTCATATAAAATTTTACAGGAAATAAAACCACATAAAAGGTCTACAAATGTCTACATAATCATCCTCATTTAATTTTTCACCTCTGCCTTAATCTTTATTTGGTGCTCAAAGTATTCAAACCTATATATTGAATTTACAGAGCTTGTAAAACAGTACTGTAAAAGGGTGAAAATGGTGCTTGCATGTAATTCTTTGCTCTATTGCTTAGTTCTCTATTTTCCTGTTTTCCAGATCTAATTAGCATGGGAAAGATCTACAATTTTTCTTCCTCTAGTATTAGCTCTTTTTTAGTTCTCAGGTATTTCTTAATTTCTAAGAGATGAAGAGCCGAATCTGGCGGAAAGAGGCAAGAAGCAGCGCCGGGTGGACGTGGAAGAGGGCGCCAGCTCGTAGTCGAGGCAAAATGAAACTACCAAAAGAGGCTACCACAATTAACACGTACCGAAGAGTAGGGAGCCTGGGAAGGAGTGTGCGGCGGCCGGGGAGGAGCAGGGAGGCCGGGGTTGTCGGGGAGAAGCGACGGGCGGGGTCGCCGGGGAGGAGCGACGGCCGGGGTTGTCGGGGAGGTCGAGGAGAACGGCGGCGGTGTTTGGGAGGAGCGATGGCTGGGGTCGTCGGGGAGGCCTGGTAGGATTTAAGAAGGTGGCGGTGCGGGGCGGCGGCGGCGTAATCTATTGAGGAGGCACGGGACTTAGCGGCTGATAGAATGAGAGCGAATTGGCGAGGAAACCCTAAGTCCGATGACTAAACATCACTGACGGGCATTTATGAAGACCCGCCTGCGATGACTAAACATCGTTGACGGGCATCTACCGAGACCCGTCTATGATAACGGGCATTTGTTCAGACGGTTGAAGATAAATTACCGCCTATGCTAAGTCCTGCTATCACAGACAGGTGGGCCGTACGCCCGTCAGAGATGAGTCATCACTGACGGTGTGAGAAAACCCGTCAGAGATGTCCCTACGGTTGAGGAGAAATGACCGGCTAAATAGACCTCATCGTAGATGGGTGACAAAAAATGCCCATCAGAGATGGTCTTTCTAGAGGGCATGGGTATTCCTAAATTAATCGGAGCTAGCCTCTGAAAAACCACACTTGTTGCATGGGTTCATAGAGAAATATCCTCACACAATTCATGCATAATTGAATTCAAAAGAAATATCCATTTCATATATATTAATTAAACATGTCACTTACACTCGTCTGATGATATCATTGACGGTGGAAGAGAAATGCCCATCTGTGATAAGTCATGTTATCACAGACGGGTTGAACGTACACCCGTTAGAGATGCTTCATCTCTGACGGTTGTGAGAAAACCCGTCAGAGATGTGTCCCCATTACTGACGGTTTTTCTTCCTGGGTTTATCGCAGACGGGTTTTTATCTCTACCCGTTTGAGATAAGGTCCATTCAAAACGGATCAGCCCACCGGTCAGTGATGGGTCGTCTGTGATAGCCCATTCTATAGTAGTTCTGCCAGCCTGTCCAGAAGCCAAAGCTAAAACCCCTCGCTCGCCTGTCCTCTAGAGCGCCGTCGCCTCCTCCTCCCCGCCATCCTCTCCAACCAGCGTCGCTGGCCGCCCTTCAGGTAATGTAACATCGTATCCGCCATCCCCTCCTCCCCCACCCCCACCCCATCCGGCGAGCTGTGCTGCCCTCAACACCTCGGCCCTGCCGGCTCGCTCATGTTTTTTTTGTTGTTGATGCATGCAGATGTCGACGGACTACGAGTTTTCCTGGAAGGAGAGGGTCCTCAACGGGCAGAGGATCGTGCCACCGGTGCGCGACCAGGAGCTCTGCCCGAGCTGTGTTCTCCACTCCTTCTGCACCGCCGGGGAAATGGAGATTCGCAGGCTTCTCGCATTGCAGTCCCCACCTAAGACGATGCACTTGACGTTTGACGTGGACTCGTTTATCGTGGATTATGAATACACTACTGGTAGTTAAGCTTCTACATTTAATTTAATAGTTAACGGTAGTCGAAATAACACTATGCATACAGGGAGACATTTGGGGTATCGCGGCTATGAGCTGGGGGACGATTGCGCAAATGGCAGGGTCTATGGTGATTGGGGGCGGAATGCAGGCCATGTGCAACTGGAAGCTGTGGACGCACACGACTTGCTCGGTTTCAGAGACATCGCTAGCTTCATCGACAATGGGAGACCGGTTATAGGTGGATTCACAGCTAACAAGCTCTTTAAAGCACTGTCTTCGGATGAGATCTACTGTTATACTGAGCTGAAAGACGTCCCGCCGAGCGCGCATATGGTGGTGTTTGTCGGACACGGGACGCGCGGAGGCTATGCTTATCTCGTGTTCATCAAAAGCGACGCCACCAGCTTCTCCAACGATGGCTTCGGCCAAATCTGGCACCGCGCGGTACGCAACCTCCACACGATCTTTGTGGAAGACCAGCCCGAGGTCACCCCGCGCTTGACCCACACGCTGTCACAGTGCTGCTAAATTTTGGTTGTTAGCTATGTTGATGGGCCCGTGCACTACTACAGACAGATCTATAACGGGCGAAAAATCTCGTTTTTGACATCCGTTAGTACGCTTCTGTCTGTGACGACATCACAGACGGATGGTTCACCGTCAGTGATAGGCACTCATCACTGATGGGTAAAAAATTACCCGTCTGTGATAAGCACTCATCACTGACGAGCAAAAAAAATTTCCGTCGGTGATAGGCACTTATCACTAGCGGGTAAAAAATTTATCCGTCTGTGATGAAGTTTTCAGATGCGCAAAAAAATTCCACCCGACACCGCCGGGTGATGCTCCACGGAAATAGCTGTAACATAAATATCATCAGGTTGACACACAAAAACATAAAATCTGCCAAAGTCTAGTAATAGGCTATCTAACATGTTACCAAATGTCCATATCTAGCAAAGACTACGTTTGTCACCTAAGTTGTTACCAAAAGAGTAGTCACTAGATCAAATAAGTTTGTGAAATATGATTGCATCAGCAATCATTATTGGCATCATAAGCTCCTTCATTGTCGTCCATGGTGTTGCCGCTGCCATTGTGACGAGACGTGGGTGCAAAGATCGCGGGGAGTGAGCGCTGAAATCGTGGCCCCGAGTAGGAAACCGAACCGTCGCGGGACTAGTCGGAGACCCAGTGAGCGCGGCTATAAAAAGGGCCAGAAGCCGCGTGGGTAAACATGACGCATTCTGAGCTTCAGCCTTCTTCCTTGCGCTGCCAAGAAAAACTCTAGCCTCTCTCCCACAAACCTTCAGCCCCTTCAGTCTCTGTGCCATGGGCAAAAAGGACTCCACCAAGTCCACCGGCTCTGGCGCCGGTGTCAGCAAGTCGCCCTCCACCGCCATCCCCCCCCGGGAGAAATCCACGGTGACAGAAGCTCATTTGGAGCAACTGGAGCGCGAGGAGGTGATAATGCCGCGCGCTATGATACCGTGCCGCGAGGCGGAAGGAGAAGAGATCCCTAGCCCAAACACGCACTGGCGGTGGTCTTCGTCGACTTCTTCAAATGCGGTTTCCAATTGCCGCCGTCTTCGTTCTTCAACGAGGTCCTCGCCTTCTACGGGATCGAGTTGGTGCATCTCAACCCCAACTCGATAGTGATGCTAGCCGTCTTCGCACATTTGTACGAAGCCTACCTGGCAATCCGGCCAAACCTCAACCTCTTCAGGTACTATTACCACATGAAGAGGATGTAGCGAAACAACGTAGTCGGAGGCGCCGGCCTCCGTCTCCGCGACGGGGGAAAAGAGCAATATCTCGAGTTCTCCAGCAAGTCCTCCTGGTCGGGATGGCACAGTAAGTGGTTTTACTGCCAGCCTCCCGCTCCTAGGGGCATAAGTTATCGCGGGCTCGCGCCGTACCCGACGGACGCCTGGTCGGAAACGCCACCCCTCACCATCAAGCTCAAGACCTACATCCTCGAGATCAAGGACCTGAAGAAGCGGGGGCTGACGACATGGGACGTCGCTCAAGACTTCATCACGCGGTGCATAAGCCCCCTCCGCTCTCGGGTCCCAGGGGCGTGGGTCCACTCGGCGGAGACGGATCCGACGCGTGAAGGTACAGAAGGTATACATCCTCCGAGTAGCGTAGATGTTTCAAGGCTTGCCGTTGTAACCTCTCTGTTATCTTTGTTTTTCCTTTTATCCTTGTCGGCAAAACTGTCCAGCCAGGCGGTGCAGTCGAGGACCAAGTTCCTCTTCGAGGCGTCACCCAAGGGACTTCACACCAACATCCCGCGGCCCATCATCGACATGGAGCCTGAAGCAGCCGTAGAGCACTTGTCGGTGAGTAACCCAATGTTGTCATTTTTTCTGAGTAGTGCTTATCGGCGGCAACTGTACTCGACTGAATCGCAGCGCTTGGGCCACCAGGGATTCGACCCGGAGGGCGAGAACGCGGGAGTGCAGCTCGAGGACAAGGACGTCATCGAAGTCTCAGCCCCTGAGCCCTCGACGACGGGACCAGCAGCCGGGGAGTTAGCAGAGGCAGTCCCTCCGAGCAGCGCCCTGACTGCTCCGGCCGAATCCACCCGCGTGCCTTCGGGCCCGACGCCCGTAAGGCAAAAAGCGGGGGCCGACCAAGGGACCCGAGTCCCGGTAGCGGAGGCCAGGCCCGGGGGCGCTATCAGCAAGGACCCCGCCCCGGCCGACGGGGCCAAACGGAGCGGAGGCCTCGCCGAATTGAAGGTGGCAGGCCTTCGGCGTTCCAAGAAGCAGTAAGCACATGCCAACCCTCCTCCTCATTCGGAGAGTTTTTCTTATGAACTTGTCACTTGTAGGAGAACCCGAGGGGACGAGGGCACCTCCGTCGCCAAGGAGAAGGCCGCCCAGGCTGCTGAAGTGTCCGACCAGCCGGTGGTCAGACCCGCTCAGCCCCCAATCACGTCCGCCAGGGAGGAGACTACGGCGATCGTCGTGGTGCCCGACCAGCCGGTGGTCGGGCCCTTCCAGCCCCTGGCCACGTCAACCCTGGAGGTGTCGGAGCAGCCGGACTCCTGCTTCGGGCCGCCGCCGCAAGCGACTTGGCAGGAAGTGTCCCAAGGAGCAGCGAGCGCGGGCAATCGCAGTCTGCACGAAGTCGTTTCCGCCTTCCTTCAGGTACATTGACAAAGGCGAAGGGAATGTTAGCAAATAATTATGCTATTTGAACGAACTAACCTCTTCGTTTTTGCAGGCCGCCGCCGCTGGGTTGAAGACCCTAGACGTCGATGCTCAAAGGCTAAAGGACCAGCTGGCCAAAGAGCAAGCCGAGCGAGCCCAGTTGGAGGCCAAGAAGGCCCAGCTGCGGGCCGAAAAAGCCCAACTGGTCGAGGAGCTGAAAGGCACTCGGGACCAGGCCTCCCGAGAAGCGATGAGGGTAGTCACCGCCGAGAACGCGCTGGGGCTTGCGTTGCAGGCGGGCCTCCGCGCCCTTTGCGATGCAGGAGTCGAAGTTCCTTCTCTAAGGGACTCGGGCAGCGAGTGCTTGACGCAGGTCAACGAGATGATCGAAGGCTTCCGCGGGCTTCGCACGACGGTTTCTGAGCATGTCACACAACAGGCGCGGGACGACGCCCTTATTGCGGTAGCCCAGGCGCTCGCCATCTTGAAGGCCCACCACCCGGAGATGGACGTCGGGGTTCTTCAAGACGGGCTGCCGGGGAAACCGACGAGGAGAGCGCACGGCTTGTCGACAAGATGCGAGGCCCGGCTGTAGAACTTGTCGAGGAGATGGAATTCACCACCTCCCCTTAGGCTCTTATCTATACCTTGTAAAGAACCTGCAATCTCAATAAAGAACAAAGGGTTTCTTTCTTTCGGCCAGTACACGAACACTTATGTGAAATGCTAGCGACTTTGCCAAAAAAAAGGGGACTTTTTGAGTACTCGATACTGAGCGATGCCGACAACGTATTACACTTAGTGCCTTCCGTTTCTCTTTTAGGTCCGAGTAGAAGAACTGCTTCACTGGCTGGGGAGTTTGGTTGGAACCTTAGGCCCCATGCAAGAGAGGGACGTCTGAGCCCCCCGGCACTTGAGGACGTGATGGTCCCAGGCAAGCGAGGGACATCAGAGCCCCCAAGCACTTGAGGACCCGATAAGGAACTTTCCGCACATCCCCCGAACTGTATCCGTAGAAATTCCACCTTCTCCAAAGAAACACTTTAGCGCAAGTATAATACGTGGTCGTGATCATCCAGCGTGTTGTACCCGTCCAGCCCCCGACTGGTTATCTGGGGAGAAAAACGCAGATAAGCAGTCAGAAAAATATTAACAGATCCGAGGCGACTAGTCTGAAAGGAAAACGGATGCAGCCCCCGACTAGCTATCTGGGAAGAAAAACATAGATAGGCAGTCCGAGAAGAACAGCAACAGTTCTAACGCGATTAGTCTGAGAGAAAAAAGGATGCAGCCCCCCTCCCCCGACTGGCTATGTGCACTTCAGATAGGCAATGAAGAGATGAACACCAGTAAACTTATACATAATAACATGATATGAAAACCAAAAGGCATGTGCCGCCCTGTAGTCATAGATGTATTTTCGTGCCGCCCCATCTTCTTGTTTCACTTGTCTAGACATCCGGGTGCGTGTAATAGCGGCTTACCGCCGGGGAAAACATTAAAGGAAGGCGAAGACAGATAGGCACAAATTTTTTTATAAAATCGGAAGGGTAACACATAATTTATTGATATCAATGTACCAGTAGTACTTACACATAGAACTTACGTAGTTGATCAATGTTCCAGGAATTACTAAGGACCCTACCATCCTCCATGGCTAATCGAAATGGCCCGGGGCGAGTGCACTCGACCACTATATAGGGGCCCTCCCACTTTGGAGAAAGCTTATTGTTGTTACTCTGGTTCTGAATTAGTCGTAGAACCAGGTCTCCGACTTGTAGGGTACGTTCCCGGACGTTCTGATCGTGGTAGCGCCGGAGGGCTTGCTGGTAGCGTGCTGAGCGCATCAGTGCCAGAATCGTTTTCTCCTCAATGTTGTTGAGGTCATCTTCTCGCCAGGAGGCTTCATCCTAATTGGCGTACAGCTCGACTCGGGGCGATTGAGCCGCAGTTCGCAGGGGACCTTACCGAGTAGTTGTGTTGTCGGGACGTCCACCAACTGGATTGCTCCGACGAAGACGACCGATTAGGTCGGGTCCGCTCCCGCCGTCGCTGGTTGAGGATCTCGCGCAGATCCGTGATCGGGTGACCCCGAATTGGCGAGTTTCGATAGCGGGGCCGGGGCCGAATATGCTCGTGGGATGGCACGTTCTGAGGATTCCTCCTATCCTCGTCGACCTCTACACGAGAGGAGTCGGGGCGGGCCCTGGCTCTCGCGGAACTGCTGGCCGCCGCCAGTCGGTGGGAGGACTCGGCGTGTTCTTGTGCTTGTCGGCGGCCCTCCTGCATATCTTCAAGCCACTTCTTACCTTCGGGGGTCGTTAGATCCACCGTGGGAGGTTGTAGAAGCTGGTGCTGGACCTCGGACTGCCTTTGGGCCGCTCTAGACCTAAGGTTGTCAGCGCCTTGTCGGCGCTGCTGGGAGTAGGGATCTGGGCACCCAGCTGCTTGCTGCGCCTGGTTAAGTGGCGTCCTCGCTCGTTGGGGGGTCGAGTTGTTTGCTCTAACCTAGCCTCGACTCCCTGAGTGGTCATCGCGATGCTGGTCGGAGAGGGCGCCGCCGTCATCGATTGCGAAGACTTCCCGCGGGTATGGTACGCTGGAGGTGGAGCTCGGGTCTGTCGCGGACCCGCCTTCAGAGGGTGCCTCCGGAAGAAGTTGTCGGCAACTCAGGTGGCCGCAATCCGCAGGGGTCAGTTCCCGACTACGGATTACACTGCCTGTGACAGCGTCTTGGTGATCGGGTGAGTTGGGCCTGATACCGTAAGTCCTGGCGCACTCGTCCATGAAGCGACTAGCGGCTTCACTAGACTCGTGGTCGGAGCTGTTGTCACCGCTCATATCCACCTGTTCGATCCTCGGATCCTCGAAGGGTGAGGGGGCGAAGTTGTCGTAGAACCCCTCATCCGAGAAGCCAGAATGCGACATCGTTGTGGAAGGAGTTGGCGGAGGCATCGATGACGTAGATTCGATGAAGGCAGTTGTCCCCACGATTGGCGCCAGCTGTCGACGATTGGTAATCGCCGATCTTACGATCTCACGAGAGATGTGATTAGAAGTGGGGGATGCCTTGTAGCCCTGTAAACCAACGCCAAAGACAGAGATTTTAATACAGGTTCAGGCCTCCGAGTAGGATAAAAACCTTACGTCCTGTGCTCTTTTATTGATCTCGAGTTGAGTTACAAGGGGGTGGCGGCTAGACTAGATGGGATCTAAACCTAGCCGGAAGTCGGGGTCTTCCATTGTGGTCTACTCGGCGCTCTAGGGTTTGTATTGCTTTAAGACAGCTTCAATTGCTTCCCAAAGGCCTGCCCTTCCGCAGGGTCCTCCGGTCTCCTTATAAAGACTAGGTGTCATGTCGGGTATGGACTCCAATCCGAGTAGAACTCCTATCTTCCATAAACTTAGGGATAAACTTCCTTAGTTTAAGGGATCCCGGAATCTGCGGGTACCTGTCATATCTCCCAGAGCCTTATCTAAATGCGGCCGTTTAGTGCGGGCATCTAGAAGGCCCCTGGGGCATCGTATATGGATACTGTCGTAGTATACTGGTATTGTCGTAGCGTATGGTATTTGTACCCTACTCATCGTCACCCAGAAAGTGAATATTTTCATTTCTCCTCTTCCTTGCAGTTTAGAGATTAAAAAGCACATGCAATTCCAGATTTCTTACTATCTTGTTCATCTCACCGGGAAACTATTTGATATGGACAAAGAAGACGGAAACTAAAAAAAATGTCCAGGCATTCCATCTAAACCACCAGAATAGAGAACTCTAGAAAACAAAATCTAGAAGCTAATAAGACACTTCATACCAAGAAGCTAATAAAACACTTCATATCAAGAAGCTATGTTTACATCCTGTCACTGCTACAGATAGGTCTATCACAGATGAGTGAAAAACCACATCTTTGACGGTTTTACCACCCACCAGTAGGCTTCTGTCTATGATGACGGATGGATCACTGTCAGTGATAGGCACTCATTACTGACGGGCAAAAAATGTACCCGTCTGTGAGACACTCATCACTGACGGGCAAAAATTTTACCCGTCTGCGATGACGTTTTCAGGGGCGCAAAAAATCCCACCCGGCGCCGCCGGGTGATGCTTCACCGAAATGGTTGTAACTTTTACATACCGTGTCTGTTTTGGCTCCACGAGTACTCAAAATGACCGGATCGACGAGGAGAACCAAAAATACCACACATGTTTACACTTGTGCACATCTAGACCCCCAAAATCGCCCTCAAACACAGACTTTTGCCCTCCGAACGTTTTGCCGCCTCTTCTGACCATCCGTTGACCTTCTTCCCGAGCTCCAAAACCTGAAATTTTTGCGGATTCGGGGCCGCGAGGGATGAGAGCTGCTAGAAAAAAATACAAGAATTTTTTAAAAAAGTGTAATTTTGGCACTAGTAGGAATCCTTCGAAAATGAGCCGAAAAAGGCACAAATCATGTCGCGGGAGGACCTTTCTTACCTCGAATCCGCGAACTCCCATGTAGCCTCCGCCATGTTCCTATGGGGATGGTGACGTTAAGAGGAGTGGCCCCCTTGCGGTGGATTTGGACGGAAAGGAGGAGAGGGGAGAAGGGTGGAAGGGAGAGGAAGAATAAGAGATAGATCTAGATCTGGGTGGAGATATGTGCACTGCGGAGGACTATATACCCTGTGCGAGCATCTAAAATTTAGATTTTTTTATGGACGGGAGTTTGAAATTTCTGGTTTTGAAAACTCATCACTAACGGGTACAAAATTTACCAATCAGTGATAGGCACTCATCCCTGACGGGCCAAAAATTTACCCATCAATGATAGGTACTCGTCACTGACGGATAAAAAAATTACCCATCAGTGATGACATTTTCAAGGGCGCAAAAAATTGACTCATCAGAGATGTGTCTGCATTACTGACGGTTTACCTTCCTGGATTTATCGCATATGTCTTTTTATTTCCATCTGTCTGAAATAAGGTCCATTCCAGACGAGACATCCCACCTTTCAGTGATAGCCCATTCTGTAGTAGTGATTACTTGTTATTTGAGATTCAACATTTTTTCCCTTTTGTTTGCCTGTCAATGATTATGTTGAAAGAGTGAAAGAACATTTTCTTCCTCATGAGCATGTTGTGACATCATATGCTATGATGCTGCAGGTTTTTTTTTCTGATCTCCGTTAATGATCCGACACCCTCGACTTTAGTTTGTGAAATGTGAGTACTTTCTAGCGGTGGTTTAGAACTAGAAATTCAAGCAGAAATGCTGCAGTTTAGAAAACAGTACAACATCATAAGAATCCTTGATGTTACTCGTGATGCGAGGAACTAGAAGATTTAGTTCCATTGGATGGTAGTTGCTGCAGTTCCTTTGGTTGGACATGTTGGTGTTTTCGCTTCTGAGTTGAGGATTTGAAGTGAAATCATGTGCAACATGGATGCCATTTTCTCATAATTTAAATCGTGCTTAATTGGAGCCGCATATCTCGTTGTCCTTATTAATGCATTATAACCTTTCAATTTATTTGATATAAACCTCCAAAGTTTTTTTTTGACGAACCTCGTCAAGAGGGCATGGTGTTTCTACTGATTCATTAAGAAGAATGGATTGACCCGTTTTATAAAGAAAACTAGGCCGAAAACCTTATAGAGCACAGTTTTTTAGAGGATAACCTTGCGAAAACCCTGACACCGAGAGAACCACCTAGCTAAACTAGGTCTAGATCACCTCCCAACAAGCCGGTCTCCACCGTCAAACACAACCGCCGCCCAGGGTAGGGAATGAAAGGAGCTCTTCGACAACGCCTCCAAGGAGGGAACGACACCCATGGACGTCGTCGTCACCGGCACCGACCTCCATCGAGACAAGATTTTCATCCAGAGCTTCACACTCCACCACCTGTCGAATCCCGAGGGAGGTGATCTGGCCACGCTGGCAGCCGCCACGGGCACCCCCAAATCGGCCGGTCATGGTTCTGGGAGGGTTCGAACAGACTCTTCGACGATGCCTCCGAGGAGGGGAAAGATGCCCGCGAGCATCCTCATCGCCGGCAACGACCCACGTCGAGACGAGACTTTCACCCAGAGCGTTTGCCTCCCACCCCAATGAATCCCCAGGGGAGGGGCCCAGCCACCAACGACCTGCACCAAATCTGAGGCTTCTGTAGCCACTACCGGACCTCCGGCACCACGGCCTCACCACCGCATCACGTCGCCCTGAAGACCGGCATGCCACCCGCATCTGCACCACCAGCCTCTTCTCCGCACAGCAAGCCACCGAACGCCCAAGATGTACAGCAGGCAGCCACTACTACCGCAAACGCAGCCGCAGGGAGCATCAGGGCTTCGGGAGGCGTGCTCCTCCGCGACAGGCCCCTGCTCGACGCCTACCATGGGATCCCCAGTGCTGTGGCCATCTTCGGCACGATGGAGGTGGCGGCGGGATACTGGGACGCCGGCGCTAGCCATCCACCAGCCGAGCACCGCCAAAGCTGCGCCGCGCCAGATCTGGATCACCCCTTGGGCATCCCCTTGCTCTTCCCGCCAGCCACTAGCCTTGGAGCAGCATGACTAGGATCCGCCGGTGAAGTGGCTGCTGGAAGAGGAGGAGGACCTGTCCACCCGCGTAGATGAGCCTTGGCTCTTCACGGTTGGCAAGCCAGCAACCGCACCCCGCAACGCAGCCGCCGCCGCCACAACCAGCCGCAACGACCTGGCCCCAGATCTGCGTGGGCCACGGCCCGCCGGCCACTGACCGCTACCGCTCCGGCTGCCCGCCACCAGGAGGAGCGTCGAGCTGCCCCCCAGATCTGGCCAGGGCCCCCCAGCGCGCGCGTCGAAGGGGAAGGCGAGGCTTGGCCGGAGGAACGGCCGGCGACTGACGCGCCCGCGAGCTCGCCTCGATGAAGAACCGGAGCCCCACGTCGGCCAGAGGACGACCGGGGATGCTGCCCTCGTCAGCCCCGGCGTGAGCACCGATGCAGCGGAGAAGGCGACAGCTGCCGCCGAACGCACGTCTCGACGGCCCCGGATCTGAGCTCCAAGAGGCCACAGGAAAAGGCCCCGCTGCCGCCTTCACGAGCAGCCGTGCGGCTTGCCGTTGACTGCCTCCAGCGGCGGCTAAGCGAGAAAGGGGGGGCGGGAGGGAGATGGCGGCGCTGGAAGAGGGAGCCGCCCGAACCGCCCTAGGAGGAGCGACGCGGGGGCCTTTTTTTGTCGGGGGCCTTTTTTTGTTTCTCTATAAACCTCCAAAGTTGCCATTGCTTATCTATTAGATTGTTTGTTTCAATGATGATTCATAGTGCTCACTGCCATCTCAACTTAGCACATATTTTCACTCACAACCTTAGCTATAATTAATGGCGAAATATGAGGTGCAAATGCCCCTTACGGTGCAAATTTGGAAATTCCGTGAAAATCATATGTAGTAGTTTTCAAAAATTCCGAAAACAAATCCACATATAGGTGAGGATATGGCATACATCCCTGCAAAATTTCAACTTCAAATTCAATACCGTTTGTGAGTTACAAAAAAGACAAATCGGGTCTGTTTACGTTTCAAACAGTGCAAAACCGTATGTGCACTGTTTCAAACTTAAATAGATCCAATTTGTCTTTTTTGTAGCTCGCAAACGGTATTGAATTTGAAGTTGAATTTTTGCAGGGATGTAGACCATATCTTCATCTATACGTGGATTTTTTTCAGAATTTTTGAAGACTTCTACGTAGGGTTTTCAAAAATAATTTTAACATTTACACCGGATGAGCATTTTCACCGAATACGCCCCCATAATTAATAGCCAGATTGCCAATGATGTTTGGACGAGACTACTTACCCATGCTGTTGGAATCTAGCTCGTCCCATGCTAACTTTCCCCCGAGCCCATTAGTTCCCGGCGTCCTCCGCCTGCCCCCATTGTCCGCTGCAACCCCTCCCATGCCGAGCGCGAGCCATGAGCCCGTGACGGAATGGCGCGCCTGACCTCCTGGCCTTCCTCCCGGCCCATTGAAAGCTATTTTTCGAGCGGAGTCGCCGCTCGCCGGGTCTGGTGTCTCCATCCTCGCTGACGCCGGATCCGGGCGTGGGGAGGATCGACTCGTCATCTCCATCTGGCGATACGCGTGAGGCATCGAGGCGTCTTCGTCCCCTCCGGCCACGTGTGCTAGGCTGCGCGGCGGCACCATCATCTTTACCGAGGTCCCTGTCGTGTTGGTCTCCTCCGGCGACTAGCGCGAGGTGACGCTGCTGCACGCGTCGGCGTCCACTATGTCGACGCCGTTTGAGGCTTCCTCTTTCACCGTCCGCACACCACTCCGAACAGGAAGCGCAAAATGCAGCTCACATCCCTGCTCAGCCACGGCAACACCGCGGCCGCCCGCAGGCTGTTTGATGGAATGACGCGCCGGACCGTAGCGTGGAACGCCTTGGTCGTGGGCCACGCCATGGCACGGGAGCGTCCTCGTCTCCATGCGCCAGCTCGCGAGTCCGGACCTCATCGTTTACTTCAGGACAAGGGAGACATCCCCGCAGATCAGCCAGGCTAATTTTTGCTAGAAAGCAATTGGAAGATGGGCGAACATCGACACTCCATTTGGTCGTGAGGCTCCGGGTTGGAACTATGCTTAAGCTCGGTGGGGCCTCGTTTCTGTCATCGTCTAGTACAATTTTTCCAGCTCGATCAACCCAACATGCTAGTGTAGGCCAACAAACGTTCCGATACGCCTCCTGCCTCCCCGCGCTGTCGGAGCACGATCACACGTAACGCGAACACGAGCCATGTCTTCTTGTTGTTTTCCGCCTCGCGCTGCCGAGCCGTGTTGTTCGCCTCCCGCCGTGTTGCTCGCCGCTCGGTCACGCTTGCCACTTGGCCAACGGGCACACAATTTTTCAAGGTAAACTTGACCACTTGAAACCGTAAGCATTAGTACATGACTAACATGACCACAAGATCCTTCAAATTATGATATCAGTGGACTCAACTTAACAGGGCCATAAGTTACAATGATAGACAAGTAACAAAAAAGAGCCACCAGTCCAACACAAGTGCATTGCAAAATATAATCTAACTCAGTAATACAAACATAACAATTTCAGATTCTTTCCACTTGGATTCATCCTTTCAATTATGACCATGAGAATTGCTTGACATCATTTGCTTATTAGAACCACCGGCTTCTTGATCACTTGACGATTCCGATGGCGGTGAGGGGTCTCAGGAGGAGTGGAGGGCATGGGCAGGATCAGAAAGCGACGAGGATTTTATTTTTGCCAAGAAAAGGGGAGGCCGATGATGAAGACGGTGGTGCTCGGTGGTGGCAGAGAGGAGCGGCAGCACGCTGGGTGGCAGCGCTCGGAGGGGAAGGTGCTCGGGTTGAGCTTGAGCAGAGAGGTACAGGAAACCATGGCGCAGCTCTAGGAGGCTCTGGTGGACGAGCACATCCACGGTGAAGAAGAAAACGAAAAGGGGGCGGACTTACTGCCGAGAAGGGGAGGAAGACGATGGCCACGGCAGAGCAGCAGGGTTGGCGACGAGCTCGGTGAGGCGGTTCGCCAGAGGAGCGGGCGCGCGCTGACGAACGCGTGTGTGGCGAGGGTGCGCTTGGGAGTCTCTGGTCAGTGCGAGCAGGAGCGGCAGTGAATGGAGGAGGTCAGAGGGTGACGGGAGCTCCTCACTAGCGCTCTGAGTGGTAGCAGAGAAGGCTTGGCTCGTGGCGTGGGCTCGGGTCATTTCATCGAGCGGTTGGTGTGCGCGGAGGAGAGCGGCAGCGACCATAGGAGCGTGGTAGAGGAGAACGATGGATGCTGGTCTAAGGCTGTCGACGAATGGAAATCACCGATCTTACGATCTCACGAGAGATGTGATTAGAAGTGGGGGATGCCTCGTAGCCCTGTAAACCAACGCCAAAGACAGAGATTTTTATACAGGTTGAGGCCTCCGAGTAGGATAATAGCCTTACATCCTGTGCTCTTTTATTGATCTCGAGTAGAGTTACAAGCGGGTGGCGGCTAGACTAGATGAGATCTAAACCTAGCCGAAAGTCGGGGTCTTCCTTTGTGGTCTACTCGGCGCTCTAGGGTTTGTATTGCTTCAAGACAGCTTCAATTGCTTCCCAAAGGCCTGCCCTTCTGCAGGGTCCTTCGGTCTCCTTATAAAGACTGGGCGTCGTGTCGGGGATGGACTCCAATCCGAGTAGAACTCCTATCTTCCATAAACTTAGGGATAAACTTCCTTAGTTTAAGGGATCCCGGAATCTGCGAGTACCTACCATATCTCCCAGAGCCTTATCTAAATGCGGTCGTTTAGTGCGGGCATCTAGAAGGCCCCTAGGGCATCGTATACGGATACTGTCATCGTATACGGGTATTGTCATAGCGTACGGTATTTGTACCCTACTCATCGTCAAGCCCCCCAGCAGTACGTGAAATGAGGTGGCGACGGGTTAAGAAGGGACGAGCTAGCCGAGGCAAATATCTCGACCGGACACCCTTCCGAGTTGTACCTTAGGTGCCCGACTAGGGTAAACATCTAATCGGGACCCAGGCGTCCATCGGGTCATCTACTCGGGATATCGAGTCCTTTACGAGTGGTTCTGAGAAGTCCTCGAAAAGATCTCACTTTCGAGTTGGAAATCCCGGGTTCCGCGGTCGTCGGGTTCGAATTTGAACCGTCGCGGCGAAAATTTCGGGTAGTGGTGAAGAATCTACGCTCTTTTTCTATAACTGATCATGATGACGTGCGGGCGGCAGAGCGCAGACATTGGGGACGTGCGCCAGGCCCCTTAGCTTTTTGCGCTAACTGCGCCCGCACGCGCCGAAAGCATGCCGAACATTAAATGTGACGAGATGTGGGCGCAAAGATCGCGGGGAGTGGGCGCTGAGATCGTGGCCCTGAGTAGGCAACCAAACCGTCGCGGGACTAGTCGGAGACCCAGCTAGCGTGGCTATAAAATGGGCCAGAAGCCGCGTGGGTAAACATCACGCATTCTGAGCTTCAGCCTTCTTCCTCGCGCTGCCAAGAAAAACTCTAGCCTCTCTCCCACAAACCTCCAGCCCCTTCAGTCTCTGTGCCATAGGCAAAAAGGACTCCACCAAGTCCACCGGCTCCAGCACCGGCGTCAGCAAGTCGCCCTCCACCGCCATCCCCCCTGGGAGAAATCCATGGTGACAGAAGCTCATTTGGAGCAACTGGAGCGCGAGGAGGTGATAATGCCGCGCGCTATAATACCGTGGCGCGCGGCGGAAGGCGAAGAGATCCCTCACCCAGACACGCATTGGCGGTGGTCTTCGTCGACTTCTTCAAATGCGGTTTCCAATTGCCGTCGTCTTCCTTCTTCAACGAGGTCCTCGCCTTCTACGGGGTCGAGTTGGTGCATCTCAACCCCAACTCGATCGTGATGCTGGCCGTCTTTGCACATTTGTGCAAAGCCTACCTGGTAATCCGGCCAAACCTCGACCTCTTCAGGTACTATTACGACATGAAGAGGATGCAGTGAAACAACGTAGTCGGAGGCGCCGGCCTCCGTCTCCGCGATAGGGGAAAAGAGCGATATCTCAAGTTCTCTAGCAAGTCCTCCTGGTCGGCATGGCACAGTAAGTGGTTTTACTGCCATCCTCCCGCTCCTGGGGGCATAGGTATCGTGGGCTCGCGCCGTACCCGACGGACGCCTGGTCGGAGACGCCACCCCTCACCATCAAGCTCAAGACCGACATCCTCGAGATCAAGGACCTGAAGGAGCGGGGGCTGACGGCGTGGGACGTCGCCCAAGACTTCATCACACGGTGCATAAGCCCCCTCCGCTCTCGGGTCCAAAGGGCGTGGGTCCACTCGGCGGAGACAGATCCGACGCGTGAAGGTACAGAAGGTACACATCCTCCGAGTAGCGTAGATGTTTCGAGGCTTGCCGTTGTAACCTCTCTGTTCTCTTTGTTTTTCCTTTTATCCTTGTTGGCAGAACTGTCCAGCCAGGCGGTGCAGTCGAGGACCAAGCTCCTCTTCGAGGCATCGCCCAAGAGACTTCACAGCAACATCCCGCGGCCCATCATGGACTTGGAGCCTGAAGCAGCCGCGGAGCTCTTGTCGGTGAGTAACCCAATGTTGTCATTTTTCCGAGTAGTGGTTATTGGCGGCAACTGTACTCGGCCGAATCACAGCGCTTGGGCCACCAGGGATTCGACCTAGAGGCCGAGAACGCGGGAGTGCAGCTCGAGGACGAGGATGTCATCGAAGTCTCAGCCCCCGAGCCCTCGACGACGGGACCAGCAGCCGAGGAGTTAGCAGAGGAAGCCCCTCCGAGCAGCGCCCCGACCGCTCCGGCCGAAACCACCAGCGCGCCCGTAAGGGAAAAAGCGGGGGCCGACCAAGGGACCCGAGCCCTGGCAGCGGAGGCCAGCCCCAGGGATGCTATCAGCAAGGACCCCGCCCCAGCCGGTGGGGCCAAACGGAGCAGAGGCCTCGCCGAATTGAAGGTGGCAGGCCTTCGGCGTTCCAAGAAGTAGTAAGCACATGCCAACCCTCCTCTTTCTCATTCTGAGAGCTTTTCTTATGAACTTGTCGCTTGTAGGAGAACCCGAGGGGACGAGGGCACCTCCGCCGCCAAGGAGAAGGCCGCCTAGGCTGCCGAAGTGTCCGACCAGCTGGTGGTCGGACTCGCTCAGCCCCCGATCACGTCCGCCAGGGAGGAGACTACGGCGATCGTCGTGGTGCCCGACCAGCCGGTGTTCGGGCCGTTCCAGCCCCCGGCCACGTCAACCCCAGAGGTGTCGGAGCTGCCCGACTCCTGCTTCGGGCTGCCGCCGCAAGCGACTTGGCAGGAAGTGGCACAAGGAGCACAGCGCGCGGGCAATCGCAGTCTGCACGAAGTCGTTTTCGCCTTCATTCAGGTACATTGACAAAGGCGAAGGGAAAGTTAGCAAATAATTGCACTATTTGCACGAACTAACCTCTTCGTTTTTGCAGGCCTCCGCCGCCGGGTTGAAGACCCTGGACACCGATGCTCAAAGGCTAAAGGACCAGCTGGCCAAAGTGCAAGCCGAGCGGGCCCAGCTAGAGGCCGAGAAGGCTCAGCTGCGGGCCGAAAAGGCCCAGCTGGTCGAGGAGCGGAAAGGCACTCGGGACCAGGCCTCCCGAGAAGCGATGAAGGCAATCGCCGTCGAGAACGCGTTGGGGCTTGCGCTGCAAGCGGGCCTCCATGACGCAGTAGTCAAAGTTCCTTCTCCAAGGGACTCGGGCAGCGAGCGCTCGCGTAGGTCAATGAGATGATCGAAGGCTTCCGCGGGCTTCGCACGACGGTTTCCAAGCACATCACGCAACAGGCGCGGGACGGCGCCCTTATTGCGGTAGCCCAGGCGCTCGCCATCTTGAAGGCCCACCACTTGGAGATGGACGTCGGGGTCCTTCAAGACGGGCTGTCGGGGGAAACCGACGAGGAGAGCGCGCAGCTTGTCGACGAGATGCGAGGCCCGGCTGTAGAACTTGTCGAGGAGATGGAATTCACCACCTCCCGTTAGGCTCTTATCTGTACTTTGTAAAGAACCTGCAATCTCAATAAAGAACAAAGTGTTTTTTCTTTCAGTCAGTACACGAACACTAATGTGAAATGCTAGCGACTTTGCCGAAAAAACGGGAATTTTTGAGTACTCGATACTGAACGATCCTGACAACACATTATACTTAGTGCCTTCCGTTTCTCTTTTAGGTCCGAGTAGAAGAACTGCGTTACTGGCCGGGGAGTTTGGTCGGAACCTTAGGCCCCATGCAAGAGAGGGACGTCTGAGCTCCCAGGCACTTGAGGACGCGATGGTCCCAGGCAAGTGAGGGACGTCAGAGCCCCCAAGCACTTGAGGACGGGATAAGGAACTTTCCGCACATCCCCTGAACTGTATCCATAGAAATTTCACCTTTTCCAAAGAAAAACTTTAGCGCAAGTATAATACGTGGTCGTTGTCATCCCCAGCGTGTTGTACCCGTGCAACCCCCCGACTGGTTATCTGGGGAGAAAAACGTAGATAAGCAGTCAGAAAAATATTAACAGATCCAATGCGACTAGTCTGAAAGGAAAACGGATGCAGCCCCCGACTGGCTATCTGGGAAGAAAAACGCAGATAGGCAGTCCGAGAAGAACAACAACAGTTCTAACGCGATTAGTCTGAGAAAAAAAAAGATGCAGCCCCTCGACTGGCTATCTGGGAAGTACACTTCAGATAGGCAGTCGAAGAGATGAACACCAGTAAACTTATGCATAATAACATGATAGGAAAACCAAAAGGCCCGTGCCACCCTGTAGTCGTAGATGTATTTTCGTGCCACCCCATCTTCTTGTTTCACTTGTCTAGACGTCCGGGTGCGCATAATAGCGGCTTACCGCTGGGGAAAACGTTAAAGAAAGGCGAAGACAGATAGGCACAAAAAACTTCATACAATCGGAAGGGTAACACGGAATTTATTAATATCAATGTACCAGTAGTACTTACACATAGAACTTACGCAGTTGATTAATGTTCCAGGAATTACTAAGGACCCTATCATCTTCCATGGCTAATCGAAACGACCCGGGGCGAGTGCACTCGACCACCGTATAGGGGCCCTCCCACTTTGGAGAAAGCTTGTTGCTGTTACTCTGGTTCTGAATTAGTCGTAGAACCAGGTCTCCGACTTGTAGGGTACGTTCCCGGACGTTCTGATCGTGGTAGCGCCGGAGGGCTTGCTGGTAGCGTGCTGAGCGCATCAGCGCCTGAGTCCTTTTCTACTCAATGTTGTTGAGGTCATCTTCTCGCCTAGAGGCTTCATCCCGATCGGCGTACAGCTCGACTCGGGGTGATTTGAGCCGCAGTTCGTAGGGGAGCATGCCGAGTAGTTGTGTTCTTAGGACGTCCACCGACTGGATTGCTCCGATGAAGGCGACCGATTAGATCGGGTCCGCTCCCGCCGTCGCTGGTTGAGGGTCTCGCATAGATCCGTGATCAGGTGACCCCGAATTGACGAGTTCCGATAGCGGGGCCGGGGCCGATTATGCTCGCGGGATGGCACATTCCGAGGATTCCGTCTATCCTCGTCGACCTCTTCACGAGAGGAGTCGGGGCGGTATATCTCAACTTATTCCACTTCCATCTGATTCGTAGTTATCCTATAACATGACTAAGTTACTGCAATTATCATGACTAGGTTAATCCAATCAACATTTGACCTGCTCGAAGATCGTTACCGATCGATCAATCTTATTATTTTCTCCAATCGTTACCTATCCAAAAATCTAATTGCTGCTCATAGGAGGGGCAGATCATTGATCACTAAATCACATGGGTGGCTTTGATCAACTAGGGTCGGTTGGTGTGGGGACCTAGTTTTTAATGACCGAATCATCTCTGTGTCACCGATACTGGTCCCATGATCAGTAAGTCAGTATCCATAGATTAACTTGTACATCATTCTCACACACGAATAGTACAAACTTTATTACATAAATAGACCTCGAAGGTCAGAGTCTTACACACAAGGCCATACTTGGCCAAATATTCAGAGTCTAGCAGCAGAAGTAGAAAATGCGATCATCTTCTTGTAGTCACTGGTATATCAATCCACAAGCAACCGACTGAGGGATTAGGCCTAGTTCTTGTAGTCATTGTCATAGTAGTCCCAGCTAGATGGATCATCTTCCACGTTGTCTGGTCAATGTTAACAAGCCAGGTGAGTACATTGAATGTACTCGCAAGCTACCCAGTAGAGGTAATGACTGCTAACAGTATATGCATAGCTCAACAAGGAAGGATACAATATTACGGTTCATTTTTGCATATTACCAAGTTTAAGTTCACAATAAAGATAAGTACAACTAACATGGTCAAATGAAAGCATGAATAGCAACTATAATCCAATTGTCCACAGATCTTATCTCAGGGCGGTATCAGTACACCACTACCCTCCTGAGTAGGATGCGGTCTCAATACCCTTCACATATTCAAAACGGTACCAGAACACAACTACTCTCATGAGTAGGATGCGGTCTGAATGTACTCTACCAATTAATCTTGACTTTCTTTCAACATTTTAAGTCAAAGGCTACGTTCAGTGTGGCCAGTAACAAGCAATGTCCATAACCGAAAACACGGCTATTCGAATAGATTTTTCAACCCTCTGGAGAGGTCGTACTGCTTTACCCACACGATCGATTCTCCCTTAATGCCATGACCAGTTAGTACACTTCCTTGGTGTACCAACAGGGATAGCACAACAAGACGGTTACATCCTTTAACCCACGCACTACCATGTCTGTTGAATGAACATCCAACGATGGGGGAAGAGACGCACTTCGTCCTTGTACTAACACCTATATTTTGTCGTGAAGCACCCAGGATTGCACGCCACAACACGGTCATGGCCCAGCACGGTGTCATCACCTGATCGGTGTGTACTCTGAAGGAACGTGAACCTACAAGCTGATTCGGTCGCAACCGCAACAACCTGCCCAGTGGACGTCATAGGACGAGTGCTAACCAAATTAATAAGCCAGACCCTCCCATAAGGGCATGTGGTTGTACGTGTGGTGCTTGTGCTAACGACACTAATTCTTAGCCATCGAGTCGTTCAATTAACTGAATGCATATGACCTCACCGTCATATCATTCCTACCATGTGTAACTACTCTTGCCTCATGGTTCATTTGCCTATCTAGCAAGTACTTCTCCTCTGGACACGACAAGGTATCCAAAGGTCCAGAATTTATGTATAGCGTGATAACGACTCATGCAACTACAAGCGTGGCTAAGCATTTATGAACAGTACCGTATTTGTTTCTAATGCAATCTAATGGTGTCAAAGAGATTGATAACACTTCGACATATCGACCTAATAATAGGGTATCATCTAGACGACACAATAGCAGGATATGTGCATAAAGTAGCATGCATATAATGTAAGTAATGACTTTGTAAATACTGGGATTAAGGTATGCTCAAGGATGGTAGCTTGCCTGGTTGTTCAAAGTATGCCTCCGGCACTTCTTCGTTCACTCCCGGTACGTCGCGTTCTAAACGCCGCAAACGATCTAAATAAGAAAACCAATCACCAAAAATCCAAATAAAAATCCATAAAATAGGAAACAGACAGGGTTGGATAGATTATGAATTTAATGCTTTTAGGAAGAAGAATAGAATGAATCTGTAATGTCCCAGAAATTTGGAAAAAAAAGAGTTTGACCTAAATTTACGAAGGGTTTGACCGAAATTTGACTTTTTAAACCGTCTGTCGGATGGAAAATCCGAGACCGTGATTGCGTTTGTCTCGTCGAATCAATCAAGATAGACTATAAATTTGTCCGATTTGGAGTCCGTACGAATTTTGGAGAGCTCAATCAATTTCAGCGTTTGGATTTCAATTAGAAACCATCTCCTGTACTGTACTGTTTCGGATAAAAAAGGGAAATAAATTCTCATAGGCTCCAGTGCTCTCTTCTCTGACCTCTTGCACGCAGCGTTTCTGCCCTAAGCGCCGCCACTGCGTAACCCGCCGTCGGCCGTCGGAACTCTGCCGCCGCCCTGCCTGGGAGCGCCTTCGCCGACCACCTCGCTGGAGTTCCCGCCGCGCCATCGCACCGTCCCAAGGGCCGCTGCCATCGCCAGGGTCACGCTGCTGCAGGTACTGAACGGAAGGCTGATTGCTGCTAGCATCACCATTAGATGTGATTTCTGTGTTCGTTCCATGTTTCGCTCGACCGTGTGGCTCCTAGTTAGAATTAGTGTACTTGGGAATTGCTTAGCAAATTAGAAGCAGTTGGAATCTCTGAGTTGCTCCTTGGAGATTTTGTTCCATGGCGAGCTGTGCTGCAGTGGCCGATTGTGCTGCTAGCAGATGGGAATTGGAGAGTAATTAAATCATAGGCTTGAAGCAGGAGAAAGCTACAAAACGGGTGGTGAATAAATTTCCAACTTCACCTAGAGATTTTCTTCTATAGATGCAAATCTAGTATGTCATGGGCAGCTCCTGCGGTCCGAATAGGATTTTGGCCTGGTGCTAATTGTAAGGGCGTAACTTCAGTAAGATGAAGGGTTTGGCTACAGTGGCATGTTTCTAGTATAGTTTCTACCATGGCTGTTTTATTTGATCCGTGCTTAGACATACATGTTGACAAGGTTAATATAGACATGAGGACAGGTCCAACCTAGAAGCTAGGTGGTGTTCTTATTTAGCTATAGAATCTTAAGCGAGGTTTATTAAACAGGTTTGCGAGCGTCCGGTGGCGAGGGCAACTCTTCGGTTTGATCGTCGGTTTAAGGCAAGTGCATGACGATCCGTCTTGTTAAATGGTTGTCGTTGTTGGTTGTTTTTGTGTTCTTAGTTGATGGTCTGTTCGATATTTCTGCATTTCTATGTTATGATTATTTAAGCCCGGTCGGTGAGAACCGCTCCATGTTGACTATTCCGGTGAGGTCGGTGAGAGACCTTCACATGTGAGCTACTCCGTTGTGCTTGAGCTTGGTCAGTGAGAACCGTTAGTAATGACTACTCCGTGACGCTCCTAAGTTTCCTTGGTTTGGTATTCATTAATGTGCAGGGACTTGATATTCAAATGGGGTATTGGCGTTGACTTGTGGTTATTGTTCTTAAGGCTCTAAACTGTACTTGCTGAGTATTTCTGTACTCACTCTTGCTTTGATTTGGTTTTTCAGGTACACATAACAACGACATGCATGGGGGAAAGTAGCACACCTTCATTCGGACACTTCACCTGATTCATCACATGCTATCTTAATTACATATTCCTGAGTTGCCTAGTCTTATGAATGGTTAATTACATAGTATCTGCAGATGGGGTCCCTATTACCAATAGCATTGCTTGGTGTGAGCCTTTGGTCACTCGAGTCCTTATAACTATGTCATGGAGTCGTTATATTTTTTTTGAACTGCGTGGGTGGTTTATTTGAATTATATGGATATTGTTGTGTTATATTGATAATTGCCTGTCGTGGATGTCCCTACAAATAAAAGAGACTCCGTCGAAATTTATAACTTTTCCGGACTTAGTAGATTTTGGTGTGGCGTGGTGGCATTCCAGGTAGGGTTGATACCTGGGGTGTTACAGTTGGTATCAGAGCCGGCTGTAGGTCTTAGGGATAGGTAGTTAATAACTCAACTAGCTAGTTGTTAATTAAAACTTGACCTAGGCTTTAATAACTTAAAAATTTGACACACTCGTGCACATTAGGTTTGGAATTGCGTCATGCATTGCATTTACGTATTCATTGTTTTTTTTTCCTGTTTGCTTGTTGATCTTATTCGTGTTAATGTGGTATTGCTTAGAGCTATGCCGTCCAAGAGAGGTAGAAGCGCCCGTGGAGGTAATGGTGGCCGTGGAGGCAATGGTGGCCGTGGAGGCCGAGGTGGCCACGGAGGCCATGGGGGCCGTGGAGGCCAAGAGGTGGATCAACAACCAAGTGTTTGGGACAATGAGAATCAAGAAGCACAGGTTGAGAAGCAAGCTGCACAAGTTAGTCAAGCCGTTCCTCACGCCGGACCCGCTGCTGCCCAGTAGACGACGTTGAGCCAGTAGTTGGCATTGCGCGCCGACCCTTTTGATGGAACTGGGACGCCAATGGAAGCTGCATCTTGGCTGAGTACCATGGAGAAGTATATGGATGGCCTGGAGTTGTCTTCACATAAAAGAATTCTCTTTGTGCCCTTTCAGCTCAAGGGCCTAGCTGATGCCTTGTGGAAAGGAGTCCGTGCAGCTCGTAATCCTGTTCATGGGGAGCCTACTTGGGATGACTTTGTGCAGCAGTTCACTACCAAGTACTATCCAGATTCGTTCAGGGAAGAGATGTCAGTGGCATTGAACAACATTCAACAGGGAAAGCAGACAGTGGACGAGAATGAGGCAGAGTTCAGCAAGATGGTTCTCTTTGTGGATGGAGTGAAGGTTAATAAGTGGGTAAAGGCCAAGGCATTCTTCCGAGGACTCTGTGCGAGATACAGAGAAGTGATGGGGAGGCCACCAACTGAGTACCTCGCAGTGGTTTAGCAAGCTAGAGGGATGGAGTTGGAGATTAAGCTCACGGCAGCTCGAGAGGGTCGCACAGGAGCTACTAGTGGCATGGGTGGTGACCACAAGAGGAGTTACCAAGAGGGGAATGGATCTACTCAGCGATCCAATTTCAAGAGGTTCAAGACAGGTCAGCGCCCTCAGCAGTCCTTCAAGCCCAAGCAGTCGGGGGCTCAGTCTTTTCCATCACCACGCTCTGTAGGGACTTCACTCATGCGCCCAGTTCCAGGGCAAGGAATGATGTGCTTCAAGTGTGGCCAGAACCATAGAGCTTCTGAGTGTGACTTTTCAGGGAAGTGTCACCACTGTGGTGCGATTGGTCACATGGGCAAGGTCTGCAAGTCAAACCCAGATTCCATTATTAAGTGGCAGGTGGCCACTCCTTCAGCAGGGCCTTCAGTAGGAGCTAGTTCTTCTCATGGGGCATCTTCAGCGCCTAGATCTTTGCATGGTTCAGTGTAGATGATGACCACTTCTTAGCAGTACCAGCCTCAGCAGTTTCAGCAGTTGCCGCCTTAGCACTTTCAGCCTCAACAGTTTCCGCCTCCACCACCGGGCTACTACTGGCCCGCAGCTCCACTACCTACATACACTCCGCCTCAGTTACCCGCTCCACATACTGCTCCTCTACTACCTCAGCTGTCGTCTGGAGGTCCTTCTTCTTCTGCACCGACTGGAGTCTACACCATGCCGACAACTTCTTCTCTGGATCGCCCAGATGTGGTTACAGGTATACTACCAGTCGATTCCCATGAAGCTTTAATACTTATTGATTCTGGTGCTACCTATTCGTTCGTATCCCTTGATTTCGTGAGAAAAGCCAACCTGTCTAGCCAAGAGATTTCGCAATCTGTTCAAGTTAGTTACCCGAGAGGTCTGATTACCAGTTCAGTGGCTTGTCCGGGTTGTGTCATTTCCGTAGACGATGAGGACTTTGTGGAAAATTTGATGGTGATTCCTCTACCGTCCTTTGATGTTATTCTTGGAATGGACTGGCTGTACCGTTATTGGGCTGTGATTTCTTGTTTTTGGAAAACCATCACTTTGGAGGCACCATCGGGTGAACAGTTGATCTTTCAGGGAAGAGGCCTCCGCATTCTCTATCGGTGGTGGCGAATCTTTTTCTGGGTCGGAGAGTGGTAAAGACTGGAATTCTTTGGACTCTAGCGGAGAAGCCAAGTAAGACGTTGGTGATTGAGGAGATTCCTGTGGTACGGGATTACCCTCATGTGTTTCCTGCCGAGTTGCCAGGTATGCCGCCAGAGCGTGACGTGGAGTTTCATATTGATCTAGTTCCCGGTACCCGCCCTATTTCCATGGCTCTGTATCGTTTGGCTCTACCTTTTCAAGTAGAATTAAAGAAGCAGTTAGATGATCTGTTATCCAAAAAGTTGATCCAGCGTAGTGTGTCACCTTGGGGAGCTCCTGTGTTATTTACCGAGAAGAAGGATGGTAGTTGGCGTATGTGTGTGGATTATCGAGGATTTATTTGATCAACTAAGAGGAGCTAAGGTGTTTTCCAAGATTGATTTGCAGTCCGGATATAACCAGATCAGAGTACGGGAAGGAGATATTGAGAAGACGGCGTTTTCCACCAAGTATGGTCATTATGAGTTTAAGGGTATGTCTTTTGGATTGACAAATGCACCCGCTTATTTCATGGAAGCGATGAACAGCATGCTACATAAGTATGATGGTTTTGTTGTGGTATTCATTGATGATATTCTCATTTTCTCCAAGACCGATGAAGAGCATGAGCGGCATTTGAGGATTGTACTCGAGACACTGAGAGAGAATAAGTTCTACGCTAAGTTGAAGAAATGTAAGTTTTGGCTTTCTGAAGTTTGTTTCTTGGGACATGTAATTAATCAGCAGGGTATCTCTGTGGATCCTAGCAAGGTTTCTACCGTGGTGGACTGGGAGAGACAGTCGAATGTCAAGGAAGTGAGAAGTTTTCTGGCCATGGCTGGTTATTACAGGCGTTTCGTGAAGGATTTTTCTTTCATTGCTAAGCCCATGACTATACTTACCCATAAGGATGTGAAGTTTCAGTGGACCGATGAGTGTGAGCGTAGTTTTCGCTTATTAAAGGAACAATTGGTTACCACTCCTGTCCTTGCACTTCCGGAGTTTGGGGAGCGTTTCACAGTGTATTCGGATGCTTCTCGTGTGGGACTTGGTTGCGTGCTTATGCAAGATGGCAAGGTGATTGCTTATGCATCAAGGCAGTTAAGGAAACATGAGTATAACTATCCCACTCATGACTTGGAGCTTGCCGCAGTTGTCTTCGCGCTCAAGATTTGGAGACATTATCTATATGGAGCGATTTGTGATGTGTTTACGGATCACAAAAGCCTCAAGTATATCTTCACTCAAAAGGATCTAAACTTGAGGCAGAGGAGATGGTTGGAGTTGATCAAGGATTATGACCTTAATATCCAGTATACTCCTGGTAAAGGGAATGTTGTTGCGGATGCCCTCAGCCGCAAGCCGGTTCCTCCCACGTTGAGTTGTTTGATAGCAAATTTTGAGCGGATGAATATCTCCTATTGTTATGCGGGTGTTGCGGACTCAGAGTCACAACTTATCATTGAATCAGCTATACCTGGGCGGGTCTTGGAAGTGCAACAACAAGATCAGCTCTTGCAGCAAGTAAAGAAGCGCATTCGGGAAGGAAGGGTTGGAGATTTTACTTTGGACGCCTCAGGAGCCGTTCGGTTTCGTGGACGTCTTTGTGTTCCATAGAAATCTCAAGTAAAAGAAGATATTCTCAAAGAGGCACACCATACCCTGTATACCGTACACCCTGGTACGAACAAGATGTATCAGGACTTGAAGAAAAACTTTTGGTGGAAAAGGATGAAGGTCGATGTAGATAAGTATGTGGCGTCTTGTGGAGCGTGTCAACAAGTGAAGGCTGAGCATAAGAGACCCGCAAGGTTATTGCAGCCGTTAGAGGTTCCTGAGTGGCCATGGGATGACATTGCTATGGATTTTGTGGTTGGCCTACCTTGTACGCCATGGGGAAGGATGCAATTTGGGTTGTTGTGGATCGTCTTAGCAAAGTGGCTTATTTCATTCCCATACGCACCACAGACTCTGCAAGTGACTTGGCACCAACATATATGCGTGAAATAGTAAGGTTGCATGGAGTTCCAAAAACCATTGTTTCTGACAGGGATGCTAAGTTCGTATCCAAGTTCTGGGAGAGTTTGCTGAATGCTTTGGGTACACAGTTGAGGCTTAGTACAACGTTTCACCCTTAGACGGATGGTCAGTCTGAGCATACTATTCAAACCTTAGAAGACATGTTGAGGTGTTGTGTTCTGCCTTGGCAAGGGAGTTGCGAGGATCATTTACCGCTAGTGGAATTCTCTTATAATAACAGTTATCAGGCTAGCATACGGATGGCACCTTTCGAGGCTTTGTATGGAAGGAAGTGTAGATCGCCGCTATGTTGGAATGCCGTAGGCGAGAAGGAAGTTTTGGGACCGGATTGGGTCCAGCGCACTACGGAGAGAGACACTGAAATTCGACAGCATATGCTAGCAGCGCAGAGTAGGCAGAAGAGCTATGCCGATTCTAAGAAGCGAAAGGTGGAATTTCAAGTGGGTGATCAAGTTCTTTTAAGGGTATTGCCCCAGCAAGGGTGTGGTGAGATTTAATATCAAAGGGAAGATTAGCCAGAGGTACATTGGTCTTTTCTCGATATTGGCGCGAGTTGGGAAGTTGGCTTACCATCTTGAGTTGCCAGAATCTATGAGAGGTGTTCATAATGTATTTCATGTCTCAATGCTAAGAAAGTATTTTTGAGATCCAGAACGTCAGATTACCTTGGAGCCGGTTACGATCGAGCAAGATTTGACATTCGAGGCTCGACCAGTGAGGATTCTGGAGCAGGCTAACAGAATAATGAGGCATCAGACACTCAAGTTCGTGAGAATACTTTGGATGAACCAGACGGAACGTGAAGCAACGTGGGAACTCGAATCAAAGATGAGGGAAAAGTATCCACAGCCATTCACACCTCTGAGTAATTAAGTGGAGTGTATTATTGGTTGATCTTTGTTAAATAGCGAGAAGCGAAGAATTCGAGGGCAAATTCGGTTAAAGGGAGGGAGAATGTAATGCCCCAGAAATTTGGAAAAAAAGAGTTTGACCTGAATTTACGAAGGGTTTGACTGAAATTTGACTTTTTAAACCGTCTGTCGGATAGAAAATCTGAGACCGTGATTGCATTCGTCTCATCGAATCAATCAAGATAGACTATAAGTTTGTCCGATTTGGAGTCCGTACGAATTTTGGAGAGCTCGATCAATTTCAGCCTTTGGATTTCAATTAGAAACCATCTCCTGTACTGTTTCGGATAAAAAAGGGAAATAAATTCTCATAGGCTCCAGTGCTCTCTTCTCTGATCTCTTGCACGCAGCGTTTCTGCCCTTAGCTCCGCCACTGCGTAACTCGCTGTCGGCCGTGGGAACTCTGCCGCCGCCCTGCCTGGGAGCGCCTTCTCCGACCACCTCGCTGGAGTTCCCGCCGCGCCATCGCACCGTCCCAATGGCCGCTGCCATCGCCAGGGTCATGCTGCTGCAGGTACTGAACGGAAGGCTTATTGCTGCAGGCATCACCATTCGATGTGATTTATGTGTTCGTTCCATGTTTCGCTCGACCGTGTGGCTCCTAGTTAGAATTAGTGTACTTGGGAATTGCTTAGCAAATTAGAAGCAGTTGGAATCTCTAAGTTGCCCCTTGGAGATTTTGTTCCATGGCGAGCTATGCTTTAGTGGCCGATTATGCTACTAGCAGATGGGAATTGGAGAGTAATTAAATCATAGGCTTGAAGCAGGAGAAAGCTACAAAACGATTGGTGAATAAATTTCCAACTTCACCTAGAGATTTTCTTCTATAGATGCAAATCTAGTATGTCATGGGCAGCTCCTGCGGTCCGAATAGGATTTTGGCCTGGTGCTAATTGTAAGGGGGTAACTTCTGTAAGATGAAGGGTTTGGCTACAGAGGCATGTTTCCAGTATAGTTTCTACCATGGCTGTTTTATTTGATCCGTGCTTAGACATACATGTTGACAACGTTAATATAGACATGAGGACAGGTCCAACCTAGAAGCTAGGTGGTGTTCTTATTTAGCTATAGAATCTTAAGCGAGGTTTATTAAACAGGTTTGCGAGCGTCCGGTGGCGAGGGCAACTCTTCGGTTTGATCGTCGGTTTAAGGCAAGTGCATGACGATCCGTCTTGTTAAATGGTTGTCGTTGTTGGTTGTTTTTGTGTTCTTAGTTGATGGTCTGTTCGATATTTCTGCATTTCTGTGTTATGATTATTTAAGCCCGGTCGGTGAGAACAGCTCCATGTTGACTATTCTGGTGAGGTCGGTGAGAGACCGTCACATGTGAGCTACTCCGTTGTGCTTGAGCTTGGTCGGTGAGAACCGTCAGTAATGACTACTCCGTGACGCTCCTAAGTTTCCTTGGTTTGGTATTCATTAATGTGCGGGGACTTGATATTCAAATGGGGTATTGGCGTTGACTTGTGGTTATTGTTCTTAAAGCTCTAAACTGTACTTGCTGAGTATTTTTGTACTCACTCTTGCTTTGATTTGGTTTCTCAGGTACACATAACAACGACATGCATGGGAAAAAGTAGCACACCTTCATTCGGACACTTCACCTGATTCATCACATGTAGTTTAATTACATATTCCTGAGTTGCCTAGTCTTATGAATGGTTAATTACATAGTATCTGCAGATGTAGTCCCTATTACCTATAGCATTGCTTGGTGTGAGCCTTTGGTCACTCGAGTCCTTATAACTATGTCATGGAGTTGTTATATTTCTTTTGAACTGTGTGGGTGGTTTATTTGAATTATATGGATATCGTTGTGTTATATTGATAATTGCCTATCGTGGATGTCCCTACAAAAAAAGGAGACTCCATTGAAATTTATAACTTTTCCAGACTTAGTAGATTTTGGTGTGGCGTGGTGGCATTCTAGGTAGGGTTGACCTGGGGTGTTACAGAATCGGAGTTACGAAACAGAAGATATGGAGTTTCGAAGATTTGCCGGCAATTGGGAAAAGAACGAAATTCCTACTGCAACTATGATTTAGAATTTGAATTTCAAACTTTGGTCTGAACCAAAAGTTAGGATTTATTTTTGTGAGTTTGGAACCGGTAGAATAATTCCAAAAACTGGTTTGGAAGAGGGTGAACCGATTGAACCAGAGAAGAACTGGCCAGTTAAAATGATAAAACCGATTCCAGAAAGGAAATATGCTTTCCAGAAATGAAAACGTATTCCTGGAACTGGAAATACGCTTTCCAGCAGAGAAAGAACCTTGGTACCGGCTCGAGGAAAGGTTTACGCTTTCCTCTCGAGAACGCGTGAATCCTCAGACCAGATTACGTTTTCTCGTAGGGAAGGCGCATTTAGGGATTCCTCTCAACCCGACACGTGGGGCCTGTATGTCAGTGGGCCGTGGCCCTAGTCAGCACGCAGGGGTTTATACGGGGCGGGCCTGGCTGTCAGCCACAGGGGCCCACAGCTGTAGCACGCGCGCCCGCTCGGACACCCGACGGGCGAGGCCCGCTTGTCGGTGACCCGGTGCAGGGGGCAGTGACTGGACTGCTCGTCGCCAACGAGGGATTTGCCGGCAGCGACGACCTCCCACCGGATGTGCTCAGTGCGGCTAGGGAAGGCTAAGGGAGGTGGAGATGGTGCTAAGGAGCCACCAGAGCATCGACAGCGGCGATGTCCGACGGCGGCGGCAGAGGGAAGAAAGGAGAGGGGAACGGCGGTGGCGACGGTGAATTCGCCGATGACGGCACCTCTCACTGGAAATTGGAGGTGCAGGAAGCTTCTGGGGTCGAGGTGACTCCATTTTAGTCATCGGGGAGGCCAGTGGCTGGCCAGAGCGGCGAGGTGGTGCCCGCCGACGACGGTCGGAAATACAGCAATGTCAGCGAGGAGAGTACAACAGCTAAACGAGGGGAAAGAGGGTTGGATCTGGTTAGGGTGCTCACCGCGAAGTCGAAACCAAGCAGATCTGGGACGGTGGATGCAGGAGTTGTCATGGCGGCGATTATTGGCGGCGAGGAAAACATGGCCCAATCGAGGAAGGAGATGCGGCGTGGCAGCGGTCAGTGTCTTGGTGCCCAAAGCTCCCCGGAGGCTCCCTGAGCATGTCTGAATCCTCGGATGAGCTCGGAATGGTCGGCGCGGTGGACTTAACCGTAATGGCAACTGCGGCGATCTGACCTCCGGTGAGAGCAGGATCCAGGGAATGCAGAGAAGAGAGATGAGGTCAGAGGGGAAAGGGAAAGCTTGCGAACTTAGTGGACCGATTGGATGGGGGAGAAGCTCACCAGAGATGAGGAATCAATTCTAGCGGATCTCGGGCGAAGACGTGGATGAAAGGGAAAATTGGGCTTTCCAGAGGAAAAAATTGGGGGCGCTGGTGTTCTGGAAGAGGGCGTGAGGGAGAAGGGAAACTCGGGAGGCGCCTTAACCACGTCAGGGAGGAATGGGGGCATGACACAGGGCTTGGGCGGTGGAACATGACGCGGAGCGGTGCCGACGAGGACGTGGTGCAGCAGCCATGGCGAGCGACGACATCGGAGGAGGAGGCGACACGAGGCAGGTTGGCGGAAATGACGAAGGGGTAGCAGTTCTCAGTGGCAGGCGAGGACAGCTGGCGTAGAGGGGAAGCGGTGACGTGGGGTCACCGGCAGCGCGAGCGACAGAGGCGCAACGCTTGGGTGAGGGCGGCCGCTGCCAGAGCGCGTCCGGCTCGGATTGGCGTGCATCCATGCCCTCTTGCCTGGTGTGGCAAATGTGTGGCTAACAGGGAGGGAGTGAGCAAGTACGGGAAAAGAGGAGAGGCTGACAGGCGGGGTCAGGAGGCCCACTATAAGGTTAAGGAGGGGAGGGAACGGGTACCAGCACTCAGGTGGCTCTAGCAGAATTCAGAGTGTACCTAAAAAAATGCCAGCAGTTGAATTTAACTCTTATTCGACAAATTTTTTTATAGAGACTAGCATTCAAATTCTGGAACTAACCAACTGGGTAGATAAGGATGCTCTTGAAATTTTCTTGGAATTTTCTAGGATTTATTTCTGGTGATTTTGTGCAAAATTCAAATCAGCCTCAAATGTGAATTTGAATTAATTTGAAATTTGGCACTGCAAGGCATAGTGAAATTTTGTGGAGGTGTTGGAATTGGTCCTGAGATGTTCCAAGAATTTTGTGCGGATTTTTAGAGTAGGTTTAGAGCATGAGATGATGAAAGCAATGATTTGGGCTTAATTTAATTTAATTCAAATGGAGGATTTAAAGTGGCTAAAAAATGAAACAAAATTCATATTCTTGCTGGAATGGGTTTGAGGTATTTGTTTTCATGTCCTCAATATTGGTCTTAGGTGAAGAAGGCTTGGAATAAATCTTAAATTCCGAGGATCAACTCTAAATACGCAATAAGTCAAAAAGAGATGATATAAATATACTTAAGATTAAACCTTACCCTATATAATTAGGGTTAGGTTAAACTAATATGACCGCTAATCGGTGATTAGAAAACCAGGGTGTGACAGTTGGTCTGCTAAGTGCATCTGCCACTACATCCATGTTACGATCAGCTTCATCCATTAAGCATAGGCTTAACTGTCATTATACAACTATTCTCTTTAGGTTGTTGAGTTACCCCTCTTATATGAATCCTTGTACGGGGTTCCTCAAAATTCCATGTATAGGGGTTAGGGGTGGAAACGGATCAGATATGTCAGATATGGCTCGAATACGAAAATCGGATAAATGAATAGTGTATATCCTATTGACACCTTTTATAGTGTTCATTTTTAAATTTTATTGGATAAAGCGGATAATAAGTTAGAAATCCGGATATCCATTTTCCACCCATTACAGGGGTGCCCATCAACTTATTCCAGTCTCATGGACAATCCAGCGTGATTGGTTAAATAAGCGGTTCAAGTAGCACCCACAAATGGTGACAAACAGACCGGTTATTCAAGCTCCATGTTCATGGTTACACCAACCGAGTTCATCGTTTACATTCCATTTATTACAGATTATGCTAACGAGAAAACTCGTTATGTAACTATTATCCAATATCTGGTGTTTCTTGGGTTGGCTTGGTGATGACGTGCTTGCTCGCTCCTCTTTGTTAATCCGTAGCCTCTTGGCGGTCGGGTCCTGGACAGGTGGTCTATGTCTATCAGCCATATTCTTCCGGGGTACGTGGGTCACGGTTACCGTGGGCTTGCCATGGGGGCAGTTCTGGGCAAAGTGACCGGTTTTGTTGCAAGTGAAACATGTAACCTTTGTGTTTTGGAGCGGGCATCTAGTTGTCGAGCTTCATGATCATTCTTCTAAGGCCCTGGGTTAGCCTGGAGGGGTGTTGTAGCTAGATCTGGAGCTAAGGCTTGGCCTATTTCATATGTTTTTGCTGCCATCCAATTTCTGATTGCATCTTGGATAGCTCTTCACTTGTTTCGAAGTACGATGGCCAACATGCAGTCTATGGGGCATTGCACAGGAATGTGATCATCTGCTTCGTAGAGGCAGCATGTAGCCTTGCTCGTTGGGCATCTTTCGATTGGGTGGTCGGTGTCACAATTAAAACAATTGCCAGGGCACTGCTTGAACATGTGTCCCTTTTCACGACATCGATAGCAAACTCATTCTTCGACTGGCAAAAGCTTCTTCTAGGTTGCTTCTTGGGAAGGTACTTGCAGGTTGCAGAATGGACAGGTTCACCACAAGAGAAACAGGTGACATGGACGGGTTTACCACAAGAGAAACATGTGACCTTGATCTTGTGGTTGACATCTTCGGGTTGTTGGCGGGCGGTTGTGGGTGTCTAATTTCGCTTGCGGTCTGGGCAAATAGCCGGAGTCGAGGTTGCTCCGTTTGATAGCTGAGGTGGTATAAAAGAGAGTTGTTGCATGCTCAGACTCTGCACAGGGAAGGCCACTTCTTCAAGGTTATCATCCGTTGCATCTTGCTCTGCTCTATTCATCCTGTGGATATGCTTTCAGATATCAGCTGTTGAAGTAGGTAAGAGGGGAAATAGCAAAAAGACGAGGGGGACAACATGGGGGTTTTGTGTGGCACTAAAGCGAAAACCGAACTTAGCAATGACATTATTCGGGCCATAAGGCCTATGCATGATACAAAAACATCACCAAAAAGGTCAACACAACACGCATACATGCACCGAAGGGCGATTGATACAACCATGGCCTAGCGCCTAGGGGCACGATGCTAAGCACCAAAGGAACAAATACCAAAACAAGAGCGCACACGTAACTAAGTGCACGAAGGTGGCTACTCCACCTTCGGCGTGCCTCGTCTGCTTTGTCTTTATCGGGGTTGGCGGGCTGCTGGTACTCTAGGTGGAGGTAGCTCTTTAGTTCTCGGTGCATGAGTGGACGTTTTCGAGGAGCTGCTAGAAGGGAGCGTTGAGCACTAGAGAGAGAGGGCTCTTCGTGATTGAGTCAGAGAGTCCACTATCTGGTTGAATAGATCGTGCTGAGCAGCGAGGAAGCAAGTGAGGTGAATTATCACCGCGTCTACTTCTTGGTGCGTGCTAGCGAACTTAGCTTCTTCTCCGGGAGCACGGCAAGGGTAGAAGCGGAATGCTCTCTGGTTCATGCCCTAAACCGAGTGGCGGAGGCATGAGATGGCTTCCCATGTGGCCATTTGGATGGCCATCGCCGGGGTGGGCATGGATCTGCCGACGAAGTGGAACGACGCGCGCTGGTCTACGTCAGACTGGTAGACGCGTATGTCTATCCAGTACTCACGTAGGGAGTCGGAGGATTGCTCCTGATGCACATCTTACTCAGGCCGACGTGTGGCTCCAAGGGTTTGTTGGGCTATGATCCATAGAATATCTGTGAACCCGGTGAGCTCAATGGTAGTGGTTTCAGCATAAAGTATGCCGTAGGCATCTAGGTTTTGGAGCAGGGGAAGATGAGTAAAGCGGGGGAATGCTCGGGACAGCGCTTCTCCTGCTAAGGTAAGGTGGCTGGCAAAGAATGGTGGTGGATGGCAAAGAGGTGAGGTCTAAAAACGGAGCTAGGAGGCCTTTACATAGCCAATCGACTGCCCAGCGTTCAACCAAGGGCAACGTGGGGTGTAAAAGGGAAAGCCGCCCCGGGATGGGACTTGATCCCATCAGGTTCGGTTGGTGACTTAGGAACAAAGGAAAACCAAGGCTGTTGAAAGCATATGGCTGATCAAAGGAGAGGGTAGCGGCGTGAAACAAGGAAGGATAGCTGGGGGAAACACTAGCATCACATAGGTCTTGAAGACAAGATAAGATACCTTAATTATACAGTAGGGGTGAGACTATCACATGTTGTCGAAGGACAAAGTGTAGATCAGACGTTACACAACAAGCAAGAAAATACAATTCATCAAAACTTATTGCATACAACACAACAGGGTATACAGCGTACACCACAAAGGACGCCTAAAACTCGGACTAGAAAGAAATGAAAGGGTTACATATCTCACTACTCATGGCAAGTGATTTCTAGTGTCTTAGCCTATCTCCCCCACGCCCCCTATCTCTCCCCCTAGCACTGATCTCCAGCCCTCCGTCCTCCTCCAAATTTCTCGACGTTGGCCGGAGCTCCTCCTCCTCCTCCACAAGGCACAACTCCCCCTCCTCCGCCACTACCTCATCCAGCCCCACGGTCTCGTTACCACTCTTTCGGCTGCCTCCCATGTCCCTCCACTGCCTCCCCATTGAGGGTTAGGGTTTGGGCGCTGAATCCCCACGTAGCCGGCCAGAGCACCGCCGCCACCGTCCAAATCGATGCCTCCTCGCCGCCGATTGGAGCACCTCTACGGCTTTGCTACAAGCCGACGTCGACACGGCAGCTCCTCTGCTTCAAGGTTGTCGCCGCCACTGTTTCAAGCTCTCTGCTCCCTACTCCCAGCCGTCGATTTTCCTCCTCACCGTGGATTCGAGCTGCTGGTCATCTCCCCATCTCCTATTAGAGCTCTTGCTGGTCGCCTGCCCCTGCTGACTTCGAGCGCTGGTCGACTCTCCAACTACTGCTGCTGCTTCACTCTGATTGAAGGTAACGAACCCTAGCTTGAATGTGTTTTAGTGATTGAATGTGTATGGTACAATAGGGGTTGGGATTGCTTGCATTGCAACCTCTAATCTATTTGACTATTTAACTACAGATTATCTACTTAGTCTATTGAGACACAATTTGTTCTTGTTAAACTTGATAGTAAAATTCAAGCATGGTTAAGGAGTGGATGGACATGCCTAGGTATAACACGCTTTTACATTTGTGAAGTCACACAGTTTTGTTTGTGCTAAGTCTAACAACCTGGTCATTTAACATGTAGGAACACACCTAATTATATACAAGGGGTCACTGGTTTTATAGAGCTTGCTTTTGTCAATTCAACAAAAGGGAATATGATATTATGCCCTTGCAAGAGATGTGTTAACTGTCATTGGAGGGATGTAAACACTGTTTATGAACACCTGATTTGTGGAGGCTTTAAACATGGGTACAAACAATGGATGTTCCATGGGGAAGCACCGTCTTCTATTTATCGCAATGCACATCAAGGGGTACAAGTAGAAGATAGGCCAAAGGATCATGATGAGATGCCTAAAAAGCTTAGAGATATGTCATGCGAGATAGATGAGATGGGGGACTGGGATGGCAATGATGGTGGTTTTGGGGATGGTAGCGCATGTGTGGAGGATTTTTACAGATTAGTAGATGATGCTAGTCAAGAACTATAACCTAGGTGCAAGACCTTCTCAAATATAAAATTTTTAGTCTGATTGCTCCACGCTAAATTTCTTGGAAGGTGGAGTGATAAAAGCTTTGACATGCTGCTACAATTGCTAAGAGAGGCTTTTCCTGAAGGCACAACACTCACAAAAACTTTTATGAAGCAAAGAGAATGTGTCGACGATCGATAAACTGTCGATCTTATGAATCCTATGAATACGTGATGAAAAAGAGGGGGATGTCTGGTCTTGCCAAACCAAATGCCAAAGACAGAGATTTTAGACAGGTTTGGGCCTCCCTTAGGATAACAACCCTACGCCCTGTGTTCTGGTATTGATCCTAGGACAGATTACAAGGGGGTATCAGCCTAGCCTAGATGGGATCTACAACTAGTCGGGGGTCCCATTGCATGGGTACTGGAGCTCTCCTTGCCTCTCGATCTTGTTTTGCATGTTTCGTTCCTTTTTCCTCTCACAGGGCCTCCCGGCTCCATATAAAAGGGTGGTGTCATGTAGCGTCCGGACTCCTTTCCGAGTAGAATCCTGTCATCCTTAAACGTAGGGATAGACTTCCTTGTTTTAGGGATATCCGAGTCCCTGCGGGTAGTTTCCATACATCCATAGAGTCCCTTCTAGATACGGCTGTATGCTTCGGGTATCCAAAAGGCCCCTAAGGCTTAGTATATTGATAAGACCATCGTATACGATACTTTTGTACTACTCATTGTCAAGGCCCCCATTAGTACGTGAAATGAGGCGGTGATGGGACAAGAAACTTAACCCGGCCAAGGAAAACATCTCAACTGGGTACTGTTTGAGTGGTGGCTTCAGTCTCCGGGTATGATGCACATCTAGCTCGGTTCCTGTTCATCCTCAGGTTGTGTAGTCGGGATATATAGCCTCCTCCAAGTAACTGCCTGAGCTCCCAAGGAGAACTTTCATCTGAGTAAGAATTCCGAGTCAATTGATAAATATCATCCAACGGTGGGGTTTCTCGAAATTTGAAACGTCGCGATGGGGATTCGGGGTGGTGGTGAAAGAATCAAGCCCTGTTTTTGGCAAAGGGTGATGATGCATGGAAACTGCCGCGCAATTTCTGGCGTAGTGCGCCTGCTCCCCTAGGACTTCACGTCAACCGCCCCCGAGTGCACACAAAGCGCCCAAGAATTAAATGCGACGGGACATGGTGCGGATTACGGGGCTAATCGGAAAACTCAAGTACCTTTATAGAAAGGACCCAAGATGGTCCGAAGAACACTTCAACTCTTTTCGATCCTTCACTTCCCCGAGCTCTAGCGTTCGACTTCCTCCTCACGCCCGTAGCCCTCGCCTTAGCCTCCAGGCCTTCACCCTTCCTGCTCCTTTGCCATGGGACGCAAGAGAGGCACCGGGAAGCCTAGATCTGGCTCCGGCGAGGCCCCTGCCACCGCACCCATTGCCTGGACAACATCGGAGGTGATCGAAGAAATGCTGGAGCATTGGGAGCACCAGGAGGTGATCGCGCCACGTGCTATGATCCCTTGCACGGTGACGGTCAGCCAAGACATACCCAGCATAGACATGAACTGGGCTGTTGTCTTCATCGATTTCTTTCGGTGCGGATTCCAATTCCCGTCGTCGAGCTTCTTCCTCCTTGTCCTCCGCTTCTATGGGATTGAGCTTGTCCACCTCAACCCTAACTCGGTCGTGATGCTGAGCGTCATCGTGCACCTGTGCGAAGCGTCCCTCAGCACACAGCCTTCCCTCGCCCTCTTCAGATACTTCTATTTACTGAAGAGGTTGCAGAATTACGTTGTCGGTGGCACCGGATTCCACCTCTGTGACGGGAAGGCGGCGTAGTACATTGAGTTCTCCGCCAAGAGCTCCTAGTCGCGGTGGCATAAACTACCGGGGGCTCGCGCCATACCAATCCCCGATCTGGATGGAGGCGTCGCCCGTCATCACTAGGCTCATGACCTTCACCCTCGATATCGCTGATTTGAGGGGAGTGGCCAGACGGCATGGGACGTGGCCGAGGACTTCATCAGACGGCGCCTAAGCCCCTTGCGTTCAAGGGTCTCCGCCGCCTGGAAGTTCTCGGAGGAGGAGGACACAGCCCGAGAAGGTGAGCGAGGTACCCTCCATCGCGAGTAGCTTAGGTAATCAGAGGAAGGAACAAATCCTATCTTCTCATGTTTTTGACCTTCTGCAGACCTGTCTACAACATAAGTGGCCCAGAGGACCAAGTTCCTCTTTGAGAAGGCCCCCGCGGAGGGCCGTGCCAACGTCCCGCCGCTGATCGTGAAGATGGCAGACGAGGAAAAGACGGAGGTCTTCTTGGTAAGCACTGGAAACTTCTTGCTATCTTTTCCTCGAGGAGCATTGAAATATTACTCGGGAATAATGCAGCGCTTGGGTCGACAAGACTGCGACCCGGAGGTAGCGACCCGGAGGCTGCATCCGCGGGGGCGCGCATCGAGGAGGAGGAGGACGACGTGCTGTTCCTTGGCTCCGAGAACCCCACTCTTGCGCCCGTGATTCGGGACTCCGCCGACAAGGATTTGTCGGAGGCAAGCACTGCGGCTCCATCTCCCCGACCTTCTCAGGTAAGCACTCTCACCCCTTATCTGCCATCTTTCATACGAACATAGCTCATGCCAAGTCCTGAACAGGGGCAGGACCGGGGGAAAGCGATCATCGACCAGGGCCAGCCGGCTGCAGCTGCCATGCCCAGGTCTGAAGTCGTTGTCGGCGACGATGCCCTTCATGCCGGAATGGCAAAACGGGGCCTGGCCACGCTGAAGATAACTCGGTGCCTCAAGTAGCCAAAGTAAATGCGTCTTTTATTAGTTTCCTTCCCATTTATGGGAGTACTGTTTCTCATATGTTGCTTGCAGGCACGATGTGCCCCCCAAGGAGTTGGTCGACCCCATCCTCGAGGAAAGATCTCTGACCAAGGGGTGACGACGACAGTGATCGCGCCGAAGGCCGTTGTTGTCCAGCCCCCGACTCTAGTTCTGCCGCCACCGGGCTCGGAGGCCCCTCGTTTCGGTCTCCGGCCGCAGATGTCGTGGCGGGAAGTTGTCGAGGGGGCGTGTGCCGAGGGTGGCCGTGACCCAGCAGAATTCTTATCGCCGTTGCTAGAGGTATGAAGCAAAAAAATGACAGAGTAGTTAGTAATAACTTGTATTCACTTGTGTGAACTGACTTGTCGTCATGCAGCTCGCCACGACCGGGACGGCCACCTTTAGATCCGAGGTCCAACAGTTGACGAAATAGCACCGTGATATGACTTGTGAATAATAACCTGATTAAGGCTAGAAATTCAGTTCTATGTGCCACGCAAAGGAAACCCACCTGAGTTTGACCACTCCTTAGAAAAAACTCTAGTCCTACCACCAGCCTTGTGAAAATGGTTTTATTAATCTTTGAGCCATTGAAAATAAGTACTCCTGTCAGTCCTGGTGAGTCCGATCAAGATGCTATTCATTCTTTGGTTCCGTCCTCAGAATTTGGTCACTTTCCTTCTGCGTACCCCTTTTGCTAGCCTACTTGTGCTTTCCGCCCAACAAAGTTGTGTTTCAATTCTAGCCCAACCATCATCCTTAAGCCCTGATCTTCACCACAAAAATTCCACACTATACCCTAGCAATCCCTCAATAAACCCTCGCAAAAACAAGGGGAGCTCGACCTCTCGAGTAAAAAAAGGGAGCCTCCCTTTCTTAAAAAAGGGCCGAATAAGATTGTTGAGGATAGTCCATCAAGAAAAAAAATTTGGTGAAGAACCTTGGCCATTCCACCTCATCCCTGAATATCTTTCTTTAAACACCGTGGCGTGTGTTCACCCTTTTTCCACTTTTGTCCACCTCACAACTCCACCACATATGTGACCAGATTCCTGAGTTCTAAAACCATCGTCTGAGCACTCTCTTGCTTGAACAACAACCAGGTTACAAGAGGAAAATCATTTACCCTACCGAGCTCCATATATAAGCCTTGTAGAAGTATGAGATATATGGCCTTCCCTGGTCTGGTGAGGAAAATAAACACATTTGAGCAATCGAGAGATTCCATGGAGAAGAACTAAGGAAAGGACAATACTCAGGGTGGGAAAAACTTCCTAAGTCGTTTAAAGTGCACATTAGAATTCTGGAGGATGAAACCTCAAAGGGTATTATGACCTCGCCATTGAAACAATGCTATTCCTTGCCTCAACTGTCACAGAAAGGAGTCTAAGTTTGACATGACAAGAACCTGCACGTAAACACGGCCAACGAACATGTATATATTTTAACCAGGGTATTCTAACTCTATCTTTATGCATAGTGCTTGATTGTTATCTGGATCCTTGCAGGGAGAACTCTCATCAAAGCAACTCCTAATTCCACCCGAGGTTCGTAACTCAGCTTTGCTCGGGACAAGCAAAGGTCTGAGCGTGAGGGTGTGTTGACGCACGATATTTCCGATATTTAACCCCTGGAATCCTCACAAAAGGCAAGGTATTATGTTCCTTTTATATGAATTAGCGTCGATATTAACCTATTTCCACAAGTTTTGGTGCGTCAACTTGTTTTGCAGGAAACGAATAAAACTCCCCAAAAAATACCAAAAAATACGAGCATCATCCAAAGGACCCATCCGGACCCGAGAAATCATCGCCATCGACCCTACATCGGAGATCGGAGGGGGTGCTGACAAACTCTACGGGGCAGGGAGGCCAGACCAGAGGGTCGGCCGGCCCTGCCCTCTAGGTCGGCCGACCCTGACAAGTGGGTCGATCGACCTTGCCAGGTGGATTGGCCGGCCCACCCCCTAGGTCGGCCGGCCTAGCAAAAAGGCCCGGGGAGGCCTCCTGTTGGGCCGAGAGACTTCGTGTGTGCTAAGTTGCTTCGTAGGGGAGTCGGTCATGCCACCTTCACGCCATCCGGGGACCAAGCTCATCCGTTGATCAAGGATCGGCCGAACAAGGATAGGTCGGCCGGCCCCGTGGTTTTCACCGCCTTCACTAGGTCGGCCGACCTGATCGCGGATGCAGCTACGTGGAGAGGATCGGCCGACCTACCTAGGTCGACCGGCCTATAAAAGGCTCCCCACTCCTCCTTCATTTCCATCACCAGATCATCCATCACCACATCACTCAAGGTCACCACCTCACTTGTAGCTTTAGGTAGAGTAGAGTCGGTGACGCCGGAGTCGCAAAACTAGCTAGGAGGAAGATTCGGCCTGCGAGCCAAAGTTCTGGGAAAATTTTCTTCGGTAACTCGGTACGTGTCCGGTTCATGTATCTTTCTTACCGTCGTATGAATATTCAATAATCAATATAGTGATCATTTTGAGTATCTTTACTTGTCAAGTTATCTTCCAAATTCTTTTCTCCTTATCGGAACAGTAGTTAAAGTTAGGACCTGTGAGCAAAGTACGCTGTTACTCTTTGGTAGGTGTGCCATCGGGTACGGGTTTAAACTACTAGGACTAAAAGGTGTAGCCTAGGGGCTAGCCTTCTGCCGCTCGGAGTTTGGTTAGCAGAGAGGATCACCCGTGACAGGGCCCTCCTTTACATAGAACCTATCACTACAGTGTTCCTGTCGAGCCAGTAGCTTTAATTGTAGCCAAGCTTTGCCTCCGCTTAGTCAGGGCCCAACTAAAGGAGGAATATCCCGAGAGTCTTCTGAGACTTCATCCAGCTATACCTCTAATTGTTAGGGTTAGTCGGTGACAAGCCTAGCCTTGATACTGGTTACTCTGGAGTATTGAATTTTGACCTAACAGCTGCTTGACATCTGATATACCAACGATTCCATTCTATCACTATTACAAGGAGCTAGTACTCTTACCTACCCGCTACAGACTCCGGCTAGCTATCTACTCCCCCAAAGGTTACTTGTGTAGGTTAGTAACACCCCTTCACCTGGTGATCAATCTACCCCTATCTATCCATCAAATAACCATACTTTCTTAGTGGCGGGGATTTTGGATTTCTATATATGGTATATCGAACCCTGGAATACTTGCTCAAACCTAGAATACTTCCAAGGTGAAATGCTACAACTGCTTTTCCAACAGATTTGCTTCCCACAGATTTATAACCTAGGAATACTTCCGAGGTGAAATGCTACAACTGCTTTTCCGTGCGCTTGTGGATATTAATATCTATAGGGCATAAGAATAGCCAAAAGCTTCCCATGGCGGTGTCCTGGCATGTCACCTAGCAGGCCCGGGTACCTGCCCAAGAAGAGGTGGCCCAAGTGTTGGCCATCGTCAAGGCGCGCCACCCGGAGGTGAACGTTGGGATCCTCCGAGAACCATTCCCGGGGGACACCATCGAGGACTCCGAGCAACTAGTCAAGGCGATGATGGGCGCGGCCAAGGACTATGTTACGGGATGGGCCTCTCTGCATCCCCTTAGGTTCTTTTCTTTAATCTGTAAAGAATCTGCAAAACTTAACAAAAGACTTGCTTTTTGTGAGTACATGAGTATTTATATAAAATGCTCGTGTACAAGCGAAGCAGTAGGACTAGATGAGTACTGGATACCGAGCGATCTCGACATTGTATTACGCTTAGCACTATCAGTCTTTCCTTGTGACCCGAGAAGGAGTACTTTGTTACTAATCGGGGAGTTTGTTTAGTCAGCCTTAGGTTCGTACATGAGTGAGGGGCTCAATGGCTCCCAGGCACCCGTGGATGCGATAAGGAACCTTCCTCCCATCCCGCGAGGTTGTAACTTAGAAATGCCCCCTTCGCAAAGGAAAAAACTCTGGTACTTTCGCGCGATGCGTTGTCGTTATCTTTCAGCATACTGTACCCGTCCAACCCCCGACTGGCTATCTGGGAAGGAAGCTTGGATAGGCAGTCAAAGAAAGAGAACATTAATAGATTTATAAAACAAAACCTAATAGAAAAGTAAATGCTTATGCTGCCCCTTTGGTCATAGAATCTTTTTATAACTTATCGTCGGTCCTGTTTCACTTTTGCCCTGAGCGTTTCTGGGTGCGCGTGCTGGGTAGATATACCTGGATAGTGGCTTACCACCAGTTACCCCATCGTACGGGCGCTAGGCATGGAGGTGAGGAGACAAAAAAGGAACAAAAAGATCCCTGCAACTTTACGGGCAACATGAAGTTTATTTATGTCATCATACTCTTAGTGCTTACACATAGAACTTTCAGAGCTGGTCGATGTTCCAAGAATTATTGAGAACCCGTCCATCCTCCATTGCTAGCCTAAACGACCCGGGACGAGTAGGCTCGACCACCGTGTAGGGACCCTATCACTTCGGTGATAGCTTATTGCTGTTACTTTGGCTCTGAACAAGTCGTAGAACTAGATCCTCGGTTTGGAGGGTTTGTTCCCGTACATTCTAGCCGTGGTAGCGCCGGAGGGATTGTTGGTATTTGGCCAATCGTATCAGCACTTGAGTCCTCTTTTCCTCGATGTTGTTGAGGTCATCTTCTCTTCTGAGGGATTCGTCCTTGTCGGTAAATAGCTCGACACGGGGGGATTTTAACTTTAGTTCATAGGGAAGCATTGCTTTGGCCCCATAGACTAGGAAGAACAGTGTTTCACCCATCGCCCTGCTGAATGTGGTCCGGAGTGCCCAGAGAACGGAGGGCAACTTGGATACTCAGGCTTTGGAGTAGGCGGATAAGCGGTTGAAGACGCGGGTCTTGATCCCTTGTAACACGAGGCTGTTGGCACGCTCAACCTGCTAGTTGGCCCGTGGGTGAGTCACAGACGAGAAGCAGGTCTTGGTGCCTAGCTCTTTACAATACAGGGTAAACGCCGAGCTCGAGAACTGAGTACCGTTGTCGGTGATGATCCTGCTCGGGATGCCGAACCTTGTCATGATGCTCTTCATGATGAATCGTTTGGCAGCCTCTGAGGTAATCTTCACGACTGGCTCAGCTTCGATCCACTTGGTGAAAGTATCGATGGTGATGAAGAGGAACTTGAAGCCCACGGGCGATGCTGGGAAGGGCCCTAGAATATCCAGTCCCCATGTAGCGCTTGAGCGGGTTGGTGAACACGTCTGCTATGAAACTTGCACTTATTACAGCTCTTAACCATCTCGTTTGCATCATGGAGAGCAGTAGGCCAGTAGAAACCTTGTCTGAAGGCCTTTCCAACTAGGGTTCGGAAGGAAGCATGAGGTCTGCACACCCCTCCATGGATTTCTTTGAGTAGTTTGCTATCCTGCTTCTGAGAGATGCACCTCATGAGCATTCCGTGAGCGCCTCTGTGATAGAGAACGCCGTCAATCAGGGTATACATCCTGGCCCTACGAGAAATCTGCTTGGATAGTGCATTATCCTCGGGTACAACTCGATCCTTAAGGTACTTGCGGATGGAATCCATCCACGAATCTTCGTATTCGAGCAGCGCTACGAGTTCCCCCATAGCTCCTTTTGGAGCGTCAATCCCTGGTGACGTCCCGAGTTGGTTATAGGTCTCTTAGACTACCACTCCTTTGGCCGTGTCACCTTTCGGTGTCACAGATGGCTTTGAGATCTTTTCTACAAAGACTTCAGGTTGTCCTGGAGATAGTGAAAAAGCCAGTCGAGCAAGACTATCAGCGAGGCAATTATCCTTTCTCGGGATGTACCTTACCTCGAGTCCGATGAAATTCTTCTCAAGCTTCCTCACCTCCAAAACATAAGCTACCATGGTCTTCTCTGAGGTTTGGTACTCCTTGCTAACTTGCTTCACCACCAACTATGAGTCCCCACTCACAAGTAAGCGGTGGATGCCAAGCATAGAAGCTATTCGAAGACCTACAAGCAAACCTTCATACTCGGCCACATTGTTAGTGGCAGGGAAGTCAATCTGCAAAGCATATTGTAGGAATTCTCCAGTCGGGGAAATAAGTGCTATCCTAGCCCCCGAGCCTATGAGCATTAGCGAACCATCAAAAAACAAACGCCATACCTCAGCCATGTAGTCATGGTTCTGGGCTGCTCGGGATCAGTCCACTCGGCGACGAAGTCGGTGAGCACCTGTTACTTGATGGCCGTGCACGGGATGAAGTAGATGTTGAACTCACCAATCTCGATAGCCCACTTTGCAATCCTTCTGATAGCATCTCTGTTGTGGAGGATTGCTCTAAATGGGAAGGTTAATGGTATGGTGATCTTGTGTGCCTGGAAGTAATGCCTTAACTTACGGGAGACCATCAGTACTGTATATAGCAACTTCTGCACTTGTGGATAGCGTTCCATTGGTCCATGAAGAAATTCGCTGACGTAATACACTGGTCTCTGGATCTACCATTTGTCTGGCTCTTCTCGCTCAACCACTAATACACTGCTTACGACCCGCAACCCAGTCGCTATGTAGAGCATGAGTTCTTCTTCTGGGCTAGGCACGACTAGCACGGGGGGAAGAAAAATACCTTTTGAGATTTTCAAAAGCCTCTTTTGCCTCTTCTGACCATTTGAAAACGTCGTGTTGGCACAGTAGCTTGAAGAAGGGAAGCCCCCGGTCTCCGAGATGAGAGATAAAGCGACTGATTGCCTCCATGCATCCGGTTAGCTTTTGAACTTCTCGTGCTGACCTGGGAGACTGCATATCTTCGATAGCGTTGATCTTCTCGGCATTGACCTCGATTCCCCAGTGTGATACTAGGAACCTGATTAGCTTTCCCACGTTGACTCTGAATGCGCACTTCTCTAGGTTAGGCATCACCTGATTTCTGCGTAGACTGCTGAAGGTTTCGAGTGGATCGGAGAGAAGATCATCCTTATTTCTTGACTTGACGACGATGTCATCGACATAAGCTTTGACGTTTCAGCCAATCTGGTCATGGAAAGTAATCTGCATCCCACGTTGATATGTAGCACCAGTGCTTTTCAATCCAAAAGACATCTTTACATAACAAAATACCCCGAAAGGAGTTACAAAGGAGGTCTTAGGACACATACTAAACTGGTGATAACTAGAATACGCGTCGAGAAGGCTTAGATAATCGCACCTAGAGGTGGAATTGATTATCTGATCTATTCTAGGCAGAGGGAAAGCGTCCTTCAGGCAAGCTTTGTTGAGGTCTGTGAAGTCCACGCACATGCGCCATTTCCCGTTTGACTTTCTAACCATGATGGGGTTAGGTAGCCACTCGGGGTGCTCCGCTTCTTGGATGAAACCCGCCTTCAATAGCTTCTCAAACTCCACCTTGATGACTTCTTTCCGGTCTGGAGCGAACCGCCGGAGCATTTGCTTGACAGGCCTAACATCAAGGCGGACGGCCAACCTATGTTCAATCACCTCCCTGGGGATACCGAGCATATCAGACGGTTTCCCTGCTAACACATCAACGTTTGCCTGGAGGAAGGTGATGAGCTCGAGTTCGTATTTCTGGCTCAGGCCGAGCCGATCCGAATAGTCTTGGATGGCTCTGCTGGATCTAGAGGAACTATCTTGATCTTGCCATGAGACTTCATGGCAACCTTGGGCCTCGAGCGCTTGATTTTCTTGTCGGTCTGATGCTACTCCGCCATGTCCAAACTCCGCTTATCGTAGCATAGGCCTGATTGGGTGCAGCCTCGAACCGTGATGACTCCTTTGGGCCCTAGGATCTTCTCGCACTGGTAAGCATAGCGTGCGGCGGCCATGAACTCGGTGAGAGTTGGTCATCCTAAGATGGCGTTGTGGGCCATCTCGAAATCGACCACATCGAACAGAATCTTTTCTGCTCAGAATTGTCCGGCGTCCCGAATGTCACGGGAAGTGTGATCTGGCCAATTGGAGTGGCCGAAGACCCGGGTATAATGCCGTGGAAAGCCTGAGACACAGGCTTGATTGCAGATCGAGACACTTGCATTGCATTCGATGTGCTGGTGAAGAGGATGTTCAGAGAATTCCTTCCGTCCGTGAGCACTTAGGCAATTTTGCAGTTATTGACGATGGGTTTAACCACGATCGAGAAGCAACCTGGTCAGACAAAGTTCTCGGGGCAGTCATCTTGACCGAAGGAGATCTCGACATCTGACCACTTGACCTCCTAGCGAATCCGGGGGATCGCGGCTAGGACTTCCCGGGCCACCGACTTGTACTATCTCTTGGACTCGTAAGAGACCGAGCCCCCGAACATGTGGTCCACCATCCTTGTCTCGTCCTGGAAAGGCATCGGACTTGAATTGTCATTGAGGCTAGAGCTCTGACTATGGTTTGCGACCTGTGGAGCCTTTCCTCGCTGCTTCTTGGCCTCGGCCTTGACGTGCTACTTGAACACTTGGCACTGAAGGAGGCCATGCCCGTCAGTCTGGTGGATGCCACACCAGGTCTTCTCGGAGCGCTCGGACGCAACTGATTGCTTGCCCTTGCCCCAGGGCTGCCTGTGACGCTTATCGGGAAAACTCACCATGATTTCTGTAGTCTTGGGTTTCTTCCCGTTGCCTCCCTTGGAGGGCTTCTTCTTGCACTTGCTCTGTGATAGATCGCCATCGAGTCCGGGTTGAGGGTGTTGTAGGCCCCGCTCCCTCTCCTGGATGAACAAGAGGGCCTCCTCGACACTAGCTGCCTTGTCGGTGATGTCCATCAGCTCTTCGACCGTCTGGGGGTCATGGATGTCGATGTCCTCCGTGCACCTACGGTTCCTATAGACGCGCGCAAAAGCTTGAATGACGTCAGCATTGATTACCTTAGGAATCATATTCCAAACGTTGCTGAAGCATTTGATGAACTCGCGCAGGGTCTCCTCCTCCATCTGGAATAGTCAGAAGTGGTCGTTCTTCTTGCTGGATGCTTGTACATGCCTTGGAAGTTTCCTTGGAACAAGTCGCAGAGCTGCCCCCACGAGTAGATTAATGCTGGCTGTAAGTTCATTAGCCAGGTCCTAGCCGGTCCCTTGAGGGCGGTCGGAAGGTAGTAGGCTATGACCTTCTCGTCCTCGCTGGCTGCTTTGATGGCTATGGTGTAGATCTAGACAAACTCGGCGGGATTGGTGGTCCCGTCGTACTTCTTGATAGATTTGGGCTTGAACCGAGAAGGCCAATGGACCCCCTAAGCTTTGGGGAGAAGGCCTAGCATCCGTTGGTAGTACCACGAGCAGATGCGAGTGGCCTACTCGCTGGGGTAGGTGATCAACCACGCCCCTGGCTCCAACGATCGCAATGTCGGGAAGTCCCCCGATCTGATCATCGCGGAGAGGGTGATTGGTCCGACAGGGTCCCTGAGCGCCTTTTCTGGTTGATGACATCATGCAGGTCTAAGATCAGATGTTCTCAGATCGACGAAACCTTGTGGCGACGCTGAGGCCAGTTATCTTCCTGGGAAGCCTGATTTCGGGGATGTTATCTTTCTTGATCTGATTCTTCACGAGAAGGGCCGGAGTGACCCTTGCCTCCCGTGGAAATGTTGGCTGCTGCAGCTAGATAAGAAGACTTGGCCTATACCTGCACTTGTCTGAGGTCCTCTTCCACGTCTTGGAGCCACTTCTTCCCCTCGGGGATAGAGAGATCCCCGACGGGAGGTCGCTGAAGCCGGCCTTGGGCCTCGGAAAGCCTCTGAGCGGCTCTGGATCTGTAGTGCCTAGGACCTCGATGGTGGTACTGAGTATCAAGATCCTCGAGCACAGCAACGGCTTGAGCCTGGTCACGAGAAGTCGCCGTCCTTGGAGGTGGAGTGTGATTACCCCCGGTAGGGTCTGGAACGAGATTAGGGTTCCTTGTGCTGCCGTCCGGCTGAGGGTCAGCAAGGGTGCCTTTCCTGTTACTGATGGCGAAAATTTCTAAAGGGTAAGCTCTGATGGAAGAGGAATCCACATCCATCATAGACCTGTCATCGAAGGGCATCTCTGAAAAGTCTTCTCGGTAATTTGAATCGCCGGTAGCCACAGGGGAGAATCCTGGCCCACGGCTTGCGCTGCTTGCGCGAACGCCTTGGTGACGGGCAAGTCGAGCTTGATACTGTAAGTCCTGGCATACTCATCCATCAGATGACTAGCGTCGTCGCTAGACTCGTTATCAAGGTTCATGTTGCCTAGATCCACCCTGTCGATCATCGTCTCCTTGTTGGGCGACGGGGCAAAGTTGTCGTAGAACCCCTCGTCCGAGAAGCCGGAACTCGACATGAACGTAGGTGAAGTCGGCGATGATGATGATGATGAATATTTGACAACGTTGGCAGGGTTCCCCACGGACGGCGCCAGTTGTCGACGATGGGTAAACCATTGATCTTATGAATCCTATGAATATGTGATGAAAAAGAGGGGGATGCCTGGTCTTGCCAAACCAAACATCAAAGATAGAGATTTTAGACAGGTTCGGGCTTCCCTTAGGATAACAGAATACAAAGGGGTATCAGGCTAGCCTAGATGGGATCTACAACTAGTCGGGGGTCCCCTTGCACGGGTACTGGAGCTCTCCTTTCCTCTCGTAGGTGTTGCGTGTTTCGCTCCTTTTCCTCTCGTAGGGCCTCCTGGCTCCATATAAAGGGGTGGTGCCATGTAGCGTCCGAACTCCTTTCCAAGTAGAATTCTGTCATCCTTAAACGTAGGGATAGACTTCCTTGTTTAAGGGGTATCCGAGTCCCCGTGGGTAGTTTCCATACATCCATAGAGTCCTCGCGGGTAGTTTCCATACATCCATAGTTTCCAGATATGGCTGTATGCTCCTAGTATTCAGAAGGCCCCTAAGGCTTCGTATATGGATAAGACCATCGTATATGGTACTTTTGTAGTACTCATCGTCAGAATGGCCAAATGTCTTGGTCTTGGGTACATAAATATCCATGCTTGTGAAAATGATTGCATATTGTTTTGAAACAACATGAAATGGATACTAACTGCCCAAAATGTCATACTTCTCGATGGAAAATGGAAAGGAAGAGCCTTGATGGGAAACGTGTCAACAAAGTTCCTAGGAAGGTTCTTCGATATTTTCCAATCAAGGAAAGACTCCAGAGGTTGTACATCAACCCGAAGAACGCAGCAAACATGAGGTGGCATGAGGACGGGCGACAAAAGATGGATTGTTTTGACATCCAGGAGATTCTCCAACTTGGAAGCACTTTGATAATATCCATCCTACATTCGGTAGAGAGAGTCGCAATGTTAGATTAGCATTAGCAACCGATGGCTTCAACCCTTTTAGGTCAATGAGTTGTAATCATAGCACATGTCCTGTTGTTCTGATTCCATATAACCTACCACCATGGATGTGTATGAAACAAACCAACTTCATCCTAACCTTGTTAATTTCTGGTCCAAAGTCACTTGGTAATGATATTGATGTCTACTTGGAACCATTGGTTGATGATTTGGAATTCCTGTGGCGTGAAGGCATTAGGACTTACGATGCTTCCAAGCATGAGTTCTTCCAATTATGGGCTGCAATATTAAGGACCATCTTTGACTTTCGTAGCTTAAGCTATGTGCATGGATGTCCTATGTCAGGAGATGTTACTTTCCCTGATTGCCACTCTGAAACTTGTTTTGTTAGACTAAAGAAGTGTAGCAAGACTTGTTACATGGCACATCGTAGGTTCTTAGATGCAAACCATAGGTTCAGATCAGATGCCAAATCATTTGATAGCACTATGGAGTTCAGGGAAGCACCTGTTCCACTTTTGGGCGAGGATGTTTTGAGAGTGGCAGAAAATTTGAATGTGGTCTTTGGCAAGGACCCATCTGGGAAGAAGCCAACAACAAAGCGCAAGAATGGAGAGCCACCGGTCATGTGGAAAAACATTCTATTTTATTTAGGCTCCCCTACTGGAAAGATTTGCTGCTGTGATATAATTTTGATGTGATGCACATTGAGAAAAATGTATGCGACAATATAATTAATAAACTTTTGGGACTAGATGGGAAATCCAAAGATAATCTGAATTCTCGCTTAGACCTTCAGCTTCTATGCATAAGAAAATATCTACATCCCGTCGATGTTGGAGATAAATTTCATCTACCTCCTGCTCCATATTCAATGAGTTCCGAGGAGAAAAAGATGTTTTGTGAAGTGTTGAAAGGAGTTAAGTTTCCCGATGGCTATGCATCGGATATACGCAGCCGTGTACATGTTAATGAGAAAAATATAATTGGACTAAAGAGCCATGATAACCACATCCTGGTACAGCACCTGCTTCCACTAGCTATTCGAAGGATTTTACTGAAGAGAGTTAGTGCATCACTTATTCGTGTAAGCAACTTCTTCAAGCAAATTTATTCTCCCGTGGTACGGATAAGTGATATGCAAAAGCTCGAGGCTGAAATAGCTGAGACATTGTCCATATTAGAGACCATATTCCCACCATCTTTTTTTGATGTTATGGTGCACTTGATGGTTCATCTTCCAGCTCAAGTTCGAATCAGTGGTTCAGTATTGTATAGCAATATGTACCCAGTGGAGAGGTAATTTCTAATAATTTATTTATTATAAGTGGAATTTTTGTGTATGCATAAGCTCACATAGTCAATATACGTCTTGTTTAGGTATTTGATGAAATTAAAAGGGTATGTTCGTACAAGTAGTCATCCAAAGGGGTCCATAGCTGAGGGTTATGTGTTTGATGAGAGCCTTACATTTTGCTCTCAATATTTACATGGGTGTGAAACTAGGTATACTTGAAAAGCTAGAAATGATGATGGCAACAACAATAGAAATCAAAGCACCATGCCATATTTTTCTAAGAATATTGGTCGAGATTTGGTTGGCAAGTCTATCGTGACCTTAGACCACCAAGCATGGCTTCAAGCGCACAATTACTTCTTATATAATTATGACCATATAGAACCTTTTTTTAAGTAAGTTATCTGTCTTATTACCTCTAGTGTTGTTATTTGCTAAATATTTATTGAAATCATGAAACAACCTTTGCAGAAAACACTTTGGTTTAGGTCCAACTCCCTCTAGTATTGGCATGCATGGGCACCGCAAATATTCATCAACAAAGGCACAAATGGCAGCCCATGGTCGCCGCAAAGCTGATGAAGAAATTGCTTTGATTAAGGGGCTATGGTGCAGATAATTGAGGAGGTGCGAAATCTAAGGAAGACTGTGCATGCCGGTCAAGTTACGGCAGAAGATACACCAGAACATGGATCCAATCCTACTCCTAATAGCTTCAATCCTATTCCTAATAGATCCAATCCTACTCCTATAAGATCCAATGATACACTAGAATGGTATATTTTGATATCTTGGTACCTTAGTGTTTGTACAGAATTTTGTTTAATAGCTATTTTCTTTCTCCTGGTATGTGCATTCAGAACATAAGACATATTGACTTTCGTGAGCAAGTGTCAAACGAAGAGTTGAGCAACGACCATGAGGAGCAAGAGGTGTGCACTCGCTCTCTAATGGTGGCCCTTTGTTTATTAGAGCATAGTAATGGATTTATTTCTGCATGTATAGATAATACGTAGGAGAGCTCCAATCATACCAAGAAGATGTGAAGAGGTCAGCAAGTCCTCGAGTTTTGTTTTCCTTCAATTTCATGATTCAATGGTCAGCATTGTGCAATGTTATTGTAGGGTGGAAAAGAAGTCATTTTACTTTCTATGGAGGATGATGACCTGTGGCTAAGGCTACTCTCCAAAGGGTTGACCCGAGAACACGAGTGGGTGTGTGTGGGAGGGGTGGTTGGTCTCTTCTAGGCAGTGAATACTATGAAGTAGTTGTCAACATGGTCATGAAAAGGGATTATGAACGGCCTCGGCAATATGGGAGACTAAAGACAATGGGAGATAATTTGGGACAGTCTATTGCATGGCCACACTTGAATGTAAAAGACAACTCTACTTGTATATTTTGCTACTGTTTTTGGCCGATGGACTACACAAAATACTTACGCTTTGTTTTTTTTCTCCAGATTATGACTGATAGGAACACAGGAAAACAATCTAAGGTTCTTCCTGGTACGTTGCTATTTTGCCATTTTACCATCAAGTGTTTTGGGAATATTTTGTTACCAAGTGCACTACGACATGAACCCCCTATAGCAATGTATATATGTGTTGGCAAAACTAAGCTGCATCTACCTGCTTTCTTTGGCCATCTCTGCTACCAATAGTTGTGACTATAATATGACCAGTTTCTGTCCTGTTCCCATTGATGATTGTTGCCTCTACTTCCTGCAACAAATGACCAAATTAAAAGAAGTGCAACTTTCCATCAAAATGTGACTTAACGTTGCAAACAAAAAATAAATGGATACACAATAAATTGTTGAAGATAAAGGAAGCATGAAAATGGAATCTTTGGCTCTCTGTGTTATGCATGCAGACTATAACAGATAGGATCATACCTTCTCATCTCTTATTTTCATATCACTCATTTCATCTGGCAATATATCCACTGCTAGACTACTACCACCAGCATCTCTCAGCCCGGAAGCTGGTGCCACACCAACTGAGGTCATTGATAGGTGACTCAGAATCACGACACTGAAACCTTCAAAGCATTGAACATGTTATTATCTGCAGCAATAAAAAAGCACAAGCAAGGAACTTAAGTTGCTGTTACAAATCTCTCAGTGGAAAGCCTATAAATCAGAGGTGTGTGCATATCTGACATGACCAGTAATAGGCCTCCAACCTCCAGGAGTGCAAACTAATTAGCAGCAGAAGAAAAGTATGGATTGCTTTTAATGCAAAACAAAAATACTTTAGTGAATGGTTGCATAATGGCATTTAGGTACTAAAAGGCAATTCTGAACCAAAAAAGACGTTATATGGAATGGGATAAACACAGCTACTTCTGAATAGAAATAATGTTGGTCTGATGGAACTAAAAATTACTAGTAGATGATATACTTGGGCTAACAACCAGCAGAACTTAATTATGGCTACTATTGACGGGATTTTTCTGCCCACTTGTTGGGATTATCACTTCCCCACTGCTTTAGTTTCCTAGAGATAAGAAACCTTTTCGTTTTGAAAAATGGTGGCTCGAAAAGGAGGATTGTATTCAGGTGATTAGCGACTCCTGGGCACTTCCTTGTTCTTGTTCCAAACCAATAGATGTCTGGCAGTTCAAGATTAGAAGGCTTACAAAGAATTTTCCTTGGTCCTCCCAGCATTGTACTCATTAATGAATGTTTTATCTGTGTGGGAGTGGCCTGTGGCCCGCAAATAAAAATTGGTGTTGTTCTATTTCCATGTAAAAAACAGAATCTGTTTAATGTAATTTCCAATGACAAACAGGGCAATTGTATGCAGGGTAATTTGTTTGATTTGTTTATACTAACCAACTTTTGTTATATTTGTTTCCAGGAGGTAGCTGAATCTATTCTACCATGTGTTTTTTTTTGTGAAGTGTATGAACATGGATGCTAGCTTATGGAAGTGCAGCCATCCAGTGATAATTATTTTAGGAGGTTTCTTTTTTGTTGGAGTGTGTGTGAATTGTATGTATGGTGGCATGCTAAACAAGATGACCTTGACTACGACATGTGTGAACTCATATGTATATGGGACATGTTGTTTTTTGCGAAGTGAAGATTATGGATGATATGAGATGGTTGACATGTTGTCTTTTCCGAAGTGAAGATTATGGATGATGTGAAATGGTTTGATGCTAATTTGTTGATGAATTATTGTCTATTGCAGTTGGTTGTCTTTGTTGAATCCGAATGTGCTTTATTTAAAGCAAATAAGTATTGAATATAATTGGTAATAGCAATAGAATCAATTGGTAATGTCTGTCAGCAATAGAATCAAACAGCCTGCCGACAGATAGTCTGTCGGCACGTGTAGAGTTCCTGACAAAACGGTTTGTCGGAAATTTGCCGGCAGACTGTCTCCGGTAGACCATCTGTCGGCAAATTTCCCAGCAGTCAGTCTATGGCAAATTTCAGACAGACCGTCTGTCGGCATTTAATTTATCGGCAGACGTTCTGTCGGGAATTTCATTTGCAGCAGCTTAGGACCCGACAGACACTCACGGCAGAGTGTCTGTCAGGAAAAGTAATTGCCGGCAGACAGCCTGTCGGGAAAATTAATTGTCTATCTCGTAAGGTGGGCGTGGTGTAGTGCATGCTCCACGTCCTTAATCACATATCCCACATAGTCTAACCAATGTTTGGCCTGATCAAGTTGTGTCCATGTTTGCGGACGCAGCTATTCGAATAGATTTTTAACACTCTGCAGAGGTTGTATAGCTTTACCCACAAGATGTGATCCTCCCTTGTTGCTAGAGCTCGATGAGCACACTTCGCGAGGTGTGTCGTCTAGTCTTAGTGGTGAACCTGCCAGATGGAATCCACCTAGCTCTACAATGTAATTGTTCATTTGTTACACTTAGAGGGGCATCCACCTTTGTGTCGAGTATAATCATCCGAGTTTATTTATAGGAAAACTCTCAAAGCAGTGATACCTCCACTTTGCACATGTCACCTATCACGTACGGGTTCACACGCTAGTCCTAAATAGCGTAATGGGTCAAGCACTTCCCACTAGAGCGTGGACGTACGGGGTGAACTTGGCTGAGCGGCACTTAGGGCCGGTCCTTAATTGATCCGAGCAAGGCTTCACATCCCAACACCATAGTCATGCAGTAGCATACTACAACATTTCCCACACATCACTTATATTCTCACCTGGATCCAAATCATCTCTATTTTATTTTTGATTTTGACAAACTAGCTTTTCACAAATACCCCTTGGGCAATACATGGATCCCAAGGATATACCCCATATCCACAGCGAGGATCAAGTGATCTACAACTTTCTGTTAAATCAATTTTTTTCTATTACGGGTCTAAGAAATGGTATAACTATATAGTTTTGCCTAGGTTAGTACCAGCATTACCATGACCAGCAAGTAATATACCCAGGGCGACAAGGTTCTGGTTCGGAAACTATCAGGATCATACCACATGCAATACTAGGGCATAACTATGCTAATATAACATACCATTTGATATCGACATAACATGCTTGTTTGCAAGCAAAATAATTAAGCTTTGCATATATGAGTTTCAACATGATCAAGGTGGGAAGCTTGCCTGGCAAGTATTGGTCCTGGTCTTGATACGGCGATGGCTCGGAATCCTCCCCGCGAGATAACGGAACGTTGGAAACTACATGTTTAAAAGATGTCGAATAAACAACGGTGTGAGGTAAAATCCAAATAAAATCAAAATATGCACTCATGATATGCTAGGGGATGGGTTTCTAGACTTTGAAGATTTTTAGGATTTTTGAAGAAGTTAGATAAGGTTATTATGGCATGAATTAATGATTTTCATGTTTATAGGAGAGACTAAGACTTTAATATTAATGTGTAATTATTTTAGATTGTCATTTCTTTATTGGAACCAGAGCTAGAGAACCACTTAACATGATTTTAGAAATTTTATTTAGATGGTTCGGAGGATTATAGAAAAAGTTATCTATTTAAGGGGATATGTATAAATAATTTTATTTAAGGTTCCATTCGCATTAGTGTTGTTAATAAAAAGATTAACTTTTTAAGTGTCCACCGGACCTATCATGATATATATGATTTTGCATGAAGCTATGAAGAAGAAACACCTCAAATGGAGCTATGTTACAAGGGCTACAACATATTCAAATATGAATTAAATTCAAACCTGAATTTAAATATATTCCAAAAATTATGAAAATGATACTGTTAGGTAGGATTTGAATTTAGATGAATATAGGAAAAAGAATGAAGTGATTTGGAGTTAAGATGAAGAAGTTATGGGCATTCGAAGATCTACTAGGAGGGAAAATAAAAAGGGGGAGGTTTTCAGCTGGGAACAGGGGTGACGTTGATGGCATAGACCGGGAGTACGCTTTCAATGTTGGGAGGTGGAAAATAGACTGGTTTCAGGAAGGTTTACGGTTTATAGAAGAGAAAACGCAAACTGCAGTGAGTGGCGGGGGGGAGAACGCTTTCCCAAAGGAAAGACGTAATTGGCGGATAACGTTTTCACTTAATCCGATGGGTGGGTCCTGGTGTCGGGGGCTGTTATGGATTAAAACTCGATTACGTGCCCTGCAACTGGGTCCTGTTTGACAGAGAGAGGAAACAGGGGAAGGAAGAGTGAGCTGTGCGGGTGTACCTCACTAGCGGCAAACGACAGTGGTAGAGGTGGCAGCGACCACGGAGTCGAGGAGAGGGGAAGCAAGCGGGCCGGTTGGAGGTGGCGGCAGTCACCGGGGATGACCGGAGCGGTGGCGGTGCCGCCACCCGAGGCTCGCTGGCGGCAGTGAAGAAGGGGATATCTCCGACGAAGCTTCTCTCTTGGCATTGGCAACACAAATGGGTGTTAGAGGGGAAGGGGAGGGGACTTGTACGAGGAATCACTGATTGCTCCACTGGGGTGGCCGGAATTGGCACGGAGGCAAAAGCGGTCGTTTATGCCGGAGGCGAGGATGAAGGAAGCTAGGGACGATTCGGTGCTCGAGGGCGGCACACGGGGAGCAGAGGGAGAAGGAGGAGTGGATTAGGCGGAAAAGAGGATATTAAAATTGAGCAAGTGGCCTTAAGAGGATCAGAGAGGAGGGAAGTGTAGAGGGGAGCTGTTGCGATGCGGCCAGGGCTGTGGCGGCTACAGCGGTGGTTAGGCGCCACTTGCTGTTGCTGGCGAGACAGCTCGGGCAGAAGGAGCAGCGTGGTGCATACCAGGCGACGAGGCACCGGGCTAGCGTGGTGTGGGCGTGCACGCGTGGCAACTAGCCGACGGTAGCCACGTAGCAAAGGTGCTGCAGGAGGTCAGCAACGGTGGAAACGGCGTCGAGGCGGCACAGGAAACTTGGGCACCGCTTACTGGTGTGGATGCAGTGGCACCGTGCGGTGAGAGTGGCAGGCAACCAATGGCGTCGGCGCCGCAGCTGTAGTAGTCGGGCGCGGCCACTGGCATGCCTAGTGCACGCCCTGGACCATCAACGGCGTGTTTTGTAGTAGTGACGAGGTGGAGGAGAGAAGGTAGGGCTCGGTGCTACGGAAGGGAATTGAAAAGCTGCAGAAGATATGATGTGTCCTCCAAATTGGTTGTATGGTTGAGATGATCTAGATGTTAGTTATAATTTCAAATCTAAAAGACAAATTGGTTGTATGGTTGAGATAATCTAGGTGCTAGTTATAATTGGTTGAGATAATCTAAGAGTTATAATAATTTTGAATCTAAGAAACAAATTGGTTGTATGGTTGAGATAATTATAATTGGTCGAAATAGTCTAGAAGTCGGTTATAATTTGGAATCTGAGAGACAATTTGGTTGTATAATTTTGAAAAATTGTTGGAGCGCTACGCTCTTCTTCGATTGGTTGGCGCAACGCGCTATAGCGAGGAGAGGCGAGGGATAAAATGGAAACTGAAAGTGTAACATTACCACCATCACCAATTCCATTTAAAGAATAGTAACAGATGTTTGTGAGTGCTTTAAAAAAAATAGTAAATTGCACTTGTGACCCGTAAACTTGATAGGTGGGAACATTTTAGTCCACGTACTTAAAATTGGTGATTTCGGCACACTAAACTTGGTTTGCAGGGTCACTTTGGTCCAAAGTGTGCACGTAGGACGATTTTTGGAATTGTGGCATGCTGACCAGGCGACGTTTTGGCGGGCAAAAATCATCCGATGGTTTTTTTGTGTCTATACTGTTGGTCACTAGTCGATTTTGTCAGCGCCACGACCGATGGCGTTGAGGTTGTACTTGTCGGCGCCACGGTTGATGGCGCCGACACTGGGTCGGCGCCATGGCCGATGGCGCCAACAATGGGTCGGCGCCACGGTCGATGGTGACGACATGCACAAACTCGTCCGTGGTCGGCGCCATCCGACCTTGTTTTTGGCTCTGCCCAGTGCATGTTAGCACGCCACAGTGGCAAATAAGTCCCACGTGCACACTTTTCGACCAAAGTGACCTCACAAACTAAGTTTAGTATGCCGAAATCACCATTTTCAAGTACGTGGACTAAAATATTCCCACATGTCAAGTTTACGGGTCACCTGTGCAATTTACTCAAAAAAAACCCCACCAAAAACAGATATATTACCACTCAGTCGCCTCCTCCGCTAGCCTGTCCAAAATCCAAACCCAAAAACCAAACAAAGGCAAACACTGATATATTACCACTCCGTCGCCTCCTCCGCACTACTATAGAATGGACTATCATAGACAGGTGAAAAATCTCATCTCTGATGGGTTTACCACCCGTCAGTAGGCTTCTGCCTGTGATAATCATCACAGACGGATGGATCACCGTCAGTGATGAGTTTCTATCACTGACGGGTGTCGACTGACACCCATCAGGGATGAGTGGCTCTCACTGACGAGTGTCTACTGAAGCCTGTCAATGATGTGTCACTACTACCGAAACCCACATCTACAACATACATCAACGATTTGTGTTTTCTCCCGTCAATGAAACTCACTGTCGATGACGGGCCAGAGGGAAAACCCGACGTTGATAATTTCACTAGGAGACCGTGGGCCTTCCCGAGGAAATTATCAATGATGGTTTAGCTCAGAGCCTGTCATTGATTACTCTTACTGACAACCTACTTCGAGGCCCGTCGTTGATGACTGTGGTCATCAATGATGAGCAGTTGGGCCTCCCGTCAGTGAGATTCATTAATGATGGCCTTCCTTTCGACCTGTCATTGGGATGAGGCTAGGGCTCCTATATATACCCTCCTAGGGCTCGGGCTCGGGACATGGCCTCCACTTCCTCCCGTGCCCTAGCCGCCTTCTCCTGTACGCCACCGCCGCCACCTCCTCCCTCCCCGATGGCCGCCGTCTCTCTCTCGATGGCCGACGCCTCTATCACTGATGGATGCCGGCTCCCTCCCCGGTGGTGGAGGGCGCGTAGGGGGAGGGGCCGGCGGTGGCAGTGGCCGCTTCCTTCCTCCTCGATGGTCGCCGGTGATGGATGTGGCCTCCTCCGTCACCTTTGTGATGCCACAGTATACTGCACAAGACACTATTTTTTGAAAGAGTGTCTTGTGTAGTGTCACCGTTGTGACACAACCATGATGACGATGTCCAACGGTGACACTACACAAGAATGATTGCGGACCCGTGGAGAGGTGCATTTTCGTATGCTTTGAGAACCAAGTTTACACGAAACCTAAGAAGGAGAGGAAGAAGATGGACTTCGCTACTCTGCCCTCCCTGTAGGCCGTAAATCATGTTCTCCTCTAGTAGGAGAAAAGGATTGCAGACCCCTAGAGAGGTACATCTTCGGTCATGAGAGGCAGGAAGGAGGCCAAGGCGCTTGGTTCTTGGAAGAGGGTGGGGAGAACATAAGCTTCCTACCCTTTGAGAACCAAGTTTACACGGCAAGTGAATGAAGTTTGTGAATGAATTGCTATCTCTGTGACTGAATGAAATTTGTGAATGAATTGCTATCTCTGAGTCTATAAATATTGTCTGGAATCAATGAATTTTGCTGTATATTTGTATTTTCCTGGCGAAGAGTCGTGGTACCTATCAGGCACGATGGTCTACGGCTTTGGCCGGTCGTTGATAAGTGTCACGCTACTGACTCTCTCCTCAGTGTTCAACGACTGGCTAGAAACAACCGATCATTGATAAGTGTCGCGCTACTGACGAAACGAAAAGTCGCGCTACTGACTCTCTCCTCAGTGATCAATGACCTACTTGGAAATGGCCCGTCGTTGATAAGTTCACGCTACTAACTCTCTTCTCAGTGATCAATGACCGGCTGGGAAACAGCCCGTCGTTGATAAGTGTCGCGCTACTGATGAGACGAAGAGTCGCGCTAGCCCTAATAAACTACACTCTGCGACCCGGTCACTCCCTCCACACAATTGCGTGCTCTCTCGTCTTCCTCTTCTTCCCTCCGCCAAAAGCTAGCCGCTCTCTCGCGCTCGCATGTCTCCCATCTCGCAATGGCCGCTGCAGGTAGCTCTTTCGGGAAGTGGAAGAGGGAGGCGTTACCTCCTGCTTCGTCGATCCACGAGGACCACGCGCACATGAACCTGGAGCTCTCCCATGCCATGATGGATGCACTAGAGTTCTCCAGCTATGGGGACACCGAGGAGACCCTCCTCCTTGCCTTCCACGACCACTTGCGGTACTCCGGTGCCTACGTCATCTGGTGTATCCTGCAGAAGAAGTTTCTGCGGTTACTCAATTACGTCATCGAAGCTCACCACGAGCCGGGCCGTATCCTCGTCTGTTGCTACAACAAAGAGGTTGTTCGATGCCTCCACGCGAAGTACATCCGATGGGGCATCGAGCGTGCGAGCTTCTTCAAAGTTGCTACGGTCTCACCTCTGCGGCCGGACCCTCTGGACGAAGATCTCCCGCTGGAGGGGTTATAGTTTTTATTTTCCTCTTCACATTGTGTTATGAACTAGGCTAGCTAGTAGTTATATATGTAATGTCTGAACTATGTTTTCTCTTCGCATTAGATGCCTTTTGTTATGTAAAAACTATGTTTCCTTATGTGCATGCGAAGATTGAACTAACTGAATCTGCAAAGCAGTGTGTAGATTCAGTTAGTTTAGTTCTGGAACTAGTCATTAACGATGGGCAAGCCGGACAACCCGTCATAGGAAGAAACACTGCGTGGGAAACTGTAATACACAACGGTCTATGATTTTGGCCCGTCGTTGATGACTCTTAGTGATCAACGATGGGCTTGGAGACGGACCGTCGTTGATAAGTGTCATGTTCGATGGTCATGTCCGGCGCCCGTCATTGATGATATTGAGGGTATACAAACAATAACCACCATTCATAAAGATAGAGTTTGTAAGCTCTGTTTTACAATGGCGGTGGCTACCATTCGCGGTTCCGGGCGATTTTGGCATTAGAATGGTTTGAGCGCAGTTCGAAAGGCTAGATTTTGTTGATCAACATAAGGTTTGTATTAGTTAATCTGTGTTTGTAATTAGTTGTCAACCCACATTCGTCAGTTTAATTAGTGGTGGGACCTACATCCCAAACCACCTGGGTGCGAGGCTTTCCCACATCTTGTTTTTTTTATTTGTGTGTTCTCTTTATTAATTAAATTGTTAACGTACCGCTCTCTGATGTATTGTTGGTTAAACATATGAATTGTAGATCGAAGCATATATGGATTGAAATTAGATGTACATGCCTAATCGTGCCTCTCTAGAGTACATATCGGCCTTGGATGGATTCATTTCTGTCGTCCGAGCTGATATGTTGACAAATGAGAAGACTCAAATTCGTTGTCCATGTCGTTGCTACAAAAATGAGGTTTTGTTGGACTCAACAAATGAGTTGCAAGCACACTTGATTATCAAGGGTTTCGTAGATGGTTATAGACGCTGGACATGTCACGGTGAAGAGCTTGAAGGCAACGAGGCGGATGAAGTCAGTTCTAAATCGTCAGATTAGGATGATCAGGATATTACCGATGGACAAGATAATTTACAATAGACGTTGCGCGACATGGAAGGGACGAACCTGATGGAAGAGAGTACCCTCAGTTCTTGGGCTTGCTAGGAGACTCGGAGAAACATTTGTTTCTAGGTTGTAAAGCAAAGCACACAAGGTTGGCTACTCTTGAAATGCTAAAATTGAAGGCGAGCAGTAATTGGTCCGATGTAAGCTTCACAAAGTTGTTGCATCTGATTGTGGACATTCTTCCGCAGGAGAATGGGTTGCCGACAAGCACCTACAAGGCCAAGAAGGTTATCTGTCCTATTGGGTTGGAAGTAGAAAAAATACATGGATGCCCGAACGACAGCATCCTCTACCACAAAGAGTACGTAGACCTGCACATATGTCTGGTGTGCAAGGCATCCAGGTATAGGCGGGATAATAATGAAGACGATGGGATTGATGATCATGACGGGGCACCGAAGGGACCTCTTGCTAAGTTGGCGTGGTATCTGCCTATCATTCTGCGTTTGAAGCGTTTGTCTGCTAACAAAAAGAAGACCAAACAGTTTTGCTGGCACGCGGAGGGGCGTAAGGTTGATGGAATAATGAGACACCATGCTGATGCCGCCCAATGGAGGAACGTCGATAGGGTTTTTAAAGATTTCGGTCAGGAGCCAAGGAACATTAGGTTTGGAATGAGCACGGATGGATTCAACCCGTTTGGTAACATGAGTAGCCGACACAACACCTGGCCTGTGCTTCTCTATATGTACAACCTTCCTCCTTGGTTTTGTATGAAGTGGAAGTACATTATGCTATCGGTACTTATTGGGCCAAAACAACCTAGAAACGACATAGATGTGTACCGACAACCATTGAAGGAGGATCTACAAAAACTTTGGCATGAAGGGGAGATGGTCTGTGATGCATATAAAGAAGAGGACTTCAAAATAAGAGGGATCTTGTTCGCAACCATCCAGGATTATCTTGCCAATGGCAACATGTCCGGGCAAACTGTAAAAGAAAAAAAAGGATGTGTCACGTGTAAAGAAGAAACCGCGAGTCAGTATCTGAACCACTCGTGCAAGACCATCTACATGCGTCATCGTAGGTTCCTGGAGCGAGATCACCCATATCGGAGGTGGAAGAGCAATTTCAAAGGAGAACGGAGGAAGGTGCACTCCCAAGGAAACACACGGGGGAAGAGATCTATGCTATGGTCGAAGATATCAAAGTGGTGCACGAAAAGGGACAAAAGCTGCGGAAAGACATTTGGAAGAAAAGATCGGTATTTTAGGACTTGCCTTATTGGAAGGTGCTAAATCTCCGTCACATCATCGATGTCATGCATGTAGAGAAGAATGTGCGTGACAGCTTGATTGGTCTCTTACTGAACATCAAAGACAAGACAAAGGTTAGTTTGAAGGCACAGCTTGACATGCAAGAAATGGGTAACAGACCAGAGTTAGCACCGATAGAGGAAGAATCGGGTAGAACATACATTCTGCCAACTTGCTACACTTTGTCAAAGGCCGAGAGAAAGAAATTGTGCGAGTGTCTGTAAGGTATGAAAGTCCCATTTGGTTATTGCGCTAACATAAAGAAACTCGTTTCAATGAAAGACTTGAAACTACTTGGCATGAAGTCTCATGACTGCCATGTCATGATGACACAAATCCTCTCTATCGCAATTAGAGGTATATTGCCAGGCCCGGTCTGCATGACAATCATGAACCTTTGTAGTTTTTCAACATGATTGCTCAGAAGTCCATCGACCCCGAGCGACTACCAAGACTGCAGTTCGAGGTCGCTATGATAATATGCCAACTTGAGATGCACTTTCCTCCATCGTTTTTTGATATCATGATCCATCTCATGATTCATATTGTTGAAGAGATAGCTGATCTGGGATCCATTTTCCTACATAGCATATACCAGTTTGAGAGGCACATGGGTATTCTGAAGCTCTATGTCCGTAACAGATATCGGTCTGAGGGGAGCATTATCGAAGGTGCTGCCGAAGAGGTCGTTGAGTTCTACAAGAACTACATGGCTGAACACTGACCCATTGGTGTGCCTTGGTCTTGGCATGAGGGCAGGCTCACTGGTATGGGGACCCTTGAAAAGTATTTCATCACTCCGGACCTGTTGTTGCATGCTAGAGCCCATTTCACGGTCTTGACACACATGTCAGTGGTGGACCCGCATATCAATGAGCACAAGTCTGTGTTGCGGAGAGAGAATCCAAACAAGTCGACTGCTTGGATCACAAAGGCGCATAACAAATGTTTCAACCACTGGTCCAAGGAACGAATGTATGGGATTAGGTGGTCAAATGATGATGATGAAGTGGTGGCTTGGTTGGCAAGAGGGTCACAGTTTACAACTACGATATGGCAATGATATGACATAAATGGTACACATTTTATACAAGGGATCGAGACAAAAAGAGCATGTACTAGAATAGCGGGGTCCGGGTTGAGGCCTACTGTTCCAATAATGAGAAAAGCAACTACAACGGCTTCATAGAAGAGATTTGGGAGCTTGATTATATAACTATGGAGATCCCTATGTTCTAATGCCGTTGGGTGCATCTCAAAGGAGTCCATGTCGAGGACCATAACTTCACTACTGTGGATCTACAATATCTTGGATCCAAAGAAGAGCCATTTGTCCTCGCTAAGTAGGTTGCTCAAGTCTTCTACATAATTGATCCAAAAAATTGGAAGTGCCATGTATTTTGGAATGGAAAAGGAGTATTGTCAAAGTGGAAGGTGTAGTAGATGAGGAAGACTGTAACCATTTCGATGAAGAAGAATATAATCCTGAAGAAGACATGAGGAAAGTGTACCCAGAACCAAGGAACCTACCTCCGCAGAGATCATAATGAAGGGTGTTACATATAAAGGCAAAAAGCTAGTGGAAGATTAGTATTTTGTAAGAGATAACTTTTGTAATATCTTGTAATTATGTCCAGTGCAATTAAATAATGTCCGGTGCATTTAATTTATATCTAATGCTTTTAATATGTCCAATGCAGTGCAGATTGAACTAACTGAATCTGTTCACTGGAAAAAACTCATAAACGACGGGCTAAGTGGAAAGCCCGTCGTTGACAAAATGTTATCAATGACGGGCTATGAGAAGAGCCCGTCATTGATGAATTTTCATACGTAAGCGGAGGCGTCGAGGGTTTTCAGCCGAAAACTCATTTGCACTCCCGCAGACCGCTTTCTCCAAGCCCTAGCCGCACGTGGAGTACTCGCCTCGCAATCTCGACGACCGATGCCCCAAATCTCGGTGACCGCAGCCCGCGCCTCCTCTCGTTCCTGGACCCGTGGACTCACACCATCAACCACCGTCACCCGCAACCTCCATGTCAGATGACCGCGCCCCCCAAGTCACCACCTTCTAGCTCCGAGGGTAACTACGTACCCTAGTTTTCTTTTTCCTGATCGAGAAGATCGATGATGCCACAGAATAACTCGCTGTCCAAGCCAGAAGCCTTCGGTTCTACGCAAAAATCCAGCAGGGGTCCGCGAACCCGGAACAAGATGCCTACGGAAAGATGGTGGTCACCCAAGTCGATCAGAGAAGCGGAAAGCCGTCGTTGCTGCAAGCCGTGATAAGGAGGTTCAACACCGTGTGCGAATAATCGCACGAGAATGGATACCAATCCGGTTCAGCAACTGGACAGAGGTACCGAACATGGAGATCAAAGCCATCAGGACGGTGCTTTGGTGAAAATTTGAAGTCCCCAAGGACGATAAGTGAAAATTCAAACGGGCCGCACTTATATCAATCGCCCAGTGTCACCGAAACTACAGGAGCAAGCTTTACATTGAACATGTCAAGATGGGTGAGCCTCCCTTCGCCAAGCATCCGCACATTTTGCCGATCGATTGGGCGGTATTCGTGAAATCGAAGGACACACCAAAATTTGAGGAAAAGAGTGCAAAGGCTAAGGCCCTGCGCGAGAGGAATGTAACCCCGCACACTCTAGGAAATCGTGGTTATGCTAATAAGATCCCAGTGTGCGAGCAGAATGATGCCCAACTATGAGAGGCGGGTCAACCAGTCCCTTTTGGAGAAATTGATGAACATGCTCGTAACTGGGTCCTTGGCCACTCGAATGGGTCCGCAGGGTCCGTCACCTTCCCGAACCCCATAGTTGAGGACGTGTCCCGTCGCCTGGTAAGACATCCACGTGTTCTTGTACTTTATACCATATAGCTCCATTGATGCTAACATAGCGCTTGTGGTTCCACTGTAGGTGCAACTGAGCTAGCAGTCATCTTCCGAACACTCTGTCACCAGTCACAGGTGGAATGATGATCTCTCGCGTGTCTGAGGAAACCCTGAGAAATCAGGTCACACGCGAGGCCTAGGGGTCTCCGTTCGCTAGTTCGAGGGATTCCCCCAAACTGTTGAGTAGTCCCAAGCTCAGAAGAGGACCAGGGAGGAGAGGATGCAGGAGATGATAATGAGGAAGGTCTACGTGAATCTAGAGGCACAGTTTAGTAGGGAGTTTGAAGAATGGAAGACAGCTGCCTTGGCGCAACAAAGGCAGCTGCTTGGCGCCTACCTCGATAATAGTTTGTTCATGTACGTTTATACTTTGTATAAATTTATTCGAAGCCTCAGTTATGTTTTAATTGTTTGTTCAATTTGCAGAGTGCAACGACCTGTAAATTCGCGTATAGTCTTCCCGGCGGGATTCTATGGTTGTTGCCCATGGGGTACTTTGTATACATCTATTCAAAAATAATGATGTTTAGACTTGTTTGAAATTTATGTACTTCTGAATGGCTAGTGTTTGCATGCATGTGAAGTACCTTTTTTCTATATAGTAACTTGCAAATTCTAACTTAGTTCTTTTGGATATCATTTTTGCACATATTTACAGGAATGCAATGTGTGTTGTCTCAAATCAAGCACCAGGTTTCAAACAGAATTGTAAGTCTTGTTTTAAAATTTCTGTACTTGTGAATGGCTTGTGTTTGCATGCATGAGAAGTACTTGTTTTCTATATAGTAACTTGCAAATTCTAACTTAGTTCTTTTGGATATCATTTTTGCACATATTTACAGGAATGTAATGTTGTGTCGTCTCATATCAAGCACCAGATTTCAAATAGAATTGTAAGTCTTGTTTCGAAATTTCTATACTTGTGAATGGCTTGTGTTTGCATGCATGTGAGGTAGTTGTTTTCTATATTTTAACTTGAAAATTTTAACTTAGTTCTTTTGGATATCATTTTTGCACATATTTACAGGAATGCAATGCTGTGTTGTCTCATATCAGGCACCAGGTTTCAAACAGAATTGTAAGTCTTGTTTTGAATTTGAAGTATGTGAGATATATATGTGATGTTTCAAACTGTTCTTTAGCAAACAACATTGAATGAAGTTGTGATTACATGTAAGATGAAATGCTTGTGATTACTGTCTGTTTGCTGATTTATGATCTGTGATTAAATGCTTGTGTGAATATATGTGATCTGTGATGGAATAATGCTTGTCTCTGTCTGTGAACTGTTTTTCAGAGGGCATGGGTAGCAGTTTCAGAGGCTAGCCAAAAGCAAGAAAAAACCTGCCAGGGTGAAACATTCATCAATGACGGGTACTTCAAGAATCCCGCCAGTGAAAAAACATTCATCAACGACGGACCATAGAAACGGACCATCCTTGAGGGTATCACTATCAACGATGGGGCTCCTGCTGAGCCCGTCAGTCCAGATGAAGTCATCAACGACGGGCCACCTCACAGTCCAGATGAAGTCATCAATGACGTGTTCCCTTCCTCGCCCGTTAGTCCGGACGAAATCATCCATGACGGATAGATAGATTAACCCGTCGTTGATGACCTCAGTCATCAACGATGGATAGTTGTTTGTACCTGTCGTTGATAAGTGTGTTATCAACGACGGGTAAACAATCCTTCATTGATGACCTGAGTCATCAACGACGGGCTCCAAATCCGTCGTTGATCAAGATTTGGCCTATCATTGATGTGGGTTTCTGTAGTCGTGAGTTCCTATCACTAAACAGGGTTTAATGTTTGCCCATCTATGATAGGTGTTGTAGAGGGCATGGCAATAGCTTAATTTCAGCCTGCCCTGCACAAAAAATTGACAGCAAGCAGCAGCCCAGCTGCACTGCCCAGGAATCACATTCACATATTGCACATATACACAACAGATCCACATGAAGACATAACTCACAAATTTTAATTTAATTAAGTTAGCAATTGTCTCACATGAACATGAAAGCATAAACATTAATTAAGCAATTGTAAATATACATCATAACAATTCTCTCTCTCTCTCTCTCTCTCTCTCTCTCTCTCTCTTTCGGGTCTGTACATCATAACAATTGTAAAAAGGAAGAAGTCATTAAGCAACAAAGTTGTCGGGATCTGCGAAATTATGAAACGGATGAGCCGTCTTTGAATATTCGTGACCGTCTCAATGTCGAGCGCATTTGTAGGAAACTTATGTTTCAGTAGAAGGAAATTAAAATAGTTTAGGCACAATGTATACACAACGATGAAAAATACATTTGAATATACTATAATGACACTAACCTGCGGTTCTATTTGACTAGAGCCAACGAATTGTAACATATATTGGGCAACATAGTATCCACAGAGGTTGTTGCCCGGCGGCTGCTTGTGGCACTGCAGAAATTTGTTTACGAACACGGTAAAATTAGTTGTAGGGAATACATATTACAACGTGTGAGAGGATTATTTATGGGCGACGGAGGAATTATTACAGGGAAATTATGTTGGTGGGTCGTTGCGGTTTTTTTTATTTCATACAAGGCCCCCATTTGAAACATACTTCGTGAACGCCCTTGTGAGCACCTTCGTCAAATTTGCGTACCCTTCTGGTGGGTAGTCCTTGGAGTCGAAGTACACGACATGTTGACCTTGTGGAGAGATACAAGCGAGCATCCAATGGTATCCATAGTTGTACGGTAGAAGAATGATTTCTTTAGTGTTACAGAGAACGAGCATGGCCTACGAAATGTAATCCTCGACCTCCTCCGGCCTGTTTTTGACGTTTGTGCATATGACCGCTTGTGGGTCGAGGAATCCAATTTTTGGATTGTCTTTATTGGCTTCTTGAGTCATATGTCTACACAAAAGAGTAGTGTTATTGAAAGAGTGTATCAATAAGTTAGGCAATTCATTTAGCATAGACCGCGATTAAGAACACTTATAGTATCCAACATCTTAATAGGCTAACATCAAGGGCGTCATGACGGTAGTGGAGGAATAAATCATCGAAGGGCACGATGAAGGTTCCACCTGGATGGAGGAAATGTAGTCACTTGAACCTAGCACTGATACAAGAAGGAAGGTGTTTCTCCTGATTGCACCTCCTCATGTAAAAATCATGGACAATCTGACATGCCCAACCAAGTCACTCTAACTCTTCCGGCGTCACTAATGGCTGCCCTGGCACGTATGTTTTATCTCAGGTTCTTCTCGTACGTCCTTGCCCTTAGCCAACTTTTTGGTATTTCTTCTGGTGCTTGGCTTGGTGCTGGCCTGTTTTCGATGTTTGTGCTCTCAAAATCATATTGGCATTTTCGTATCTACAAATGTCATATCAATGTCATATAAAATTTTACAGGAAATAAAACCACATAAAAGGTCTACAAATGTCTACATAATCATCCTCATTTAATTTTTCACCTCTTCATTAATCTTTATTTGGTGCTCAAAGAATTCAAACATATATATTGAATTTACAGAGCTTGTAAAACAGTACTGTAAAAGGGTGAAAATGGTGCTTGCATGTAATTCTTTGCTCTATTGCTTAGTTCTCTATTTTCCTGTTTTCCTGATCTAATCAGCATGGGAAAGATCTACAATTTTTCTTCCTCTAGTATTAGTTCTTCTTTAGTTCTCAGGTATTTCTTAATTTCTAAGAGATGAAGAGCAGAACCTGGTGGAAGAAGGCAAGAAGCAGCGCCGGGTGGACGTGGAAGAGGGCGCCAGCTCGTAGTCGAGGCAAAATGAAACTACCAAAAGAGGCTACCACAATTAACACGTACCGAAGAGTAGGGAGCCCAGGAAGGAGTGTGCGGCGGCCGGGGAGGAGTAGGGAGGCCGGGGTCGTCGGGGTGAAGCGACGGGCGGGGTCGCCGGGGAGGAGCGACGGCCGGGGTTGTCGGGGAGGTCGAGGAGAACGCCGGCGGTGTTTGGGAGGAGCGATGGCTGGGGTCATCGGGGAGGCCTGGTAGGGTTTAAGAAGGTGGCGGCGTGGGGCGGCGGCGGCGTAATCTATTGAGGAGGCACGGGACTTAGCGGCTGATAGAATGAGAGCGACTTGGCGAGGAAACCCTAAGTCCGAAATATATATAGAACCCTCATCGCTGATGGGAAGTTATGAAGACCTGTCTACGATGACTAAACATCACTGACGGGCATTTATGAAGACCCGCCTGCGATGACTAAACATCGCTGACGGGCATCTACCGAGACCCGTCTATGATGACGGGCATTTGTTCAGACGGTTGAAGATAAATTACCGCCTATGCTAAGTCCTGCTATCACAGACAGGTGGACCGTACACCCGTCTGAGATGAGTCATCACTGACGGTGTGAGAAAACCCGTCAGAGATGTCCCTACGGTTGAGGAGAAATGACCGGCTAAATAGACCTCATCGTAGATGGGTGACAAAAAATGCCCATCAGAGATGGTCTTTCCAGAGGGCATGGGTATTCCTAAATTAATCGGAGCTAGCCTCTGAAAAACCACACTTGTTGCATGGGTTCATAGAGAAATATCCTCACACAATTCATGCATAATTGAATTCAAAAGAAATATCCATTTCATATATATTAATTAAACATGTCACTTACACTCTTCTGACGATATCATTGACGGTGGAAGAGAAATACCCATCTGTGATAAGTCCTGTTATCACAGACGGGTTGAACGTACACCCGTTAGAGAAGCTTCATCTCTGACGGTTGTGAGAAAACCCGTCAGAGATGTGTCCCCATGACTGACGGTTTTTCTTCCTGGGTTTATTGCAGACGGGTTTTTATCTCTACCCATCTGAGATAAGGTCCAATCCAAACGGATCAGCCCACCGGTCAGTGATGGGTCATCTGTGATAGCCCATTCTATAGTAGTTCTGCCAGCCTGTCCAGAAGCCAAAGCTAAAACCCCTCGCTCGCGCCCGTCCTCCAGAGCGCCGTCGCCTCTTCCTCCCCGCCATCCTCTCCAACCAACGTCGCCGGCCGCCCTTCAGGTAATGTAACATCGTATCCGCCATCCCCTCCTCCCCCACCCCCACCCTGTCCGGCAAGCTGTGCTGCCCTCAACACCTCGGCCCTGCCGGCTCGCTCATGTTTTTTTTGTTGTTGATGCATGCAGATGTCGACGGACTACGAGTTTTTCCTGGAAGGACAGGGTCCTCAACGGGCAGAGGATCGTGCCACCGGTGCGCGACCAGGGGCTCCGCCCGAGCTATGTTCTCCACTCCTTCTGCACCGCCGAGGAAATGGAGATTCGCAGGCTTCTCGCGTTGCAGTCCCCACCTAAGACGACGCACTTGACGTTTGACGTGGACTCGTTTTTCGTGGATTATGAATACACTACTGGCAATTAAGCTTCTACATTTAATTTAATAGTTAACGGTAGTCGAAATAACACTATGCATACAGGGAGCCATTTGGGGTATCGTGGCTATGAGCTGGGGGACGATTGCGCAAATGGCAGGGTCTAGAGCGCTGCACATCTACTGCTGCACTATGGGGTCTATGGTGATTGGGGGCGGAATGCAGGCCGTGTGCGACTGGAAGCTGTGGACGCACACGGCTTGCTCGGTTTCAGAGACATCGCTAGCTTCATCGACAATGGGAGACCAGTACGTTATAGGTGGATCACAGCTAACAAGCTCTTTAAAGCACTGTCTCCGGATGAGATCTACTGTTATACTGAGCTGAAAGACGTCCCGCCGAGCGCGCATATGGTGGTGTTTGTCGGACACGGGACGCGCGGAGGCTATGCTTATCTTGTGTTCATCAAAAGCGATGGCACCAGCTTCTCCAACGATGGCTTCGGCCGAATCTGGCACCGCGCGGTACGCAACCTCAACACGATCTTTGTGGAAGACCAGCCCGAGGTCACCCCGCGCTTGACCCACACGCTGTCACAGTGCTGCTAAATTTTGGTTGTTAGCTATGTTGATGGGCCCGTGCACTACTACAGACAGACCTATAACGGGTGAAAAATCTCTTTTTGACGGTTTTACCATCCGTTAGTACGCTTCTGTCTATGATGACATCACAGGTGGATGGTTCACTGTCTGTGATAGGCACTCATCACTGATGGGTAAAAAATTACCCGTCTGTGATAAGCACTCATCACTGACGAGCAAAAAAAAATTCCGTCGGTGATAGGCACTTATCACTAGCAGGTAAAAAATTTACCCGTCTGTGATGACGTTTTCAGAGGCGCAAAAAAATCCCACCCGACACCGCCGGGTGATGGTTCACGGAAATAGCTGTAACTTTTACATACGGTGTCCGTTTTGACTCATACCTTCATATTCACACATCCATTTCATACATAAATATCATCAGGTTGACACACAAAAACATAAAATCTGCCAAAGTCCAGTAATAGGCTATCTAACATGTTACCAAATGTCCATATCTAGCAAAGACTACGTTTGTCACCTAAGTTGTTACCAAAAGAGTAGTCACTAGATCAAATAAGTTTGTGAAATATGATTGCATCAGCAGTCATCATTGGCATCATAAGCTCCTTCATTGTCGTCCATGGTGTTGCCGCTGCCATTGTTCGCACCAATGTCGCTGTCATTGTTCTCCATGCTGATGCCACTAGCATCATTGCCGTCACCGTCACCATGCATTCATGAAGTTGTCTTAGATACAGACAAAGCAATATTGATAACAACAAGGTTCATTCATGTAAATAAAAAAAGATTACATACAGTTTCAAAAATTGCTCACTATGGTATAATAAAAGAAGAAACCAACTGATAATCAGATGATTTGCATGATAGAGATCCTTAGCATTAATTGGACTACAAACTTTTACACCCAGTGTCGAAGATTGGTAATCGCCGATCTTACGATCTCACGAGAGATGTGATTAGAAGTGGGGGATGCCTCGTAGCCCTGTAAACCAACGCCAAAGACAGAGATTTTTATACAGGTTCAGGCCTCCGAGTAGGATAATAGCTTTACGTCCTGTGCTCTTTTATTGATCTCGAGTAGAGTTACAAGGGGGTGGCAGCTAGACTAGATGGGATCTAACCCTAGCCGGAAGTCGGGGTCTTCCTTTGTGGTCTACTCGGCGCTCTAGGGTTTGTATTGCTTCAAGACAGCTTCAATTGCTTTTCAAAGGCCTGCCCTTCCGTAGGTCCTCCGGTCTCCTTATAAAGACTGGGCGTCGTGTCGGGTATGGACTCCAATCCGAGTGGAACTCCTATCTTCCATAAACTTAGGGATAAACTTCCTTAGTTTAAGGGATCCCGAAATCTACTGGTACCTGCCATATCTCCCAGAGCCTTATCTAAATGCAGCCGTTTAGTGCGGGCATCTAGAAGGCCCCTGGGCATCGTATACGGATACTATCGTCGTATACGGGTATTGTCGTAGCGTACGGTATTTGTAGCCTACTCATCGTCATGCCCCCCATCAGTATGTGAAATGAGGCGGCGATGGATTAAGAAGGGACGAGCTAGCCGAGGCAAATATCTCGACCGGACACCCTTCTGAGTTGTACCTTAGGTGCCCAACTAGGGTGAACATCTAATCGGGACCCATGCGTCCATCGGGCCATCTACTCTAGTCCTTTACGAGTGGTTCTGAGAAGTCCTCGAAAAGATCTCGCTTCCGAGTAGGAAATCCTGGGTTCCGCGGTCGTCGGGTTCGAATTTGAACCATCGCGGCAAAAATTTCGGGCAGTGGTGAAGAATCTACCCTCTTTTTCTATAACTTATCATGATGACGTGCGGGCGGCAGAGCGCAGACATCGGGGACATGCACCAAGCCTCTTCGGTTTTTGCGCTAACTGCGCCCGCACGCGCCAAAAGCGTGTCGAACATTAAATGTGATGAGACGTGGGCGAAAAGATCGTGGAGAGTGGGCGCTGAGATCGTGGCCCCGAGTAGGCAACCGAACCATCGCGGGACTAGTCGGAGACCCAGCGAGCGCGGCTACAAAATGTAGGGGAACGTGCTACGTAAAACAAAATTTTACCGCGCACGAACCGAACCAAGAAACACTATCGAGGTGTAGGTAACGTTATCATACCTTCGACGATCACGTCAACGCAGCGGTGAAGTTGACGATGTCGATGAAGTCCTCCGACTCCCGCAGTTAGGTTATACCTCCCAGCTACGAGAGTGTTCTCCTCGCGAAGGTTTGCCCGATCGAACGCCGAAGTGTATGACGTCTCCGAGGTATCCACGCGTACCGTATCAGCAACACCACGGCAACGTGTGGACCAGCACACCAGGAGCAGCGGGAATCTATGATATGGAGTAGCAGCGGCGCGCCGGCAGCTGTACTAGAACCAATCTAGAGGAGAGAGGAAGGGGAGGCGCCGGCCAGGGAGGGGCTAGGGCTGCTTGGGGCTGCCTGGGATTGCTTGGGAAGCCCCTTGGTGCGCCCTCCCCCCTTTTTAAAGGCGGTGGGGCGCCCTCCTAGGGGAGGTGGAGTCTGACTCCAGCAGGGCCTCCCTGCTGGAGTCCAACTCCACCAGCAGGGGTCTTCTGGAATGTTCCGGAAAACTCTGGAACCTTCCGGACCTTCTGGAAACTTCCAAACCTTCTAGAAACTTCTAGAACCTTCTGAACCTTCTAGAACCTTCCGTACCATCTAGAACCTTCTAGAACCTTCCGCACCTTCTGGAACTACTTCCGGACTTCACCAGAACACTCCGGGACCTCTCGGAACACTTTCATCCGAAACACTTTCGGAACCCTTCTCTATCGTTCTCCATATAATCGTAGCATTCTAAATGTCGCTGAACGTTAAGCGTGTGACCCTATAGGTTCGAGCATATGTGGACATGTCCGGAACACCTTCCGGCCAATAATCGTCAGCGGGATCTGGTCACCCATAACGATTCCCACATATCATCGAAGATCTTTATCGAGCGAATCTTGTATTATCGCATACAATTCCTTTTGCCTCACGATACGTTACACAACCCGAGGCGAGACTTTGATGGTATCCCTGTGATCAACTCTTTGATCACTATACCTAGTTATCCTCGTTACCGGTTTGTACTCTTTTCTCGTTTTCGTAATCCGGTATCCCCGTGACTAACCCCTTAGTCACAATACCTGGCCAGGCGATGCTGGACACCGTAATACCGAGTGGGCCCAGAGTGTATCTCTCCATCACCGGAGGGGCAAATCCCAGTCTTGACATATCTGTAACCACGGCATACTTTCCGGTGTACCCGAAAGTCGCCTTTATAATTACCCAGTTACGGAGTAACGTTACGATATTCTCATGGTCTAAGGACGCAAGTAAACGTTAACACATTATGAGAAGATACCGATAACATATTGACAACGTGATCTCGCAGTATCTCATAAAGGGGTCTATCCAACACCATTGTTACCCTAACAATGTGTTCCCATTATTGCCGGCATCCTTGTTACATTAACAATGCCCATGATCAGGAAAACAAGACCATCAACAATACATGAGCTAGTCCAGAGGCCTAACTAGGGATCTGTTTGGTGTTTTATTATTCCACACATGCAATTGGGTTTCCCTCTGAATCTCATATTCAGGAACCAACGAAATTCTAGCATAGAACATAAACTTAATCATGATCGTGGAAATAGAATAATAACAACTTTATTATTGCATCTAGGGCATATTTCCAATAGTCTCCCACTTGCACTAGAGTCAATAATCTAGTCAATGCTTAAGCACCTAACACCTATGACATTCCGGTGTTGGTCATGCTTTGCTTGCGGTAGAGGCTTCGTCAACGGATCTGACACATTCAGGTCCGTGTGTATTTTGCATATCTTTACGTCTCCATGCTCCACCAATTCACGAATGATGTGGAATCGGCGTTGTATATGTTTGGACTTCTGGTAGGACCTTGGCTCCTTGGCCTGAGCTATGGCGCCACTATTGTCACAATAAAGCTCCATAGGATCCAGCACGCTCGGAACCACACCAAGCTCGGTAACGAACTTCTTTATCCAAACGCCCTCCTTTGCCGCTTTCGAAGCGGCGATATACTCAGCCTCCGTTGTAGAATCCGCCACAGTGCTCTGCTTGGAACTCTTCCAGCTCACTGCGCCACCGTTTAGTGTATACACAAAGCCTGACTGAGATCGAAAATCGTCCGGATCTGTGACAAAGCTAGCGTCGGTGTAACCCTTTACAACGAGCTCTTCGTCACCACCGTATATGAGAAACATGTCCTTAGTCCTCTTCAGGTACTTAAGGATATTTTTCACTGCTGTCCAATGATCATAACCTGGATCACTCTGGTATCTGCTCGTAACACTTAGAGCATAGGACACATCTGGTCGTGTACAAATCATGGCGTACATGATTGATCCAATCGCAGATGCGAATAGAATCTTACTCATGTGTTCTCGCTCATCAGGTGTCGAAGGACACTGAGTCTTGCTCAAACCTTTCCCATGTGACATCGGCAAGAACCCCTTCTTGGCGTTTTCCATACTGGACCTCTTCAGTACTTTGTCTATATATGTACTTTGGCTTAGCCCTATTAGGCGCTTCGATCTATCTCTATAGATCTTAATGCCTAATATGTATGTTGTCTCGCCCAAGTCTTTCATTGAAAAACTATTTTTCAACGAAGTCTTAATTGTGTCAAGAAAAGATACATCATTCCCAATCAACAATATGTCATCCACATAAAGTATTAGAAATCCTATTGCGCTCCCACTTACTTTCTTGTAAACACAAGCCTCGGCGCCGTTCCTGATGAAGCCAAACCCTTTGACCACTTCATCAAAGCGAAGATTCCAACTCCGTGATGCTTGCTTCAGTCCATAGATGGATCTCCGAAGTTTGCATACCTTTCCAGCATCCTTTGGATTGACAAAACCCTCGGGCTGTATCATATACACGTCCTCGGTTAGCTTCCCATTCAGGAACGCTGTTTTGACGTCCATCTGCCATATCTCGTAATCGAAATATGCAGCAATCGCTAGAATAATCGGAAAAGACTTAAGCATCGCTACGGGAGAGAACGTCTCGTCGTAGTCAACTCCTTGAACTTGTCGGAAACCCTTTGCGACAAGTCAAGCTTTATAGATGTATACATTCCCATCCGCGTCTGTTTTCTTCTTATAGATCCATTTACATTCGATAGGCTTCATGCCTTTAGGAGGGTCCACCAAGTTCCAAACTTGGTTCTCGTACATGGATCCTATCTCGGATTTCATGGCGTCTAGCCATTTAACGGAGTCAGGGCCCATCATTGCTTCCGTATAGGTCGCAGGCTCATCGTTGTCTAGCAACAATACGTCGTCCGAAAACCACTGTGGTTTCGTGCGAATCCTGCTAGACCTTCGTGGTTCAGCTGCTGGCTCTACCGAAGTCCATACATCACATGTGGGGGCTTCCGTATCAGTCATTGTGGGAAACTCCGAAACCACTTCCGGCGTTGCATCACTCTGACCTGATGACGAAGATTCACCAATCTCGTCGAGTTGCACTATCCTCCCACTCACCCCTTTCGCAAGAAACTATTCCTCGAGAAACACACCGTTCTTTGTGACAAACACTTTGCCTTCGGTGCAGTGATAGAAGGAATACCCAACAGTTCCTTTGGGATAACCAACGAAGAAGCACTTATCCGATTTGGGATCGAGCTTATTTGGTTGTAAATGCTTTACATATGCATCGCATCCCCAAATTTTAAGAAAAGACAAGTTGGGTTTCTTCCCATGCCATATCTCATATGGTGTCGTTTCAACGGATTTAGATGGCGCTCTATTCAGTGTAAAAGCGGCAGTCTCTAAAGCACAACCCCAAAAAGATAATGGCAGTTCAGTTAATGACATCATCCTTCTTACCATGTCCAACAAGGTTCGATTTTGTCTCTCGGACACTCCATTCCTCTGTGGCATTCCGGGAGGCGTAAGCTGTGGAACAATTCCGCAACTCTTCAGATGTTCGCTAAACTCGTAACTCAAATACTCCCCTCCGCGATCCGATCGCAGAAACTTGATTTTCTTGTTACGATGATTTTCTACTTCATGCTGAAATTCTTTGAAATTTTCAAAGGTTTCAGACTTATGTCTCATCAAATAGATATACCCATATCTACTCAAATCATCCATGAAGGTAATGAAGTAGAGGAATCCACCGCGCGCAGCTATACTCATTGGACCACATACATCCGTATGTATGATCTCCAATAAGTTAGTCGCCCGTTCTACGTGGCCTGTGAACGGCGTTTTAGTCATTTTACCCATTATACAAGGCTCGCAAGTGTCAAATGATTCATAATCAAATGACTCCAAAAGTCCATCACCATGGAGTTTCTTCATGCGCTTCTTTCCAATATGACCCAAACGGCAGTGCCACAAATAAGTGGAATTCAAATCGTTTGTCTTGCGATGTTTAGCGTCAGTGTTATGGATGTGTGTATTACCATCAAGATTCATAATAAATAACCCATTCACAATGGGAGCATGGCCATAAAACATGTTATCCATATAAATCGAACAACCATTGTTCTCAGACTTAAACGAATAACCGTCTTGCAACAAACATGATCCAGAAATAATGTTTTTGCTCAAGGCCGGAACATAGTAACAATTACTAAGCTCTAAAATAAATCTTGAAGATAAATGTAGAGGTAGGACGCCGACGGCGAGCACAGCAACTTTTACTCCGTTCCCGACGCGCATCGTCACCTCATCCTTTGCCAGTCACTTAGGCCTCTGTAGTTCCTGCATCGAGTTGCTAATGTGAGCAACCGATCCGGTATCCAATACCCAAGAATTACATTACGGACCAGCAAGGAATACATCAATAACATGTATGACACTCATACCTGAGCTAGACTTTCCAGACTTCTTCTTTTCTGCCAGATATCTCTTGCAGTTCCTCTTCCATTGTCCCTTCTCTTTGCAAAAGAAGCACTCAATATCAGAAGTGGTGCCAGTCTTGGACTTCTTAGGCGTGTCAGTCACACTGGCACCCTTGCCCTTTTTCTTAGACTTGCCCTTCTTCTTGAAGTTGGTTGTTTTATTCACCATCATCACATGATTGGCGTCCTTCTGGATTCCACTCTTAGCAGTTTTAAGCATAGTGAACAATTCACCCATACTCTTTTCCATCCCATTCATGTTGTAGTTCATGATGAAGCTACTGTAGCTCGGAGGGAGGGAAGTGAGAACAAGATCAGTGCCCAACTCTTGGGAGATTGGAAAACCTAGCGCATCCAACCTTTGCGCGTACCCAGACAATCTGTGTACGTGCTGACTCACTGAGCTGCCCTCAGCCATCTTGCATTCAAACAAGGTTTGGATATCTCATATCTTTCAGTCCTTGCTTGCTTCTGAAACAAGGCTTTTAGCTCCTGGATTAGCTCATAAGCAGCCCAATTCTCAAAATGCTTTTGAAGATCAGGTTCCATGGAGGCAAGCATGACGCACTGTACTGCAATGGAATCATCGCTCTTAGACTGATAGATACGAGTCTCATCATCCGTAGCGTTAGCGGGGAGTTCACCGAGAGTTTGCGATAGGACATAGTCCTTCTTGGCACTCTTGAGGACAATCCTCACATTACGACACCAGTCCGTAAAGTTGTTACCAGATGAATTCAGTTTTTCTTTCTCAAGCAACGCGCTAAGTGGAAAGGTGGTTACGGGTGCCATAGATCTACAACTAAAATGCAAATACACTTTAGACATTGTTCATGATTAAAGCAACTCAAATTAACACTTAATTAGAGTAAGCTCCCAGTAAAACCAATATCCCTCATAATTAATTATTAGTGATTCAAGATCCACGACTCACTTATTCCGCCATTGATGTGACATCACTGATGACGGAATAACGAGACCGGTAGGTCAACATGCCAATCATATCCCCATATGACTCTTGTTCATCTTTCAATGGGTGTGTTCCGAGCCCAAGACGATCTTGCAAAGCTCGTCAAGACAACTGAGTGCCCTGCTGCGCGAACGGTTCGCGCCCGCATCATATATGTCAAACCTATCGTACCCATGTGACATGGCGCACCTCAGAATGGCAAATATTCCAAACGGTGCTACACTTGGGAGAACACTAACTACTTGATATTTGTGTCAGGGATCACCCTATTTAACAATGTCTACCACGGATCAAACAAGGTGCATAAAAGGGATTAACATCACATGCAATCAAATTATTGTGATATGGTATAGCCCCTTCTGTTGAAGAAGTCCGGATCGTCGTCAAAAAATAATCTTCGCGAGATCCTTCCATGGCATAACTTTTCTTCAACATCTTTTGGCGAAGAACTCCTTCTTCGCGTACGGCATAGCGTCGAGGTCCATCGATGCATGATTGTCACCACCATGTCCTCGCAATTACAACTATTGCTATCACATAGCTATAAAATAAATGCATTACATGGCTTTCTAGTTGACGCGCAGGTCAATACAATAAATAATGACAATCATATTGGCTCTTGCCGATTGCCGTACTCATGACACGTAGGTCATGACAAAATTAACAATTACAAGCACATTGCATCTCATACAATCACATTGCATTACATAGGCTATACCACATCACATGCATACCCTGTAAATACAAGTTAGACGCCTCTAACGTTTTTGCTACATAACGTGGCTCTATGGCTGCGTTGCAAACCGTTTGCTACCTACGTTACCATAGGCACGATTGCTCTTGCAGTTATTTTACTGCCGGGGTGTATGGAATTGGAGACTCGGAAATCTCGAACCCCATACTAAACTTCGTCATACGCATGACCCCCGTGTAGATCACATCTACAAGCCCGCTCATTGCAAATTTATCTTTCTCAACTAAAGTGAAACCAAAGTCATCCTGAGCATGTCTCGATCCGAAGATCGTAAGGTTCGCCGGACCTCTGAAAATTTCACGATGCCGTCGAGATCAAAATTATGTAATGAGAGGGAAACAACAAGAAAATCCGGTGGTAGATCTCATCTAACACCCCGCACATCATATGTGCAATGCCGCATATCACATATGCTCTAGTCGTACCTACAACTACGCATAGTACCGCTCTGATACCACTGTAGGGGAACGTGCTACGTAAAACAAAATTTTTACCGCGCACGAACCAAACCAAGAAACACTATCGAGGTGTAGGTAACGGTATCATACCTTCGATGATCACGTCAACGCAGCAGAGAAGTTGATGATGTCGATGAAGTCCTCCGACTCCCGCAGCTAGGTTATACCTCCCAGCTGCGAAAGTGTTCTCCTCGCGAAGGTTTGCCCGATCGAACGCCGAAGTGTACGACGTCTCCGAGGTATCCACGCGTACCTTATCAGCAACACCACGGCAACGTGTGGACCAGCACACCAGGAGCAGCGGGAATCTACGATATGGAGTAGCAGCAGCGCGCCGGCAGCTGTACTAGAACCAATCTAGAGGAGAGAGGAAGGGGAGGCGTCGGCCAGGGAGGGGCTAGGGCTGCTTGGGGCTGCCTGGGATTGCTTGGGCAGCCCCTTGGTGCGCCCTCCCCCTTTTTTAAAGGAGGAGGGGCGCCCTCCTAGGGGAGGTGGAGTCTGACTCCAGCAGGGACTCCCTGCTAGAGTCCAACTCCACCAGCAGGGGTCTTCTGGAATGTTCCAGAAAACTCTGGAACCTTCCGGACCTTCCGGAAACTTCCGAACCTTCTAGAAACTTTCAAAACCTTCCGAACCTTCCAAAACCTTCCAGAACCTTCCATACCTTCTAGAACCTTCCGCACCTTCCGGAACCACTTCCGGACATCACAGGAACACTCCGGGACCTCCCGGAACACTTCCGAGATCATCCGAAGCACTTTCGGAACCCTTCTCTCTCGTTCTCCATATAATCGTAGCATTCTAAATGTCGTTGAACGTTAAGTGTGTGACCCTATAGGTTCGAGCATATGTGGACATGTCCAGAACACCTTTCGGCCAATAATCGTCAGTGGGATCTGGTCACCCATAACGATTCCCACATATCATCGAAGATCTTTATCGAGCGAACCTTGTATTATCGCATATAATTCCTTTTGCCTCACAATACGTTACACAACCCGAGGCGAGACTTTGACGATATCCCTGTGATCAACTCCTTGATCAGTATACCTAGTTATCCTCGTTACCGGTTTGTACTCTTTTCTCGTTTTCATATTCCGGTATCCCCGTGACTAACCCCTTAGTCACAAACCTGGTGAGGCGATGCTGGACACTGTAATACCGAGTGGGCCCAGAGTGTATCTCTCCATCGCCGGAGGGGCAAATCCCAGTCTTGACATATTTGTAACCACGGCATACTTTTCGGTGTACCCGAAAGTCGCCTTTATAATTACCCAGTTACAGAGTAACGTTTGATGACCCCAATGCAACCATCCGGTATCCGGGTTTACGATATTCTCATGGTCTAAGGACGCAAGTAAACGTTAACACATTATGAGAAGATACCGATAACATATTGACAACGTTATCTCGCAGTATCTCATAAGGGGGTCTATCCAACACCATTGTTACCCTAACAATGTGCTCCCATTGTTGCCGACATCCTTGTTACATTAACAATGCCCATGATCAGGAAAACAAGACCATCAACAATACATGAGCTAGTCCAGAGGCCTGACTAGGGATCTGTTTGGTGTTTTATTATTCCACACATGCAATTGGGTTTCCCTCCGAATCTCATATTCAGGAACCAACGCAATTCTAGCATAGAACATAAACTTAATCATGATCATGGAAATAGAATAATAACAACTTTATTATTGCATCTAGGGCATATTTCCAACATAAAAAGGGTCAGAAGTCGCGTGGGTAAACATCATGCATTCTGAGCTTCGGCCTTCTTCCTCGCGCTGCCAAGAAAAACTCTAACCTCCTCCCACAAACCTCCAACCCCTTCAGTCTCTGTGCCATGGGCAAAAAGGACTCCACCAAGTCCACCGGCTCTGGCGCTGGCGTCAGCAAGTCGCCCTCCACCGCCATCCCCCCCGGGAGAAATCCACGGTGGCAGAAGCTCATTTGGAGCAACTGGAGCGCGAGGAGGTGATAATGCTGCGCGCTATGATACCGTGCCGCGAGGTGGAAGGCGAAGAGATCCCTAGCCCAGACACGCACTAGCGGTGGCCTTCGTCGACTTCTTAAAATGCGGTTTCCAATTGCCGCCGTCTTCCTTCTTTAATGAGGTCCTCGCCTTCTACGGGGTCGAGTTGGTGCATCTCAACCCCAACTCGATCGTGATGCTGGCCGTCTTCGCATATTTGCGAAGCCTACCTGGCAATCCGGCCAAACCTCGACCTCTTCAGGTACTATTCCCACATGAAGAGGATGTAGCGAAACAATGTAGTCAGAGGCGCCGGCCTCCGTCTCCACGATGGGGGAAAAGAGCGATATTTCGAGTTCTCCAGCAAGTCCTCCTGGTCGGGATGGCACAGTAAGTGGTTTTACTGCCAGCCTCCCGCTCCTAGGGGCATAAGTTATCGCGGGCTCGCGCCGTACCCGACGGACGCCTGGTCGGAGATGCCACCCCTCACCATCAAGCTCAAGACCTACATCCTCGAGATCAAGGACCTGAAGAAGCGGGGGCTAACGGCGTGGGACGTCGCCCAAGACTTCATATTCCGGTATCCCCGTGACTAACCCCTTAGTCACAATACCTGGCCAGGCGATGCTGGACACCGTAATACCGAGTGGGCCCAGAGTGTATCTCTCCATCGCCGGAGGGGCAAATCCCAGTCTTGACATATCTGTAACCACGGCATACTTTTCGGTGTACCCGAAAGTCGCCTTTATAATTACCCAGTTACGAAGTAACGTTTGATGACCCCAATGCAACCATCCGATATTCGGGTTTACGATATTCTCATGGTCTAAGGACACAAGTAAACGTTAACACATTATGAGAAGATACCGATAACATATTGACAACGTGATCTCACAGTATCTCATAAGGGGGTCTAACCAAAACCATTGTTACCCTAACAATGTGCTCCCATTATTGCCGGCATCCTTGTTATATTAACAATGCCCATGATCAGGATAACAAGACCATCAACAATACATGAGCTAGTCCAGAGGCCTGACTAGGGATCTGTTTGGTGTTTCACTACACATGCAATTGGGTTTCCCTCCGAATCTCATATTCAGGAACCAACGCAATTCTAACATAGAACATAAACTTAATCATGATCGCGGAAATAGAATAATAACAACTTTATTATTGCCTCTAGGGCATATTTCCATCATTTCGCCCAGAGCGTTTGCCTCCCACCCCACCGAACCCCCAGGGGAGGGGCCCAGCCACCAACGACCTGCACCAAATCTGAGGCTTCTGTAGCCACTACCGGACCTCCGGCACCACGGCCTCACCACCGCATCACCTCGCCCTGAAGATTGACATGCCACCCGCATCTGCACCACCGGCCTCTTCTCCACACAGCAAGCCACCGAACGCCCAAGATGTACAGCCGCAGGGAGCATCAGGGCTTCGGGAGGCGTGCTCCTCCGCGACAGGCCCCTGCTCGACACTTACCACGGGATCCCCAGCGCTGTGGCCATCTTCGGCACGATGGAGGTGGCGGCGGGATACTGGGACGCCGGCGCTAGCCATCCACCAGCCGAGCACCGCTAAAGCTGCGTCGCACCAGATCAGGATCACCCCTTGGCCATCCCCTTTCTCTTCCCGCAAGCCACCAGCCTTGGAGCAGCATGACCAGGATCCGCTGGTGAAGTGGCTGCTGGAAGAGGAGGAGGACCTGTCCACCCGAGTCGACGAGCCGTGGCTCTTCACGGTCGACAAGCCGGCTGCCGCACCCCGTAACGCAGCCGCCGCCGCCACAACCAGCCGCAATGACCTGGCCCCAGATCTGCGTGGGCCACGGCCCGCCGGCCACTCACCGCTACCGCTCTGGCTGCCCGCCACCAGGAGGAGCGTCGAGCTGCCCCCCAGATCTGGCCAGGGCCCCCCAACGCGCGCATCCAAGGGGAAGGCGAGGCTTGGCTGGAGGAACGGTCGGCGACTGACGCGCCCGCGAGCTCGCCTCGGCGAAGAACCGGAGCCCCGCGCTGGCCAGAGGACGACCAGGGATGCTGCCCTCGTCAGCCCCGGCGTCAGCACCCGACGCGGCGGAGAAGGTGACAGCTGCCGCCGGACGCACGGCTCGACGGCCCCATCTGAGCTCCAAGAGGCCACAGGAAAAGGCCCTACTGCCGCCTTCACGAGCAGCCGTGCGGCTTGCCGTTGACTGCCTCCGACGGCGGCTTAGCGAGAAAGGGGGGCGGGAGGGAGATGGCGGCGCTGGAAGAGGGAGCCGCCCGAGCCGCCCTAGGAGGAGCGACGCGGGGGCCTTTTTTTGTTTCTCTATAAACCTCCAAAGTTGCCGTTGCTTATCTATTAGATTGTTTGTTTCAATGATTCGTAGTGCTCACTGCCATCTCAACTTAGCACATATTTTCACTCACAACCTTAGCTATAATTAATAGCCAGATTGCCAATTATGTTTGGACGAGACTACTTACCCATGCTGTTGGAAGCTAGCTCGTCCCATGCTAACTTTCCCCCCGAGCCCATTTGTTCCCGACGTCCTCTGCCTGCCCCCATTGTCCGCTGCAACCCCTCCCATGCCGAGCGCGAGCCATGAGCCCGTGACGGAATGGCGCGCCTGACCTCCTGGCCTTCCTCCCGGCCCACTCGAAGCTATTTTTTGAGCGGAGTCGCCGCCCGCCGGATCTGGTGTCTCCATCCTCGCTGACGCCGGATCCGGGCGTGGGGAGGATCGACTCGTCATCTCCATCTGGCGATACGTGTGAGGCATCGAGGCGTCTTCGTCCCCTCCGGCCACGTGTGCCAGGCTGCGCGGCGGCACCATCATCTTTACCGAGGTCGCCGTCGTGTTGGTCTCCTCCGGCAACTAGCGCGAGGTGACGCTGCTGCACGCATCGGCGTCCACTTTGGCGACGCCGTTTGAGGCTTCCTCTTTCACCGTCCTCACACCACTCCGAACAGGAAGCGCAAAATGCAGCTCACGTCCCTGCTCAGCCACGGCAACACCGCGGCCGCCCGCAGGCTGTTTGATGGAATGACGCGCTGGACCGTAGCGTGGAACGCCTTGGTCGTGGGCCACGCCATGGCACGGGAGCGTCCTCGTCTCCATGCGCCAGCTCGCACGTCGGGACCTCATCGTTTACTTCAGGACAAGGGGGGCATCCTCGCAGATCAGCCAGGCTAATTTTTGCTAGAAAGCAATTGGAAGATGGGCGAACATCGACACTCCATTTGGTCATGAGGCTCCGGGTTGGAACTATGCTTAAGCTCGGTGGGGCCTCGTTTCTGTCATCGTCTAGTACAATTTTTCCAGCTCGATCAACCCAACATGCTAGTGTAGGCCAACAAACGTTCTGATACGCCTCCTGCCTCCCAACGCTGTCGGAGCATGATCACACGTAACGCGAACACGAGCCATGTCTTCTTGTTGTTTTCCGCCTCGCGCTGCCGAGCCGTGTTGTTCGCCTCCCGCCGTGTTGCTCGCCGCTCGGTCACGCTTGCCACTTGGCCAACGGGCACACAATTTTTCAAGGTAAACTTGACCACTTGAAACCGTAAGCATTAGTACATGACTAACATGACCACAAGATCCTTCAAATTATGATATCAGTGGACTCAACTTAACAGGGCCATAAGTTACAATGATAGACAAGTAACAAAAAAGAGCCACCAGTCCAACACAAGTGCATTGCAAAATATAATCTAACTCAGTAATACAAACATAACAATTTCAGATTCTTTCCACTTGGATTCAACCTTTCAATTATGACCATGAGAATTGCTTGACATCATTTGCTTATTAGAACCACCGGCTTCTTGATCACTTGACGATTCCGATGGCGGTGAGGGGTCTCAGGAGGAGCGGAGGGCATGGGCAGGATCAGAAAGCAACGAGGATTTTATTTTTGCCAAGAAAAGGGGAGGCCGATGATGAAGACGGTGGTGCTCGGTGGTGGCAGAGAGGAGTGGCGGCACGCTGGGTGGCAGCGCTCGGAGGGGAAGGTGCTCGGGTTGAGCTTGAGCAAAGAGGTACAGGAAACCATGACGCGGCTCTAGGAGGCTCTGGTTGGACGAGCACATCCACGGTGAAGAAGAAAATGAAAAGGGGGCGGACTTACTGCCGAGAAGGGGAGGAAGACGATGGCCACGGCAGAGCAGCAGGGCTAGCGACGAGCTCGGTGAGGCGGTTCGCTAGAGGAGCGGGCGCGCGCTGACGAACGCGTGTGTGGCGAGGGTGCGCTTGGGAGTCTCCGGTCAGTGCGAGCAGGAGCGGCAGGGAATGGAGGAGGTCAAAGGGTGACAGGAGCTCCTCACTAGCGCTCTGAGTGGTAGTAGAGAAGGCTTGGCTCGTGGCGTGGGCTCGGGTCATTTCATCGAGCGGTTGGTGTGCGTGGAGGAGAGCGGCAGCGACCATAGGAGCGTGGTAGAGGAGAACTATGGATGCTGGTCTAAGGCTGTCGACGATTGGAAATCGCCGATCTTACGATCTCACGAGAGATGTGATTAGAAGTGGGGGATGCCTTGTAGCCCTATAAACCAACGCCAAAGACAGAGATTTTAATACAGGTTCAGGCCTCCGAGTAGGATAATAACCTTACGTCCTGTGCTCTTTTATTGATCTCGAGTAGAGTTACAAGGGGGTGGCGGCTAGACTAGATGGGATCTAAACCTAGCTGGAAGTCGGGGTCTTCCTTTGTGGTCTACTCGACGCTCTAGGGTTTGTATATTGCTTCAAGACAGCTTCAATTGCTTCCCAAAGGCCTACCTTTCCGCTGGGTCCTCCGGTCTCCTTATAAAGACTGGGCGTCGTGTCGGGTATGGACTCCAATCCGAGTAGAACACCTATCTTCCATAAACTTAGGGATAAACTTTCTTAGTTTAAGGGATCCCGAAATCTGCGACTGCCATATCTCCCAGAGCCTTATCTAAATGCGGCCGTTTAGTGTGGGCATCTAGAAGGACCCTAGGGCATCGTATACGGATACTGTCGTCGTATACGGGTATTGTCGTAGCGTACGGTATTTGTACCCTACTCATCGTCAAGCCCCCCATCAGTACGTGAAATGAGGTGGCGACGGGTTAAGAAGGGATGAGCTAGCCGAGGCAAATATCTCGACCGGACACCTTTCCGAGTTGTACCTTAGGTGCCCGACTAGGGTAAACATCTAATCGGGACCCAGGCGTCCATCGGGTCATCTACTCGGGATATCGAGTCCTTTACGAGTGGTTCTGAGAAGTCCTCGAAAAGATCTCGCTTTCGAGTAGGAAATCCCGAGTTTCGCGGTCGTCGGATTCGAATTTGAACCGTCACGGCGAAAATTTCGGGTAGTGGTGAAGAATCTACGCTCTTTTTCTGTAACTGATCATGATGACGTGCGGGCGGCAGAGCGCAGACATCGAGGACATGCGCCAGGCCCCTTCGGTTTTTGCGCTAACTGCGCCCGCACGCGCCGAAAGCATGCCGAACATTAAATGTGACGAGACGAGGGCGCAAAGATCGCGGGGGGTGGGCGCTGAGATCGTGGCCCCGAGTAGGCAACCGAACCGTCTGTTTGCAGCGTAATTTGGCTTGAAGGTTTATTCAGTGGGCCAAATTAAGTATTAGGTTTACTGGAAGTTGAGATGATGAAACTAACAGTGTGGATGCAGCGTTTACTATTATATGCAGGATTAATACAGCCGAGTGGCCTGGACGCTCGCGGTATACTTGATACCGAGTGCTCGCGGCGTTTCCGAGTGCCCCCGAGTGCTCACTGCATCCCGAGTAGTCGTCATATCCCAAAGTGCGAAGGTGCCCGTTTGAGGTGTCCCCGAGCGCCCACTACGCCATCAAGTCACGAGCGGTACCCCTGGGAGTTCAACAGTGGCGGCCCCGAGCGACATCGACCCCGAGTACTGGTGATACCGAGTGGCCCAGCCCCGAGAAGGTCTCCAGCCCCGAGGGGTTTTTTCCCGAGTACTCGGCCGACTCCCGAGCGGTACAAAGTTCATCCCCGAGCAGTCCGAGTTCGTCCCCGAGCACTCGGCGGATTCCCGAGCGGTCCAAGTTCTTCCCCGAGCACCCGTGAAGGACCATCTTCAGCAAGTCTGAATTGCAGTACTACCCTTCAAGACTTACCCGATGCTAGAGACTTCAGCCTGAGGCGCAAGAAACGCGGCGAGGCAATCAAGGAGAGTCCTACAAGATTTGGAAGTTTATCCAGTTTGTTAAGGAAGGATATCCCGTGCGCCGAAACGAGTCCGGATGTCGGCGTCCGAAGCAGTTAAGATTTGGAAAGCTATCTTGGTTTGTATGGAAAGTTACGTGTACGGTAGAATCCAGATCCTTTAAGCAAGGAAAGAGATATATTTGTAATCAGATTAGGATTAGGAATCCGAACCTCCTACGGGAAGACCAGCCGCCCTATAAATATGTAAAGGGTGACGGCCGATTGAAATCATCCAACAATCGATCAAATCAATCTTTTACCTTTTATCTTTTATCTTAGTAGTAGATCTTTGCTGTTTTGCGCCGTAAAACAGTCGTTTCTTCTTCACGTAAGTAAGAAGATCTTTGTTGCTTTGCTCGGAAAGCAATCGCTTGTCGTACGCGTAAGTACGATAGTTATCCTTTGTTGCTTTGCTCGAAAAGTATCCGTTTATCGCACACGTAAGTGCGGTTGGCGACTCCCATCACCTAGGTGTTTCACGGATCCAATTTCGTGCGAACACAATTGGCGACTCCGCTGGGGAATCGAGAAGCGAAGATTACACGATGAATCCCGACTCCAAAGACGGAAGTATCGTCAACCCGGAGAACATCATCGCCGTCACGCTCGACGATCTATCTGAAGATGAACGGCGAGAGATTGAACGACAACTTGAAGAGGAGCAGGCGGAGCGACTCCGGCAAAAGTTGGCCGGCTACCAGAAGACGAGAAACGGCGTCATCAAAAAGGTAGTCGTGCCGAGTCTACCTCCTGCGCCCAAACCCGAGGTGAGTAAACCGACTAGTCCTGATGAAATCGCTAATCTAATTGACGTGTCGGTAGCCAGCAGGTATGGCACCGAGATGGATAAATCGGCGCAATTATTCGCTCGAGTAGTGAATAGCCGATTTGACGAGTTGAAAGAACAGCTCGCTAAAGATTTGCAGAATAGTCTGCCGGGTCAGGTTAGATCTACAGCCCTACAAGTCAATAATGATCATCGGAATAAGCAGCCGATGTACCCTGACCACGACAGAGTCGATCACCGGGTAGAAGTCGCCCCTGTGATCACGACTTCTGTCAATCCGACTTCGGTACCCCAGAGTTCTTCCAACAACGACCGAAGTCTAAGCCTTAGCACGAATATCCCACAACCATACTACCAAACAGTCGCGTACAGCACACCACCTATCCCACCGCTCGGTACCGGAGTCCCCCATGGGCCGGTTCCAGAAACATATTTTAACTCGCAGCAAGTCCAACCCGAGTTACCCCAGCCGACTTCACGTACCCCGCTGTGCGATATGAGCTTTAAGGACCAACTCTCCGCAGTGCTCAGAGAACTCGGCGTAATACCTAAAGATGGCTCTCGGGGTTACCTAAAGCCATACCCCGAGTGCTATGACACAATGCCGTACCCCCGCGGGTTTAGAATTCCTGATTTTGTCAAATTCACAGGGGAAGACAATAGGTCGACTTTCGAGCATATAGGGCAATTCTTAGCACAGAGTAGTGAAGTCGGCACGTCGGATATCTACAGAATAAAACTTTTTCCCTTGTCATTGTCGGGTACTGCCTTCACTTGGTTCACCTCGCTTGCCCCTAGGTCTATTACGTCCTGGGCAGATCTAGAACGGCAGTTCCACGATCACTTTTACGGTGGTGAGACCGAGCTCAGGCTCTCGGATCTGACGATGGTTAAACAAAAGTACAACGAGCCGGTCTGTGATTACATTAGAAGATTCAGAGAGGTTAAGAATAAGTGCTTTAGTTTAACTATAAACGAGAAAGATCTTGCCGACCTTGCTTTTTCAGGTTTGCTCGCCCATATTAAGGATAGATTAGAGGGCCAAGAATTCCTAACCATTAGCCAAGTTGCTCAGAGGGCTGTAGCACAAGAGAACCGCGCTAAGGACGTCAAAACATACAGCCGGTTCGGAGATGCTAAGGGCAAAGCCAAAGAAAAATCGGCAGTCAATATCATAACGTACGAAAACAGCTCGGACAGCGAGGACGACGCTGACATATGCATTGCCGAGTGGGTTAACACTCCCAAGTCAAAACCATTTGCTTGTCCAGCTCTTAAACCTACACCCACTCGGAAGGAGGAGATGCGGTACACTTTCGACATTAGTAAATGCGACAAAATCTTTGACATGCTCCTGCAGGGGAATATGATCCGAGTAAGGGAAGGGCACGTGTTCCCGTCGGCGAACGAATTGGGCAAAAGAGCATATTGTAAGTGGCATAACTCTCTTTCTCATGCTACTAACGACTGCAATGTGTTTCGCCGACAGGTGCAATCGGCCATCAACGACGGACGATTGACGTTTGCTCAAAGCTCCAAGATGAAGCTCGACAGTGATCCTTTTCCAATCAACGTGATTGATTTGGAGAAGAAGAAAGTACTGATTCGGTCACACCAGGCCGAGTCCACAAAAGGAAAGAACGTCATTGTTGACGACAATGCTGCTCCAAAGATGATCAAGTCGAGTCCCTCTCCTACTCCGAAAGCAACCAACTCGAACTCCTCGCCGACTCCAAAAATGATCAAGCCAAAGAATCCAGAAGTCGGCGTCTGGAAGATTGATCGAGGGAAGAGTCAGCCCGCGAGGCCAAAGCCGACAGTGAAACAATTGCTGAACAAATACACAACCAACAATGTGTTCACTCGGCTTGGAGGAGCCAAGCGCCCCAGGTCTCCTCCCCGACAAGGTTTCGGTGGCTCCGAGTACTGGCAGGGGAGCCCATACGTGCAACCACCATACTTAGCAACCGGTCCGGCGTACTGGGGAGGCGCACACACTTTCTACCCACAGTGCCCTCCATGGGGTTTCAACCCTTGGGCGTCGCATCCGGCTGGACCACTCGGCATGTTTCAGCCGAACTGGATCCCGTCTGGATTCGGAGAGCGGCCCCACGGAAAGAGGACGCGGGTCGAGTCGGGAATCCGACCATGGAACCGACTCGCCACTCGGCGCAAGGCACCCGACGTACCAAGTCGACCGGCGACCCCAAGGAGTTCGCCGACTAGGCAAGTCTGGGTACCAGTCAAGCACGCCGAGTCCAAACCCGATGAGCACACCACGACCCGGCCCGAGTCAAACAAGATGAGCATCAGCCGAGCCTCAGAAGGAAGTCGACCACAACGGTCAGCCGTGTTAATTAGCTCGCAAATTAATTCGGCTCCACCAGCAGGGACTCGGCGTGTACGGTTCGGCACGGTACACGACTCGGACAAGCCAGAATCTAGCAATGCAGCAGGACCCGGCGTCGAATCCACGCCAAGTCAGCAGGCGAAGAAGATCAAGTCGGTTGAACCAGGAACCAAACCAAAGCCGCAATGGTGCCCCACAGGACTCACGCACTCTCAGAAGCGGAGGGTCCAGCGGCTGCGAGCCCTCGAGCTCAGGGAGGAGCTCGTCGAGAAGAAGCGCGACGAATGGTTCAACCAAGCCCGACCAATGAAGCCCGCGAAGATGACCTGGAAGGAGAAACGCATCGCGAAAGAAGAAGACGAGGCTGCCAGCAAGGATGTCGGAGAAGTACCCGCCGACATGGACATCAATATGGTGTTCGAACTACCGATCGAGTTCCGCGCTCCTGAGTCGGAAGTCGCAGAGCTTCTGCTCGGGCCGAGTGCCGCCATATTCAAGAAGCCGGAGGAGCATGGGCAGCATCTGAAGCCTTTATTCATCAAAGGCCACATCGACGGAAGACCGATTGGCCGAATGCTCGTCGACGGCGGCGCTGGGGTCAACATCATGCCACTTTCGGTATTCTCCAAACTAGGCCGAAAGGAGTCCGAGTTGATGAAGACAAACATGGGACTCAGCGGGTTCTCGGGGGAGCTATCCGAAGCCAAGGGCATATTGTCGGTAGAACTTACAGTCGGAAGCAAAACCCTGCCGACTGCATTCTTCGTAGTCGACGTCAAAGGCCGATACAACCTGCTCTTGGGGCGAGACTGGATCCATGCCAATTGTTGCATCCCTTCTACCATGCATCAGTGCTTAATCCAGTGGGTAGATGAGGACGTCGAAGTGATTGAAGCAGACAACTCGACTTGCATCGCTTTAGCCGAGACTACAGTCGATTGGCAGCACGGTGACATGAAGTGCCTGTCGGGTAGGAACTTATCCGACTACGACTACGTCAGTATCGGTAAAGACGGATTTGTACCGATACAAGCACAGCCGGCTTTTATAGCTCGGCTAAATAATTTATCTTTATAAATGAATAAAGAAGATAGCATTAAATGGCTACAAAGGCGCACCGAGGAATATCGTTTGGGCAAGAACGATATGCATGAGACTATCGAAGATTTCGACGACATGGAGAAGCTCGGACAAGGGTTCTCGTCGGCCGACCCACTGGAAGAAGTTGATATTGGCGATGGAGGCGTGCCTCGACCAACATTCATTAACGCCAATATGGAAGCCGGCCAGAAGAATAAGGTATGTGCGCTACTCAAAGAGTTCGTAGATTGCTTTGCTTGGAATTATACAGAGATGCCCGGGTTAAATAGAAGTCTGGTCGAACATAAGCTACCTATCAAGACCGGCTTCAGACCATACAAGCAACCGCCTAGGCGTTTCAACCCTAATCTGTATGATCGTATCAAGGAAGAAGTCGACTGACTAGTAAAGGCAGGGTTCATTCGGCCATGCAGATACGCCGAGTGGATTTCAAACATTGTGCCAGTCGAGAAGAAGAATACAGGCAAGATTAGGGTATGCATAGACTTCAGGGATTTGAATAAAGCCACACCTAAAGATGAGTATCCTATGCCTATAGCCGACATGTTGATAGACGACGCCTCCGGACACAAAGTGCTTAGCTTTTTAGATGGCAATGCCGGGTATAACCAGATCTTTATGGCCAAAGAGGACATGTTTAAAACTGCCTTTCGTTGCCCCGGTTTTGTCGGGTTGTTCGAGTGGGTCGTCATGACATTCGGTTTGAAGAATGCAGGCGCTACGTATCAGCGTGCTATGAACTTGATCTTCCATGATCTCTTAGGCATTGTGTTAGAAGTCTATATTGATGACATCGTCGTCAAGTCGGACGGCTATGAACACCACTTGGCCGACTTGCGACTAGCCTTTGAAAGAATGCGTCGGTATGGGTTGAAGATGAACCCGCTCAAATGCGCGTTTGGTGTGTCGGCTGGAAAGTTCTTAGGGTTCATAATTCATGAGCAAGGTATAGAGATTGACCCTAAGAAGATAGAGGCCATTAAGAAGTTAGGAGAGCCGACATGCAAAAAGGATGTGCAGAGTCTATTGGGGAAGATAAACTACTTAAGACGATTTATATCTAACCTGGCGGGTAAGATTGAATCGTTTGTCCCTTTGCTCCGGCTAAAGAACGAAGCCGAGTTCGCTTGGGGGGCAGAACAACAAGACGCCTTCAATAGTATCAAGAGATACTTATCGAGCCCTCCAGTACTTCGAGCACCCAAGTCGGGAGTCCCGTTCCGACTATACATTGCTGCACAAGATAAAGTACTCGGCGCAGTGCTAACTCAGGAAGTCGACAAGAAGGAGTACATCATCGCCTACATAAGTCGCCGACTGCTCGACGCCGAAAGTCGGTACGTGTTCGTCGAGAAGCTATGCTTATCTTTGTTTTACGCATGCACCAAGTTTCGGCATTATTTGCTTTCGAGTGCATGCATAGTATCTTGCCAAGTCGATGTGATCAAGTATATGTTGCAACAACCGATTCTTAGCGGACGGATTGGCAAATGGGCTTATGCTTTAATAGAGTTTGATTTGACATATGAGTCGTTGCGTGCCACGAAAGGTCAAGTTGTTGCCGACTTCATTGTTGATCATAGGGTTAATGATGAAGAAGATGTTGATTATGTTAGCATATGTCCATGGAAGCTTTACTTTGATGGATCGGTTTGTAGAAGTGGGCAAGGCATTGGCAGTGTTTTAGTTTCACCACATAGTGTTGTCTATGAGTCATCGGTCCGACTAGAGTATCCTTGCACTAATAACCAGGCAGAGTATGAGGCACTGTTGTTTGGTTTACAAAGCTTAATAGACATGGGTGTAGGAGATGTAGATGCTTTTGGAGATTCATTGCTAGTAGTTCAGCAAGTCAATGGAGAGTTTCAATGCTTCGATGGTTTGCTGAATAGCTATTTAGACCGATGTTTAGATATAGTCAAGCTGTTAGATACCTTTAGTATCAGTCACATTCCCAGGGAGGAGAATTCTAGAGCCAACTATTTGGCACAGCAAGCATCCGGGTACCAAGTCGGAAGAGGAAAGTTTTTTGTATCCAGAGAACCGATGCTCGTTGCTGTCAAGGGCCGGGTCGACTTACTAGAAGTCGAAGCCGACTCGTGTAGATCCAATTCCGACTCGGGGGGCAACAGTTTAACACAGGCTGCCGAGTCGTCAAGCGGTTTGGAAGTTAATGATTGGAGGGTGCCTTTAGTTAATTACTTGAAAAATCCGAGTCAAACGAGAGATAGGAAAGTTCGGCGGCAAGCTATAAAGTACACCTTGTTTAACGACGAGTTGTATCGCCGAACAATAGATGGAGTATTATTGAAATGCTTAGACTCCGACCAGTCAAGGGTAGCTATGGGAGAAGTACATGAAGGGATATGTGGAACACATCAGTCGGCTCCCAAGATGCAATGGTTGTTGAAGAGGGCAGGATTCTATTGGCCGACTATGTTAGAAGATTGTTTTCGGTACTATAGAGGGTGTGAAGCATGCCAGAAGTTTGGAAACATACAGTTAGTACCCGCGGCTAAGATGAACCCTATTATAAAGCCATGGCCATTTAGAGGATGGGGTTTAGATTTCATTGGGGAGATACATCCTGCTTCGTCGAAAGGTCATCGTTTTGTCCTTGTAGCTACAGATTATTTCACTAAGTGGACCGAAGCAGTTCCTTTAAGGAATATGACTCATAAGGAAGTGATTAGCTTTGTTCTGGAACATATCATCCATAGGTTCGGCATCCCTCAAACTCTGACGACTGATCAGGGTGCATCCTTTATGTCTCACCAATTCAGTGAGTTTGCCGAGTCCTTTGGGGTCAAGTTGTTGAACTAGTCGCCCTATTATGCCCAAGCCAATGGACAGGCCGAGTCCAGCAATAAACCTTGATCAAGCTAATAAAGAAGAAAATTGAGGAACATCCGAGGAGGTGGCATGAGGTCCTCTCGGAAGCATTATGGGCCCATAGGATATCCAAGCATGGAGCCACCCGAGTGACGCCATTCGAGTTGGTGTACGGGCAGGAGGCGGTGTTGCCCGTGGAAGTTAAACTACAAGCTCTTAGAATAGCCAGGCAAGACAACTTGTCGGCTGAAGATTACAGCCACTTGATGATAGATAAGATAGATGATGTTCCAGAAGAGAGGTTGAAAGCCTTACAAGAAATCGAGAAGGAGAAGTTGAGAGTTGCCAAGGCTTACAACAAAAGAGTAAAGGAAAAATCGTTTCAGATAGGAGACCTAGTATGGAAAACGATTTTACCTGTTGGAGCTCGGGACAACAAATTCGACAAGTGGTCGCCGAGTTGGGAGGGCCCGTTTAGAGTTGTCGAGATAGTCCCCGGGAATTCCTATCTTGTAGAATCTTTGCAAGGGGAATGGTTATCTAGGGCTCTTAATGGGAAATATCTGAAAAAGTATTATCCGAGTATGTGGCAAGTAGCTTAACAAAATCTATGGCCGATATGCCCTTTAAAAATATCGCCCTGAGCAACGATGTATTTCGAGGTGTTTTTGGCAAATGCAATTATGCCAAAAAGCAGGGGGGCATGTGTTTGCAGCGTAATTTGGCTTGAAGGTTTATTCAGTGGGCCAAATTAAGTATTAGGTTTACTGGAAGTTGAGATGATGAAACTAACAGTGTGGATGCAGCGTTTACTATTATATGCAGGATTAATACAGCCGAGTGGCCTGGACGCTCGCGGTATACTTGATACCGAGTGCTCGCGGCGTTTCCGAGTGCCCCCGAGTGCTCACTGCATCCCGAGTAGTCGTCATATCCCAAAGTGCGAAGGTGCCCGTTTGAGGTGTCCCCGAGCGCCCACTACGCCATCAAGTCACGAGCGGTACCCCTGGGAGTTCAACAGTGGCGGCCCCGAGCGACATCGACCCCGAATACTGGTGATACCGAGTGGCCCAGCCCCGAGAAGGTCTCCAGCCCCGAGGGGTTTTTTCCCGAGTACTCGGCCGACTCCCGAGCGGTACAAAGTTCATCCCCGAGCAGTCCGAGTTCGTCCCCGAGCACTCGGCGGATTCCCGAGCGGTCCAAGTTCTTCCCCGAGCACCCGTGAAGGACCATCTTCAGCAAGTCTGAATTGCAGTACTACCCTTCAAGACTTACCCGATGCTAGAGACTTCAGCCTGAGGCGCAAGAAACGCGGCGAGGCAATCAAGGAGAGTCCTACAAGATTTGGAAGTTTATCCAGTTTGTTAAGGAAGGATATCCCGTGCGCCGAAACGAGTCCGGATGTCGGCGTCCGAAGCAGTTAAGATTTGGAAAGCTATCTTGGTTTGTATGGAAAGTTACGTGTACGGTAGAATCCAGATCCTTTAAGCAAGGAAAGAGATATATTTGTAATCAGATTAGGATTAGGAATCCGAACCTCCTACGGGAAGACCAGCCGCCCTATAAATATGTAAAGGGTGACGGCCGATTGAAATCATCCAACAATCGATCAAATCAATCTTTTACCTTTTATCTTTTATCTTAGTAGTAGATCTTTGCTGTTTTGCGCCGTAAAACAGTCGTTTCTTCTTCACGTAAGTAAGAAGATCTTTGTTGCTTTGCTCGGAAAGCAATCGCTTGTCGTACGCGTAAGTACGATAGTTATCCTTTGTTGCTTTGCTCGAAAAGTATCCGTTTATCGCACACGTAAGTGCGGTTGGCGACTCCCATCACCTAGGTGTTTCACGGATCCAATTTCGTGCGAACACCGTCGCGGGACTAGTCGGAGACCCAGCGAGCGCGGCTATAAAATGGGCCAGAAGCCGCGTGGGTAAACATCACGCATTCTGAGCTTCAGCCTTCTTCCCTCGTGTTGCCAAGAAAAACTCTAGCCTCTCTCCAACAAACCTCCAGCCCCTTTAGTCTCTGTGCCATGGGCAAAATGGACTCCACCAAGTCCACCGCTCCGGCGCCAGCGTCAGCAAGTTGCCCTCCACCGCCATCCCCCCTGGGAGAAATCCACGGTGACAGAATCTCATTTGGAGCAACTGGTGCACGAGGAGGTGATAATGCCGCGCACTATAATACCGTGGCGCGCGGCAGAAGGCGAAGAGATCCCTCGCCCAGACACGCACTGGCGGTGGTCTTCGTCGACTTCTTCAAATGCAATTTCCAATTGCCGCTGTCTTCCTTCTTCAACGAGGTCCTCGCCTTCTACGGGGTCGAGTTGGTGCATCTCAACCCTAACTCGATCGTCTTGCTGGCCGTCTTCACACATTTGTGCGAAGCCTACCTGGCAATCCGGCCAAACCTTGACCTCTTCAGGTACTATTACCACATGAAGAGGATGCAGCGAAACAACATAGTTGGAGGAGCCGGCCTCCATCTCTGCGACAGGGGAAAAGAGCGATATCTCGAGTTCTCCAGCAAGTCCTCCTGGTCGGGATGGCACAGTAAGTGGTTTTACTGCCAGCCTCCCGCTCCTGGGAGCATAAGGTATCGCAGGCTCGCGTCGTCCCGACGGACGCCTGGTCGGAGACGCCACCCTTCATCATCAAGCTCAAGACCAACATCCTCGAGATCAAGGACCTGAAGAAGCGGGGGCTGACGGCGCTGGACGTCACCCAAGACTTCATCACACGGCGCATAAGCCCCCTCCGCTCTCGGGTCCCAGGGGCGTGGGTCCAATCCGCGGAGACAGATCCGACGCGTGAAAGTACAGAAGGTACACATCCTCCGAGTAGTGTAGATGTTTCGAGGCTTGCCGTTGTAACCTCTCCGTTCTCTTTGTTTTTCCTTTTATCCTTGTCGGCAGAACTGTCCAGCCAGGCGGTGCAGTCGAGGACCAAGTTCCTCTTTGAGGCATCGCCCAAGAGACTTCACACCAACATCCCGCGACTCATCATGGACTTGGAGCTTGAAGCAGCCGCGGAGCTCTTGTCGGTGAGTAACCCAATGTTGTCATTTTTTTTGAGTAGTGCTTATCGGCGGCAACTATACTCGGCCGAATCGCAGCGCTTGGGTCACCAGGGATTCGACCCGGAGGCCGAGAACGCGGGAGTGCAGCTCGAGGACAAGGACGTCATCGAAGTCTCAGCCCCCGAGCCCTCGACAACAGGACCAGCAGCCGGGGAGTTAGCAGAGGCAGCCCCTCCGAGCAGCGCCCTGACCGCTCCGGCTGAATCCACACGCGCGCCTTCGGGCCGACGCCCGTTAGGGAAAAAGCGGGGGCCGACTAAGGGACCCGAGCCCCGATAGTGGAGGCCAGGCCCGGGGACGCTATCAGCAAGGACCCCGCCCCAGCCGGCAGGGCTAAACGGAGCGGAGGCCTCGCCGAATTGAAGATGGCAGGCCTTCGGCGTTCCAAGAAGCAGTAAGCACATGCCAACCCTCTTTCTCATTCCGAGAGCTTTTCTTATGAACTTGTCGCTTGTAGGAGAACCCGAGGGACGTGGGCACCTCCGCCGCAAAGGAGAAGGCCGTCTAGGCTGCTGAAGTGTCCGACCAACCGGTGGTCGGACCCGCTCAGCCCCCGATCACGTCCGCCAGGGAGGAGACTACGGCGATCGTCGTGGTGCGCGACCAGCCGGTGGTCGGGCCCTTCCAGCCCCAGCCACGTCAACCCCAGAGGTGTCGGAGCAGCCTGACTCCTGCTTCGGGCTGCCGCCGCAAGCGACTTGGCAGGAAGTGGCCCAAGGAGCAACGGGCGCGGGCAATCGCCGTCTACACGAATTCATTTCCTCCTTCCTTCAGGTACATTGACAAAGGCGAAGGGAAAGTTAGCAAATAATTGCGCTATTTGCACGAACTAACCTCTTCGTTTTTGCAGGCCACCGCCGCCGTGCTGAAGACCCTAGATGCCGATGCTCAAAGGCTAAAGGACCAGCTGGCCAAAGAGCAAGCTGAGCGGGCCCAGCTGGAGGCCGAGAAGGCCCAGCTACGGGTCAAAAAGGCCCAGCTGGTTGAGGAGCTGAAAGGCACTCGGGACCAGGCCTCCCGAGAAGCGATGTAGGCAATCGCCGTCGAGAACGCGCTGGGGCTTGCGCTGCAGGCGGGCCTCCGCGCCCTTCGCGACGCAGGAGTCAAAGTTCCTTCTCCAAGGGACTCGGGCAACGAGCCCTCGCGCAGGTCAACGAGATGATCGAAGGCTTCCGCGGGCTTTGCACGACGGTTTCCGAGCACATCACGCAATAGGCGCGGGACGGCGCCCTTATTGCGGATGCCCAGGCGCTCGCCATCTTGAAGGCCCACCACCTGGAGATGGACGTCGGGGTCCTTCAAGACGGGCTGTCGGGGGAAACCAACGAGGAGAGCACGCGGCTTGTCGACGAGATGCGAGGCCCGGCTGCAGAACTTGTTGAGAAGATGGAATTCACCATCTCCCCTTAGGCTCTTATCTGTACCTTGTAAAGAACCTGCAATCTCAATAAAGAACAAAGGGTTTTTTTTCTTTCGGTCAGTACACGAACACTTATGTGAAATGCTAGCGACTTTGCCGAAAAAACGGGAATTTTTGAGTACTCGATACTGAACGATCCTGACAATGCATTACACTTAGTGCCTTCCGTTTCTCTTTTAGGCCCGAGTAGAAGAACTGCGTTACTAGCCGGGGAGTTTGGTCGGAACCTTAGGCCCCATGCAAGCGAGGGACGTCTGAGCCCCCAGGCACTTGAGGACGTGATGGTCCCAGGCAAGTAAGGGACGTCAGAGCCCACAAGCACTTGAGGATGCGATAAGGAACTTTCCGCACATCCCCTGAACTGTATCCGTAGAAATTTCACCTTCTCCAAAGAAAAACTTTAGCGCAAGTATAATACGTGGTCGTTGTCATCCAGCGTGTTGTACCCGTCCAGCCCCCAACTGGTTATCTGGGGAGAAAAACACAGATAAGCAGTCAGAAAAATATTAACAGATCCAATACGACTAGTCTGAAAGGAAAACGGATGCAGCCCCCGACTGGCTATCTAGGAAAAAAAACGCAGATAGGCAGTCTGAGAAGAACAGCAACAGTTTCTAACGTGATTAGTCTGAGAGAATAAAAAATGCAGCCCCTCGACTGGCTATCTGGGAAGTACACTTCAGATAGGCAGTCGAAGAGATGAACACTAGTAAACTTATGCATAATAACATGATAGGAAAACCAAAAGGCCCGTGCCGCCCTGTAGTCGTAGATGTATTTTCGTGCCACCCCATCTTCTTGTTTCACTTGTCTAGACGTCCGGGTGCGCGTAATAGCGGCTTACCGCCGGGGAAAACGTTAAAGAAAGACGAAGACAGATAGACACAAAAAACTTCATACAATCGGAAGGGTAACACGGAGTTTATTAATATCAATGTACCAGTAGTACTTACACATAGAACTTACGCAGTTGATCAATGTTCCAGGAATTACTATGGACCCTACAATCCTCCATGGCTAATCGAAACGACCTGGGGCGAGTGCACTCGACCACCGTATAGGGGCCCTCCCACTTTGGAGAAAGCTTGTTGCTGTTACTCTGGTTCTGAATTAGTCGTAGAACCAGGTCTCCGACTTGTAGGGTACGTTCCCGGACGTTCTGAGCGTGGTAGCGCCGGAGGGCTTGCTGGTAGCGTGCTGAGCGCATCAGCACCTGAGTCCTTTTCTCCTCAATGTTGCTGAGGTCATCTTCTCGCCTGGAGGCTTCATCCTGATCGGCGTACAGCTCGACTCGGGGCGATTTGAGCTGCAGTTCGCAGGGGAGCATGCCGAGTAGTTGGGTTCTCAGGACGTCCACCGACTGGATTGCTCCGGTGGAGGCGACCGATTAGATCAGATCCGCTCCCGCCGTCGCTGGTTGAGGGTCTCACGCAGATCCGTGATCGGGTGACCCCGAATTGGCGAGTTCCGATAGCGGGGCCGGGGCCGATTATGCTCGCGGGACGGCACATTCCGAGAATTCCTCCTATCCTCGACGACCTCTTCACGAGAGGAGTCGGGGCGGGCCCTGGCTCTCGCGAAACTGCTGGCCACCGCCAGTCGGTGGGAGGACTCAGCGTGTTCTTGTGCTTGTCGGAGGCCCTCCTACATATCTTCAAGCCACTTCTTACCTTTGGGGGTCGTTAGATCCACCGTGGGAGGTTGTAGAAGCTGGTGCTGGACCTCGGACAACCTTTGGGCCGCTCTAGACCTAAGGTTGTCAGCGCCTTGTCAGCGCTACTGGGAGTAGGGATCTGGGCGCCCAGTTGCTTGCTGCGCCTGGTTGCGTGGCGTCCTCGCTCGTTGGGGGGTCGAGTTGTTTGCCCTAACCTGGCCTCGACTCCTCAAGTGGTCATCGCGATGCTGGTCGGAGAGGGTGCCGCCGTCATCGATTGCAAAGACTTCCCGCGGGTACGGCATGCTGGAGGCGGAGCTCGGGTTCGTCGCGGACTCGCCTTCGGAGGGTGCCTTGTCGGCAACTCAGGTTGCCGAAATCCGCAGGGGTCGGTTCCCGACTGCTGATTACGCTGCCTGTGACAGCGTCTTGGTGATCGGGCGAGTCGAGCCCGATACCGTAAGTCCTGGCGCACTCGTCCATGAAGCGACTAGCGGCTTCACTAGACTCGTGGTCAGAGCTGTTGTCGCCGCTCATATCCACCTGTTCGATCCTCGGATCCTTGAAGGGTGAGGGGGAGAAGTTGTCGTAGAACCCCTCATCCAAGAAGCCGGAACGTGACATCGTTGTGGGCGGAGTTGACGGAGGCGTCGATGACGTAGATTCGATGAAGGAAGTTGTCCCCACGGACGCCGTCAGCTGTCGATGATTGATAATCGCCGATCTTACGATCTCACGAGTGATGTGATTAGAAGTGGGGGATGCCTCGTAGCCCTGTAAACCAACGCCAAAGATAGAGATTTTTATACAGGTTCAGGCCTCCAAGTAGGATAATAGACTTACATCATGTGCGCTTTTATTGATCTCGAGTAGATTTAGAAGGGGGTGGTGGCTAGACTAGCTGGGATCTAAACCTAGCCGGCAGTCGGGGTCTTTTTTGTTAGTCTACTCGGCACTCTAGGGTTTGTATTGCTTCAAGACAGCTTCAATTAAATCCCAAAGGCCTGCCTTTCCGCAGGGTCCTCCGGTCTCCTTATAAAGACTGGGCGTCGTGTCGGGTATGGACTCCAATCCGAGTAGAACTCTTATCTTCCATAAAATTAGGGATAAACTTTCTTAGTTTAAGGGATCCCGGAATCTGCGGGTACCTGCCATATCTCCCAGAGCCTTATCTAAATGCGGCCGTTTAATGCGGGCATCTAGAAGGCCCCTTGGACATAGTATGCGGATACTGTCGTCGTACACGGGTATTGTCGTAGCGTACGGCGTTTGTACCCTACTCATCGTCAAAGGCGGTTCGTGGGGGAGGAAGAAGATGAGTACTCGTGGTGCGGGCTGATGTCACGCACAGCGCCCTCTCTGTTTGGTGACAGAGACAGAGGCGGTGGCGAGCGCGCTCCAGACGCGGACGCGGCGCTAGGCTCAGCAGAGCGAAGAAAGGAGATGAGGGTGGGCCGGTGATGGGCTGATTTCTGGACTAGGCTGGCAAGACAAAACAGGCCGAAAGAAAGGAGATGAGAAGGAGAAAGGGAACTGAATCGAATTTAAATTCGAAACTGGTTTGAATTTTGAATATGGAATTGAATTCTGATTGAATTCTCCGGACTTTAGCAGAACACAAGCAAATAAAAGCTCGAAATTTTTGGGTCCTAATAGTTAACTTGTTCTAGTTAATTTCGAGCTAGCATGTGTTGGAATTAATCACAAGCTAGCTAGTCGTTCCACGAAATAGTAGCTTGAATTTGGATCGGGTGGAGCTAGCTAGCCTTCCCGAGAAGAGGCCTTCAACGAAATAGTCCTTCCTTCATCTCATGCTCTAAACCTACTTCAAAAATTCCCACAAAATTCTTGGAATAGCTCAGACCCATATCCCAACTATCCCTAAAATTTCACTATGCATTGCAGTGCAAAAATTTCAAATTAATTAAAATTTAATTTTGATGCTGATTTGATTTTTGCACAAAATCTCCAGAAATAAATCCCAGAAAATTCCAAGAAAATTCCCTGAGCATCCTCATATACCCAGCTACTTATTCCAAAATTTGAATGCAAGTCACTATGTAAATTTCTGTCGAATTTGACTTCAATTCAACTTCTGGCATTTTTCTGGGTACATTTTCTTCTCTGCTATGTGCACCCGAGATCCTCCCGCTCTCCCCCTTCCTTTAATTTGACAGCGGGCCTAGAGGCCCAACTGTCGGCCTTCCTCCCTCTCTCGCACTCGCTCTCTCCCTCCCCACGTGCCATGCATCACCATGCCAGGCAGGGGGGCATGAACGCACGTCGGACTGAGTCGGACGCGCTCTAGCCGCGGCCGTCCCCACCCGGCGCTGCGTCTCTATCGCCCGTGCTGCCGACGACCCCATGTCGCCGCTTCCCCTCTATGCCGGCCATCCTCGCCTGCCACCGAGCACCGTCGCTCCTTCGTCGTTACTTCCCGGCTGCCCCGTGTCTCTCCCCCGCTCCTCCCCGCCGCTCGGCCCCCTCCTGAGCTCTCTCCTCTGCCGCCGCCTCGCTGCACCACCGTCCTTGTCTGCCGCCCGCACGTCGTGTTGCGCCGTCCACGCCGCATTCCCCGGGCCGTCATCACGTGTCATGCCCCCGTTCCGTCCCGCCACTCGGCCCCCTCCTGAGCTCTCCTCCATCCGACAGTGAAAGTACCTAGATGTTGCCTAGAGGGGGGGGGGCGGGGGGTGAATAAGCGTTTTAAAATTATTACGGATTTGGCTTAATCCTAATGCAGAATTAAACTAGTCGAATTTTCACAAGCTCAAATCCTAAATATGCTAGGACCTAAGTGCACCGACACCCTATATATCTATGTCAAGGTTTGCAATCTTAGGGTGACAAGCATGCAAGCAATTCTAACAAGATAAATAAGCTAGCAATTCAGTTCTACAAGATGTATGACTAAGAGTGAGAATAAATTGCAAGCATATAAACTAGCACAAATGTGAATTGCGATAATGTAAATGAGACAAGAGACAAACGATGTTTGTTCCGAAGTTTGAGTATCTACTGATACCCTACGTCTCTGTTGAGGAGGCTCGGTCACATTTGAGCCGGGTCTCTTTCAACCCTTTTCCTCCCGAGGTCACGCGACGCATTACTCGGCTCACTATGGTCAACTCTTCCTCCACTCCGGAGATGGCGAGTTCCGCTCCACTCCCGGGCCTCCTCACAAGATTCACTTGAGGAGATCACCGAGCCAAAACACCACCAAGCCGTCTAGGAGTCGGTGGCCTCTAAGAGTAACAAACTCCCGGATTCGCGCTCGAACACAAACGACGCCGAATGCACAACCAATGCAAACTAATGCAATCGCTTAGTACAACCAATGCACTAAACTCTCTCACGCCTCACACCGGGCAACAAATGCACTAGAAGGCTTTAGAGAGGGTGGGAACACTTTGAGTATGTCAACAAATGACCAAGGGGGCAACCACACCTTTCTCAAACCGGGTTTATATAGCCCAACCCTCAAAACTAGTCGTTGGAGAAAAGCTAGACATTTTTCTACATGGCCGGTTTAAACCGCTCGGGGGCCAGTTTAAACCGCCCACACACAAAATGTTCAACGGTCCGAAAAATGACTGTTGAACTTTTGACATCAGATATTCTGACCCTTGGGTCGGATGTTTAGATTAGGTCGGAACTTCTGACTTTTCTAAACACTGAACACTCGAGTTAGAGATCGGAAGTTTCGATATGGTCATCAGAAGTTCCGATCCATCCCGAGAAGAGGCTTCTGGCAATCCTGACTGGTGGCCGGTCAAATCGCTTTGTAGGGCCGGTCAGACCGCCCTCTGTAGTCCTGATAGGGAACCACTTTGTTTCCTTCGCCGACTCTCTGGACCTACCTCCGGACAGTCAAGGAACACTAAGGAACTCTAGGTTTCCTATGCCGACATTCCAGAGCAACCTCTGGACACGCACAGAGCACCTTGGGACAAAAATCTTTATCCGGATACTCCGGAAATCTATTTCCCGAAGTCTCTGAACATTTGGCCAACCATGCGAACCACTAAGGCTAGCGAGATCGCACACGCCTAGACACGAAGTCTAGGACTAACTCACACAAACAAGAGACATGCCCGAAGCCTTCGAGTACTCTCGACTCAGAATCTTCGGACAAGCTAGAACACTAAGTCTAGCAACCCCACCACAAAGGTTACATGACGCAATGCAACACATGCAAGGACTTGAGCATTCGAGGCACGACATGATCGAACTACTCATCCGATAGCCCGTCTTAATAGTATGGCTATTTACCTTATAATCCGGTCTCTTCTCCAAACTCTTTGAGACCGATAAAATAGAAAACCCTAATCTAGGCATACCTTTGCCTTGCGCATTTCACTTGAGATTGATGACGTTTGTCGTCCTTGCTCCAAGTCAGGAATGCATTGATCATGGTCGCTTCGTGAAGTCTTTGATACAGCTCCACCTGTTTCGTCACAAAGGCTTGAATCACAAGCATCAAGTATTTGAGTTGTCCACAAAACTCGATTTGATCTTGCTCTCCCACTTGGCACATTTGAATATCTCGATTCAACTCTTGCCAAAATATGAACTTAACCCCAACTCGCTTTCAAACACATAGCATACGGGTTAGTTCATAAACCTGAATTTACAACAATATAACTTAGTCACTTGAACCACTCAAATGACTTAGCCTTCATGCTTATCGTCAATCTTCTCGAGTCCAACTCATGAACTTCTTTTTCATCTTTGCTTAACTCAACTCATGAGCTTCACACTACTCGATCATCTTTGAGTTCACATCTTGAATCACAATCTTGATCATCCGAGATCTTCTTCTTCATCACATGAGCATCGCCTAGAGCTCATTGATCTCGATGCATATGTTGATCTCATGGCATTCCTCAACGAATTCATCTTGTATCACTCATACATCACCTATGGAACACAAACTCAAAAACAATTCTTAACACAATTGTTAGTCCATAGGTATTGTCAGTAATTACCAAAACCACACTTGGGGGCTAGATGAACCTTTAGACACGCCGCACCTCCCCAACCACCTCCTTAAGTGCACTTCGGCCGATAAATCCCCCTCCTCGAGCTTTGCCTCCCTTCACTCAGCCATCTTCCCCAACTCCAACTGAGCTCCGCTGCCACCCCCCACCATGCAATTCGCCATCCATAGTGAGTAATTCCCGACTTCGTCCACACCGTTAACATCCAAAGCACCTCCCGAACCCATTTCATCCATCTCTCGGCCATCTCCCCCATCACCGGTGCCTCCCCTCTTTTCTCCCCTTCGCCGTCGTCGCTAGACGTCAGCACTTCCAGTAGTCTCCCACCGCCTCACTGATCACACCTCGGTGGTTGGCTGCCATCGCCGGCCTCTCCATCGCTGACGACGAGCTGTCCAGCTGCCACCCTGACCATCGGGTCACTGACAAGCGGGCCCCACTTGTCAGGGCATCAGATCAGGTGCGGGCACAACAGTCGTTGGCCCTGGCCGTTGACAGCAGGGCCCCACCCGTTTTAAATCCCCACGTTACGCTTCGACGGTTGGCTCACTGACATGCAGGACCCGCATGTCAGATTAAGTGAATAACCGAAGCGGTACGTGTTATGCCTTCTGTTCTGGAAAGCGTATTTCCATCCAGAGCGAGTACGTTTTCGTCTCTGGAAAGCGTAAGTTGCTCTGAACACGGTTTATTTATTTTAACCCTCTGTTATCCCCTCTGGTTCAGCCGGTTCACCCACTTCCAGACAGGTTTTTGAATTAATTCTTTCGGTTCCAAATTCACAAAATTAAAACCTAACTTTTGGCTCAGACCAAAATTTGAAATTCAAATTCTAAATCATAGTTGCAGTAGGAATTTCATTCTTTTCCCTATTGCCGGCAAATCCTCGAAACTCCATATCTTCTCCGTCGTAACTCCGATTCACTCCTTTCTTTTTCCTAAAATCATATAAATTCATAATCTATCCAACCCTGTCTGTTTTCCATTTTATGAAAAAAAATTTGGATTTTGGGTGATTGGTTTCTTATTTAGATCATTTGTGACGTTCGAACGTGACGTACCGGGAGTGAACGAAGAAGAGCCGGAGGCATGCTTCGAACAACCAGGCAAGCTACCATCCTGGAACATACCTTAATCCCAGTATTTACAAAGTCATTATTTACATTATATGCATGCTACATTATGTACGTATCCTGCTATTGCGTCATCTAGATGATACCCTGTTATTAGGCCGGTATGCCGAAGTGCTATCAATCTTTTTGATACCATTAGAGTGCATTAGAAACAAATATGGTACTATTATACAAATGCTTAGCCACGCTTGTAGTTGCACGAGTCGTCATCACACTATACACAAATTCTGGACATTTGGATGCCATGTCGTGTCCAAAGGGAGAAGTACTTGCGAGATAAGCAAATGAACCGTGGGGCAAGAGTAGTTACCCATAGTAGGAATGATATGACGGGGAGGTCATATGCATTCGGTTGATTGAATGACTCGATGGCTAAGAATTAGTGTCGTTGGCACAAGCACCACACATGCCCTTATGGGAGGGCCTGGCTTATTAAGTTGGTTAGCACTCGTCCTATGATGTCCACTAGGCCAATCAACTTGTAGGTTCACGTTCCTTCGGAGTAGACACCGATCAAGTGATGACACCATGCCGGGCCATGACCGTGTCGTGGCATGCAACCCTGGGTGCATCACGACAAAGTATAGGTGTTAGTATAAGGACAATGTGCGTCTCTTCCCCCATCGTTGGATGATCATCCAACAGACGTGGTAGTGCGTGGGTTAAACGATGTAACCGTCTTGTATGCTACCCCTGCCGGTACACCAAGGAAGTGTACTAATTGATCATGGTATTAAAGGAGAACCGCATCTTGTGGGTAAAACAGTACGACCTCTACAGAGGGTTGGAAAATCTATTCGAATAGCTGTGTCTCCGTTTATGGACATTGTTTGTTACTGGCCACTGGACGCAGCCTTAGACTCAAAATGTTGAAAAGAAGTCAAGATGGTTAGGTGGAGTGCATTCAGACCGCATCCTACTCATGAGAGTAGTTGCGCTCTGGTACCGCTCTGAGTATGTGAATGGTATTATGACCACATCCTACTCAGGAGAGTAGTGGTGTGCTGATACCGCTCTGAGATAAGATCTGTGGACAATTCGATTATAGTTGCTATTCATGCTTTCAGTCGATCATGTCAGTTATACTTACCTTTATTGTGAACTTAAACTTGGCAATATGAAAAAATAAACAGTAGTATAGCATCTTCCTTTGTTGAGCCTTGCATATACTGTTAGCAATCATTACCTCTACTGGGTAGCTTGCGAGTACATTCAATATACTCACCTGGCTTGTTAACATTGGCCAGACAATGTGGAAGATGATCCATCCACCAGCGACTACTACAACAGTGACTACGAGAATTAGGCCTAACCCCCGGTCGGTTGCCTGTGGATTGGCATACCATTGGACTCAAGTTATTTTTTCCGCTGTTAGACTCTGAATATTTTGCCAAGTATGGCTTTGTGTGTAAGACTCTAACCTTCGAGGTCTATTTATGTAATAAAGTCTGTACTATTCGTGCGTAAGATTGATGTACAAGTTAAACTGTGGATACTGGCTTACTGATCACGGGACCAGTATCGGTTATACAGAGGTGATTCGGTCATTAAAAACCAGGTCCCCACAGATACCTCAAGACAACTCCGAGGTACATGGAGAGTATCCTTTAACCCTCTACCCTCAGCATCCTTTGATCGAAACTCGTGCCCAGAATAGTAGATTCAACATCATCATTTGATAAATCTAAAATAGTCATACTTTTAGATATCGACGTACCTGCGGAGTCATATAGATTTTTGGCCTTGGCATGCAGCGTCACCCGCTCGAGCATGTCCATGTCGGTGTTCGGCTGGCTGCAAATGTGGCCACTCCAGCTCCGTGGGGAGGGGCCCAACCCTACGGTAGCCGCAGGTGGCGTGGTGACGACGGTTGGCCCCTCCTCCCCCTCGACAGCGTCCCCACCAATGCCAAGGTTGCCGGTGCCGACATCAACATCTGCAGCGTCCAAGGCAACAGCCTGATCAGCACTGACGACATCCACAGCGGCCACCAAAGCTGCCTTTGCCACTACCTCCATCGCTGCCATGTCGGCAGGGTCAGCTGCCGCCGCGGCGTCCAGTGCGGCCACCATGGCCGCCCGAACCTCGGCAGCGTGGCAGCCGCACCCATCGTCGCCGGTGGCCACTGCAGTCGTCACGTCGCCAGCCATGGATGGAGGTGGCAACGACACCTCTGTCACAGTCCTGCCTGCGGCGGCCGTAGGGCCTGCCGCAGCGAGCTCGCCGCCCACCGCGGCAGTGGCCGCCATTCCCGCGGCAATAGCGGTCTTTGCCGCAACAACATTAGCCCTCACCATGGTAGCGATCGGATAGTATGATGCCACTGCGTCAAGGCCCCTCGTTGTCACCATCTTCGATGCTGCCGTAGCCAGTTCCTTGGTCGGCACGTTTCTTGTCGTGACGTCACATGGCTCAGTAGCGTTGGCAGCTCCCTCGCAGGTGGCAACCACGCCATTGCCTATCGTGAAGCCTGCCATGGCAAGACCGCCGCCCGTGGTAGTGTCAGCTCTAGCCGTTGCAAGAGCTCGGTAGTCTGACACCACCATGTCAGAAGATTCCGCCGTGTGTGTTGCCGTAGCAGTGATCACCACGGCGCCATCTGTCGTGGTATTAAAACAGCCAACCATCGCTACCACGTTGCCAACCGCGGCCGCAATGTTGGACGTCAGCAATGTCGCAAGCTAAACTATGCTCAGCTGTCCAGTGATGGAGTTCTCCGCCGCAGGCTGTGGGATGCCATTCCTCTGTCGCTTGGGGTCACGATTATCCATGTGTGCATCGCCTTCCCTATCCAGATGTCCATCTTCCTCGTCAAGGAGATCGTCATCCTCCATGTCATCCTCCTCGGGGATTTCAGTGTCTTCAAGTTTGAAAAAATGTCATACACTTTTCTGCCCACCACTATTTCCACTTATTGTTTCATATGAGTTCAGCGTCCAGGACTGTGACTTGCAAATGCACAATGCCCCATCGACGCGTAGAGACCATGTCCACCACCTGGTGAGTACAATGATCGAACCGATAGCGTGGAGGATTAGATAATCCCAGATCTCGTACAGCACCCCGTACACGTCCATCCAGACCTTCACCAAGTCCTGTTTAGCCTCAATCATTTGCTCAAATTCTTCAAGCTGCCATGCAGCCCCATATGCCTTGGCCTGGATTTTGCCGATGCATTTAATCCTAGCCAACTCAACCTCTGACGGGACCGCCCCCGGCCTGTGATCTCTTATCTCCCAAGCGAAAGGCACGGGCACAAGTCGCATGAGCTCTGCCTCGATCTGGTCCCTAGTGAGCACCCTGCGGACCATGGGTGCCCCTGACCGTGGGTTAAAAAAGAACCCCATGCCATCAGCCCATATCCGCATGTTGTCACTATCGGCTTGGGCAGCCGTAGGATTGGGCAGTGTGGAGCTATGTGCCCGACACTCTCACAGATGTCGCACGGTACCAAAATTGGACAATCAGCAACCTCCTGTCCCTTCTCCTTATACCTAAAACATTTCTTGATGTGGTCGGGACGTCGTTTGCTGGGTGCCGGGGCATGCGCAGGTTGAACTTGCGGCTCTGTGACGGGTTGTGCCACACGGTGAGCAGCCTGCAATGCCGGAATCGCGCGCACCATCGCCCGAGCTACGTCACTTGTGGCAAAAGCTCCCAACGGCACTGTCCCTGCTGGTCCTGCGGATGAATCGCGGCCCATGGCAGGATCCTGACCGGTAGCCAGTTGGCCCGTGGCAGGCACGGCTGGAGCTGCTCCGTGACTCACAATGCCACGGTAGCTACCTCCCTTCCTCTTGGGCTGTGACGATGAGTAGTATACAAATACCGTACGCTATGACAGTATCCGTATACGATGACAGTATCCGTATACGATGCCCTAGGGGCCTTCTTGATGCCTGCACTGACCGGCCACATTTGGATAGGGCTCTGGGAGATATAGCAGGTACCCGCAGAATCCGGAATCCCTTAAACTAAGGAAGTTATCTCTAAGTTTAAGGATGACAGGAGTTCTACTCGGATTGAAGTCCATACCCGACATGACACCAAGCCTTTATAAGGAGCCCGGAGGACCCTGTGGAGGATCAAGCCTTTGGGAAGCGATTCAAGCCAACTCATGCAAAACCCTAGAGCACCGAGACCAGAAGGGAAGATTCTGACTTCCGACTAGGTTTAGATCCCATCTAGTCTAGCCAAAACCCCCTTGTAACTCTTCTCGAGATCAATAAAAGAGCACAGGACATAGGGCTATTATCCAACTCAGAGGACTGAACCTGTATAAAAATCCTTGTCTTTGGCATTGGTTTACGAGGCTACGAGGCATCCCCTACTTCACATCACGTCTTCGTAAGATCGACGGTTACGAATCGTCGACAGTTGGCGCCTTCCATGGGGACAACAGCTGCTTTCATCGAATCTACGTCATCGACACCTTCGCCAACTCCACCTACAACGATGTCGAGTTCCGGCTTCTCGGATGAAGGGTTTCTATGACAACTTCACCCCTTCACCCTACGAGGATCCGATGATCGAATGGGTGGACATGAGCGATGACAACAGCTCCGACCACGAGTCCAGCGACGTTGCTAGTCATTTCATGGACGAGTGCGCTAGGGCTTACGGTATCTGGCCCGACTCACCCAATCACCGAGACGCTACCACGGGCAGCGTAATCCGTAGTCGGGGTTCGACCCCTGCGGTTCCCAGCAATCCAGACTGCCGACGATGTTTTTCGGAGGCATCCTTTAAAGACGGGTTCGCGACGGACCCAGGCTCTGCCTCCAGCGTGCCGTACCCGCGAGAAGTCTTCTCACTCGATGACGATGGCACTCTCTTCGACCAGCATCACGACGACCACTCGGGGAGTCGAGGCCCGGCTAGGGAAAACAACTCGACACCCCAACAAGCGAGGACGCCATGCAATCAGGTGCTGCAAGCAGCTGGGCGCCCAGATCTCCACTCCCAGCAGCGCCGATAGGGCGCTGATGACCTTAGATCTAGGGTGGCCCAAAGGTTGTCCGAGGTCAAGCACCAGCTACTACAACCTCCCATGGTGGATCTAACGACCCCTGAAGGTAAGAAGTGGCAAGAAGATATGTAGGAGGGCCTCCGACAAGCGCAAGAACACGTTGAGTCCTCCCATCGACTAGCAGCGGCCAGCAGTTCCGCGAGAGCCAGGGCCCGCCCCGACTCCTCTCGTGAAGAGGTCGACGAAGATAGGAGGAATCTTCAGAACGTGCCGTCCCGCGAACACAATCGGCCTCGGCCCCGCTATCGAAAGTCGCCGATTCGAGGTCACCCGATCTCGGATCTATGCGAGACCCTCGACTAGCGACGGCGGGAGCAAACCCGATCTAATCGGTTGCCCTCGTCGAAGCAATCCAGTCAGTGGACGTTCCGACAACACCACCACTCGGATTGAGACAGGACCGCTCCCCTACACCAGCCAGCTGGAGGTGCGCATCCCCACGAGGTATCATCAGCGGGTGCAAGGCCTTCACGCCAGAGCTCAGGAGGGTCCAGTGGCCGTCCCGTTTAAAGCCCGGGCCGACAGAAAGCTACGACGGAACGACCAATCCCGACGAGTTCCTGCAAATTTACACTACTGCTATTGAAGTAGTCGGGGAGGACGAGAAGGTCATGGCCAATTACCTTCCCACCGCCCTGAAGGGTCCAGCCAGGACATGGCTGACAAATCTATAGCCGGGATCGATTAGCTCCTGGGAGCATCTCTGCTGTCAGTTCCAGGAAAACTTCCAAGGCACATACGTGTGACTCGGCATGAAGAGCGATCTCTTTCGAGTCTACCAGACAGAGAAAGAGACCTTGCGTGAGTTCATACGGCACTTCAGCAATATTTGCAACTCGATCCCAAAGGTAACCGACTCTGATGTCATTTTGGCATTTATACAAGGTTGTAGGAATCACAGATGCATGGAGGAAGTCGCCATGATCGAGCCCCAGACAGTCCGGGAGCTGATGAGCATCGCCGAAGGGGCAGCCAGCGCCGAGGAGGCGCTGCTGTTTGTCCAAGATCGAGAACAAGGCGTGCAGCGCCCCCAGCCCGGGCTCGACGGCGGCCCATCAAAGAATAAAAGCAAGAAGAAGCCCTCGAAAGGAGGCAACGGGAAGAAAACCAAGACCGAGGAGGTCATGGCGAACCTTCCCGACAAGCGCTCCGGGCCGCCCCAGAGCCAGCGCAAGAAATTGGCCTCCACTGAGCGTTCCGACAAGGTCTGGTGCGAGATCCACCGAACCGATAACCACAACCTCGACCAGCCTCGACTAGAAGCACGTGCAGGCCGAGGTCGAGAAGCTACAGAGGAAACAGGTGGCAAGCCAGGATCGGGACTTCAGCTCCGATGACAACTCGGATCCAAGCGTTTTCCCAGGTGGTGATCGGAGGATCGACCACATATTCGGTGGCTCTGCTTCTTACGGGTTGAACAGACACTATAAGACGGTGGCCCGAGAGGTTCTAGCCTTAGTCCCGCGGAGCCGCCAGCTGGTCAAGTGGTCAGAAGTCGACCTTACCTTCGGACAAGTTGACTGTCCCGAGAACTCCGTCTGGCCCGGCCGTTTCCCGATTGTGGTCGACCCCACCATCAACAACTGCAGGGTCTCCCGAGTGCTGATCGACGGAGGCCCAGATCACACTCCCCGTCACCTTCGGGACCCCGGAGAATTTTTTAGCAGAAAAGGTTCTGTTCGACGTGGTCGATTTCGGGACGGCGTACAACGCTATCTTGGGACGGCTACCTCTCGCCAAGTTTATGGCCACCGCGCACTATGCTTATCAGTGCGTGAAGATGCCACGGCCTAAAGGAGTCATCACCGTCCAAGGCTGAGCTCAAGCCGCTGTCCGCTACGACAAGCGAAGCCTCGACATGGCGGTACAAGGTCACGCCGACAAGGAGACCAAGCACTCAATGCCCAAGGTAGCCGTGAAGACACATGGCGAGGAGATGACAGTTCCTCTGGACCCAACGGAGCCATCCTAGATGGTGCGGATTGGTTCCGGTTTGAGACATGAATAGGAACTCGCGCTCATCACCTTCCTCTGAGCAAACTATGACGTTTTTGCGTGGCAGTCGTCAGATATGCCCGGAATCCCCAGGGAGGTGATCGAGCACAGGCTGGCAGTCCGACCCAATGACAAGCCTGTCAAGCAAAAGCTCCGGCGGTTCGCTCCCGACCGGAAAAAAGCCATCAAGGTAGAGATCGAGAAGCTGCTGAAGGCAGGCTTCATCTGAGAAGTCGAACATCCCGAGTGGCTCGCAAACCTGGTCATGGTAAAGAAGGCCAACGGGAAGTGGCGTATGTGCGTGGACTTCACAGATCTCAACAAAGCTTGCCCGAAAGATGCTTTTCCTCTACCTAAGATAGATCAGATAGTCGACTCTACTTGAGGGTACGATTGTCCAAGCCTTCTCGATGCATACTCTGGTTATCACTAGATTAGTATGTGTCTAGAGGATGAGCAGAAAACCTCCTTTATAACTCCGTTCGATGTGTATTGCTATGTAAAGATGCCTTTTGGATTAAAAACGCTGGTGCTACATATCAACGCGGCATGCAAATCACTCTGCACGATCAGATCGGCCTCAACGTCGAAGCTTATGTCGATGACCTTGTCGTGAAATCTAAAAAGAAGGACAATCTTCTCTCCGACCTACTCAAGATCTTCAACAACTTGCGGAAGAATCGTATCATGCTGAATCCCGAGAAGTGCGTCTTCGGAGTCGATGCTGGAAAGCTACTAGGTTTCTTGATATCGCATCGAGGAATCGAATTCAATCCCGAGAAGATCAAGGCCATCGAGAACATGCAATCTCCCCGGTCCGTGCGAGAAGTCCAGAAGCTAACAGGATGCATGGCGGCACTCAGCCGATTCATCTCTCGACTCGGGGACCGGGGGCTGCCCTTCTTCAAGCTACTGCGACAACACGACTGGTTCAAGTGGATAGAAGAATCGGAAGAAGCACTTAAAAATCTTAAAAGGTATCTTTCATCCCCCTGTGCTGGTCCCTCCCGACCCATAGGAAGAACTCTTGCTCTACATAGAAGCAGGTCCGTGGGCTGTCTGCGGGGTCTTGGTGGTCGAGCGAGAAGAACCTGACAAGCGGGAGAAGGGATAGAGGCCAGTCTACTACGTCAGCGAGGTTCTACGCAGAACAAAAGAGCGCTATCCACAAGTGCAGAAGCTGTTGTACATGGTGCTGACCGTCTCCCGCAAGTTAAGGCATTATTTCCAAGCTCACAAGATCACCGTACCATCAACTTTCCCTCTGGGAAAAATCCTCCACAACAAAGACGCTATTGGAAGAATAGCGAAGTGGGCCGTCGAACTCGGAGAATTTGACATCCACTTCGTCCCGCGCACTGCTATCAAATCGCAAGTACTCGCCGACTTCGTCGCCGAGTGGACCAAACCCGAGCCGCCCCAGCACGCCAACGACTACATGGCCAAGGTATGGAATTTGTTTTTTGATGGATCACTAACACTCAAAGGCTCAGGGGCTGGTATAGTTCTTATTTCGCCGAACGGAGAGCGCCTACAATACGCTTTGCAGATTAATTTCCCTGCCACTAACAACGTGGCCGAGTATGAAGGTTTGCTTGCAGGTCTTCTAGTAGCTTTTGTGCTTGGTATCTGTCGCCTGCTTGTGAGTGGGGACTCACAACTAGTGGTGAAGCAAGTTAGCAAGGAGTACCAAACCTCGGATAAGACCATGGCAACTTACTTTGCAGAGGTAAGGAAGCTCGAGAAGAAGTTCATCGAGCTCGAGGTCAAATAAATCTCGAGAAAAGACAATTGCCTCGTCGACAGCCTCGATCGACTACCATCCTCACGTGCTCCAAGATTACCCGGGATCTTCATTGAGAAGATTTTGAAGCCGTCCGTGACATCAACAGATGACACGGCCGAAGGAGTGGTGGTCCAAAAGACCTAGAACCAACTCGGGATGTCACCAAGGATTGATGCTCCAAAAGGAGCCGCGGGAGAACTCGTGGCTCTGCTCGAATATGAAGAATCGTGGATGGATCCCATCCGCACGTACCTTCAGGATCGAGTTATTCCCGAAGACGAGGCACTATTCGAGAAGATTTCTCGTAAGGCCAGGATGTATTCCCTGGTCGACGGTGTCCTCTACTGCAGAGGGGCCCACGGAGTGCTCATGAGGTACATCTCTCGAAAGCAGGGTAGAGAACTACTCGAAAAAATCCATGGAGAGGTGTGCGGAGCTCACGCTTCCTTCCGAACCCTGGTCGGAAAGGCCTTCAGACAAGGTTTCTATTGGCCTACGGGTCTCCATGATGCGAGCGAGATGGTGAAGCGCTGCAGCAAATGCCAGTTTCACAGCAGACATGTGCACCAACCTGCTCAGGCTCTTCAGACGATACCCTTGTCGTGGCCATTCGCGACATGGGGACTAGATATTCTGGGGCCCTTCCTGGTAGCGCCCGGGGGCTTCAAGTTCCTCTTCGTTGCCATCGATACATTCACCAAGTGGATCGAAGCTGAGCCAGTCGTGAAGATCACCTCAGAAGCCGCCAAGCGCTTCATCATGAAAAACGTCGTCACAAGATTTGGCGTCCCGAGCAGAATCATCACCGACAACGGCACACAGTTCTCAAGCGCGGCCTTCATCGAGTACTGTGAAGGGCTTGGAACGAAGATATGCTTTGCCTCTGTGGCCCATACACAGAGCAACGGGCAAGTTGAGCGTGCCAACGGCCTAGTGTTGCAAGGGATGAAGACCCACGTGTTCGATCACATATCCGCCCACTCCAAAAACTGGGTGTCTGAGTTGCCTTTCGTACTCTGGGCACTTCGGACAACGCCCAGCAGGGCGACGGGTGAAACACCGTTCTTTCTAGTTTACGGGGCTGAAGCCATGCTCCCCTGTGAACTAAAGCTCAAATCGCCCCGAGTCGAGCTGTACGCCAATAAGGATGAAGCCTCCAGGCGAGAAGATGACCTCAACATCATTGAGGAGAAAAGGACTCACGCGCTGATACGCTCAGCACGCTACCAACAAGCCCTCCGGCAATACCACGATCAGAACGTCCGGGAACGTAACCTACAAGTCAGAGACCTGGTTCTATGACTAATTCAGAACCAGAGTAACAGCAGCAAGCTTTCTTCAAAGTGGGAAGGCCCCTATACGGTGGTCGAGTGCACTCGCCCCGGGTCGTTTCAGTTAGCCATGGAGGATGGTAGGGTCCTTAGCAATTCTTGGAACATCGATCAACTTCGTAAGTTCTATGTGTAAGTACTGTTGGTACGTTGATATTAATAATTCCGTGTTACCCTTCCGGTTGTATGAAGTCCTTTATGCGTATCTGTCTTCACCTTACTTCAACATTTTCCCCGACGGTAAGCCGCTATCACGCGCACCCGGGCATCTAGACAAAAGTGAAACAGGAAGATGGGGCGGCACGAAAACACATCTACGACTACGGGGCAGCGCGGGCAGTCTACTAATGTTCATCTCTTCGACTGCCTATCTGAAGTGCACTTCCCAGATAGCCAGTCGGGGGGCTGCATCCGTTTTTCTCTCAGACTAATCGCGTTAGATCTATTAATGTTTTTTCTCTGACTTCCTATCTGCGTTTTTCTCCCCAGATAACCAGTCGGGGGCTGGACGGGTACAACATGCTGGACGTTAGCGACCACTTATTATACTTGCGCTGAAGTTTTTTCTTTGGAAAAGGTGGAATTTCTATGAGTACGGTTCGTGGGATGTGCAGAAGGTTCCTTATCGCGTCCTCAAGTGCCTGGGGACTCTAACGTCCCACACTTGCCTAGGACCATAACGTCCTCAAGTGCCTGGGGGCTCTGACGTCCCTCGCTTGCATGGGACCTAAGGTTCCGACTAAACTCCCCGGCTAGTAACGCTGTTTTTCTATTCGAACCAGAAGGAGAAACTAAAAGCACTAAGTTTAATGCGTTGTTGGGATCGTTTAGTGTCGAGTACTCGAAAAGTCCTGCTCTTTCGACAAAGTCACAAGCATTTCACATAAATGTTCATGTGCTAACCAGAAGAAAGAAACCCTTGTTTTTTATTAAGATTGCAGGTTTCTTACAGAGTACAAAAATAAGCCTAAGGAGAAGCAGAGAATTCCATCTCCCCGACAAGTTCCGCGACAGGGCCTTGCATCGCTTCGACGAGCCGTGCACTTTCCTCGTCGGTGTCCCCCGGGAGCCCGTCGCGAAGGACCCCGATGTCCACCTCCGGGTAGCGAGCCTTCACGATGGCGAGCGCCTGGGCTACCGCGATGAGGGCGCTGTTCCGTGCTTGTCGCGTCACGTTCCCTGACACCATTGACCGAAGCTCGCAGAAGCCTTCGGTCATGTCGATAACCTGGTCAAGCACTCATCGACGCTACCCGAGCTCCTCGGAGAAGGGACCTCGACTCCGGCGTCGCGAAGGGTGACAAGGCCCACCTGCAGCGCAAGTCCCAACACGTTCTCGGCGGCGACCGCCCACTGTGCCTCTCGGGAAGCTTGGTCCCGAGTACCTTTCAGCTCTTCGACCAACTGGGCCTTCTCGGCCTTCAGCTGGGCCCGCTTGGCCTTCGCCTCGGCCAGCTGGTCCATCAGCTTCTGGGCGTCGAAGTCCAAGGTCGTCAACCCGGCGTTGGCGAGCTGAAGAACGAAGAGGTTAGTTCGTGCAAATAGCGCAATTATCTACTAACTTTCCTCTCATCTTTGTTAATGTACCTGAAGGAAGGATGAAAAGACTTTGCGGGGACTGCGGCTGCTCGCGCCCACGGCCCCTTCGACAACCTCTCACCAAGTCGTCTACGGCGGCAACCCGAAAAGGGAATTGGGCCACTCGGACAACTCCCTGGCGGACGTAGTCGGGGGCTGAACGGGCCCGACCACCTGCTGGTCAGGCGCCTCGATAACCGGGGCAGTTTTCTCCTTGGCGGCGGCGGTGCCCTCGTCGCTTCCAGTTCTCCTACAAGCAACAAGTTAAGAAGAAAAGCTCTCAGAAATGAGAAAGAGGAGGGTTTGCATGCGCTTACGGTTTCTTGGAACGCCGTGGGCCTATCACCTTCAATTCGGCGAAGCCCCCGCTCCACTTGCCCATGCTGGCTTGAGCGAAGTCTTCACCAACAACGCCTCCGGGTCTGGCCTCGGTTGCCGTGGCCCGGGTCCCCTGGTCGGTGCCCGCCTTCTCCTTTCGGCCGTCGGGGTTGAAGGCATGCAGGTGGGTTCGACCAGAGCGGTCGGGACGCCACTCGGAGCAGCTGCCTTGACTGACTCCCCGGCTGCCGGCCCTGTCGTCCGGGGCTCGGGTCCAGGGACTTCGACGACGTCATCTCCCTCGAGCTGCACCCCTGCGTTCTCGGCCTCCAGGTCGAACTCCTGGTGGCCCAAACGCTGCGATTCAGCCGAGTATAGTTGCCTTCGATAAGCGCTACTCAGAAAAAATGACAGCATTGGATTACTCATCGATAAAAGCTCCGCGGCTACTTCAGGCTAAATGTCGATGATGGGCCACGGAATGTTGGTGTGGACCCTTTTGGGCGCTGCCTTGAAGAGCAACTTGGTCCTCGAGTGCACCGCCTGGATGGACAGTTCTGCCAAGATGGAGAGAAAAACGAGGAGGTTACAACGGCAAGCCTTGTTTTCTCAAACACGTACGCTACTCGGAGGATGTGTACCTTCTGTACCTTCGCGTGTAGGGTCTGTTTCCGCCGAGTGGACCCACGCCCCTAAGACCCATGATCGGAGGGGGGCTCAGGCGCCGCGTGATGAAGTCTTTAGCAACATGTCACGCCGTCAGCCCCCGTTTCTTCAAGTCCAGGATCTCGGTGGCGTAGGTCTTGACCTTGGTGGTGACAGGCGGCATCTTCGACCAGGCTTCCGTCTGGAATGGCGCAAGTCCGTGATAGCCTATGCCGAGCGGGTGGCTGGCAATAGAACCACTTGCTGTGCCATCCTGACTAGGAAGACTTGCCAAAGAAATCAATGTACCGCTCCCTTGCCCCGTGGCGGAGACGGAAGCTGGCGCTGCCGATTACGCTGTTCCTCTACATCCTCTTCATATGGTAGTAAAACCTGAAGAGGTCTAGGAGCGAACGGATTGCTAGATAGGCCTCGCAAAGGTGTGCGAAGAGGGCCAGCATCACAATCGAGTTGGGGTTGAGATGCACCGACTCGACCCCGTAGAATGCGAGGATTTCGTTGAAGAATACCGAGGGCGGCAGTTGAAAGCCGCATTTGAAGAAGTCGACGAAGACCACCGCCCACTGCGTATCTGGGCTGGGTATCTCCTCTCCTTTCACCGCGCGCCACGGAATCATGGCGCGTGTCATGATGACCTCTTCGCGCTCCAGCTGCTCCAAATGGGCTTCGGTCACGGCCGATTTCTCCCAAGGGGGAGCGCGGAGGAGGGTGCCTTGCTGGCGCCGGCTCCAGGGCTGACGGTCTTGGCGGAATCCTTTTTGCTGATGGCATGGATGTTAAAGGTGCTGGAGCTTTGGAGGAGAAAGGCTAGATCTTTTTGGAGCGCAAGGAAGAAGACTGGAACTCGGAGCGCGTGAAGTTTACCCACGCGGCCTCCGGTCTCTTTTATAGCCACGCTCGTTGGATCCCCGAGTAGCCCCGTGACGGTTCGGCTGGCTACTCGGAGCCACAATCCTGGCGCCCACGCTCCGCGATCTTTGCGCCCGCGTCCTGTAGCATTTAATGTTTGGCCCGCTTTCGATGCGTGCGGGAGCAGTTGATGCGAAAACCAAGGGGGACTGGCGCACGTCCCTGATGTCTGCGCTCCGTCGTCCGCACGTCATCATAGTCAGTTGCAAAGAAAGAGGGTAGATTCTTCACCACTACCCAAAATTTTCACCGCGACGGTTCAAATTCTTGGAGAACCCGTCGACCACAGAACCCGGGATTCCCTACTCGGAAGCAAGATCTTCTCGAGGACTTCTTAGAGCCACTCGGGAGGGACTCGATATCCCGAGTAGATGACCCGATGGTCACCTGGATCCTGATTAGATGCTCATCCTACTCGAGAACCTAAGGTGCAACTCGGAATAGTGCCCGGTCGAGATGTTTGCCTCAGCTAGTTCACTCCTTCTTGACCTGTCGCCGCCACATTTCACGTACTGATGGGGGGCTTGACGATGAGTAGTGTACAAATACCATACGTTATGATAGTATTCGTATACGATGACAGTATCCGTATACGATGCCCTAGGGGTGCCCTAGGGGCCTTCTAGATGCCCGCACTGACCGGCCGCATTTGGATAGGGCTCTAGGAGATATAGCAGGTACCCGTAGAATCCGGAATCCCTTAAACTAAGAAAGTTTATCCCTAAGTTTAAGGATGATAGGAGTTCTACTCAGATTGAAGTTTGTACCCGACACGACACCAAGCCTTTATAAGGAGCTCGTAGGACCCTGCGGAGGATCAAGCCTTTTGGAAGCGATTCAAGCCAACTCAAGCAAAACCCTAGAGCACTGAGAAGACCATAAGGGAAGATTCTGACTTTCGGCTAGGTTTAGATCCCATCTAGTCTAGCCACCACCCCCTTGTAACTCTTCTCGAGATCAATAAAAGAGCATAGGACGTAGGGCTATTATCCAACTCGGAGGCCTGAACCTGTATAAAAATCCTTGTCTTTGGCGTTGGTTTACGAGGCTACGAGGCATCCTTTACTTCACATCACGCCTTCGTAAGATCGTAAGATCGACGGTTACGAATCGTCGACAGGCTGCCACCTCATCCGCCCCCTGTCACGACCTCCCCCGATCCTGTCATGTTGTTGTCCCCCATTCCCGCCACCAGAGCCCACACGAAAGGAGTCTCCGGTATCCATGGACCGACGAGCGTCGGTGTAAGAACGATTGAGACACTCCATATAACCTAGGCAACTTTCGAGTTAAAGATTGCAAAGATATCCGCTTATCCTCCCAAACACAAGTGCTAGACCCATCCCCTACCTGTATTCCGCAACATGACCAAAAGAGATGATTTATATCCATCAGTCCCTGCCAAAAGTGAGAATCTCCATCTTTAGATTCTATTGGAATAATTAGCATTTTTAGGTTTATTTTAATCCGCATATAAAACATGACTATGAGTATTGCAATATTGAGATGTGAACATGGCAAATACATCCTAGACATGCTAGTAATCACTACTACAACAAACGTCATCCCGGATCAAGATCACTGACGGGTAAATCACGGGCGTCAGTAGTGTTATCACTTCGCGGACGGGTCAACTGAGGACCCGTCCGTGATGACTATGTGATGAGCCTGGCGGACTTTCTCCCAATATTTCATCAGTGACGGGTTGATAAACTACCCATCAGTGATGATGTTCAGTGACGGGTAGTTTTTTCCACCCGTCCGTGATGAGATTATTCATCACTGACGGGCCAACTTACTGCCCGTCAGAGACAATATCAGTGACGGGTAGTTTTTCGGCCCATTCGTGATGAAATGATTCATCAGTGACGGGCCAATTTCCAGCCCGTCAGAGACGTTGTCAGTGACGGGTAGGAATTCTACCCGTCACTGATACATGGAATCAGCAGTGACTGTCCACATTCCGGCCCGTCAGAGTTGGTATCATCGCCCGTTTATTGATCCTGGAACACGAGGAGTCGGCTGTTTTCTGTGCCGCCGTCCGGGAACACGAGGAGTCGGCTGTTTTCTGTGCCGCCGTCCGTCAATTTATTTGCATTGGAAACGAGGAGCGCGGATGTATACATTTATCACCGATCTCGGCTATATATAAAGGGCACCTGCTCCCATCCTCTCCGATCGATCCATTTCCGCTCCCATATCCATCCTCTCCGCTCCCGGCCCTAGTAGCTAGCTAGCTCTTGCAGGTCCGATCCTCTCCCTCACGAGACGCGAGCTATGTACTCGAGATGTCCGGAAGCTCCTACGACTACTCGATCACCCTCGGACGGGCCACCGTAGCTTCGCTGCGCTTGAGCTACGGCTACACCGATGGCACGCTACTCCTCGCCCAACTGAACCCGGTCGGTGACCTCTCGGGGGGCTTCGTCGTTGGGTGCATCCTCCAGAAGATGTTCCCAGAAGGCCATTTCCGGGTGGTTGATCACCACGAGCCGGGGAAGTTCCTCGTCCGTTGCGATTACACCTACGTTCGGCGCCTTCACGGGATGTACCTCAAGTGGGGCGACGAGCGAGCTAGCTTCTGGAGAGTTAACCGCGTCGCCACGCTGAATCCGGAGCCAATTGATCTAGCTGTTGAGTTGGAACCTTATTGATAAATTTATGTATTTCTTTTTTTAATTAGCTATGATATATTGTAAGCCCAGCGTTTTAATATGAAATGTCAACTATCTAAGACCAGCGTTTTAATTTGTTATGAAATATTGTAAGTCTTTTCAATACGAAACGTCCAACGTCCAGGTTTGTGCACGTTATCATTGACGGGTAAGAGACAAGCCCGTCACTGATGAATATACATGTTTTTTAATTAGCGTTGATGAAGCCCGTCACGGACGGGTAAACATTTTTAGCCGTCCCTGATAATTGTCATCATGGACGGGCCGCACCTACGCCCGTCTGTGATAATTGTCATCACGGACGGGCCGCATCTACGCCCGTCTGTGATAATGATCATCACGGACAGGCCGCATCTACGCCCGTCTATGATCATCCTGTGGCGGGAACCTGAAACATTTATCATCCTGTGGCGGGAACCTGAAACACTTATCTCTGACGGGAATATTCTATACCCGTCAGAGATGAAACACTTATCTCTCACACTTATCTCTAATAATTGTCATCATGGACGGGCCGCACCGACGCCCGTCTGTGATAATTGTCATCACGGACGGGCCGCATCTACGCCCGTCTGTGATAATGAGCATCACGGACGGGCCGCATCTACGCCCGTCTGTGATAAGGCATCCTGTGGCGGGAACCTGAAACATATATCATCCTGTGGCGAGAACCTGAAACATGCATCTCTGACGGGAATATTCTATACCCGTCAGAGATGAACCGGTTTAATATATCAGTGACGGGGTAAGTGATGTACCCGTCATTGAAATGTTTGGAAGGTTATATAAGGAAACTCTACTCCCCATTTCTAGGATTTCCTGCTCTGTTATATCTACGGCAGCTGCTGCTCGAGAGTGGCGATTTGTGGGTGATTTGGTGAGAGGCGGGCTGAATTTGGGAGTGTCGTACTACATCTTTGAGTTGGAGGTTATTAAAGGTTAGTAATTAATTGCTCTCTTTAGTTGTTCACTCTTCTTAATTACTAGCTAGCTGATATATATAGAGAAAGTTAGGGATAATTGTCTCATTTTATATCATATTGATTTGGAGGGTGATCTTTGGTGATTTGGTGGGGAGGAGGGCTTAGATTTGGAAGGGTCGTTAGATTTTTTGTGTTAGATGTTATTAAAGATTAGTAATTGCTCTCTTTAATTATTTGTTCTCTCTATTCAATTAATTGCTCTCTTTAATTTACATAATTGTACAAGATCAATAGCTAATAAGTACATAATTTTGTGCTATCATTTATTGAATTATAGGTTTGATGGATCGAAGTTGGATGTATGGAGATCGTGCTACCCGAGAGTACATAGATGCTTTATCCCAGTTTCTTAGAGTTGCCCAAGAGGATATGCTGAGGAAGGCAAAAAATCAGATGCGTTGTCCATGTCGTAATTGCAATAACGTGGAGATGGTAGAGACGACAAAGGACTTACAATTACATTTGCTTACAAAGGGTTTCATGGATGGTTATACCCGTTGGACATGTCACGGCGAAGAGGGAGAAGTCCCTATTGGTGAAGAGGCAGAAGTCATCCCCACTGGTGAAGAGGTACAAGTGGGTGTTGCTGAAGGGGTAGCAGTCGAGGTTGCACATGTTGTGGTGCTCGATGAAGCGGCCGAAGAAGCGAATTCTGAATCATCAAATGAGGATATGGTTGACGTCCACAATGATTTGGATCAAATGTTGCGTGATGCGGAACGGACGAATCTTGGTGGAAGAGATTACGATAGGTTCTTGGGCTTGTTGGAAGACTCAGAAATACCCTTGTTTCCGGGATGCAAACCGAAGTACACGCGATTGGCTGTCGCGCTAGAACTGTTGAAGATCAAGGCAAGCAATAACTGGTCGGATGCAAGCTTCACAAAATTGCTGGTGCTCATGACAGACATTCTTCCGGAGGGGAACGTGTTGCCAACAAGCACTTACAAGGCCAAGAAGGTTATCTGCCCTCTTGGATTAGAAGTACAAAAAATACATGCATGTTCGAACGACTGCATTCTATATCGCAAAGAGTACGCGAACCTGCATAGATGTCCGGTGTGCAAGACATCCCGATACAAGCGTACTACAAATCAAGACAATTATCATGATGATGAGGATGAAGGTGAGCGTGCGGTGAAGGGCCCTCCTGCAAAGGTGGCTTGGTATCTTCCGGTCATTCCCCGTTTGAAACGTTTGTTCGCTAACAAGAAGGAGGCAATGCTGATGAGTTGGCACTCAGAGGGGCGTAAAGAAGAAGGAATAATGAGACACCCTGCCGACGCATGCCAGTGGAGGACTGTCGATAGGGTATTTCCTGATTTCGGTAAGGAGCCGAGGAACATAAGATTTGGGATGAGCACGGACGGAATCAATCCATTCGGAAACATGAGCAGCAGACACAGCACATGGCCCGTGCTTCTCAGTATTTACAACCTTCCTCCTTGGTTGTGCATGAAACGTAAATACATACATCTCTCTGTACTCATTCAAGGGCCAAAGCAACCTGGAAACAACATTGATGTGTACCTAGAACTACTAAAGAAAGAATTAGCAACACTTTGGCATGACGGGGTGGAAGTCTGGGACGCAAACAAACAAGAGAACTTCAACCTACGTGCGTTGTTGTTCACAACGGTCAATGATTATCCTGCTTATGGAAATTCATCCGGCCAGACAGTGAAAGGACACGAAGCATGTGTTGTGTGCCAAGAACAAGCAGTTAGTCAGTTCTTGACACACTCACGTAAAATCGTATACATGGGTCACCGTAGGTTCCTTCCCAAGGATCACCATTGGAGGAAGTGGAAGACACAGTTCAACGGAGATGTCGAGATACGTGATCGCCCTGCACAAAAAAACGGTGCTGAAATCTATGAGATTGTGAAAGATATCGATGTTGTGTTCGGAAAGAAACAAAAGTTGAGGCCGGGAATCTGGAAAAAAAAATCCGTATTTTGGGACTTGCCTTACTGGAAGGTGCTACATATCCATCACAGCATCGATGTCATGCACGTCGAAAAAAATATGTGCGACAGCTTGATTGGCCTCTTGCTCAACATCCCAGATAAGACAAAGGATGGTGTGAAGGCACGCCTTGACATGCAAGAAATGGGTATCAGACAAGAGCTGCGACCACAACTGACGAAGAAAGGAAAAACATACATCCCCCCTGCTTGCTACACTCTTAGCAAGGACGAGAGACGGAAAATGTGCCAGTGCCTCTTTGGCGTGAAAGTTCCATCGGGTTACTCCGCAGACATAAAGAAACTTGTTTCAATGAAAGACTTGAGATTAATAGGAATGAAGTCTCACGACTGTCATGTAATGATGACACAGATCTTACCTGTTGCAATAAGAGGTATCTTGGAGCCTGGAGTCCGCGAGGCAATAACAAACCTATGTAGCTTTTTGAACACGATCTCTAAGAAGTCAATCGACCCGCAGCGACTATCTAAACTACAGTACGAGATCACTGTTATAATATGCCAACTGGAGATGTACTTTCCCCCCGTCATTTTTTGATATCATGATCCATCTGATGATCCATGTTGTCCACGAGATACAGATGTTGGGACCCATGTTCCTGCACAGCATGTACCCGTTCGAGAGGTACATGGGTATTGTGAAGCGGTATGTTCGCAACAGATACCGGCCGGAAGGGAGCATCATCGAAGGCTATGCTGCCGAAGAGGTCGTCGAGTTTTGCACAGATTACATGGCTGGACACCAACCCATAGGTGTCGCCCGTTCTCGGCACGAGGGTAGGCTCGCTGGTGTCGGGACACTCGGAAGGAAAGATTACCAACCTACTGATAAGGCAGTGTTCGATAGAGCCCATTTCACGGTCTTGCAACACATGTCAGTGGTGGACCCGTATATCGAGATGAATAAGCAAGTGTTACGCCAACAAAATCCCAAAAAACCAGAATTTTGGATCACGAAAACGCACAATAGCCGGTTCAACCAGTGGTTGAAGTACCATACATATGGGAAAAGGTCATCGACTGAAGAAGAAGATGTCGTTGGATGGTTGGCAAGAGGACCCGTCGCAAAAGTCATGACATGGCAAGGGTACGAGATCAACGGATATATATTTTATACGGAAGCCCAAGACAGAAAAAGCACGAACCAGAACAGCGGGGTCCGAATAGAAGCCCAAAGTCCCCAAGGGATTAAGTGCACCTACTACGGCGTAATCAACGAGATTTGGGAACTTGACTATATAGTCACCAAGATCCCCTTGTTTCGATGCCGATGGGTGCACCTCAAAGATGTGCATGTCAAAGATCACAACTTCACCACCGTCGATCTACAGAGTTTTGGGTCCAAAGAAGAGCCATGTATCTTCGCTAAACAGGTTGCCCAAGTCTTCTATATAATCGACCCGTCAAATAAGAAGCGACACGTTGTGAGGAATGGAAAAAGGAGTATCGTTGGAGTTGACGGTGTTGTTGATGAAGAAGACTATAACCAATTCGACGATCTGGAACCCGATCATGAAGACGAAGAATCAAGTGACGAAGAAGAACGAAGGGAAGATGCGCCTACGTATGTACGTACAGATCATAATGAAGGACTAACATATAAAGGAAAAAAGCTAGTCGACAACGACGACGATGATGACTAAAATTCAAGTCAAATTGGGTACTTTGATGTGCGTATTGCCAAAAGCTAGTTGTATTTTGTTCCATATGGTCGAAAACAAAGCCAAATTGTAATTTGTGGATATTTACTTCAATTAATTGATCAAGTAATCTACTTTGCTGTATTTAAAGTGTGAGATTAGTCTGACCTTACTGAATCTGCACAGTAAAATGCAGATTCAGTACGTTCAATCAGTTGACACTGAACTTACTGAACTTACTGAATCTGCATTTCATTGTGCAGATTCAGACAAGTCATCATGGACGGGCCGCATATATGCCCGTCCGTGATAGACTAGTCATCACGGACGGGCAAATAGTTTAGGCCGTCCGTGATAACTATCATCACCGACGGGCCACATCTACGACCGTCTGTGATAGACTAGTTATTACGGACGGGCGGAGGCTTTAGCCCGTCCGTGATGATATGCTCTATATATGTTTGCAGCCGCGGGACTTCTCATTTTCGCCGCGCGTCGAACCCTAGCTTCCTCTTGAGCCTGTGTTCTGACCAGCTGTGGCGCCGCCTCGCCTCCCGAGCAACGTTGCGGCCGCCGCCAACCCTCCTCCTCACCGAGCGGCGCCAGATCCCGAAGCGCCTCTGCAATGGATGCCTCCCGGGTCCGAATCTCCTCCCCGAGCGCTGCCGCCCACAACGACGCTCCCCTCCCTCCATCCGCCGCCGACAACGACGCTGCCCCCCTCCTCGACGGCGCCGAGGCTCCCTTCCCCCCAACAGCCGCCGTCGCAGGTTCTTCTCCCCTCAGGTACACAATATCTAGGGTTCTATCCGTTCATGTGGAGGGAGTGCTCTAGTTGGATTGCTGCTAGGGTTTGTTAATTACTGCTAGATGATCTATATTGCTTACATTATATTGACATGCCTGAGATGCTATGTTCGGTGTTTGTGGTGGTTAATTAGCTGAAATTCCTGGCTCTTCAGTTCATGAAAGAAGTGATGATTTTGTTTGATCCAATGCTAGCTTCAGATGGTGAAGAAATGGTGAAGAAATATGCTTGTGGTCCATTGCTTGCTTCTGAAATGGTTTTTAATGGTGAAGAAATATGCATGAAAATTTTAATTCCTAATCTGAAATGGTGAAGAAATATGCTTGTGATTTTTAATTGGTGATCTGAAATGGTGAAAGATATGCTCGTGTTTTTTAGATTTTTTGTTCATGGATTTAATTGGTGATCTGAAATAGTCCCATGAAATTGGTGATTTATACGGTTCTAAAGTTGTACACCTGTGCATATTCCATTTCTGAAGCTCTATATGCTGAAAACTGATAAGAGAAATATTTAATTCTATAAGTTCGAAGTAATTAGTTGGTTCTTTTCTTGCAAAAAAGATCGATGTCGGTCAAAGATTCTTCTGGCTTGCCCGATCCCCCGGCGGCAATGAAAAGAGTTAGGAAACCAAGAACTGGTAATAAGATGCCTACGCAAAGGCAGGTCATCACGGAGGTCGACCAGATAACAGGGTACCCTTCCCAACCCCCTAAGACGGCATCTAAGTTCAACAGCTCGTGTGGGTATCTGGCACGTCAACATGTTCCGATCACAATAGAAGATTGGAGTCAAGTGCCACCGAGCGAGATTGAAAGAATCTTGACGGAGCTGTGGAGCAAATTTGAGATCCCTGAAACCGACAAGGAGAAAGTAGAACGGGCGGCGTTGGTCACGATGGCTAAGTCTCACCGGAACTTCAGGAGCACGCTGAACGTAGAATTTGTTCAGAAAAATCAGTCGCCGTTAGAGAGATATCCCCAGATAACTGACCCGATGTGGGAAGAATTTGTTAGAATGAAATCTACGGGCAATTTCATGGAGAAGAGTTCGAAGAACAAGGAACTCCGCTCCAAGAATAAACACCCCCACCGCCTAGGTAGTCGTGGCTACATTAAGAAGAAGGCCGACTGGGAGAAGGAGGACGCCGCACTACGAGAGGCTGGGAAACCAGTTCCTTTCGTTGACCTCGAGGGTCACGCCCGGGCATGGATCAGGGGCCGCACAAAGACCGACCTGACTACGGGAGCCGTTTCCTTCCCGACCCCCGAAGTTGAGGACGTGTCCAATCGTCTGGTACTACCTTCACCCACCGTGTCAATCTTATATTATATCTTATAGCTCCATAATATATCTTGTACTGCTTCTAATGCAGAGGGAATTCAGCCAGCAAGATTCCTCCTCAGAGTCCATTGGGAACGAGAGGTGGCTAGACCCTCTCGCGAAGGCTCTGGGAAACCTTGAGAAATCCGAGCGGGCGCGAGGCCTAGGGGTTGCTGCTACATGGACCGTAGCTTCCCCCAAACCCAAGAGGAGGCTAGTGAAAGGAAGAGAACCAAGTCTGAAAAGTTTATTGACGCGATAACAAGGAAGGTAACCGAGAATATGGCCGCGGACATGCTACGGAATGCGAGAGAGGAGGCACACAGGGAGGTCGCTGCTCTGTTCGAGGGGCGGCTGCCGCCCTTGCCTCCTAACCGTGCTGAGGCAAGCACCGCGTACGGATGGAGTAGTTGCGCCTCCGCCAATGCTACTTCCGACGGGACAACGGACGCGTTTCCTATCGACAACATCACTGTAAGTTTGATTATTTGAACGAATGCTTCGTACACAGTTTTGTGGACTTGTACGTGACTCAAAATTGTTCAACAGGCCCCAACAAAGTGCGACATGGCAGTGGTGCTGCCCGGCGGTGTGCCCGTGACTGTGGCACACGGGCTAGCGTATGAACCAACTTTGGGGGCACGTTTGCACAACGTTGAAATACCACCTCACGTGGCGAAGGTACAGGTGGACTCTGTAGTGCCCGCGTACAGTGGCGTGGTAGTCCCCGTGCCCCCTGAAGATGATGTCGCTACTATAGGCCAGTGCGTCAGCTGTTTCATCTTGTGGCCGAAGACGGGGCTAATACTACATGGTGACACTCCGACCCCTCGTCAGCCATCTCCGGCCACCCGTAGTCCGTCGAGCCATTCACCATTGGCCTTGAGCGCAACCGTGAAGCTGACATCATTATCAATGGGCGGGGGCGATATCGTGGACAGTGTAATGGAGAAGGAGGCCCCACCGGCATTGACAGAAGAGCCCGTCGAGACACTGAAGAGGGAACGGCGCTCCAAGAAGGTACAAGACCCCCGCCCAGTGGAGGCCCCAGCGGCAGTGATGGAGGAGACCGTGGCCATCACCAAACACAATGAGCCCCTGACGGCAGTGACGGAGGAACCCGTGACCCAGCACAAGGAGCCCCTATCGAACGAGGTCTTGAAGGCCGCGCTAGAGGATGTTACGCCTAAGGAAACCCAACCAATCATATCAAGGCATAGCGATCCGAGTCCGGCCAAGCATCTGAAGAAAACCCCGTAGACGACGAGGCCAAGGTGGCAAGGCTGATAGCGCCACTAAGGCCTTATCATATTCATCAACAGATTACTATCCTCCTGCTCCTCTAGTCCGTCAATACAAATGTGGTGAGCCACTCCTCCCGGAGCATCAACTTACTAATATGGCCCAGCAAGTCAGAATTCTGCATAATTACTACATGCAAGAATCCACGAAGCCTGGTGGTGACAAGTACATCACGGTTAGAGTGCCAGCTAAGTATAATTTCTACAATGAAGTTGGGACACGTATGTTTGACGTGAACTTTGAAGACCTGTTCAGTCTCTATACCCTCAACAGACTCGACACTAACATGATGAGGGTATGGACACTCTACATGGTCCAAGAAGTTAGGCGCTTGAATGCAAACGTTGGATTGATGGATCCATTCATATTGAACTGGAGGTTGATCAACGAGAGTCCAGACATGATCACGCAGTTCATTTCGCAAGCATGGCTCGCCCAAAGGAGCAACGATTATATACTCTTTGCCTATAACCCCCCGTAAGTTGTTTCGTACTGTCTAAATTATCAATTTATGCACTTAGCAGGGTGTTTACGTCTCACTTATGACTATGATGTCGTGTATGCAGCGACCACTGGATCCTTGTGATTATCGTTACACCATGGAACAAGGTCTTTTTACCTTGATTCGGCGATGCGAACGAAACGTGACTTCTCGGTGCTCCGAAAGTGCATCGATGATGCGTTCATCATCTATAAGTCGTCGTTAATTACAAGCAAAAGGGATCTAACAAGCTCACCCATAGATTTAATTTCCCGTGCAAACAACAACCCGAAGCAACGAACACATGTGGGTTCTACGTATGCGCGCACATGGAGGCGATTGCCCAAGCTTGGGTAGAATGTGGAATACAAAAGGTATTGATCGATCTAACATCTTTATCGACAGTCTATTTAATCGTTAGTTCGTTTTCATATGAAATTAATGTTATTCTAATTATTTCACAGGAATTAAGATTAACTTGGACAATTATGATGCAAGACAGGACCAATGCCGCATGATATCGTGCTTTGCCTATTTTTTCAACAATTTTGTACTACAGCCCCCTGGTGAATTCTACGCGGGCCCACCTTAATAAATTTTGTTCTAACTATTTTTGTATTGTTCATTTGTGAAGTTTAGACTTGTCAAATTTGAGATGTCAAACTTATTTGAGATGTGCTAAATTCTTTCATTACTTATTTGTGAAGTTTAGACTTGTCAAATTTTGTTCTAACTATTTTTGTATTGTTCATTTGTGAAGTTTAGACTTGTCAAATTTGAGATGCATGCATTGTCGAACGTGTTGCCGATATATATATATATATATGTGAACTTGTCAAATTTGGATTGAGATATGGATATATATATATGTTAAATGTCTTGTGGAAATGCCTGTGATTCACCTGTGCAGCTGAGGCTGTGCAGACGTTGTGCAGCTAGGGCTGTGCAGCTGGGGTTTTTCAGAGGGCATGGCTAGCAGCCCTGAGGCTAGCCAGGCAGCAAAAAAATAATCTACCGACGGAATTCTTAGTACCACTGACGGGTAAAACTAGCACCCGTCAGTGTGAATTAACAAACCCGTCACTGATAACGTTATCACTGACGGGTAGTATTTTTACCCGTCCGTGATACAACTTGAGACATTGCATGGGAAATATATTACAGACGGACTGAACAGATACCCGTCACAGATAAGGTAGTTATCATTGACGGGTAGTCGTTTTACCCGTCCGTGATAAAACTCCAGACGTCGCATGCAAAAAACATCACGGACGGACTAAAAGATACCCGTCACTGAAAAGGTAGTTATCATTGACGGGTAGTCGTTTTACCCGTCCGTGATAAAACTCCAGACGTCGCATGCAAAAAACATCACGGACGGACTGAAAAGATACCCGTCACTGATAAGGTAGTATCACTGACGGGTATTATTCTTACCCGTCTGTGATAAATATTACAGATGCCCCTGTGAAAAATATCACGGAAGGACCGAATATATACCCGTCAGTGATGAATTGTCATCAGTGACGGGTATTAGTTTTACCCGTCCGTAATAAATACTAGATAGGTCCCCTGTGAAACATATCACGGACGGTCTATATATATACCCGTCAGTGATGAATTGTCATCAGTGACGGGTAATTTACCCGTCACTGATAATATGAGTCATCACTGACCTTTAGTCAGTGACGGGCTTGGTACCCGTCACTAATAATTAGTTTTTGCCCGTCAGTGATGATATTTTCTGTAGTAGTGAAAGTGTCATAGAACCCCTCACCCGAGAAGCCGAAATGCGACATTATCGTGGGCGAAGTCGGTGATGGTGTTAGTGACGAGGATTCGGTGATGTTGTCCAGAGTCCCCATAGTCGGCGCCAGCTGTCGACGATTCATAATCACCAATCTTATGAGCCTACGATGTCGTGATAAGTTGTCGTGATAAGTTGAGGAGGGGATGCTCTTAACACCGTACGAATCTCACCACCTAAGACAAGGATTTAGACAGGTTCAGGCCTCCGAGTGGATAATAGCCCTACGTCCTATGATCTTCTTTATTGATCTCGAGTATGATTACAAAAAGGGGGGTGGTGGCTAGACTAGATGGATCTAAACCTAGCCGGGACGTGCCGCCTTGTTGCTCGTGCTCTCGATGTAGTGCTGGATGTTGAGACAGGTGTGACTGCTAAGACTTGTGAGTTTGTGGAATTTGGTCTTCCGTAGGGTCCTTTGGGTTCCATATAAAGGCTTGTTATCGTGTCGAGTATGGACTCCAATCTGAGTAGAACTCCTATCATCCTTAAACTTAGGGATAAACTTCCTTAGTTTAAGGGATCCCGGATGCTGCGGGTAGCATCAATATCTCCTGAGTCTTTTCTAAATACGACCAGCTAGCTCTGGGTATCTAAAAGGCCCCTAGGGCTTCGTACACGGATACGGTCATCATATACGGATACTGTCATAGTATACAGTAGTTATACACTACTCATCGTCAGTTCTGTTGCATAATATTGTTTATAATTTTTCCAATACTGTTTTAGCCTATGTTTACCCTTTATTTAAATTTTGTATAGTTTTTAGTGCTAAAGTTGATCCTGTGTTGATCTTTAATTATATTAGTATCCTTTCCCTATTTCTTGGTGGACTTATAGAAGAGAGGTAGCTCTTATTACTGGAGTATTCATAGTGTTTAATTGTTTAGATTTTATTAAAGGATAGTTGCTTAAATATTGTTATGCAAGAACTAATTTTTGCAATAACTAATCTTTTGTAGATGAGACCATTGAGAGAATAAAGAGGAGCAATCAATTGATGATCTTCGCCATGAAAGTTCAAGAAAGAATAAAAGCTTTAAGCTTAGGGGAGGCTACCCTCACCCCATTTGGCATTAGTTTTCTTTATTCCCTTCTCTTTTCATTCATGTTGATTCAATAATTCTTATATGCATTGCTTTATTGTAGAATTTGATATCTTGCTCGTAGTAGGTTGGCTTAACCAACATCTTTAGTTTATTTCCTGTTTTGAATAAAGAGAGTCCGTGGAGTTGTGAGGTTCCTATCTTATGTTTGGTTACATGCTTTATCTAGTGGAGTTGTTTTTTATGAGAAGTACTTTCATTGCCTATGTCTTTTACTGTGATTATAATTTTAGTCATATTAGATGCTCGAATTGTGCTCTTATCCTCAATGGTGATGTTAAAGTAATCATGTCAATTGAGGTAAGATTCTTCTTCTCTTTTGCAATGACCTAATTATCTTATGTAATGACTTATGGCAACCTTAGGCATTTGTCCATCAATTTTTTATTATCTCCTAGTTCTATTGGTGACTTTGCTACTCAATTGTTAATGTTGTGATTTAGAGTGGTAGATTTATTTTTGTTATGTTTTTCTTCCTCCCATGCCATGCTTAATTAAAAATTTTAAATGAGAGCATAGAAGTCACTTTGAAATGATTAGGAGGCCCTTGTCTAGTGGAACCGGGTTCCTAGCTAATGAAGAAGAAAAGTTTAGTGTAATAACCTGGTTCACCTGTTGTTTTTTATATGATTTTGCTTAAGTCAAGTATGTTCTCTCAGCTGATCACTCCACTCCATCTTATTGCTAGCCTTCACGGTACTCGGTTTTGCATTTATCACATTGATAGTTTGCATACTTTGCCGGTACATCCAATGCCTATGGTTTGCCTCTCATAAAGAAAAAAGAATAAAGAAATAAAGATGACGCCGAGGTGGCAAATAAAGACTATTGAAACAGAAACATGCGGCGCAAAAATAAAAAGAAAAGGAGAGACATTCCAATAAGCCCTTCTGGTTTTCACCATTTGTTTCCACCATATCTACCTATTATGGCACTTCCCTTTGCCATTCGAGTATCTTGCAATTTGCATTTATCAAATGCTATCACTTATCTGAGTTTACTTTGCTTGCATACATATGGACTTGCTTTTAATTCCTCGCTTGTTATGTCTTATTAAGAGCTCAATCATGTAAGGTTCTATTCTCTCTCTCTTGTAGGGCTATAAAAAAAAGAAAAAAAGAGAGGAAAAAAGAAAAGAAAAAGAAAAAAAAAGAAGAAAAAGAATAAATAGTATAAAGAGAGAGTGGATCATTCTTTAAAGCTCTTTTTATCTTTTATGCTGAAATGATCTTTTGTAGGCTAGTGTATTGCATTAATTCCTCTTGTAATATGCTTCACTTATATATTTAGACAGCATACACTTTGCTCATATGCTTCACTTATATCTTTTGAGCGCATTCATCCCATTGGTACTAGAGGTATAAGTGCTAAACTCCCTTCACCTAGCTTATATTTATAAAGTTAGCTCTGGTAAATGTCTAGGTTTTAATCATATAGAAGAAAACAAGAACCATCCTTCTCATCCCATTGGTACTAGAGGTAGAGGTTTGATTACGATTGCTCAGGGGGAGAGGGGGACAGTGCTTAAGCCAGGTGGTTATTTAGAATCAATCAATCAGAACAAGAGCGCGTCTAGATCAAATGGTGTCACCTCGCAGAAGGTGAAATACAATTGCACTTATTGTCACAGGGATGGTCACTTGGTTGAGTTTGCTTTCGACGTCTCAAGGAGGAGCGTCGTGACCATGTTCATGCTCTTAGAGGTATTCAACGACGCAACAATACGTTGGGTGCTCCTAAGACACACACGAGGCCTCAAATGTTGAGGTTCCTTTTGGCTCTAGGAGGAGACAGGGTGTAGGTCGCTTAGAGTCTTTTCGCCATCCTTTGGAGGTGGTTCACGTGCCTCGGTACGTGATATTCCTCCGCGGCGTGGTTTGGTCAGGGTCGCAGTGTTGCTCGGGATGTTGCATTCATGCTAATCACTCATGACTTTCTGTTCCTGTCAAGCGAGTGACTCAGTACTGGATTCAAAAATCCTTACTTACTAACCCCAGTAATGAGTCCACTCGTTCTCGGTCTTTTGTATAGGTTGAGCGGTGAGGGTTGGTGAACATGTGGCTCCTTAAAACCGGGTGTTCACGCCACATGACCGGAAGCTCCAAATGGTTCACCTCTCTCAACAAGGCGTCCGGTGATGAGTTCATCACTTTTGGAGACAACTCCCATGGACGCGTGACACACAAGGGCACCGTGCGCATCAATAACAACAACATCCTCAAGGATGTTGCGCTAGTGAGTAAACTGAAAATGCCTCCTCCAGTATGCTTTTGATGTAGCCAGCCTCAGCCCCGATTTTCCTTTTCCAGAACCGTTTCGGCCGTTCCATTGACCGGTTCACGACTTTCCCGACCGGTTCTTGAACCACCTCCAACAGTTCTGGACTCCTAAAAATATTTCTCACCCTTTGGTTCAAACCAAATTAAAAATTCAAATTTAAATATATATAAACAGAGAAGAACATGAAATAGCTTCAAATTTGAAGATTCTTTAAATATAAACTTCTGTTTAAAATATTTCCAGAGCACTCTAGTAATATTATAAAATACTATACACCTCATATACTCTCTAGAAACAAATCATGTTAAATAATCTTAATGATACTTGAATATGAATCTTTTCTTATAATCTTAATATGGAATCCTTATATACATAAAATATAAAGTTAAACCCTTACATTTCAAAAAAATGATATAGTATATGGTTAGGTCCAGAACTCATTTCTTGCATGCCATGTCATGTTCTTGGTTTTGATTTGGTGTTCCTCGCATGTTGTTCATTTTCGTCTCGTAACATGTAGTTTCCGACGTCTCGAGCTATTACGAGGAAGATCCCCGATTCTCGCCACCGTAAGACCAAGACCAAGACCAAGACCTGCCAGGCAAACTATCCCACTTTGATCATGTTGAAACCCATATGTGCAAGGCTTATATTTTGTTTGCCAACCTTGCATGCTATATATTATCTGTAGAACCTAGGGTAGTTGCGTTTGAAGGGTTTCATATGTCGTAGTGCTTCCCTAGGATTTAGATGATGAACATATTGCTAGTCTTATTGAGTTTGAAGTTGTGCTTGAGAGTAGCAAGAAATCGAGTCACTTTGCCATTGTTCGGAGAAAGACTTTTTGTCCGGTCTTCTCTTGACCTTGCTGGAACTACCGAGTTTTCATTCCGATGGTTCCAAGGCATGGATTCAATTTGAATATCTTCTCTAGAAAATCTCAGAATGGCCGGAGGGTGTTGCCCGGTGTATCCGAGTAGAACTTAGCATGTAGTTTGACCATGTGTTGATTGATGGAATAACTTGTTTTGTGTTTGGACAATTTGTCTCTTGAAAATTGATGGACAAAGTTTTTATCATTTTGTCTTGGTAAAAAATAATAGGATAAAGTGTTGGACTAACTTGGGTCAAGGTGAAAATCTTGTGCTCGCAACGCTTTGCTTACTCCTTGGTGTGCAGGTGCGAGTTGGGTGCAGCGATGGTTCGGTCACATGGATCGGCATGACGCTTGGAGGGCGGAGATGTGATCGAGGAGGTGGCGATGACATCATGCGGCTTAAAAGCATGTACGTAAAGGACAAAGAAGCGGTTGGAGCCAAGTCGTGAAGACCAAGTTGAGTCTCAACGGCGTTTTGGGAAAAGCGCCAAAACCACCAAGAAACCGCTGCGGTGGCCAAGGATGCGGTTTAGGGTTAGTTGCTTAGGATGAAATGAAAAAATAGAGGGTGGCTAGATCATCTAGATGCTTTGTGATGCGTGGTAGGTGGTTTAGGCCCATTAGGGCATTAAGGCCCAAGTGGAGAGGGGGTTTGTCCCTCCCACTATAAATAGGTGTCAAGGGGGTGCTTACCTCCTTGAGCCCCTAGTTACCAAATTGTAAACCCTAGTATGAGGGGGTGCTCCATGGGAACTTTGGCCTAAGTGAGAGGTTTTTAAAACCCAAAAAATCCTGCAATAAAGGCAAGAAAATTCCTTATGTCTCTTGTGTTCATGTGTTCTTTTTCTTGAGTTTTGGATTTTCGTTTTCCACCCTTCTTGTGATTTCTCTTGTTGATCTCTTGGTTGTATGGGTTGTTAGTGATGGGGCTTCACGTTCTAATCTGAACCCATCCATCCTATGTCCAAGAATCCCTAATCTCTATCTCTATTTTGAGTTTTTGTTAGAGAAAAGACAAGTATTCGGGATTTCAAAATTAATCTCTCTAGAGGGTTCAATCCTTTGATTTGTGGCTTGGAATAGGTTGCTAGGACATGTGAGATGCTCCCATATTGATTTCATATCAAGATTTCTCACGAGCTCCAATTTCCCTCGAAATTACTCTTTTCTTCATTCTAGGGCTGATTACAGAGAATTGGGTAAAGGTCTTGATTTGAGAGGTTTTTATGGAGATCAACACTTGATCTAGATTCACGAGACCATCCCACACCTCTCTGCAAAATTTGGTTGGATTTGGTTGGGTAGATTTTGAATTGGCCCAAAAGTTGGAACGAAAATCAAAAATTTCAGAATTCTGGAATTCTGCACTAATCTTAGCAGGGAAGTCAGACTGGCCCCTGTAGCGGTCAGACTGGCCCCTGTAGAGGTCAGACCGGCCCTCTAAGCTGGTCAGACCAGCCTTACAAATTCCTATGTTGTTTTCTGCAGTTTTGATTCTTCACTGCTTTGTCGAGTTAATTTCCGCTGCGTTTTCTCTATCATTTACAGTAGCATCTCAGTTGCTATGTGTATTTGATTTTGAAAATATTTTTAGAGTTCAACAGTCACCCCCCTCCCCCGTCAGAAGCCATCGATCCAACATTATCCTCGTTATTTTATGTTAGAGTTGGCTATACCGTATAAATGCATGATGTATGTTTCCGATATATCCTTCCTTGTCACCCTAGGAATAATGTTCACTGATCATGGTGGTATTAGCGATGGTTTAGGATAAACTATCTATATTATGGCTTAGACCCGCTATAGAAATAAAATGTTTTATTTAGAGGTCGTGGATCGATTACCTTTGGCTTGGGATAAACCCTTGGGAGCCATGTATTCCCCGAGGTGTGTTGATCTAGAGATGTTGGTAGTTTGTCAAATGAACAAATGGTGATGATTTCGTATCCGGGTGAGACGTTAAGGGTTTGTGGGAGATGTTGTAGAATGCGGGTGCATGTCTATGTTATCGTAAGCATACAGCTGAATGGCGATGTTGTGGAGATGTGTAGTCTTGCTCGGATCAATTAAGGACCGAACCTTAGTGCCGCTCACCCAAGTTCACATCGTACGTCCACATGCCTTACTAGAAAGGGCTTGATCTATTACTCTGTTTAGTACTAGCGCATGAACCCGTAGGCGATAGGTGATAAGTGCAAAGTGGAGGTACCACTCCTTTGAGAGGTTGCCCTCACAGCAACGTAGGGGTGTATTCGACACAAAGATCAGATTCCACTCTAATTGTAACGAATATACAATTACAAGGTAGAGGTGGGCTCAAGTCCATCTGACGGGTTCATCGTTAGGACTAGATAGATGAACAGTCTCGTTGTGACATCTCTACCGGTGAATCTCATGCAGTGTATTCATTAGGCCTTGGCAACAAGGGAAAATCACATCTTGTGCGTAAAGCCGTACAACCTTTGCAGAGTGTTAAAATCTATTTGAATAGCACGTCTGGGGTCATGGATATAACTTGGTTAGGCCACACATTGGTTAGACTATTACTTAGTTTAGCCACTTGGGTTATGGGTTTAAGGACGTGGAGCATAAGTGTCCATAGTGTGCAGTATGAGCTACATTGAAGATAGGGGGAGCTGTTGAAGGATGATCAGGTCATATTACACGGACGTAGTACAAGCCGGTATGACAAGTATGCAGGAGTCGTTAGCTGTGGCTATCGATAGGCATGGTGATATATTCCAGCAAATGGAGTTACTGATGATAGACGGTAGCTACGGCTACGCATCGTATATGTTGTTGTTGATGTTCTGTTCAGGTTATGTATCTATTGTTAAACTGTTTGTTCAATTACTTTATTTATTGCAATTAAAACTTAGCTTTTCGCACAACTTCAACATAGGATAGAGCCTCCCTCTCGAGTTATGTCAAGCATATATATCTGTTATATTCCTCCTTGTGGGATGCTTGCGAGTACATTCAATGTACTCACCTGGCTTGTTACTGTGGCCAGACGACGAGTAGTTCTACTCTGAAGACGACAGTGATTTTGAGGAATAGGGCATTACCCCAGTCGGTTGCCTGTTGGGTATGGCATATCATTGGGCCATTGTATCTTTGATTTCCGCTGCTAGACTTTAAATTCAACCAATAGGCTATGTGTGTAAGACATTAACCATAACGGTCGATCTATGTATTCGATTATGTTTATTCCTGTATGACAATCGTATTCAAGTCAATTTGTGCGTATTGGCTACTGATCATGGGACCAGTACAATGATTACAAGGGTTATCCAGCCTCAAAAACTGGTACGCCACAACTTGGTATCAGAGCCATACTGACTGTAGGTAAACCCAGTTAGCATGGCCGTTAGATAAGGCTTAGGATATAAAAAACTATTTTTCAAAAATAAACAATGATGTAAGCATGGGTTCTTTTACACTCAACATTCCTAGTGTTCTACTTTCTTACCCTATTAATGCTACTAAAATCTATGCCGAACCTCCTCTCTAACTTTGATCTCTTTCTATCCTTATAGATGGGAACCATTGAGAAGCACGGCGAAACCTGTGCTGCCATTGACACCGGATACCCTCAGTTTCTCTAGGAAGCTGTCGAGAGACTCGGCGGCATCGTCAGGCCAGAGTACGTGGTATATCGACAGAAGATAACCGAGTACCGTATAGAGTACTAGGCCAAGGTAACCGTGTTTGTCCACCGACCGTTCAAGGAAGGCCATTCTTCTTCACGGGATCTCGCAGCTAAGCGCCTTGCCAGGCCCTTCAGTTTGTGGCTTGCAAGGCACTCTCCCATCCTCGCCATGGGCTAATGGTCATGGCTGACAGGAGGGCTACCTGTTACTTCCCACAACACCCGCCGCAGCCAAATACCAGCTTCTACACCTCACCCACTAAAGAGGACGACCTAGCAGTTGTGCACTTGACGCGATACGTCAAGGCACAGGACACCATGGCCCACTGAACCATCACCGAACCATCACCGAGCTTACCTCCTTGAGCCCCTAGTTACCAAATTGTAAACCCTAGTGTGAGGGGTGCTCCATGGGAGCTTTGGCCTAAGTGAGAGGCTTTTAAACCCAAGAAAATCGTACAATAAAGGCAAGAAAATTCCTTATGTCTCTTGTGCTCATGTGGTCTTTGCCTTGAGTTTTTGGAATTTTTTTCCACCCTTCTTGTGATTTCTCTTGTTGATCTCTTGGTTGTATGGGCTGCTAGTGATGGGGATTCACATTCTAATCTGAGCCCATCCATCCCATGTCCAAGAATCTCTCATCTCTATCTCTATTTTGAGTTTTGTTGGAGAAAAGACAAGTTTTCGGGATTTCAAAATTAATCTCTTTGGAGGGTTCAATCCTGTGATTTGTGGCTTAGAATAGGTTGCTAGGACATGTGAGATGCTCTATATTGATTTCATATCAAGATTTCTCACGAGCTCCAATTTCCCTCGAAATTACTCTTTTCTTCATTTCTAGGGCTGATTCGATAGAATTGGGTAAAGGTCTAGATTTTAGAGGTTTTTATGGAGATCAACACTTGATCTAGATTCACGAGACCATCCCACACCTCTCTGCAAAATTTGGCTGGATTTGGTTAGGTAGATTTTGAATTGGCCCAAAAGTTGGAACGAAAATTAGAAATTTCAGAATTCTGGAATTCTGCATTGATCTGCGCGGGGAGGTCAGTCCGGCCCCTGTAGCAGTCAGATCAGCCCCTGTAGAGGTCAGACCGGCCTCACAAATTCTTGTGTTGTTTCCTGTAGTTTTGATTCTTCGCTGCTTTGTCGAGTTAATTTCCACTGCGTCTTCTCTGTCATTTACAGTAGCATCTCAGTTGCTATTTGTATTTTATTTTGAAAAGATTTTTAGAGTTCAACATTCACCCCCCCTCTGTCAGAAGCCATTGATTCAACATTCACCCCCCCTCTTTGAGCATGGCATTCGATATGAGTTCCTCTTTGGATGATTCTTCCAGGACATGCTCTCTTGGTTCATTGGCCGATGATATGAGGCATGAGCTTTTTCTTCGGGAGCTCGAAAGGAGGGAAGGTTACCCTTGTGATTTGTGTGGGGGATTTGATCACTTGGTTTCCTGTTGCCTTCTTCAGAAGGATGAGAGGCTTGTGGCAGTGATGGAGGAGTTGGCTTTAGAGGATGATCACGTTGCATGCGAGAATGTTCTATTAAAGGATGAGCTTTACACCATCATGAGCAAGGTGAGCAAAAAGTTACTTGTAAAATCCTTTGTTGCTTGCTATAGGAAATGATCTTCCTCTAAGTCCTTAGTGAAGCTTAAGAATGAAATGCTAGGTGATCTCACTAGGTCTTGGGATTCTTTGTATGCTGAATACAAATTGGTTAAACAAAATGCCTTCTTGCCATGTGGATCTTGTAAATGGGTCCATAGAGAAAATGTCATCTTGACAAGTTCAATTGCTAGCTTGAAATCTGAAATTCAATTGTACAATCCAATGCTTCTATGTCATGTGACTCTTGTGTGGCCTTACATGACGAGATTGACAACCTTAGTGTTGTGAATGATAAACTTATTGCTGAGCTTGCTTGTACTAGTATTGAGATAGGCATTAGTGAGTCCTTGGCTAGTTTTGATTGTGATTATATCTCGAGCATGCTAGCTAAAAATGAGAAGTTGAACTTGTATTTCTCCACATATGTAGATGAGCTAAAATTTGCTAATGGTAAATTGAAAAATTGTTACATATGCCACATGTGTCGAGAGTCTAGAGTCTGCTAGGAATGAATTGTCAGAAGTCAAGTCGAGCCTTTGCTCCTTGTGTGTTAAGAATGATAGTTATATTCCTAGTGCTAGAGACTCTTTGTGGATTAATGAATATGCTTCTTCTAGCCATGTTGATCATATTGCTATATCTCATGACATGAGTGCATCTTCGATTTCTTGCACCTCTTGCGTCTTATTGAGAAAGGAAGTTGATGCTTTGAGGAGTGTGCGCAATGATATGAGCGCCAAGTCTTTTGACTCTTGTACTACTCTTCACTCCGAGATTGATGCCTTGAGAGTTGCACTTTCTTCTTTACAATCGGAGTGTGTTCCTTCTTGTGATTCATGTGGTCTTGGCATTTGTGACGTTGCTTTAGGAGATGCTTCTTTGCCTAGTGCTTCTTTTGATGTTGCCCAAGGGTCATCTAGTGGCAAAGGTACTTCTACTTTGAATGATACTCACAAGAAAAAATACCATTGCACCTTTTGCAAGAGAGATGAGCACATTGTGGAGTTTTGCTTTCGTCGTGCCAAGCGTACAAGGCGTGACCGTGTTCGGGCTAGAAACACACATTGCCAATCTCATGGCATGTGTGCTTCTAATTCCAACACGAGTCTTTGTGGAGTCAGTGGGTCTTCTTGCTTGTCCCAAGGGACTTCTCACTTGAGCGAGAGTGATACTTCGTCCTTACAGACTTTGCCTCCTAGTAGGCCTCTCTACCCCTGCTCATTTTGTGAGAAGGATGGGCATATTGTTGATTTCTGCTTCAGACGGCTTCGAGAGATGCGTCGTTGTCATGGTCATGGCATTAGGGATATTCAACGACAGAGCCGTTCGTTGAGTGCCTCTAATGTATGCACGATTGTTGAGTCTTTTTGTGGCTCTGGGAGAGGACGTGGTATTGGTTTTCAAGATTCTATTGCTACCCGTCGTGCTCAGTTAGAGTTTGTTCACCGTCCTTTTGGAGGTGGTCCTCGTTTTCCCTTTCGAGACATTTCTCCACGGCGAGACAATTTTTGGGAGAGGCGTGTGATTTCTTCTTTGCCTGTTTTGCATGCTAACCTCGTGCACGCTGTTCTTCCTTCCACGCGAGTGTCTTAGTACTGGATTGCCAAGACTTTGCTTTCTAACCCAGTACCGAGACACGTCACATTGTGTCTACCATGTAGGTGCTGGGACGGGGGATGGAGACCATGAGCGTAATGGATCTTGATCTTCTTTTACACATGATCAAGACATTGATGGTTCTCCAATCCTCTTATGACATCAAAGAGGCATGTTCACCATGGTTGAGTCTTCACCTACTTTGTGAGCCATTTTCTTATCCTCATGCCATATTTTCATTGTATATATCGTGGGCATGATGTGCTTTTATGTTAGTTCATTTTTACTCTCTTGGCATGTGTTATTTATGATACATATCTTGTCATGCCGTGTCTTGCACTTATCCGCATATATTGTAGCATGTGTAGGGCTTCACTTATATCTTTGCCATGCCACTAATTTAAGTGTTACATGTGGATATCTGTGTTTTTATCTACCTATCCTTCATGATTGCTTCATGTGCATAGTTATATTTGGTATCATGATTTTGCTCTTGCTCTCATGCTTAATGCTACATACAATTAGAATTACATGTTGAATATGTCATGTATGTTTTGTTACATACTTTCAATTGATATTTATGAGCCATACCTTGTAGCTTGTTCTCATGATCATTATGTTACATATACCCAGGGATTTTGAAGCTATAAGGTGTGTTGGGCATAGGATAGGTGGTTTGGACGCTTTGTGATCAAGTACGTGCACACACGAGTGCTTATTTTTCTTGACACATCTCTCACCTCATGTGTCTAGGTTGTTCCTTCTCCTCTGATACTATCTTCGCCTTAGGATATGCTCATGATTAGATGATTGTGTCATAGGGGTCTCATGTGGGGAGTTGTGAGTTTTGCCTTAGCATGTGCTCATGGTTAGATGATTGTGCACTAGGTGTCTCGTGTGGGGAGTTGTGAATCTTTTTGTTGTTGTGATCTTCACCGATTCAACAAGTGGTATCACCGATCCAACACGAGGCATACGACAGTTTAAACATGGTTACCAATTGTGTGAACTTTTCTTATGGGCTCATCTTCATTTAGCAGGCATGTTCTATTCATTGAATACTTATTCATGTCTTGCTGTTTAGCTGCACTTGTCCATAACTTCTAGCATGTATATGTATTATTGTATATCTTTGCCATGCTAGTATATATTGGCTGTCATATATGGATACTTGTGCTTTTTCACATCTATCTTTGCATATTTTCTACATAGTGTATATATTTTCATGCATGTTTTTATGTCAACAAGTGGTATCGTATGCCAGATTTCGTATATCTTCTTGAGTCATACCTTACCGGTTGCTCCCTGTCATTATCGCATATTTCTAGGGGGAGTTGGCCACATAGTTTGTTGGTTTTTGATAGGTGTGTGGATCGCTTCACTTTTGCGGTCTTTCTTGTGGAGTTTTACACGAGTCCCACTTAGGCACCATTTTTGTCTTTCGGTTCTAGGATATTCTCTCTTATTTTCTCTCTTTTCTCGCCCTAGGATGTGCTTCAAGTTAGCAATTTCTGTCCTTAGGTCTTAGTGAAATATTTGAGAGTTTTTGGACAATCTTATGTCCTTCTTTTATCCTAGTGACCATGTGGTGTAGGGTGTTGGTTCTTTTCTCTTCTTTTATTGCAAGCTTTTCATTTCAGGAGAGTTGAGTGCCAGTATTTCCTCTTGCAAGCTTTCCAGTCGATTTTCAGTTGAGATTACTTTTTATGGCTGATGGGATTGCATCATAGTGCATTTTGCATCATTTGTGATATATCATGTGCACTTTTCATTGGTAAGAGCTTTGATTATTATCCATGATATGATGATGATTTCCATGAGTTGCTATATGCCATGTTTTGGTTGTCTAGCTCATCACACCATGAGTATCATAGTGCATTTTGCATCATTTGTGATATATCATGTGCACTTTTCATTGGTAAGAGCTTTGATTATTATCCATGATATGATGATGATTTCCATGAGTTGCTATATGCCATGTTTTAGTTATCTAGCTCATCACACCATGATTTGCCATGTGTATTCGAGATTTAGTGATGCTAGCTTTAATGGACAAACAACTTGAACATAAATCTTTAATCTCCTGATGAGTTGCCTACTAGTGAATCCTATGCTTTGAATCTTTTCATGAATCTAGTATTGCAACTATGATCTTTGTTTTGACTGATCAAAGATAGGACTTCATGGTAATCTTGATAAGGACCGCTAGTGACTTGACATGCTTAGGCTTTTGTGGCTCGGGTCGGAGAATGCTTATTGTCATTTAGAGTTACTAGTTTTTGCTCTACATGCTTGAAATCTACCACTTCCTAATGTGAGAATGCTAAATTAAGAGATGAACCACTCAAGGTACTTGCTCGTGCAGGAGGTAGTACTTTGGTTATGGCTAATCTAAACAATCATATAGAATCAATGTGAAAATTCCGAATGAATCACTCAACGTACTTCCTCATGCTGGTGGTTGTATTTTGGTTGTGACTAATCCAATTTAATCATGTGATTAATTATTGTGGCAAGTGGTAGAGCATTTTGATCCTCATCTTGATCGGTAGTCCTCCTAGTCATGGCTTAGCGCTAGGTTGTCATACTTCACTCATGCTTTGATTCATTGCATTTGTGACGACCTAGTTTGAAACTCATCATTAGTGAAACTTTAATGTGCTAAGAACTTGAGATGCTAGTTGCTCCTCTTGATATAAATGTCTTTTTACGATTTGAGGAGCTTTTCTGTGGCATTTTAGCACTTTCTGTGTCTAATCTTGAATAATTTTCAAAACTCGCTATAAATTGAAAATCCAAAAATTCCACTCCATTCCATGCATGCATATTCTTGATGTTCTATCATTGCATAGTCAAAGAGAGAGGCGGAAGTCCCTTGATGACTATAGTGCCAAAGGGGGAGAAAAAGATCAATCAAAAAGAGCAAAGAAAGATAAAAGATCAATCAAACATTTGGCATAGTTTTACAAGATAGGCATGTGTGTGCATTTTTGATATGAACTTGAATGGTAAAATTGCTTTGTTCTGGAGTAGGTCATTTGCATAAAGATTATGGAAGTGAGGGGGAGTTTCATGGATATTATTTTGCCTTCACTTGCGTTTTGGATCTTACTTCATTTGGTGTTCACTTGGCCCGGTGCTTGCTTTCTCTTTCTTTTGGCCAAGTGTGATTTCCTGCAACCAACTCCAATTTGATTGATTTTGAGATGTTGGCAATATATTCATCAAGGCGGAGATTGTAGAACCTTGGGAGAGTTGCGTTTGAAGGGTTCATATGTCGTAGTGCTTCCTTAGGATTTAGATGATGAACATATTGCTAGTCTTTATTGAGTTTGAAGTTGTGCTTGAGAGTAGCAAGAAATCGAGTCACTTTGCCATTGTTCGGAGAAAGACTTTTTGTCCGGTCTTCTCTTGACCTTGCCGGAACTACCGAGTTTTCTTTCCGGTGGTTCCAAGGCATAGAATTCAATTTGAATATCTTCTCTAGAAAATCTCGGAATGACCGGAGGGTGTTGCCCGGTGTATCCAAGTAGGACTTAGCATGTAGTTTGACCATGTGTTGATTGATGGAATAGCTTGTTTTGAGTTTGATCAATTTGTCTCTTGAAAATTGATGGACAAAGTTTTTATCATTTTGTCTTGGTAAAAAATGATAGGATAAAGTGTTGGAATAACTTGAGTCAAGGTGAAAATTTTATGCTCGCAACGCTTTGCTTGGTCCTTGGTGTGCAGGTGCGAGTTGGGTGCGGCGATGGTTCGGTCACGTAGATCGGCATGATGCTTGGAGGGTGGAGATACAGTCAAGGAGGTGGTGACGACATCGTGCGGCTTAAAGCATGTACGTGGAGGACAAGGAAGCGGTTGGAACCAAGTCGTGAAGACCAAGTTGAGTCTCAAGGACGTTTTGAGAAAAGCGCCAAAACCACCAAGAAGCCTACGAAGAAACCGCGACGGCGGCCAAGGATGCAGTTTAGGGTTAGTTGCTTAGGGTGGAAGGAAAAATAGAGGGTGGCTAGATCATCTAGGTAATTTGTGATGCGTGCTAGGTGGTTTAGGCACATTAGGGCATTAAGGCCCAAGTGGAGAGGGGGTTTGTCCCTCCCACTATAAATAGGTGTGAAGGGGGTGCTTACCTCCTTGAGCCCCTAGTTATCAAATTGTAAACCCTAGTATGAGGGGGTGCTCCATGGGAGCTTTGGCCTAAGTGAGAGGTTTTTAAACCCAAGAAAATCCTGCAATAAAGGCAAGAAAATTCCTTATGTCTCTTGCTCATGTGTTATTTGCCTTGAGTTTTGGATTTCCATTTTCCACCCTTCTTGTATGGGCTATTAGTGATGGGGATTCACGTTCTAATCTGAGCCTATCCATCCCATGTCCAAGAATCCCTATCTTTATCTTTATTTTGAGTTTTTGTTGGAGAAAAGACAAGTTTTCGAGATTTCAAAATTAATCTCTCTAGAGGGTTCAATCCTGTGATTTGTGGCCTGGAATAGGTTGCTAGGACAAGTGAGATGCTCCCATGTTGATTTCATACCAAGATTTCTCATGAGCTTTAATTTTCTCCGAAATTACTCTTTTCTTCATTTTTAGGGCTGATTTCAGAGAATTGGGTAAAGATCTTGATTTGAGAGGTTTTTATAGAGATCAACACTTGATCTAGATTCACGAGACCATCCCACACCTCTACAAAATTTGTTTGGGTAGATTTTGAATTGACCCAAAAGTTGAAACGAAAATCAGAAATTTCAGAATTCTGGAATTCTACACTAACGTGAAGAACCAGCATGATATGCGTGAGGAAGGTACGCTTACTGCAGGCATGTCCACGTAATAGTTTACATGGTTGAAACAAAGTGAAAGAGGCTGGAAAGGCAAGACAATTTGTGACTGAGTTGGTTGAAACAAAGTGAAAGAGGCTGGAAAGGCAAGACAATTTGTGACTGAGTTGGCATATCTGTTGCTCTGTTAGTACCTGCAGAAACATCATCAACAGATGGGTATCTTTACGCATCAACAGATTGATAATTATAACAAGAAAGGTTAAAATAAACAGACTTAAGAATATTATGAATGATGCAATAGTCTAATGAATGGATAAAGATCTCACCCATAGGGACTGAAGATGCCATAGTAGATGTATTGGCTACTCCATCATTGCATACAGTTTGGGGCGTTTGCTCTTAATTTGTTGCATTTCCTTCTCACTCTCTTCATTGTCATCTGAAACTAGCGTGTTTGAGCTGCTGGCAGCTGGAAGAAACAGAGCATATGAAGTGTAAGCGCCTTGCTCACTAAGGCATCAAAGGAAAATAGCAAAACGACGACAAGAGGAAATAATGGTGCTTACGACTCAGGTACATCAGGGCCAAAAGATACAGGATGTTGAACAAAATGGTGAATCCTATAAGGGCTCCCATGGAAAGCTAAAAACCCATCTCCAGTAAACAAGCCTTTAGATTTAAGAATAGCCTTGCCTACCGTTGGCGCGTCAATAGTCGTGTCATTGTTTGGCTGTATTAAAAAAGAAACGGCTCACATTAGTTGAAATGCTGTCACCTTTACAGAACTAGGAAGTAGGATATATTGGTTCCCTCATCATTTGAGTTTAGAGAAATTAGAAAAAAAAACAAGGTTCTGAGAGAAACTTACAATGGCCCATCTACTGGCAAGGAATTCATTGACCGATATCGCATTTTGACTATACATCATAGGAGATGCCCAATAACCCCAGATCCACCATGGTCTGATGTCACCTGTCCACATCAAAATCAGGAGGGGGAAGGTTACTTTCGTCCATGCAGATGAAGTGCGGTTAGCTGATTACTCGTGCCTAGCTAGCTAGGGAAATCTAAATGAATCTTACATGATAGCATATTAGCATGTTACCTCTAGGGATGATAAATCCTCCAAAGATGAAAACAATGAGCACCACAAACATCCCAAAAGTATTGGCCACGACCATTGTTTTCAAAATAGCACCAAGAAATCGGAACAAAGCCATTGCTATTTGGTGAGTAGCAAAGAAAGCTAAAAACTGGCGAAATAACTTATAATAAAATAAATAGATGGATGAATTCATGGAGTTACCAAAACTTGGAAATGTAAAGTGCAAAGTTGGTGCAAGGATTATATATGGATGGATCAAATCATTAAAGACGATTTGATGGCCTTATTCCATGAGTTTTATGCTGGCAACTTACCGCTTTATAGCCTCAACTTTGGAGAAATTATTCTCCTCCCCAAAGTGGCGGATGCATGTCAGATACAACAGTATCGACCTATTTGTCTGCTTAATGTCAGTTTTAATATTTTTACCAAGGTGGCTAATAATAGGCTTAATTCAGTCGCGGACAAAGTGATTCGTCCTACTCAGACAACCTTTATGCAGGGTCGAAACATCCTTGAAGGGGTGGTGGTCCTTCACGAAACCATCCATGAACTTCATCGAAAAAAACTGAGTGGGGTCATCTGAAAGATAGACTTTGAAAAGACCTACGACAAAGTTAAATGGCCCTTCCTTTTACAGACCCTTCGGATGAAGGGCTTCTCTCCCAAGTGGTGCGACTTGGTTGAGAGCTTCGTGTCTGGCGGAAATGTTGCTATCAGAGTGAACGATAACACAGGTTCCTACTTCCAGACCAAAAAAGGGTTGAGACAGGGGGACCCTCTTTCTCCCATCCTGTTCAATGTAGTAGCAGATATGCTTGCCATTATTCTTGACAGAGCAAAGGCAGATGGTCAGATTAATGGTGTAGTGCCTCACCTGGTGGTTGATGGCTTGTCCATACTATAGTATGCTGACAACACGATCCTCTTTATGGAACATGACCTGGAGAAGGCAAAGAATATGAAACTCATACTTTGTGCTTTCGAACAACTCTCAGGTCTAAAAATTAATTTCCATAAGAGTGAATTGTTCTGCTTTGGGGACGCGATCGATGCCACAGAGCACTACGCTGAAGTGTTTGGCTGTGGATTGGAGCAACTACCAATTCGATACCTTGGCATCCCGATCCATCATCGGAAACTACGGAATGCCGAATGGAAGGGGGTCGAAGAAAGATTAGAAAAGCATTTGAGCAGTTGGAAGGGCAAGCAGTTAACGTCTGGCGGTAGGCTTGTCCTGATTAATTCTGTTCTAAGCAACATGGTCCTTTACATGATGTCCTTCTTCGAGATCCCGAGGAGGGTTCTTCGACGCTTGGACTATTACCGCTCACGATTCTACTGGGAAAGTGACCAAGAGAAGAAGAAATATAGACTTGCAAAGTGGAGTATTCTATGCCGTCCTAAAGATCAGGGCGGCTTAGGGATACAGGACCTTGACGCTAAAAACCTATCTCTTCTGGGAAAATGGTTGTTCAAGCTATTAACTAAGGAGGGGATTTGGCGGGACTTATTACGAAATAAGTACTTGGGGTCCAAAGCACTGTCGCAAGTAGAGTGGAAACCCGGAGATTCCCATTTTTAGGCTGGTCTTATGAAGGCTAAGCAGTACTTTTTCCGTTTTGGTGCTTTCGTTATTAAAGATGGTTCTCAGATTAGATTCTGGAAGGACAAATGGTTGGGACATGTGTAACAAACTGATTTTTGGAGGCTTTCAAAAACTCTTATATGAAAATATGAACCGAATTTTTTTTTGAATTAATACAAGCTTAATTGGAATTTTTCTAATCATTTGGATTTAAGTTGATTAATCCCAACATTAATATTTGGTCTAAATTATTTTACCTGGCTTTATATTGGAGGAGGTTTGATTTTCTATTGGTTATCCTTTTGATATTTCTCTCTGAAAATATTTTTATTGGACTCTTCTTATTCAATTTGCTTTATTGGAATTTTCTAGGATTTTTCAGAAATGGTTTGGCATTTGTAAATGCCATAACCTATTTCCTGTCTTTATCTAAACTCTTAAAGGTTTTCTAAACCTTCTCAGCTCTTTGGGCCGCAGCCCAGTCCGCTTCTCTCCACCGAGGCCCAGCCTCCTCCTCTCTCCAGGCCTCATTCTCCCTCACCCTCATGGGCTACGCTGCAGCCAACTTCCTCACCCACCTGGGCCGGCTTACCAGGCAGTCCAGACCCCGAGCCGGCTGTGCCAGGCCAGGCTACGCTGCCCAGCAGCTAGCAACGCCTGCCAGCCCAGCAGTCGCGCGGGCGCATGCGAGCAACAGCAATGGCAGTGCTTCAGCTGCTGTAACGCATGCACGCATCGCTGCCGGGTCCTTTAATGCTCGTGTTACTGTGCTTTCGGCATTGCCGTTTCTTCCGTTCCTCCTTCCCTCTCCAACGTTTGCGCTTCTCTGTTCTGCTATATAATCCCTACACCTCTCTCCTTTCTGTTCTTTTCACAGCCATTGTTTCCCCACAACCGAAGCTACCTCGTCTACACCTGCCGGAGCTCCGTCGCCGGAGCACGCCGTCGCCGGAGCTTGCCGTCGTTGTCGCCTCAACATCACTGCATACGCTCCACGCCTGCGACTCTCCACTATCAACTTCACTCGTGTGAGCTGCAACTCCCTCTCCTTTTTTTTTCTCTCTGTGGCATCAGAAGCAAGCATCAACAGATGGATCCCAGTAGCCACATCAGTACGTGCATGTTGATCTAAGGATCTACCTCGTCCACCTCCATATAGATCATGCCATGCCCCCATGTTAGTGTTAAAGTGGATCATATAGAACCCTAGGAGTCCACTGGTGCTGCCGGATTTCGAATCCGTACGGTAATTTTTGAATTTATTTGAATTTGGATGAATTTTAGTCAAATTTGGAATAGTTTGATCTGTGATGATAAATTTGAAAGTAATTTATTTTTTCTAGGTTACTAGTATGTGTAGGGACACCCTCTGTAAATTTTCATGATTTTAGGCATGGTGTAGAATTTCCTAGAATTAATTTAAGATCTGTTTTAATTATTTAAAATAGGAATACTTTCTGTTTTTATAAGTTAATTTTTGTTTAGGATGAGTATACCCCAGTACTGGTTTACAGGATTATTTGTAACCATTAGCACATATGATTTGTTGTAGCATAAAATCATTTCGTATTCTAGGCTTATTCTAATGTGTACTATTTACCTATGTTGCACGGATACAGGGATATGGACACGAGGATATGGGAAAACGGCATTTTCCGAAAACAGCCATACGGGGATACGGGAAGTATATAAGTATTTTAAGAAAAACATAGCATTAAACAATATTTTTGAGATGAGAAAAATGAGATTACTGTAATTTCTGTTACCTCATTTTCACTGATGAATGATGTTGAACTCCTCAAGTCCTCAATCCTCATACCATGGTCCTTGCAAATACATCATATACTAGTATTAGACACTGAAATAGACAAGTCTTTCATAAATCATAATTGGCTGCTACTACCAGTCTCACCAACAAATGATTGGCTGCTGCCCATGGATGCCATTCCTCCCTACCAGCAAGCAAGTCACAGCAAATCAAGCAAATCGCCAAGTACTACTAGTCTACTACTAACAGCAAGCAGCAGCAAGCCATCAACTTCCCGTCCAACACGCAAAGCAGCCAAGCAACAGCAAACATATCAGATAGAAATGGGAAGGAATTGCTATGGAGGAGAGAGCAGATCGAGAGGGAGGGTAGAGGAAAGCAGGTTACCTTGCTACTGGCGTGCGTCAGGACGAGGCTGGCGACGACCGAGCGGCGGGCGTGGATGCTCGCGGTCAAGGGCGGCGGCCGACGGCGTGGCGCAGGCTCGCGGTCACGGCAGCGGCATGGCGCAGGCTCGCGGTCATGGCGGCCGGCGGCGCAGCGTAGTGTCGCGGTCACGACGGCCGGCGGCTGAGCACTGGGATCTAGCAGTGCCTCCTCCTCATCTTCTCTTCTTATCTAGGGTGTCCCAGACGTTATGGGCTTTAAATGGGCTTCTCATCTTCTCTTTTTATCTAGGGTATCCTAGACGTTATGGGCTTTAAATGGGCTTTGGCTGAGCACGGGCCTCTTTGGGCGTATCCCAAATGTATCCCAGACGTATCCCAGCCGTATCTCCAATTTTTTTCTTTATTTTTAAATCAAAAAAAGGGGATACTCAAGGATACGCGGGGTATCCCCACGTATCCCTACGTATCCCCGTATCACCCGCGTGCTGCACGGGGATACGTCGCAGACTACCGTATCCGTGCTTCAGAGCTATTTACTGTTTTTCTTTAATAGTTTGATTTCTGTATTATATTCCAGAGAACATGTTAGATCCATAAAACATCTGAACTTAGCTTAATTTAATTTATTTAGCATGCATATGTTGTGCTTATGCTTGGTTATATTGCAATTATACTAGGATTTCTTTTAGATATATGTTGAGTAGAACGGATCCAATTCAAAATATTTGAATTGGGGAAACTTGGGCTGTTGTCACTGTTTATGTTAGATGAATGTATGCCCCTGTTTAAACACATATGTTTCATGGTTGGATCTGTTGGTAGGTTCATTTGAGCTTCAACTCAATAGCTAAAGTTTATTTTAATTGCTTTGTATAGCTTATATATATGAAATGCTTAGAATCTGTTTGAATACCTTAGAACCTGACCCAAGCATGTTTATATAATTATTTGTTGCTGATCCTAAACCCTAGACCAAGCCATGTTTTGTTAATGCATTTTAATTGCATGGTTTAGTTGCCCCTATAGTCCTAATTATTCTTAATGTTGTAGAAATACATGTTTATTAGTTGTTATGTTTTATATAGATGCTAGTTGTTGTTTAACCATTATAAATATTTAGAGTCATCTAAATATTTATTTGTGGTTAATTATAATGTTAGCATATGCCATGTTTTCATAATAACTAGCATGATAGGTTATAGGTGATGAGCTATGTTTGATAATGGATGATATGTATATGTATATATATGTGAGTACCCAATGTAGCATGATAAGTTATAGGTGATGAGCTATGTTTGATGAGATATATGTGGTATATATGCTTATGACCCATAGCATGACCATAATAGCGTAGGCTATGTCTAGCTTATGCAACACCCCAACCATAGACCTTGTCAAGCCATCTATACTTATCTCGATATCTTGCTACCATCTGCTTGATCTCCAAGTCTATCTCGATCCTTCCATACTCCCTTTAATCTGGATTTATGTTCGTTGAATTTATATTTGGAGTTATATTTATTTGCCTTGCTCCCGTTACGTTACGACAAATAGGGAGTGATGAGGATGATCAAGAGCAAGTCTACAAAGAAGAAGAAGGACTCGTCAACGAAGGCATGCCACCTTTCCCCTTGAGCATATTTATCCTATGTTTATAAAATCATTGTTATTTTACTATTTATAAACATGCATGCTATTTTATTCCCGTAGCTAGCGTGTCGGTTAACACAACCTTTACCTTTATCCGCTTATCACCCTTTTACTTGATACCCTGAGTAGAGTAGTTTTATTATTATTCTGAATAGAGTAGAAAAATGCTTAGCCATGCTTAAATTATCCCTAGGATGCTTTTGAATTGCTTCCTCGGAGGAATGATCTTCTGATCGATGATGCTTCATATTGAAACTTATTTGTTGAGCTCGCTGAGCTGGGCCAGATGCCCGTTGATTTCCCTCTCTCTACTCCTATTCTACTCTGGGTGAAACTTACCATCTAAAAGATGTAGGCGGCAGCTGGATCAGGTTTGAAGGAGTAATTGGCTGCCCATATCGAATAAGGCCAAAGTCTTGGATTTGAGATTTGTGAAAACAGTACAACCACATGCTATATGGGCACTGGCTTGGTTAAGTAGGTTAGTCAGCCCTTGGTGTCGATGTCGCCATAACGCAGAAGGGGTGGATGTAGCTACGAGGACCCTCGGCACAGATGGGGGACCGGAGGGTGGGGACGCACTCTCAACTCTGTGCCAGACCCGGTGGGCATGTCACATCAGGGGCGATCTAGCTAAAAGACCTTGTCATGATCTCCCTGTCGGTACATCGATGGGTGTGTACTATACCAGCAACTAGTGGGCAACAAGACGAGCTCGTGTCATGTGGGTAAAGTGTACAACCTCTGTAGAGTGTAAAACTAATCGATTAGCCGTATCCATGGTCATAGATGGCACAATAATCTTTTATGATGAAAGAAAATGTCCCTCTCCCCCTTGCTACTTCCCTCTACCCCTTTGAGGATGGAACCTATGGACGAGTTTAGGCGGGATGCCTTACTCACATGTGTTGGTCGTGGACCCTCACAGTGTTGGAAAACACCCCTGATATTAAAACTGGTTTATATCAAAAGCTGCATTCAAAATTATTGTAGTATTTCAAATAAAACGCTTTAATGCAAATGAACCATATAGCCTTCCGTTGAAGCCTTGCATGTAGTATAATAGGACCATCTGCCGTCAGGTGACTTGCTGAGTACGTAAAGTACTCATCATGCTTGTTGTTTTATGGTTGTGTGTTCAGAGTTCTCAGGAGATTGCGATGAAGGATTTGACGATCAGCAAGAGTAGGTTACGTTAGACTCCGTCAACTGCCTATGGCTGAGATGGAGACTCTACGCCTATTTATTTCCGCTGTGCTTCTAAATGGTAAGGGACATAAGTCATAATTACTTTATTTAGCCATGTGGCTACTATTATTAAAATGTTTTCTAATAAACTTCGTGATGTGTGCAGTGATAACATTTCGCCTGTGTTCGTCAGCTTGATCCTGGACAGACGAGGATATACACAAGGGGGGTCTGGTAGTTAACACCGGGCTCCCACAACATGCGCCCCTGTGCGATCAATATCCAGCCTTATTCCATATTGTGCGAAACAAAAGGGACACGATTGCGGAGATGATGAACTCCTTTCCGCCAAATGTCTCCTTTCACCGGGACTTAATAGGGGATAATTTAGTTTCCTGGAACGATCTCATCTCCCGTCTAGTCAACATCACCTTGTCGACGGGCAGGGATGAGTTCCGCTGGAGCCTGCACAAGAATGGGCAGTTCTCTGTTCAGTCAATGTACGCGGCTCTTATGCATACTGACGTACCCATTATGAACAGGCAATTATGGAAGCTGAAAATACTGCTTAAGGTTAAAATATTTCTGCGGTATATGCGTAGGAGGATTATCCTAACAAAATATAATCTCTTGAAATGGAACTGGACGGGTAATATTATATGTTGTTTTTGTCATCATAATGAGACTATTATACATTTATTTTTTGATTGCCTGTTTGCTCGAGTTGTATGGTCCAGTGTCCAGGTGGGTTTTAACTTACATAAAGCTCGCAGTGTCACCAATATGTTTGAAAACTGGCTGTGAGGTTTGGATGTCAAGTTGAGCTCTCAAGTCCTGGTGGGGGCAGTGGCTCTCTGCTGGGCCATGTGGCTTAGCAGAAATGATATGGTCTTTGTAGAGATAGGTTACTTCTTCTTTGCAGGTTATATACTCATGCACACACTGGCTCCGTACTTGGTCTTTGCTTCAGCCGGTGAACCAAGATACAATGGTGGCAGCATGAGCGCAGTTGGAGCGGGTGGCCAAGGAGGTGTTTACCCAACATGGATGACGGTCTAGATGGTGGCTTGAAGCTCCTCCACCTTAGTTGTCACTTGTCCTTTGTCGTTTAGACCTTTGTATTTTTCGTGTTCTCTTTTGTTTTGTTTTGTTGGCTGTGTGCATGCTAGCATGCAGAGGCTGGGGGTTTAAGCCTGTGCGGTTGTATCACTTTGATGCGACGATGAGATTAATAAAGCTTACTTTATCGAAAAAAATATACGGATGGATACATTCCTACAGTAGGTGCAAAGCACATCACATAGTATGTGAGTACGATCCATACCGCAACCTCCACAAGCGAAACAGGAACTTTTAAGATGATGTTTGCCGGTCCAAAGGTCCATAGGGGGAAGAACAAGAAATCCCTATGTTTGTAGAATACAGGAAGCTTCTTTATGGTCAGTTGTAGCTCACCAAACCCATTGAACATGAGGGTGATTAAAATGAAAGTCAGAGCCCCAAAGAATTTGGTACCGTCAGAAATCTGCCCATGGGGCATTTTCATTCTGAGGAACACAGTCATGGCCATGAGTGCAAGGATGATCAACTGGGTGACCTTGAAGATGTAGATGAAGGAGTTGCGCTTCATCAACAACTGCTCTCTCGACATCACTGCCTTGAGTGACTCCTAGCTGGCTTTCCCGTACTTTCTGGTGGTCAACGTGGTAGGATGGGTTTTGGATTTTTCGAAAGGAATTCACAGCTCCTTGAGCATCTGCTGGCCTATATGGAATGACTTGAAACGTTCTGCGAACTCTGGCACTGACATGTACCGATACTGCTCCTGGTCAAGGTACCAGTGCTGCTACTGGTCTTTCTTGGAAATGACCTCTTGAAGGAAGTCAGCAACTCCCTTCCTTTCAGGGCACCGAAAACCAGCAGATTCGAAGAATTCCAAGATGTTCTCTCATGGCCCATGGTAAACTATGTATCCTTCTGATAGTACAATTATGTCATCAAAGAGGTTGTAGGTCTCTGGCGGTGGCTAGAGGAGGGAGATCATCACAGTCTCATTCATCACATGGACCAATTGCCTTACAAATTTTACAATCTGAAATGTGCTAGAGCTATCCAGACCAGTGGAGAGCTCTCACCCTCGCATCATCCCCCGTGGGCGGCTAGAGGGCCCAAAACCCTAGCCGCCTTCTCCCACCCCACCCTCCCTCCCTCCACCTCGCCGCCGTCCGGGGGGGCCACCGGGAAAGCCCATTGGGCCTCCCGTGACGGCAGTGGTGAGGCGTTCCCGGCGGCGTCCGGGGCTCTCCCCATCTTTCGGCGCTCCTCTTCCGGCGGAGTGGCGGCCTCGTCCCTGTGGCACACTGTGGCGTCCCCGGCTCTAATGACCGGGTAACTCCTGTGTTTCCTGTACTGTTCCCATGATCAGTAGCCAGTACACACAGTTAACTTGAGTATCATTGTCATACACGTATATAACTGAGATAAATATAAAAGACCATCAGGTCGATACTTACAAATACAGCCGGCTGGCTGAACGGAATCTGCAGCGGAAAAACAAGCGGTGATGTCGGCCCACCGGTTTGCCATACCCGACAGGCAACCAACTGGGGTTACGCCCTAGTCGTCGTTACCACGGACGTCGTCTCTGGAATCGTGCTTCCTTGTCTGGCCAAATCAACAAGCCAGGTGAGTACGTTGAATGTACTCGCAAGCATCCCACGAGGGAGTATAACATCTATATCTACATGCTTGGCTGATATCAAAAGGAGGCTCTAGCCTATGTCTCAATTGTGCGGAAATGTAAGATTTTAGTTTGCAATAACAATAATAATTTAGCAAGCAGTTTAATAAAATAACGACAGGCCACGCATAACATAGCATAGCTATCAACAACAGGTAGCACGGCTACCAACAACAGCCATCGTCAACTCCTCTTGATGATGCTCAAACCATCATACCCACGGTAGGACGACTACGTTACAGGGTAAGCAACAACAGACACCGGCTCGCACCATCTCCTCATGGTCGACCGTGTCAGACTTCTGCAGCTCCCGCCACATACCATACCACCTGTGGCTCATACTGCACACTATGGACACATCATGCCCACGTCCTTAATCCCATAGCGAACTTTTGAAAACTTTGAAAACATGGTCTAACCAAATGTGGCCTAGCCAAGTTGTGTCCATGACCGTGTCAAATAGAGAGAAGAGAGAGAAAGCAACGGTGGCCGGTTCTGAGGAGCTCACCGACGGCGACCTGCAGCCTTCCTGACGACAGCGACGACCGAGATCGGTAGAGAGGAGGTCGGTGGTCTGCCTGGAGGTAGAGGCGGCCGGCGGCGGAGTCGGGAGCGGCGGTGGCAGCCGGGTAGACCTGGAGAGGATGGGAGGAGAGAGAGCAGCGGCAGTGGCCTGGGGCGCTCACCGTCGGCGGTTGGTGGTGGCGGCGACCATCGAGACGAGGTTGGGGAGCTGGACGGAGTCGCTCGAAGGTGTTGGCCGACGCCGAGGTGGCCAGAGCGACGGTGAAGTGGAGGAGGCGGTCCGACGACGCTCGGGAAAAGGACCTCGCCGGCGAGCTTCTAGGCCTGCAGGGAGGGAACAAGGGAGTTAAGGGAAGTCAGGGCGAGGCCGAAAGGAACAGGAAGGAGAGCGGTCTCGCCGGAAAGGTGCGGCATCGTGCCAAGCGTTTGCGACGGCTGTCGTTGCCGGCCGCGAGGAAGAAGAGAGGACGCTCGTCTGCTCTTGCACTGGTGGGCGGCTTGGTGAGCCCTGGGAGGACCAGGGGAAGAAGTAGTGGCGTAAGAGGAAAATTGGGTGCGTGAGCTTGATATCTCTACCGGCAGTACGCGGACGTCTCGACGGGTGGCATTGCGGCGCCGTAGGGTGACTAGGCCGAGGCCATGTGGGCGATGCGACGGCTCGGCAGAGGAGTAAAGCGGGGCGCGGTGTTGGCGAGGAGTAGAAGGGACAGCGGCGGTAGAGCAGTACGCTGCTGTTGTGTGCGAGCACAGATCCCAGAGAAGAAGAAACAAAGGAAGAGCGATAGAGCTGGCAGGTGGGGAGATGGGCCACTGGCAGAGGAAAAAGAAGCTGTCGGTTGGGAGCTTTGGGTGTGGACTCAACAGAGGGAGGAAGAGAACACAGGGAAATGGCAGAGGAGATGAACAGTGTATTACTGTCTTGGAATAGCTTGATTTTACGAAGGGTTAGAAAGCACAGCGACATGAGCATTAAATTGCAAAAATGGATCAATAGCACGATGTAGCTGATCCACAAAAATTTTGGGAATTTTTGGATAATTGGATCAGTAAGAAACTTGATGGATTCAACTTTGGCCGAAAACCAAACTTGAAGTGATTTGGAATTTTTGTATTGAACTTCACCATATTTTTGTAGAAATGGGTTGAGGATAGCTGTAGGATGTTTCCAGAATTTTTGGGGAATTTTTGGAGCCATGGATTCGAGGGAATTTTCCTGGATTCAAATTCAGCTCAAACTAGAATTTGAAAATCCTCAAAAGTTTTGAACTGGAGTGGTGGAGATTTTTGTATATCCGGAATCCTGGGGTCAAGAAGTACCTCTCAGAATTTTCTGGGATTTTTCTGAGATTTATATAGATGAGGTGTAGTTCAAGGATCAAATCTGGCTCAAATTCAAATTTGAGATATGTTGAAATATTTGGGCTGAAGGTCCAAATATTATTTCATAACTTGGTTAGAATATATCTCAGAGATGTTGTGGAATTTTATGGGAATTTTTAGAGGCCAAGAGGTCACATGTAGTAAAGAATCAGTGTTTCAGCCCAACTGGAATTTTAAAGGATTAAATAGGGTGTAGACTTTGGAAACTGGGATTTTGATACATGCACTGTACATAGTTAGTATATAAGTGCATAGGTACTCCTCATAAAGTTGGGGAGGTCAAGAGGAAGAATATGGTACGTGGATCGGAGCAGAACCACGTATATATGTTACTAGTCTAGACTGATGAAAAAGCGACATGGAGCGCCGGGAAATAAAAGTTTCGGCATTTAAGGGTTTCAAGGATACGAATGGATGGATAAGAGGTGGAGGACATGGTTCCAGGATTAGAGGTCACCATGCCGGAAGGAGGCAAAGGTTGCCGATAGCATCGGAGGGAAAGCCAGGGTGTTATACCCAAGAGAGGGGAAAAGGTGACGGAGATGTATATAGGGATATATATACACGTGCATGTAGGGGTATATGCATGTTCAAGGGCAGATATGCAGGTAGAGGAGCGGGTATATATATACAAATATATATACGCACAAGCAGAATCTAGAGGTTTGGGAGCTTCGGGAGATGCGGGAGTAGGCGTATGCAGGCATGCGGGTAGATGGAACATATATGAATACATATATGATGCGAACAGACGTATACGTATATATATACGTAGGTATATACATACACAGGTGGTTGTAGCTGTGGATACGGAGGTATCGCACACAAGGGAGGTGAAGGTGGCCTTGTGCCGAAAGGCGCAAGGTTAGATAACGGGTACTTGCACCGATAGATGCAAGGTTAAGCTGATGGAGGAAAGGATGGAAAAGACAACTGCATCGATAGATGCATGGGTTGATAGACAGATGGATTAGAGTTAGGAAAAACAGTGGTTACGATAAGACACGTGTCAAGGAGGAAACAGGAATACACGGTTACCGTAACCGGAGGAGGATGTAGATACGAGAAGGAGGGTATAGGTTTAGGATGGTACCATAACATAATTTCCGGAGAGGGATAAACAAATCAAGATCCAAATAGGAACGAATATATAGGCAAAAGTTTTTGTAAGCCCTAATTTTTTGGATTTGGAAATCAGGGTGTCACACACACGGCCGGCGGCGTGGCCTTCCTCGACAACGGGAGCACCGGTGCTGTGGAGGTAGGCTACAGGCGACAGGCTGGCCCTGGCGGCGCCAGATCCAGTCCGGTGGCCGTTCGTGGCTCCGGGCTCGGGCCGTGGGCGACCGGCCCTCCGTGGTAGCTACCGGCAGATGGCCTGCTCTGGCGGTCCGTTACGGATCCTGCTCTGGAGAAGCTTGCTGGAGGCAGATATGGCGGTCAACTAGCGCTTGTGATGCGTGTCGGTGACGCATGGGTCGGATCCCGGGCTGGATCTGTCCGTGGGTGGTCAGATCCGGCCGGGATCTTGACATTGGTGGGTAGATCTGGCCAGAGGTGCAAGATCCAGCCGCCTGCCATGGCTGAGGGCAGCCATGGTCGGTGGATCTGGGTCGGGATGCCCAGATCTGGTCCGAGGGTCTGATGGTGGGGAACCGTGACCTAGTCCTTCAGGCCCAGCGGTTGGCGCTGAGTCTCGGTCGGAGCCAGCAGCCAGGGTTCTTGAGAGGGGGGGTTGGGAGCCGAGCGAAAGTTTTGGCTGACTTGTGTCAGAGCCAGCAATGGTGACGCCTTGGGCGCCACCCCCTCGTTGGAGGCATCGTCGTGGCTCCTACCCCACGCACTCCAGGTGAAAACTTGCTGAACCAAGCGGCGATGGCGTTGTGCGTTGTGTCCTTCTTGGAGGCGCCGCTTTGGAGTTCGGTCCTTTCCTGGCTGTGGTATCCTTGGCACCGACGGTGTCTGATGCATGGTTTGTGCTCTCCGTCCCATCCTCATCGCCGGCCCGCTTGTGACCGCGGTTTCTTTGGTGTGCTCATGATATGCCTGGCCTGCAGTGGAGGGATCACCGACTCTGGAACTGATGGCCCTGTCTGTGTCATCTCCTCTCGTGCCCCATCTCTCTGGCCGGCCGATATTTCTCGCGACGTGGCAGGGAGCCATGTCTAAGGCGAGAGGGTGTGGAGTGCCACTACCCTACCGGCGGCCGAGGCGGGAGGCTGGTGCTGTCTTAGTGTCCCAGCTCTAGACGAGGTGGGCTCTTTGTTGTAGCTAGCTTAGTGTGGAGCTCTCTCTTTTTCGGCCGCAAGTGTGGTCGCCGATCCTGCAGAAGACATGGTTTCTTCGATTCGCTCGAGCGTCAAGCTGTGGATGGCTTCGTTGTGTCCTCATTTCTAGCTCTGGTGCTCTTGGTCCTAGCCTTCTCTCGTGCACTATCTCTTTGTCGATCGGATTTGCCACTTACAATGGTGGTGTTGGCCATGGCGTGAGGGTGTGATGAAGCTGCCACGCCCCCCGACGGCTGAGGCGGGAGGTCGATGACGAGGTCCGGGCTTCCCAGTTCTTGAAGTGATCGGCATGATGAAGCTAGTGATGCTTGCACCCTTGTAGCGCTTTTTACGGTCCTCTCTATGTGTCCTTTGGTCTTTCGGGTGTTGGCTCTGTGTGGCCGTGGTGGTATGGTGTGCTGTTAGATGCGTTGGCACTCTAACGTGTTATGTATGTTGGGAGATGTAAGGTATCCGTGTTGCGTGGAGAGTGTGCGGGGTGTTATCGTGTCGTGTTACTGTGTTGTAGCCAAACGATGTAATGTTGCTGCTTTGGCTTCGTTAATTCTAAGCCGGACTGAAAAAGTCTTTCCTCTAAAATCCAGACCAGTGGAAATTTCAGCCATGAACAAAGCCCTTGCGGGTCCAGTTAACATCTCCCCTGCCATCAACAGAAGTAAAAAAATAGACAATTCCAATATTAATCTATTTACAGTGTAACAAATGTGTGAGAAATTCCTTTCGACAATGAATTGAGCGGTTTAGCTTGTTCTATCTAGGTGTGCATGTGTACCAGTTGTCACACGCTTCTTTTGCCCACCAGAAATTCCTCTGATCATCTCATCACCAATAATAATATCAGCACAAATGTCCAGCCCAAGCACCTGACAGTGACAGAGGTTTTCTTAGACTCGATGAGGACATTTTCGTTAGAAAATTCCACGTAACAGAACAGAACAGTCAGACTGTCACCTTGAGAGTAAGATCTGTTATAATATTAGTCTCCTGTCCTTGCACTGCAGTAGCTTTCATGAAAGCATCGATCTCAAGATCTGGCTTTATGCCTGCATCACACTCCCTTCTAGCGAGCTCAGCAACCATGTCATATCTAGCACCAATCCCTAGGCACCACCTGGAGAAATCTAATGTCTCTCTTACAGTCATCTCTGTGTTATGGGGATCATATTGACTAACATACGCACTGGTCCTCTCAGGGTAGAACTCCGAAAATGTATGGCCACAATATGTGATGCTGCCAGAGACCTGTGTGGGTTGCGCTAGGATGGTTATTTTTCCTGTGACAATAATGCATAAGCAAGAAACTAACAAGATGAGTTAAAACCTTGAGGTTTTTGTCAAGCTTCCCAGTAAGCGCTCGCATAAGGGTGCTCTTTCCTGAAGATGGAGGTCCAAGAAGAAGGGTCATCCTGAAAACAACATGTTCAATACTTACTTTCTTTTGACTTTGCGCGATTAATTACAGGAAAAGCAACAAAAGTAATGACCGGATTCTCTTGTAAAAACTAAATTCGGGGTATCCCTATCTAAAAACACCTAGATATAAATAACAAAAAAATTGAATATTGGCTCTGGATGTATGTACGAGAGACACGTGAGCGAGATAATGGGCTTTATTGGGAGTGTATTTCTAAGTTGAGTGGGAAATTGTTATTTCTAAGTCGACTCTTTTAGACGTTGATTCTTTATCTAACGATTAATTGCATAATTAGAAATTGTGTGCAACTTTAGGTTTAGAGATGTGCAAGTTGTCACCTAAAGTTGCACAAAATGTGCAAATGTAGGTTTAATGACATGCAACTAGGTCGACTAAGAAGGACTCGGAAATAGCAAATCCGATTTAAAAAATAGTAGCAGGAAGAAGAAAGTGATGATGTGTTACCTGGATGGCTTGAGGATGCCATGGACGTGTTGGAGTATGTTAATGGTCCTCTTGTTTGAGGAACCAAAGCGTCCAATAAGGCCTTGCCGTCGTCAGTGTAACCAAATCATCATCAGCATCATCATTATATCCAATTCACCCATGATGCATATACAAAATTAATGGATATGGGTACGTAATACAAAATGTGAATGAATAATTAACAATGAGCAAGCACGCAGCTCCTAGTTTAATGAATGTTAGAAGCAAGCAAGGTTAGGATGGAGGAGCCTAGGGAGGAAGGAATCAAAGGGGAGTGAGAATTGAATTGAAGTGCAGTATTACCTACCTCACACTTGTCATCCTAGCAGATTTGGGCTCTTCTTTCTAGCTTTGGGTGCATGTGTGGCTTTGGACTGCAGGTCCCGATTCTTCTCCTTCGCCTCACCAAACTCTCAGTAACTCCGGCGGCAGCGGGGATCCAAATAAACCTATAAGCCCATCTACGACCTGACCTTTTTATTCTTCTTCTCGCCACCATGGCCGCCCGGAGAATGAAGATGGAGGAAGTAGTGGGAATGTCCAGCTACCACAAGAAAAAATCTAGTGATTTCCCTAAACCAGTCGGTTGCCGTTAGCAATCTCTACAGACTCTATTGCGCGTCAAAATCGCGCGCTCTGGAAGCCCTTGGGGTTCGCCCGTCCACTCTTGTGCTCCCACGTGTGAGCCGCTGTTGATTTGTTGGTTTCTTCCCGTTTGCCCAGTTGACTGACATGTGTCCTGTGAGGTGGGGCAGGTGGAGGCCTCATCCCATGCCTGTTGTTTTCTTGGGTTGGGGTTGTATGTGGTTATCTTCTTGAACCATCGAGCGAGACTCACACCTTCTTTCAATCCCCTTTGCCTGCGTCGTCATCGCTCCCTCCACGGCTGCTCCTCTGCCTCTCTCACGGCCTTGTCCCTCTCTATCCTTCATCGACTCCACCACTTGCCACCCCATTCTCGCATGCCACCACCGCATTCGCACCTCTCCGCCGCCTGTCACCGGACGGATCTACAGGCAGTGGCTCGTGGCTGTCTCGATTTGAAAGCGTCCACTGACGCTTCTCTACAGCCCATCGCCAGCCAGATCCGTAACATAGCGGCTGGATCTGGCGGGGCCGTCAATGGGACAACGGGGTGCGGTGCCGACGGTCGGAGCACGCCGTGGTAGGTTGGATCCGCAAACCAGTCGCGCGGGGACAGCTGCATCTGGGCTAGGAGGCGCCCCTCCTCTCGCAGCCAGCCTACATGGGGAAACGCGCAGGCAATCTCTCACCGAGCAACACCCTCCGGGTTGCACTCTGATGGCCGGCATGGGGATGGAGTCGAACTCCAGCCCTAGCTCGTCACTACCTGAGGTGCGCAAGCTTGAGCATTGGAGGCAAGACTTGAGGCAACGGGGTTCCTCCCCATATTCTTCGTGTGGCACTTCCATCTCCCTATCCCCACCGTTGCCAACGACGCAAAATCACCATCTCCTCTTTTTCCTTTCGCCTCGCCGTCCAAGGGGGAGAATGAGGTTGAGGTCAGCGTCCACCGATGAGATGAGGAGGACAACGGTGCCTCCGCCTACGGGGAGGAATTCTACCCCATCACCTCCCATCCCTGCTCTGCGAGGTAGGCTTCGTGCTGTTTTCCCCATTTTTTCAATGTTGCCCTTTTCTGCTGCTCTGTCTTGTGCACTTCCTCTAACACCCACCACCGTCTCTGCCTCCCTCCTATCCCCTCAGTCCACCTCAACGGACACCGATTGTCTCTCTCACGGATGCACCCTCCTCCCATGGCGGCGGCATCCTAGCTCGCTTGCCCCTACATGCCATCTAACAGCGTGAATGGGAGCATGGCCTGGCACTGGCGCCCTGTCACTATGTAGCCGTTAGTGTGCACTCTCTATCAACAGCCCCAGTCCAATCTTGACGACGGGCGATGTGGACAACCCCTGGATGTGTCAAGAACAAGCAGCTACCGCTCCTATTGGCATTATCTGTCTGCACAAGTTTGGTTGCTCCAGCACCAGTGTAAGTGGCAGTGGTTTATGTTTAAGTATTGGCTGATTAGTTGTTGCTTAGCCAGTTGCTTAGTTTTTCAGGTCTCATGCTCACGGCATAATTTGATGGATTTGCATTTGCTAATCTATTTGGCTATATGGTACTAAAGATCACAACAATGTTATGTAACATGGAGTTCAAGTATTACTATTGTAATGTCCTTTCTTTTTAGGGACTATTGTAATGTCCTTTGGTACGATAGCTTAGACTTTGATTAACATAGCTCATTCTCAGTGGTCTAAATTTCTAAGCTTCATTAAATTTCAGATAGGCAATAACGAAGTTGGATACTATGATGTACCCTTTTTTGAATTAGCTGCGCAGTTTGCCTTCAATTTTGCAATACCAGATGCTATAATTTTTTGCATGCCTCTTCGATAGTGCAGCATGCCTGTAACGTGCTGTTTATATGATGTCGTGCATAAACTGCTAAATTTTGTCATCTTAACCTTGAAAGCGAATCCGATGAATCTTCATCCTTCATTTTATATCAAAGTAGTACAAAGATGTGGGAGCTCGATGTTAACTACTAGACCCCCCCTATGTATATCCTCGTCAGTCCAGGATCAAGCTGACGAATACAGGCGAAATGTTTATCATTGCACAACATCAAGTTTAGTACAACATAGTCTTGATTACAAGCCACACGGCTTTAAACAGAGTATTTGGTCACATGATCATTACAAACATAAGCATCGGAAAGAAAGCGATAACTGGTAGGCTCCATCTCAGCCACAGACAGTCGACGGAGTCCACGCGACCTTACTCCTCAGCATCATCACAGAAGTAGCCGTCATAGTCCTTAGCATCATCTTCGTAGATATCTGGACATGCCTAAAATTAACATGCTCGATGAGTACTTCACATACTCAGCGTGCCCCCTCGTAGGGAACATCCTAAACCATGGTATATGTAGCTGCAAAGAAAGACCGTATGGTTCTTTTGCGTAAAAGCAGTTTTAGTTGCAATACTACAATAGATTCGAAGGCAGTTTTGAAGTAAAACCAAGTTTTATATCATAGGGGTGTTTTTCCACAGTGTGAGGGTCCACGACCAACACACACGAGTGAGGCATCCTACCTAGACTCGTCCATAGGTTCCAACCACCTATTGACTTCTAGAACTGGGGTAGAGGGAAATAGCAAGGAGGGGAGGACAAGTCCTTATCATCAAGCAAGAGTTATGCGCCATTCGTGACCGTGGACGTCGGCTAATCGATTAGTTTTACACTCTTTAGAGGTTGCACACTTTACCCACATGACACAATCTCGTCTTTGTTGCTAACCAGCCATCGTTGGTGTAGTACACACCCATCAGTGTACCAGCAGAGAGATCATGACGAGGTCTTTTAGCTAGATCCCCCTTGATGTGACATGCCCACCGGGTCTGGCACGGAGTCGAGAGTACATCCTCACCCTCCGGTCCCCCCATCTGTGCCGAGGGTCCTCGTAGCTACGTCCACCCCTTCTGCGGTATGGCGACATCGACTTCAAGGGTTGACTAACCTACTTAACCAAGTCAGTGCCCATATAGCATGTGGTTGTACTATTGTCACACTTCTCGATTCTAGGACTTCGGCCTTATGCGATACGGGCGGCCAATTGCTCCTTCAAACATGATCTAGCTGCCGCCCGCACCTTTTAGATTGTAAGTTTCACCCAGAATAAAATAGAAGGAATAGAGAGAGGGGAATCAGCGGGCATTCGGCCCAGCTCAGCGAGCTCAACAAAGTATTCAACAATAAGTGTCATTGATTCGAAGATTGCTCCTCCGAGGAGGCAGTTCAACGGCATCCTAGGGATATGTTAAGCATGGCTAAGCATTTCTCTTCTCTATTCAGAATTATAATAAACTAATCTGCTCAGGGTATAACAGGTAAAAAGGCGACAAGCGGATAAGGTAAATGGTGTGTCAATCGACACGCTAGCTACGGGAAAAACAGCATGCATATTTATAAATGACAAAATATAATGACTTTCAGAAGTATAGGATCAACATGATCAAAGGAGAGGGGGCATGCCTCCGCTATCATGGTGCTGATCTTCGAAGTCTTGTCCCTGTTCGGTCTTGTCACTCCCTACTCGTCATAAAAAAAATAATGCGAGAAAATAAATAACAACTCCAAATAATGAATTCCAAAATACAATAAGAGAGAGCGCTCGACAATGGAACGGTTTAGATGGAATGGAACGATGGCACGAAGGTGTCATCGTGTCGAAGATCGGAAAGGAGCTAACCCTAGAGCATCCTTAACATTGGCCTGCTAGAGAGAGTCCATAACCATATATACCTCGTATATATCACATAGCATCTAGGGCTAAACAATTAGCTAATATAAGCTAACATGAAAAGATACATGGTCTTAACTATACTGCATACACTATTATCATCATGCACTACAACCTATCATACTAGTCATATGATAATAAGTGAGCACACTTAATCATGCTAGGTGACATGGAAACATGATGCAAGACACAAGTTTAATCATATCATACCACTATATAGGCTAACTAGATATACAAGATGTAGCTCGCTAGTTGATACACAAGCAATATACTATCCTTAGCATGCTAGTACATAAAGGGGTCTACCATACTAGTATGAGTTAAATAACAACAAGGAACAATATTAAACTATACAATTATTAAATTAAATGCTATCACTATATATAGCTATAAACACTAAACAAGTCTACTAGAACAAACATACCACATGACTATACAACCTAGGCTAATGCTTGCATAACATAAACATTAGCCACAAAAATAATTATTTAGATGACTCTAAATAATTACAATGGCTAACAGCAACCATACTCCTACAAACAAGAAATGATACGACGACCCTAAGCATCAATATTAATAACGACTATATGTAGAAGCTAACATATGCAATCGTGCTGTATAACCGAGGCATGGATTGGCCTAGGGCTTAGGATCAGTATCACATTAATATAAATATTTGGTTGGGTCAATTCTAACATCACAAAACAAAGCCTAAACATGTCTAGTATATATCTCTACCAACATAATATGATTAAATAATACAACTATGCACATAAAGTCCTAAAAAGCTAATCGAGCACCAAACATATCTTATGAACAGGGTCTAAACTATGCCATTAGATAGGTGAGGTCACTAGAAAACCAAGGCAAAAAAAATCGCTCAAATCGGAGTTGATTTGGCGAAGATATGGGCTTGCCACGGTTTCTGTCGCGGCAGCAAAAACTGACTGGTTTTGCTGCCGCGACAGTGTTGTGGCAGAGGAAGTGGCTGAAATGGCTCTGCCGCAGCAAGGTTTTTTTTGGACAGAATTCTTTGCCACGGTAGAAATGTGGCAAGGGATGGGGAGAATTGCCACGGCTCCTCCGCGGCACGACTTTGATGCAGATTTGCTACCGCGGCACACGTGCGGCAGGGGCGAGAGGCAGAGCAGAGGGGAAAGGTTAGGATAAACGGACGAGCTTCCATCTATGGATTAGATTGGATTTAGAGGGTCAAGTTGACGGATCGGTAATGAGTACCGAGGTTTACGGCCAACATGGTCAATAGCATTACTTGATCAGCATAAAAGGGACAAGGTGTCTTCAAACAATTTATCATGCATGGCATGAATGATTGTCGGCACGAGCTGATAACAACGAGAGTTTGACGAAAGAACGAGATTACGGACCTAAAATCGGGTCTCAGCTAAAAAGAAGAACTACTCGTTGGGTACACCATGGCGATGGTAACCTATATCGACACCGTAGGTCCCCCTGTTTCCTAGGACAGAGAGAAAGGAAGGGAATCAACAGAGGTAGGGGCCATCTGCTTCTTGTTGTACAGGTACGAGGGAAAACAAAGAAGAGGGAGAGAGAGAAGAAAAAGAAAATAGAGAAAGGGGTGCACTGCTCGTGCTCTCTATACAGAGGACAGAGAGGTGCAGGCCGGCCTTGGTGGTCGGCTCGCAGTCGATGGAACGCGGGTGGTTGTCGGATGACCACGAAAACGAGACCCTGGGAGGATGGCGATGCCCCCGGTGGTCTTAGACGGTGCGGCGGGGCACGACACGACTGGCGACGACCTCATCAGATGGCGGCAGCAGACGGCTGCGGTGGCGAGGCAGCGACGGTGGCCGAAGCGTCAAATTACACGAGGGGAAATATCGGTGGGGGTGAGAAGGAGGTGTCACGTGGAGGAATTGCAGAGATCCTTACCATACGCGAGGAACGGCTTCGACGATCGGTGGCCGGACTTGAGGATGACGGCCAAATTCCGGTGATGGAGGCATCCGTGCGAGGAGCCGGCCATGGAATTGAGTCACTGACGTCCATGCGGTGCAGATCGCGGAGGGAATCGACCGGAGATGGTCCTCCTCGTCGCAATCGCTTGCGGCGGCGATGGAGCTTCAATTGGCGGCGCTCGTGCGGGAGGAGGGCAGTGGGAGAAAAAAGAGGGGAAAGGGGCTGATGGTGGCTTAAATAGATGAGGGGGGGCAGTTGGCGGCGCGGCCATCGTGGGAGAGTGGCGGCGGTTACCACGGCGGCGGCGTCGTTGCGCCGGCGCAACCGGCGGGGCCACGACGCTCGCTGTTGTGCGCGTCGGCCTGGTATAGAGGGGCGTGGGTGCATTGTGCCATGCGGCGCACATGAGGGGGGGCGCCGGAGGAGCAGGCCAAGCACGCGGTGCCGAGCGGGCCGGGGTGGCGCGGCCCAGGAGGGAGGTGTCGGCGATATGGGGAACAGGGTCCCCCGTACCGCTGGCATGGGCCCATTTTGACGCCGCGTCGCTAAGGACGTGGAAGTCAACAGCAAGTGCTCGGGCCCCTATCCCGAGCACGACCCACGTCACCAAGGACGTGGAAGTCAATAGCGAGTGCTCGGGCTCTTATCCCGAGCACAGTCCACGTCACCAAGAGCGTGGAGACAAAGAGCAAGTGCTCGGGCCCCTATCCCGAGCCCCATCCGCGTCGCCCAGGACGAGGATGTAAAGGCGCGTGCTCGGGGACCTATCCCGAGCACCACGAAGGCCGAGGACGGTGCTCGGGAGCCAACCCCGAGCACCGTTCACCCGAGCGCCATGCTCTCGGGTGCCCCTCCTCAAGCGCATGAGAGCTCGGGGCCCAACCGCCCAGTGGGCCGCTAAGGGCCCACCGGGCGGACGGGCTTTTTCTTCAGCATCGTACTCTGCGGCATTAAATGCTCCGCGTCAGGGAGTCAGTGGAGGCGTGCCCCAAGTCGCGAGAGTTGGTGGAGACGTGCCCCGTGTCAGACCATATCTCTCCATGAGGTAGCCTCTGTAGGGCATTAAATGCTGCTGGGTCGCTGTCGGCAGGCCCCTTTTGACTTAGGAGACGCAAGGCGTGCGTCTCCGTATGGGTCCTCTGCGCCTGCCAGACCCGCGTGATGATAGCAAGGCACCCCTGCGCGGCAGGGGTGCAATCTTCCTCCACAAGAAACGCGCGCTGTACATATATAGCCACGTCTGCTACGTGGGCTAGGGTGCCTTTTTCTAGTTTTTCACCTCTACGGCCACTGTAGTGACCCCCGGAGGTATAAGGGGGGAACAACGGCTAGTAGAAGAGAGGACTTTTGGAGAAGAGCTAGATTTAGAGGATCTTGGGAAAAGAGGAGAGCTGAGAGGAAGAACTCTGTCTAGATAACAAAAGGAAGAGCTGTCTTAGAAGGGCTCTTCGAAGCAATACACAAAAAGCAGGACGTAGGGTTTTACACCATTCTGGTGGCCTGAACCTGGGTAAATCACCGTCTCACATCCATCCCCGCTGAAACCGGCGCAGTCTCTCTACCCTCGCGCTCCCTGGCCGAATCCCAAAGGGGGTCCTTCCGGATCACCGATATCGGCGTCTCGTCGCCGACATCTGGCGCGCCAGGTAGGGGAGCCTAGGGTTGAGAGCCGCGCCATCCCCGTTACGGGAAGGTTGGATGTTTGGCGGTCATCGTCGACTACACTCCGACTCCTCCAGTTCCGGCAGCACCAACGACTTGGCCATGACGGGTCAACGTTCGCAGCCCCGGCAGCAGAGGCGCCAACTGCCGTCTAATCCCGCGGGCTCGGCGCCACCCAGGATTCAGGGGCGCCACGCTGCTTCGGGCGGAACTACGGCGGCGGACGCCGCGCTGTCATCGTTCCGGCGCGTGGCGCGCGGCGACGGCGCTCACGCCAATCCGGCTCCCGCCGAACCCTCCCAGCTGGTCCGCCGCCAGCTGGAGTTCGACGAGCCGGACCAGGCGAGCGCCCTTCACGCCGCGCAGGTCCTGCTCCGGCATCCACCCGTCCAGGTTGAGGGCGCATCTCCGGTGGGCCCCTGGCTCCAGGAGGTGGCCAACCTGGTGGACACTGCCCGTCGGGAGGCGGCGCGCGTAGCTTCGCACGTATCTCCCGGCCTCGACGGCGCCAGTGCCGGTCCCTCGGCGGACCCATCGCCGCAACCGCCGTGCCGTTCACGCGGCGGAGCGAGCGGCCCCCGCAGCGGGTCCGGCCAGTCCGTCGTCTCTCCAGTTGTGGGTGGTGGCCCAGACCTGCATCGCCACCTCAACCGTCGCAGAGAGGGCGAGGACGCGCGTGTCACCATCGAGCGCCACCAAGAGCGGCGGCAAGAGGCAAGGGCCCAGGAGGGCCAATCTTCCTCAGGCCCGACTGCCTCTCGTGCGCATCCGCCGCCGCGCCGACACGTGACCCAGGGCGGGAGGCCTAGCGGCACGCTCTACGGAGCGGGCTGCCAAGCTTTCACTCCCGACCTCCGTCGCGTCAGCTGGCCTGAGAAATTCAGGCCCGAGCTGCCGCAAAAATACGATGGCTCGTGCCATCCCGAAGAGTTCCTCCAGCTCTACGCAACCGCCGTCCAAGCGGCTGGAGGAGCCGAGAAGGTGATGGCGAACTGGTTCCCCATGAGCCTGAAGGGCTCAGCCCGTTCATGGCTCATGAACCTTCCCCCAAGCTCGATCAGCTCGTGGGAAGACCTCTGCCACCAGTTCGTCGCCAACTTCCAAGGCACTTTCGAGCGCCCCGGCATGGAGAGCGATCTCCATGCCGTCAAGCAGACCAAAGGGGAAACATTACAGCACTTTATACAGCGTTTTAGCCAAGTGCGCAACACCATCCCCAAGATCTCTCCTCAAGCAGTCATTGTCGCCTTTAGACAGGGCGTCCGTGACGAAAAGATGCTCGAGAAGATGGGCACGCGCGACATCCAGTCGATGGCGGAGTTGTTCGCGGTTGCGGACAAGTGCGCCAAGGCGGCTGAGGCCCGCGCGTGGCACGCGTCACATCCGGAGCAGTCTCTGGATGACGACGCAGGTCCCTCCCGTCTCCCAGAGAAACGGGAGAAGAAGAAGAGCAAGAAGCGCAAGCCCGAGCCCGTTGGGGCGGCCGAGGCAGGAATGCGCAAGCCGCCGCGCCACAATTCGGCGGGCAGCAAGCGAAAGGCCGGCGCCCCCCAGCACGCCGCCGGCAAATGGTGTGAGATACACCACACCGACCGGCACGACCTCACGGAGTGCCGGACGGTAAAATTCCTCTCGGAAAAGAACAAGCAGCAGCGAGAGTCCCGCCGCGAGGACGGCGAGGGCAAGGAGGGCGGCGAGGAGGCTGCCCTCGGGTTCCAAGAGCCCGAGGCCGTCGCCTGCGTCCACGGAGGCGCTTCCACACCCTCTTCGCGCCGCCAGTTCAAGGTGATGGCGCGGGAAGTGTGCTTGGTGACCCCGAGCACGAGATCGACCCGACCACTCAAGTGGTCAGACGTCCCGATCACCTTCGACCGCGCCGACCACCCCGAGAGCACTTCAGGCGTTGGCCGCCTGCCGCTGGTGGTTTCCCCGACCATCAGCAATATTAAGGTGACCCGCATGCTCATCGACGGGGGCGCAGGGCTTAACCTCCTGTCCCCCGATGTTTTTGAAAAGATGCAGGTGTCGTCAAGGCAGCTGAGGCCAACGATGCCGTTCTACGGCATCACGCCAGGGCTCACGGTGCCGCTGGGACAGGTGTCCCTGATGGTCACGTTCGGCACCAGGGACAACTTTCGGACGGAAAGCATCGTTTTCGACGTCGCCAAGTTCGACCTCCCCTACAACGGCATCCTCGGGCGACCCGCGCTCGCCAAGTTCATGGCCGTGTCGCACTACGCGTACCTCACGGTCAAGATGCCCGGGCCCCACGGCCCGATCACGATCCCGGCCGACCTCAAGAGCTCCGTCGTCTGCGCGGAGAAGCTCTTCTCGGCGGCTCCCGCGGCCCAAGGGGCAGACCCCGAGCGTCCCGAATGCTCGGGTTCACAAGCCGTCAAGGCCAAAATCGCCGCCAACGACGCCGTTCCCCTCAAGGAGGTGTCCCTCGGAGAAGGCACCTCCAGGACCGTCACGATTGGCGGCGATTTGGCCATCAAATAGGAAGACGCGCTCGTCGCTTTCCTCCGGGCGAATGCCGACGTGTTTACTTGGCAACCGTCGGACATGCCCGAGGTCCCTAGGGAAGTGATCGAGCACCATCTCGCCGCGCGCCCCGACGCGCGGCCCGTTCGGCAGAAGGTGCGCCGTCAAGCACCAGAACGCCTGGAGTTCATCCGGGCGGAGGTCGACAAGCTGCTTGCCGCTGGCTTCATCTGGGAAGTTCTCCACCTGGACTGGCTCGCCAACCCCGTGGTCGTGCCGAAGGCCAACGGCAAATTGAGGATGTGCGTGGACTACACCGACCTCAATAAGGCATGTCCGAAAGATCCTTTTCCTTTACCTCGCATAGACCAAATAGTCGATTCCACTGCGGGATGCGACCTTTTGTGTTTCTTAGATGCATATTCTGGTTACCACCAGATCCGTATGGATGTAAAGGATGAGGAAAAGACCTCTTTCACAACCCCAATGGGGACCTTTTGCTACGTGTGTATGCCCTTTGGCTTGAAAATGCTGGTCCTACGTATCAGCGTGCTATGCATATTACCATGCAATCTCAGCTAGGTCGCAACGTCGAGGCGTACATCGACGATCTCATCGTCAAGACAAAGGACCGGGCGAATCTCCTCGAAGACCTGGCGGAGACCTTTAACAGCCTCCGCAGCACACGCATGAAGCTTAACCCCGAGAAGTGCGTTTTTGGCGTGCCCTCGGGGAAACTCCTTGGCTTTCTGATCTCAAGCTGAGGGATAGAGGCCAACCCCGAGAAGATCAGGGCCATCGACCAGATGCGCCCGCCGACGCGTCTCAAGGACGTGCAGCGCCTTGCGGGCTGCATGGCGGCCTTGGGACGCTTCATCTCCAAGCTCGGGGAACGAGGTCTCCCTCTGTTCAAGCTTCTCAAGAGGTCGGGCCGCTTCGAGTGGACCCCAGAGGCCGAGCAGGCCCTCCAAGACCTCAAGAAGTACCTCACCTCGCCCCCGGTGCTGGTGGCCCTGAGACATAAGGAGCCTTTGCTACTCTATGTCTCGGCCACTCCCCGGGTGGTTAGCGCCGTCCTCGTGGCCGAACGCGAGGTCGGGGAGGAGGGACTTGTCGGGTCCGAGCTCCCGACCACCGGCGCATTAAGGGAAGAAATCGGGTCCGAGCTCCCGATCGGCCCCGAGCAGTCAACTTTGCTTGGAGGCGAGCTCGCCCCCCCGAGAGCCGAACTCGGGGGGAACCCGAGCAGCGGTGGGCGCGTACAGCGTCCGGTTTACTTCGTTAGCGAAGTGCTCCGGGACGCCAAAACGCGTTACCCACAAGCCCAGAAGATGCTCTACGCGGTCCTCGCTGCGTCGAGAAAGCTGCGACATTATTTTCAAGCCCACGAGGTGTCGGTAGTGACCGCCTACCCCCTCGACCGCATCCTTCACAACCGAGAGGCCACCGGCCGTGTTGTGGAGTGGGCGATTGAGCTCGGGGAGTTTAACTTGCGCTTCGTCAGCACCCGTGCGATCAAGACGAGAGCTCTGGCTGATTTTGTGGCCGAGTGGACGCCGGTGCCTGAAGACGAAGGAGAAGAACCCTCCGCTCGGTCGGGATATGAAGGATCCGAGCACTGGACAATGCACTTCGACGGGTCCCTTACGCTGAAGGGCGCGGGGGCTGGAGTAGTTCTCACCTCCCCGACAGGTGAAGTGCTCCAGTATGTGGTGCAGCTCTTTTTTCGTGCCACCGACAATATGTCCGAGTACGAGGGTTTGCTCGCGGGGCTTCGAGCGGGCCGCGTCCCTTGGGATCCGGCGCCTGCTCGTCAAAGGCGACTCCCAGCTGGTGGTCAACCAAGTTTCGAAGGAATACCGCGCCTCAGATCCACAGATGGCGGCGTACCTGGCAGAAGTCAGGAAGTTGGAGCGGCGCTTCGACGGGTTGGAGCTCCAGCACGTGCCGTGCCGCGACAACGAGCTCGCCGACACCCTATCGCGATTGGCTTCCTCTCGGGAGCCGGTCCCGGCTGGGACCTTTGAAGAAAGGCTCTCTCGGCCGTCCGTCGAGGCCGCCGACCAAGACGAAGGAGGGACCTCGCGCCTAGGTGAGACCCCTCAGGCGGCACTTCCAGCAGTCCTTACTGCCTCAAGGATGCTGCTGCCCGGCAAGTGCTTCGCGCTCGCCACCAGTTCTCAGGAACCCACCTGGATCGGCGAGATCCGCGGGTACCTGAAAGAAAATTTCCTTCCCGAGGACGATGCAGCGGCAGAGAGGATTGCTCGACAAGCCAAACGTTACGTCTTGGTAGATGGGGATCTCTACCGGCGTGGCACCAATGGCGTCCTTCTAAAATGCATCTCTCGGGAAGAAGCCCGCGGCCTGCTCGCGGACGTCCACGAGGGCGAGTGCGGAAGCCACGCGTCTTACCGCACGCTGGTCGGGAAGGCCTTTCGGCAAGGTTTCTACTGGCCAACAGCTCTCCAGGATGCCATGGAGCTGGTCCGACGCTGCGAGGCGTGCCAGTTCCATGCAAAGCAAATCCATCAACCAGCCCAGGCCCTCCAAACCATCCCCTTGTCGTGGCCCTTCGCAGTCTGGGGGCTGGACATACTGGGACCGTTCCCCCGAGCACTCGGGGGCTACGAGTACCTCTATGTAGCCATCGACAAGTTCACCAAGTGGACGGAGGCCGAGGCGGTTGTCAAGATCAACAAGCACACGGCGATCAAGTTCGTCCGTGGGATCGTGAGCCGTTTCGGAGTGCCCAATCGGATCATCACCGACAACGGCACGCAGTTCACGAGCGACGCTTTTCTTGAGTACTGCGAGGACATCGGGATCAAGTTCTGCTTCGCGTCCGTTGCTCACCCTCGTAGCAATGGACAGGTCGAGCGGGCCAATGCTCAAGTCCTCAAAGGCCTCAAGACAAGAACATTCGACCGGCTCAAGAAGTGCGGCGCTCGTTGGATCGACGAGCTCCCCGCCGTTCTTTGGTCAATCCGGACTTCGCCCAGCAGGGCAACCGGAGAAACACCCTTCTTTCTCGTATACGGGGCAGAAGCGGTCCTCCCCTCTGATGTCGCTCTCGGCTCACCTCGAGTCGGAGCCTATTCGGAGGGCGAGCAAGAAAAACGAAGGTTCGAAGACGTCAACTACTTGGAAGAGCACCGGTGCAGAGCCGCCCTCCGGGCCGCCAGGTATCAACAGAGCTTAAGGCGCTATCATCAGCGCCATGTCCGGGCCCGGTCACTTGAGGTCGGGGATCTAGTACTTCGCCGCGTTCAAATGCGCGAAGGAAAGAACAAACTCTCCCCCACGTGGGAGGGTCCCTACCGCGTGACCGTTGTCTCCCGGCCAGGCTCTGTTCGGTTGGCCACGGAAGACGGCCTTCCCGTGCCGAATGCTTGGAACATCGAGCATTTGCGCAAGTTCTACCCGTAAAACGCCCTGGTAAGTTTTTACTTTTCGGGCCAAGTCCCCGAGTAACGATGCGAGTCCGAGGGAGTGTTCCGGGTTGTCGCCTAAGCCCTGGTTGCCTTGCATGGTTCCTACACCCTCGGCACCAGCCCGGCCAAAGGCCACCCGAGTATCCCGCGCGCTCGCACATTTATCCTCGGGGACTCCCATGTAATCTCAAGATTGAATAAACAATGTTATATATAATCTCCATGTATCATTTGCTTGCCAAATCTCTTCCTCTTGTATGCTCGCCTGCTCGCTAAGACGCCCTAGCCATGAGCACCGAACTCCTAAGTCCCCTTTGTGCGAATAGGGCCCTACCCTGTTGTAGGCGACTGGTCGGGTTGACCTAGTCTCTGTCAGGGCTCTGTCGGTCCCCGGGTTGCCAGATTGCCCCCGAGCACTACCAAGTCCCAGGGCAAATAAGCCCCTGGGCTGGCTTAAAGTGCTTGCGCAGGACAGTTGCCCCGAGTACTGCAGAGCCCCGGGGTGCTTGGTTAATTCTACTTTTCGCATTCGCAGTCCGGTAGGATAACCCAAGAAGCCTGTGGGTCCTGACAGCGGAGACGTTCTGGTAGCTCTCGTGACAAGTGCCTCTTTGCGAGCAGGGCAAATCACTTGTGATTTACAGGGCGGCGTCTTGGGGATGCCTCGACAAGATAACATCGGAGTTAAAAAGGAAAAAACCCCCTCATACGCTTCCTACTTAGAAGCTAAGTTTTTCCTTTATCGTGCATCCGAAGTTTTATATCCATCATCGCAAGTAACTCTCCGTCGTTAGCGAGATAAGTCCTGTACGCCGCCCGATCACAAAGCGGGGACGTCCCCGAGCAACGGTGCGAGTCACTGTGATGTTTCGGTTTGTCACCCCAAGCCCTGGTCGCCTTGCCTGGTTCCTAAACCCTCGGCACTAGCCTGGCAAAAGGTCGCCCGAACATCACATTCGCTCGCCCACGCGCCCAGGGGCTCCTCCAGAGGTGTAGGATAAAGGCACGTGGGACCCTCTGCTTCGCGGCTCAAAACGAAAACTTGCGGAGTTAAATGGAGAAATTCTATGCAATTTAGATGCTTTTGAAACTTACTTTCGCGTAAACGAGCCCCTACGGGACGCTCGAATGTTCTTTACAGGAGCATCAAGTCCTGCGGTTTTGCCTCTCCAAGCACTCGGGGGCTAAGGCACCCGGAGTCACGAGGCGCGAACTCGACGCATCAAGCTCTCGGGGGCTGAGGGCTCTCGGGATCCCGAAGGATCAAGAACGAGCTCGACGCGCCGTCGCCAGCAAACTACTAAAAAAAAAGCAAAGTGCACGGAGCCTAGTCTGCACTCTGTTTTCTCTTCACCAGGAAAGCAAGCTGTCACGGACCCGGAATTGCATATGATTAAGGGAACGCGAAGTCGCCAAGGACCGAAGGACTCGTCAGCCCGGTGGCACGGTACCTGCGCCGTACGCACCAAGGTAGAGCGATCCGACACCCGCCACCTGCGAGCCGGCCGGAAGCGACCACTCTTCCCAAAACCACATACGATTCCGTAATCCGGTGAGGAGTCAGAGTCGTTCCCGAATCCTACCACGACGAACAAGATCGGAGGAGCCCGGCAGTTCTACCCACACCCTAACCTAGCCCGGAGGCTAGTGGGTCGCTCGAAAGCCCGGTAGAACGCCCACACCCTGCCTGGCCGGCACAGCATCTCAGCCAGCGGGTCACTCAACCAACACCTGCTCGACTTAGTAGAACAAGGTACGGCTTCGACTCTTCACGGCATACCCAAAACGCTTCATATCATACACGCATTGCGTAAGGGCAGCCTGGGTTAACAACTCGGATATCATCACAAAGCACTACATTACGAAATTACTAATAACAGTCCCCGATGGGACGATATATTACATCAGACGGTAATTCCGAAAGCATATCCGAGTACGGAGAAGTTTAACAACAGCGGAAGTAAAGTGATTAGACCCACAGCGGCATAGAGGCCACTGAACAAAAGCTACAGCCTATCCCATAGACCGACTAACTGATCGAGAAAGCAACAAATTCAGGCGTCATCGAAATAATCCTCAACCACCGGCTCACCTGCAAGCTCCAGGAGTAACCTGGGTGAGTACAAACGTACTCGCAAGACTTATTCGTGCTTGATTAAATGTCCTACACATACTAGTTTAGCAACAAGTAAACATGATGCTTCTCAGAGTAACAATATACAATTGAATAACATAGCATCATCAGATAAATAAGAACAAGGTATTTAACAAGTTAAAACAGAGAACAAATATGGCACGAGCAAATCCCACGAGATCCGATTCATCAAGTTCAACTCCAAAGGGGCAGCCCACACATCCAATTCAATCCGATCCACTTAACAAATCCAATCCAAGGGGGCACCCATATATCCAATTCCGAATTGATCCAACAACGACACATTATCAAAATCCAAAGTAATCCATCAAAGACATAATATCAATTCCTAATCAATCCATCAATCACATCATGATTTAATCTCTCGGACCGCTACCGACGAACTCAAACCCCTGACGATATAATGAGTGCATAACCGCAAGGAGGTAGCGAACCTCCAAGGGGCGTGGAGGCTTGTCCCACTATACCTCAGTGTTGGCTCTCGATAGCGCTCCCGTGTGATAAGGGATTGTGACACGCTGAAGATAAGGTTGCTGCGGTGACAAAACTCTACTTACACCTGGGTCACCTTCCCGCCGCAATTAGCAACAACCGTACCCATTGTGCACGCCCTCGGCTCTCACAACTCACTTAAAGATTTGGTTGAAGAGCCACAGATGTTCTCAACGTGAGACCCATCCTGCTTGTATTAGTGTGCTTAACAACTTCTAATGACATCTAAACTGATCATACCCGTACGACATACAACGGAAACATACACATACAAGCACACATAAGAGAGGGCATACACAAGAGTACGGAAAGTAAAATGCAACAAGCTCTGCTTGCCTGATTCGGGTTGTTCCTGATCTTGCGAGGTCTCGTAAGCCGGGTGGTCGTCCTCTTCTGTCTCTGTTTCGAGTAATGACGACACCGGAAACAAACGAGAAAGAAATAAGAAGACGGCATGTGTGCATGAATGAATGATGTGAGCTACATGAAACTAGATGTGTAGTGGGTGTCGAAGAGTCGGAATGATCTTCATGGGTTCATATTAGGTCATCGGAGACATGTGATATCTAGAATGCATGCATGGCGATTTAAAATGCTCCGATGAGTTAGGGTTGTTACTTCAATGGTGAAACATTGCAAAGGTGTGTAGTAAGTCAATATTAAGTTGGGTTATGCAATAGGAGTTTGAAATACTTGGAATCATACGAATCGGGGATTAACTCGCAAGCTAGGGTTTTATTGGGTTGCGACAGGGCAAAACAACAACTCTAAGTATGGTACTGTGCATGTGACAAAAATTAATTTTTGTTTCAGCCAAGTCGTAAGAATCTTCATAAGCTTTTCAATGATATCCAGTTTGCTAAAATCCGAGCTATGGATCACAAGTTATCGCATTTCGAAACTAGCCGGAACAAATGATTAAACCCTAGATAACCTACCGTGCATGTAATCAAAACGAACTTTTGATGCGTCCAAGTTGTAGAGAATTTCACCAGCTTTCCAACCATATAAAATTTGTCCAATTTGGATCTACGGTTTAAAAGATATGAGCATTTGAAAATCGTCGGAAAACCTAACCCTAAACTTCGAAACCCTATTTGCTAGAGCTACCCGAGAGCCTATTCTAACTGATACATGCACCCGAGACACACTACACAAAAACCCCCGTCCCTAACCGCACCCCAATGACACGTGGGGCCCGGCTGTCGGTTGCTGTGGGTTTTCCAACCATCCAGAGCGCGACACGTGCCCCCCCCATCTCTTCTCTCCTCTCTCTCCTACTCTTCCCTTCTTCCTTACGGCCGACGGCTAAAAGGTGGTGGCGCCTCACCGGCGCACCACCGGAGAGGGCCGGACGGCGTGCGGGGCTCGGTGGCCCGAACGGAGAGTGGCAGGGCGCGCGGGAGCTCACCCCGAAGACGAATGGCGGCGAAGAGGAGGTCGGGAAGCTCGGAGGAGGGCCGGAGACGTTGCAACCGGCGGCGGCGAGTGGAGCTACGGCGTCGGGGATCCTCGGGCGGCGATCTGAAAAACGGAGGGGACCGGGATGTCAGGGCGAGCAAGAGGCAGCTCGGGAGCGATGGATTGGAGGGAGGGGAGGACCGAGGCGGCCACGATTGCTCGTCGGTGATGCGGCCGGAGTTGGGGGAGACGACCGCGGCAAGGAGGGCTCGGGCACTGATTCGTGGCAGTGGCGGGTGGAAGAGGTACGGGAAAGGATGGGTTGGCTCGGGGGAAGGAAAATGGTGTTCGGGGATGGCCGGTTGCGGTGGGAGAGCTCGTCGGAGCTCGGCCGGACCCGGAGGAGATGGTGGCGCGGCGGGGAAGATCACCGGGAGGGGCTAGGGTTCATGAGGGGAAGGAGGGGAGCTCGGTCAGCCCGGACCGCGCCTTAAATAGGGCGGCCGGGGTTCGGACAGCCGACGGGTGCGCCGCCCACCTCGCCCTACCGGCGGCGGCGACGTGGAGCCGGTGCCCCGACGTGCGGGCCCCACAGACCGACGGAGGGAGAAGGCGCAAAGGGGCCAAAGGCGCTTTCCTGAAGGGGGAGGCGGAAAGAGGGAAGAGGGAGGCGGGCGCGGGCGTCAACGGGCCAGCCGACTGGGCCCAGTAGACCACGGCCCATTTCCTGAACGAATCCCTTTTTCTTTTTCGTTTTATTTATTCCTGATTCCTTCCCCATGTTATTTTATGTTCAAATTCTTCTCCAAATAATCTGAAATTTTTACAGGAGCTCTAATATATTATTTGGGAGCTACTGAGAAAGATTGAATCAATTTGAACAAGATTTGACCTAGTCTCTAGTTCAAATTTGAATTAGGGCTTGATTTGGGATTTGTTTTTGTGGTATTTCATGTGCCAAACTAGCTCCAAAAATTATGAAATTTTGGCAGGGACTTGAAGGTGATTAATGGGACCTACTGTATAAATTTGAACCCATTTGGACTTGGTTTGGACAGGGGTTCAGTTCAAACCTAGGGTTTGACCTAATTCGTCGGTTTGAACTGCGACTAGGTTTTAGGGTTCTCCAAAACTTGTGAAATTGGGCATGGATCTTATATTTCACCATTCAAGCCTACTTCCAAAGGTTGACAAGTTTTTATTCACATTTGGTCCCCTTTTTCTCAAACCCTAGCTTTCTCAACACTTTAGGGTTTCCTCTCGGATGCTTGGATTAGGGGTCATTTCATGTGGTTTCCTTTTTGGGGCAACCTCGGGAAAGAAGAGGGGATGTTAGGAGGGAGAAAGTTACTAGGGGAATTCATCGACGGGTCCACTGACCCCACAACTTGCACATGCTTTATCGAGGTTCGGTACTTCAAATAAATTGATTGGTGTTTGTTAACGTATCCACCGAGGATGAGATATTAACATATTCTATAAAGTTAAATCGATATACAACTAGGTTTAAACAAGGTGTGGTGATGATGATGCCATGTATGCATGGGTGCAAATCAAAAACCTACTTATCGACTTTGGGTATTACACAAGCGACAAGAGGAATGCAAAAGTGGTCGGAGCCAAGTCCGCACCACAACTTCCTCATCAACATAAAAATAAAAAGTTCCTTACAAAGGGCACTTAGTCCCGGGATAAGAAGAAAAAAGAAGAAGCAAACAAAATCGAAGCTCGACGACGACCAGTCACTCCTCGTCGTCGTCGTCGTCATCGAAATCGGCCGGCTCCCGTGTGAAGCTGCGGGCGATCTCCCTGGCGACGTCGTAAACCTCCTCCCGAGCTGCCTCGCCGCGATCCTCGTCGACTCCAAGCCGGGCCGGCTCCAGTGAGAAGTCGGGATCACGGCTGCGATAGCAGGCGAGCACATGCTCCGCCACGGCGCCGGCCAAGTCTCGGCCCTCCCGAGAAGCTAGGATCCGAATCGCCTCCGGCAGGTCCGCCAATTTGGAGGACAGGGAGCGGAGGGAGAGTACGAGGTTGTCCAGAGTCCGCTCGCTCCCCACGAGGCGGGGCTTCGACCCGAGATTGGCCTGGACCATCCCATCCCAGCACCTGTCGGAGATCTCGCCCAGTGAGGAGACGATCTTCTCCCGCTCGATCCAGCGCTGGTCGAGGCGGCTTTCGCCTTCATCAAGGCGGCGGTGCAAATCTTGCGCCTCCCGGAGTGCCTCCTCCTTGGCGGCCTCCATCTCCTCGACGGCCCGGCGCGCCTCCGCCTTGGCATTCTCGACCGCCTCCCCGGCCGCTTGGCGGGCAGTGGCGACGCGCCGATCGGCTTCCGCTTCAGCCTATTGCGCTCGTCTCGCCAAATCATCCTCCCCGCGGGAGAGGCTTTCCTCGCGCGAGTCCAGCGCGACTTCGCGCGTCAGAGCCTCCTTCTCGCGGAGCAAGACCTGCTCTTCGCGGACAAGGACCTGCTCTTCGCGCAGGCTGGCCTCGCTCTTGTGCCGGCGCAGAGCGTCGTCCCGGTCGATAACCTCTGATGGACCCCTAGTCGAAGCGGGGTGCTGGATTTGGCCCGATCTTTCGCGCGCGTGGAGTAGCAACGTCGTAGACGATGATTTTTGGGGTGGAAATCGACCCTTGCGGAGAGCAAGAACCGAATCTAGCTATTGCCCAACGGAATCAAGCAATTAGCAATCACTCTCTAACGTAGAGAAGCAAGAACACAGAATTTTGGTGCCGCCTAACACGGCATTTCTGTTTTTGACTTTCTATTAATCTCCAAAAACCTCTCTCCTTTTACAAGACTCATACCACGGGCTTATATAGACTCTCACACGACCCTGGGGTCGGACTAAACAGAGAAAACGCGCTAAGAATCGTAAAACACACGGAAACTAACTCGAAAACTAACTAGACACGGACTCGGATCTCCTGTCGGTTTAAACCGGCTGTGCGGCCGGTCTGACCGGCGGGCGGTTTAAACCGACTGTAGATCGGTTTTAAACCGGCCAGTGCGAAACATCTCCGAAAGCGGGGCTGCACGAAGCTCTTCTGCAACCCGGAGGCTAGGCCGGTCTGACCGGCTAGTCTGGCCGGTCTGACCGCCCGGCCGGTCTGACCGGCCAGTCGAGCCGGTCTGACCGCCTGGTTGCGGTTGGCCAAGTCAGCTGCTGGGCGACGCCTTGCTGGAATCACATATCTTGGAGGCGCCGTTTTAGGGATGTCCACATCATCCCCCCCTTCTGGAATTGAAACCATCCTTGGTTTTGACACGGTCTTCACAGGTTCGTTGCGACCAACAAATACCGCATCAATCTTGATAGCTTTGCTGTCCATTGGCTTCAGTTCACGCTTCTTGCCGAAGTCCCAAAAGGTGTAACTATTGGACCGACCATCATGCATAGCTCGGCTGTCATATTGCCATGGCCGTCCCAACAGCAGGTGGCAAACATCCATGGGCACCACATCACAAACCACCTCCTCCTGATAAGGCCCCATGTGAAAACGTACTCGAGCTTGGCGAGTCACCTTCAGCTGCCCGGAATTGTAGACCCACTCAACACAATGGGGCTGGGGATGTGGATAGGTGGAGAGACCCAGTGCATCGATGGTACCTTTACTGACGACGTTGGTGTAGCTACCCCCATCGATGATTACTTTGCATTTGCGGCTGTTGATCGAGCATTGAGACTGAAAAACTTTCCAGCGTTGACTTGTGCTTGAAATTCGATCCTCCTTGGCACGCTGGGTAATGAGGAGCCGGGGATATGAGTCAGCAGCTGCAGCACCGTCCATGAATTGAGTGTCGTCTTCCGGCGTCCCAGACTTCTCATTGGATGCATTGGCAGTTTTATCTTCATCACTGGCGGAGGTATACCCTTCGTTGGTGAGTAGCACCCTCTTTTCATTGGGGCAATTGCGCATCACATGCCCCCTGCCTCCACACCTGAAGCACTCAATGTCACTAGTACGCGAGGCGGAACGTGCAGTAGAATCACTTTTGGAAGCCACTGATTTTGAAACTTCTGGTGGTGCAGGAACGGTAGACCGGGTTGACGTCGCCACTCTGGAGCTAGGCACGTGGACTTGACGATGCTTGACCTGTTGTTCTGCACGCTCAGCTTGGTGCATGAGGTCTTGGATGTTGTAGTAGACTACCATCTCCACACGATCTTGCACCTCGACGTTTAGCCCATTAAAGAAACGTGCCATCGTCGCCTCCTCATCTTCAGTTGTCCCTGTACGGATCATAAGTAGCTCCATCTCTTTGTAATATTCATCGACACTCAGATTACCTTGAGAGAGGCGCTGCAATTTGTGATACAAGTCTCGACGGTAGTGCTCTGGAACAAAACGACGTCTCAGGAACTCCTTCATCCCCCTCCAGGTCGTCGGACGATGTCGGGTGCGGCAAATTTGATTCCACTAGACGAGGGCATAACCGGTGAACTCAATTCCCGCAAGCTGTATCTTCCTTTCTTCAGTGTAGTGGTGGGCGTCGAAAATCTGATCAACGCGCATCTCCCACTCCAAGTAGACTTCGGGCTCGCACTTGCCGGAGAATGACGGTATGGAGATCTTCACGCGCCCGATCCCATTATCAGCAAGGACACGTCCTGCCAGCCCAACACGATCTCGGCCCTGTTCCCTGCCTCGGTTGGCAGCGTCGAAGCGGTCGTGGCCGTCCAGGTTACCGTCGGCGAAAAGGTCGCGAGCCGCCAGACGACGATCACGACCGTCAGGCTGCCCGTTGTGCTGAGGAGCCGCATAGCGGAGTGGAGCGGGTGGTGGCGGAACAACTGGAGCCGGCGGGTTGTTGAAGACGTCCGCTAGAGCATCGAGCCGGGTGACTAGCTCGTCCAACCGGCTCTCCAAGCGATCATGGCTTCGCTTGACATAGTCGCACGTGATTTCAAAACCCGCACGCACGTCCGGAGGAAGCCCAGCAGCGTACACGGGCCGTACGACATCCTCTGGATTAGAAGCCCCGTGACTTTCCCCGTTGACGGAGGCCTCCATGCTGTCGCCGCCGGGTTCGGTCTGACCGGCCAGAGGCGGCGGTCTGACCGGCGGAATTGGGCCGGTCTGACCGGCCAGAGACGTCGGTCTGACCGGCGGAACGAAAAATCGTCCGCCGCGCGTTGCGATGAAGCTGGTGCTCTGATACCACCTGATGGACCCCTAGTCGAAGCGGGGTGCTGGATTTGGCCCGATCTTTCGCGCGCGCGCGGAGTAGCAACGTCGTAGACGATGATTTTTGGGGTGGAAATCGACCCTTGCGGAGAGCAAGAACCGAATCTAGCTATTGCCCAACGGAATCAAGCAATTAGCAATCACTCTCTAACGTAGAGAAGCAAGAACACAGAATTTTGGTGCCGTCTAACACGGCATTTCTGTTTTTGACTTTCTATTAATCTCCAAAAACCTCTCTCCTTTTACAAGACTCATACCACGGGCTTATATAGACTCTCACACGACCCTGGGGTCGGACTAAACAGAGAAAACGCGCTAAGAATCGTAAAACACACGGAAACTAACTCGAAAACTAACTGGACACGGACTCGGATCTCCTGTCGGTTTAAACCGGCTGTGCGGCCGGTCTGACCGGCGGGCGGTTTAAACCGACTGTAGATCGGTTTTAAACCGGCCAGTGCGAAACATCTCCGAAAGCGGGGCTGCACGAAGCTCTTCTGCAACCCGGAGGCTAGGCCGGTCTGACCGGCTAGTCTGGCCGGTCTGACCGCCCGGCCGGTCTGACCGCCCGGCCGGTCTGACCGGCCAGTCGAGCCGGTCTGACCGCCTGGTTGTGGTTGGCCAGGTCAGCTGCTGGGCAACGCCTTGCTGGAATCACATATCTTGGAGGCGCCGTTTTAGGGATGTCCACATCAACCTCTCTGCGCAGCTCGTCCAAGGACTGTTGGTCCTGGTCGATCTTCGCAGAGGCTCGCCGGTGCTCATTTTGCGCAATCCGGAGCCGCGCAGCGAAGGCCTCCGTCGCCTCGGCGAGGGCCTTCTCCCTTTCCGCCAGCTCCGCCTCTTGCTTCACGAGGGCCTCCTCCTCCGCGAGCACGGCAGCCCGTAGGCTCTCCACGACGGAGTGCGCCGTGTCGAACACCCCGGGGCACAATCCCCGAGATGCTTCGCCACGGCGCATTGACGGCGAGGCTGAACCCGAGCTCGCGCCCACGCCACGACGAGGGCGCGGGGGCTCCAGGGCGGCCGCACGCGCCCCCTCTGCGGGTCCCGACCTCCCCCTGGGAAGGTCTTCAGGCTCTGCCACCCTTGGAGTGGCCGGGTCCCCGTGGACCTGCTCGGGGGCCGCCTCGACGCCCGCCGCTCCCGCATCACCGGCAGGAGGTGGCGAATCGACGATTATGACGGCCTCCGGAGCTGCCGGGACCGTCGGGGCCGCATCCCGAGCAGCGGCCGCGTCTTCGACAGGCGCAGCCGCTCTCGGCTCTTCGCTCGTGGCCTCCTCGCGCGGGGCCCGAGTCTCTTTATGCGCCCTGCGCAAAAACACCATAACCAAAGCTCGGGTCAATCCCCGAGCATAATACAGGTAAAGACAAATGAAGGAAAAGGCGAAATGTCTTACTTCTTCGCAGAAGGCCCCCTGTATTGCCACCGCGCCCTGGGGATTTCATAATCCGGGCTCCATGGGCGGGGCACCTCTTTGCGCTTCCGGCTCGCCGGCACGCCGTCTGTTGCCCTCGGGGCCGGCGTCGCCTCCGCCGTGCCCGGGGCAGCCGGGCTCGGGTCCGCCGTGCTCGGGGCCGCCGTGCTCGGAGTCGTCTCTTTCTCCGCCACGCTCGGCGCTGGCGGGCTTGGCGGCGCCCCGGTGCTCCCCGGCCCCCCGACGCCGCTCCCTGTCCCCGGCACCTGCTGCGGGGTCAGTGAAGGGAGGCGCGGTGGCAACGGCGACGAAGACGGAGGGGAAGGGGGCATTGCCCCTTTGCCTCTCGGATCGCCGGCGGCTCCGCCGGAAGCATCGGGGGCTCCGCCGGGGGTGTCAGCCCCCGGAATCGCCAACGACCCTGCGGCCCGGGCAGCGTCCAGCGGCCTAACTCCCCGAGCATCGAACTCGGGGAGGGCCGCGCGGATAGCGACCCGCTCCGGGTTCACGCAAAGCGCGAGCTCGTGCCTTGGCAACCTGGCGGCCCGGGTGTTCACGGACCCCAGCAACACCCTCAGCAGCCTGGCATACGCCTCGGAGCTAAGGTTTCCTTCCTCTCCGATGTGCGTCCGGTCGATGTCGAGGACACCGATGTACATCCATGCAGGGCGGCCGCGCTCCCGCAGCGGCGCTAGCCGCCGCTTCAAGAAGTCGCCGACGACCATCGTCGCGGTCAGGCCCGCGGCTCACAGTTGCGAGATCCGCGCGAGTGCCGGCGCCAACTGGTCGTCGTCGTCCGCCAGGAATTCCCAGCGCCTTTTGTGCGTGGGTGCCGGTCCGTCGGGCAGCAGGAGCTGCGCGTGCGGGTCGACTGACATGTAGCACCATTGCTGCCGCCAGTCGTCCCACTTGTTCCGCGTCTCCTGGTGGATGTACTCCTCCTCGGCTCTATCGCGTAGCCAGAAGCTGCAGCTTCCGGCGGCTTCGACCTTGGCGGAGCCTCGTCCCCTGCCGACGGACCGCAACACGTAGAAATGGCGGAACAGGCTCACCGACGGCATCACCCCCACGAACATCTCGCAGAGATGGGCGAAGATCACCATCATCACTACGGAGTTCGGGGAAAGGTGGACCATATGGACCTGGTACTCCTCCAAGACTGCCAGGAAGAAGGCGGAGAAGGGCGGCACCAGTCCCGCCGCGATGAAGGAGGCGAAGATCACGGTTTCTTCTGGCCTCGGCCGCGGCGGGTACGTCGACGCCCTCACCGCTGTCGCTCCTCGCTGGCTCACCGGCACCAGCATCCTTCGCACCATGCTCATCCCTTCCTCAGTCACGAGGCGGGACCTCGGAAGGATGCCATCTTCGGCAGGCGAGGAGGGGGACGTTGCGGGAGTCGCGCTTCGACATGGCGGCGTTGCGGAGGCGAATTAGAAGCGGTGGAACGGAGGCGAAAAAGGAGCAGCGCGCAAGAGTTGTCTGGGAAGCTGGAGGCGAAGGTTTGCAATGGCAAGAGGAGCGATGGCGAATGAGGAGGCGAAAAGATAAAGGGGAAAAAAGGATCGAGGCGACGGTTCCGCTCCCCAGCATGATCGCGCCCCGAGGCGGCGGTTCCACCCCCTCGGTGGGGCCCGGATCGTGGGTCGAGGCGGCGTTTTTCTGTTCCCTTTACTGGGGCAGTTATTACTGACGCGACGGTTCGGTCCCTCGGTCAGAGCGCGCCAACCCCGCGGCACGCGAAGGCCGGAGCGACCCTTTCGGCTTCCGCGGTGGATGGGCCGACGTTTACGTTTGGGCCCAATAAAAACTAGGCCCCGTCCCCAGTCTCGCCAATTTTTGGGCCGTTGCCTGGTGACGGGGCCGGGGGCTGCTGTCGGCGATATGGGGAACAGGGTCCCCCGTACCGCTGGCATGGGCCCATTTTGACGCCGCGTCGCTAAGGACGTGGAAGTCAACAGCAAGTGCTCGGGCCCCTATCCCGAGCACGACCCACGTCACCAAGGACGTGGAAGTCAACAGCGAGTGCTCGGGCTCTTATCCCGAGCACAGTCCACGTCACCAAGAGCGTGGAGACAAAGAGCAAGTGCTCGGGCCCCTATCCCGAGCCCCATCCGCGTCGCCCAGGACGAGGATGTAAAGGTGCGTGCTCGGGGGACCTATCCCGAGCACCACGAAGGCCGAGGACGGTGCTCGGGAGCCAACCCCGAGCACCGTTCACCCGAGCGCCATGCTCTCGGGTGCCCCTCCGCAAGCGCATGAGAGCTCGGGGCCCAACCGCCCAGTGGGCCGCTAAGGGCCCACCGGGCGGACGGGCCTTTTCTTCAGCATCGTACTCTGTGGCATTAAATGCTCCGTGTCAGGGAGTCGGTGGAGGCGTGCCCCAAGTCGCGAGAGTTGGTGGAGACGTGCCCCGTGTCAGACCATATCTCTCCATGAGGTAGCCTCTGTAGGGCATTAAATGCTGCTGGGTCGCTGTCGGCAGGCCCCTTTTGACTTAGGAGACGCAAGGCGTGCGTCTCCGTATGGGTCCTCTGCGCCTGCCAGACCCACGTGATGATAGCAAGGCACCCCTGCGCGGCAGGGGTGCAATCTTCCTCCGTAAGAAACGCGCGCTGTACATGTATAGCCACGTCTGCTACGTGGGCTAGGGTGCCTTTTTCTAGTTTTTCACCTCTACGGCCACTGTAGTGACCCCCGGAGGTATCTTGGGAAAAGAGCAGAGCTGAGGAAGAACTCTGTCTAGATAACAAAAGGAAGAGCTGTCTTAGAAGGGCTCTTCGAAGCAATACACAAAAAGCAGGACGTAGGGTTTTACACCATTCTGGTGGCCTGAACTTGGGTAAATCACCGTCTCACATCCATCCCCGCTGAAACCGGCGCAGTCTCTCTACCCTCGCGCTCCCTGGCCGAATCCCAAAGGGGGGTCCTTCCGGATCACCGATATCGGCGTCTCGTCGCCGACAGGAGGGGATGGCTCGGGTGGGCTGGCTACGGAAGAGCGTCGGCCGTGGGCGGGAAGGGAAGAAAGTGGGCCGTGGAAGGATTCGGCCCAGGGAGAAAAGAAAAAGGAAAAAGGGTTTTTCCTTTTAGGAAAATACCAGAAATAGTATAAAGCTTAAATAAATACCAAATGAACTCCAAAAAAAATGCAGGAAAATACCAGGGTGCATATTTTAGTATGCAAATGCCAAATAAAATACTCCCAACCAAATATTAATGTTCAAATTAGTCATATTAAATCCAAAAGAATTAAAAAAAATCCAATTAAGCTTTAATTAATCCAAGAAATTTTCAGGTTCACATTTTTGAATAAAAAGTTTTGAAAATTGTCAAAAATCGGTCTGTTACAAAAGATATTGATAAAATTGGTGAGAAATTTTTCACTGAGTCACTATATTCTTGGGGATTAAAACATTCCAACAAAAGGATGAAAGAGCGTGAGGAGTGATGCACGAATTCATGTTGCGTGACATGAAAAGGTGCATTTGGCGAGCAGGGAGGGGACGGAATGAAAGGCAAAGGGAAAAAGTGGGTTATTAAAGGGATTAATTGTGTAATTAATATGAGAGTGATTAGAGGAGGGTCTAATTTAGTGGATAGCCATTGGATGCGAATTAAGAAATTAGAATAAATATTTTCGGACAGTCGAGATGAAAAGTATACACCTTAACTCGTGCTTTTTATATTGGTATAGATAAAACATATTGTGTATGTCAGTTTGCTAGCTTTTCAATATCAAAGAAAATGGCTTACTTCATTTGTCAGCTTCGATGTTAAATCTTTCATATTTTGTATTGTTCTATTTTAAATTTTACTCGGAAAAAACTGAGCATACTGAATGGAAGCTCTATTTATTAGTCCAGCGTTATTTCTCGACCTTGATTTTTGTTTCCATTCACATGGCGCCACATTGTGCACGAGCTGTTGCTGATTTGGAATCATATTCAAACTGTAAAAGCCAACACTTCAAGCCTTCAAGGCTGTTAGTTCGATGGACAAAAGAAATGAACCGAACGACACTCTTTCACTTCGTATATATAACGGAAGGACCTGGGTAGGAGTGTTGTATGCGTTTCTTTTAATTGAGTGGCTTCCCGCCTTTTAGTTCAAAGATGAAAGACTGCAGTGTTAAAATTATTGGAGAAAATGTGAAGCTTCTGTTCTGGTTTATTTTGGACCTGTTGCCCTTTTTATTTACTTGCTGTTCAATTTTTTTGTTTCGTCATGTAGATATTGAACACCCAATGTGATTCTTTTTCCTACACATTTTTATGGGGACGTTTTCGCTGCAGATGTTGACTTTGTCTGACTGTAGAAAAAGAGTTTGCTCTATTTGCTGGTTTACGACAGCTATTCGTTGTAAACATGTAACCAAGTTGTTGTTTAATCGATCAGGTGATGTTCCTCCACGTGATTAATTCTGCCGATCAAACAACCCTTTCAGGAATAATTTCTCACTCCCTGCTGTCAAACCGAGACCAATCAGCCAAAGCAGTCCTCAATGGTTAGTGCCAGGTTGTTGGTGAGCTATCTAATAAGAATGTCCTCCCTTCTGTGCCATCTTACTTTGTTTTATACTGAAGTTATTCAGCAAGGTATTCTTTGTCCCTGCATAGCATCTGATTTTTAGTGTAGTGTTCTGAACTTCCATTTTTTTTCTCTCCAGTGGGTTAACCTTTTAGAGTCAACTTTTGGTTGGATACTAGACCATGAAGGCGTGCGTTGCCGTGCCCATCCATCTTGAGGGAAGAACTATACAAATATGAGAGAAAATCCTGATGGTTGAAATAACGGAGTAAGGGTTTAGACACGGACATAACGACAGCACAATTGACAAAGATAATTGATAGCATGATATATTAATAATTTAGGATAGCTAAGAACAAGAGTATTACTTAACATGAAGGAAGCACGATGGCATAGAACGAGAATATTACCTAATACGAAGGCCTAAGATAGACATATATATGTTCTAGATATGGATGTCCATAGAGCTGGATCAGGTGATCCACTATGAAAGCATTTTATTATGGGCTGAAGGAAGCATGATGGCATAGAATGAGAATATTACCTAATTCGAAGGCCTAAGATAGACATATATATGTTCTAGATATGAATGTCCATAGAGCTGGATCATGTGATCCACTATGAAAGCATTTTATAGGCTGATAATGACGTGATGATTGATAACAAAATGACACTATCCATATTATAAGCATATGTGAAATGTATGCAAAGATAAGTATAGATTATTCTTACCAGGACAGCAGCTGGGGAACTGGTGGTAGTTTTAGTTGATTCAGTGGATGCATTGCGAACACCAGCACCTAGAGCTGCAGCACCATCAGTCTCTGATTGAATCTGATGAACAAAAAAAGGAATAGAAGTGAGCACTCAACTGAAGATGCAAGATAATTGATATTATCACATAATTTGTATTCGTATATAAACGTCACTGGTACATGACATCACATGGCAGTACATCATAATAAGACTATATTACTTTGATTGAAACAAACAAAGGCATGCAGCAAAACCACTGGAACAATCATTAAGCTAAGGGATGGGGAAAGAGCGGATCTCACTGTTGTTGTGGTGAATATAATGAGCAGGCATTTCCAATGTATCTCTGTTAACATCAGCCTGCTACAGAGTAGAAATAGATAAAAATCAGGATGGAACTTGAGCATTGTCCAATCAACAGTACATGCCAGTAATAGCATAATATATGAATATAATAGACATGTTTACATATGTACCTTTAAGCCCAGTGAAAGAAGCTGAGAGATGTAGCTGGAGCAGTCAACTGTCGTGCATCAACAACTAATTCAATCTGCAACCAGCGTTGTTGGAAGGTGTACTGTTAAACCAGAAAATACAGAAGAAAGTGTCACTACAAAAACCTTTTCCATTGATACCTGTGTATAGCTGTATAGGTGAAAGTTAACGTTTTATGTCTGTATAGTTGTATACATTTGGTAGAAGTTGCTAATATATATATCAGTGATATCTTCGTTTAATACCAGTAGCAAGCTGCATATCCACTCAATGTTTCTTCACCTGAATAAAATAAAGAAAGAGCATCAATAGGTCAGGAACCATTGATTTATATTATTATTTTCTTGATAGGCGTAGAATCCAGATCACTGACTTCCCGAAACTTACCAAAGCATTTGCAACATCAATGGCAATTTGGATCCTATTTTTCCATGTTAGCAGGCATTTACCTGACGCTGCAAAGAGAAGAATGCTTTTCTGCACATAATTCAACAAATGATGTAGCATAAAACAAAGAATGAGAATGAAATATGAGTCATGAGATATTACAATGAAGGTGATCCTTAAGGCTTCCATTTTCCATGTATTCATACACTGGAACCTGGAGCATGTGAAATTGTAAAGAACCATAAATTGGTTGATATCTGAACTTTATCTATAACATACTTTACCTCTCAAATCTTGTTAAACAAAATCCCTTAAGTCCAACAAGATGGCGATGATGCAGTCGCCCAAGAAGTTCCATTTCCTTGCAAAATTCTAGCTGACCTTGTTTTGGCGAGCTCTCTATGCGCTTAATGGCAACCACGGAACCATTGCTGAGTTGGCCTTTGAATATTTTACCATTATCATTCCCTCCCAACATTGTGCTAAAGTTTCTTGTTGCCCTTTTCATTTCTGTGTAACTAAATCTGCCAAAAATGGAGGAAGTACCTGCAAAATAATCCTCGAAAAGATCGATAATTATAGAAGTATAAAATTTTATTTATAGTAATTGATAGCAATATGTACACAAGTGCGCAAACTAAGCCTAGCACGTTATGGGATAACATTTAACTAAGAAGTCTAATAGCTAGGACTGCCCATCTTTGAATTCAGAAGACAATATGTACAAAGTAATATCTGACACAAGACAACATCGTGGAACTATCAGCCAATAAAACCGAAAACAAGCTGCCACACAACCTACACAAATAAAAATCAGACAATTACTGGTTCTATTGAGGACAAACACCATGAAGAAAAACAAAAGAAATGACTAAGTCGAGAACATACTTACCTAGTTCGTTAGCTCCAGCCATTGCTTCACTACTATTTTGATCCATTGCTACATCATGACTCACCATGAAGATACTTTCAATATAATGGCAGAAATGAATATTTCTCTAATTTCTCTATTGATACCAAGCATTTACTTTTTTGACGTTGCTTTGCATGACCTGAGCTTATCATTTTAAGACCATCTTGTTTATGTGCATAAAAATCAATCTAATAGCATTTTCATCTGAATGTGTATATCCAAATAATATTTGGTTTGAGAATAGGAAATAAAATCAATTTTGATTTTCTGACCTTCTTCTAGACCTATAAGTAGTAGCAGCCTCACATGCCTAATATTGTTAGTGAGTAGAACGTTCCTGCCAATATAATTCTTCTGGCAGTGTAGTGACTACAAAAACATAAGCAAAGTTAAAGTAGCAAAGCAGGTGAAAATAGTAAGCATAACAACAAGTAAACAATTAGTAGTTGCACATTCTATTGATGCTTTGAAGTAATCTAAGCACTCCTCATATGATATTGCCAAAGTAATACTTTGCCAGCTAATAGGTAAACCCGACTATTTATGTTCTCCACTCCCTAATTTGATGGACACAGTGCTACTGGGTTATTAAATGTGAAAGTTTCATTCTATCGATGCTTTGAAGTAATCTAAGCACTCCTCAAGAGGCCTGATGGAATCCTCACAAATTCCCGAGTCTATGCTGTGCTGTAAGGGCGGTTCTCTGATACTTCAAATAAAAATAATCCTAAGTAGCAGTATAGCGCATGCCACTGTATATTGGATTTTCAGTTTACAGATCTTCCACAATTATTATAGATCATTGAATGAATAACAAGCTATATAATTATTTTACGAAACATCCTCTAGACCAACATTTCGTTTGGTCACCAATTTGGTTTCAACTTTTGTTGCCACTTTTGCTCAAATTGTTTACATGCGATGGTTGACCTCATAAATGTGAATACACAGCCACCACTTTGGTTTCTAAATGAAAATGATAAGCCTCACTTTTGATATCGTAGGTTATCATTAATGATCACTCATACAGTAGTTCAGTAAAAATAATTAGGTTGTTCCCCACTCCATACAAGAAAAGCAGACAAATCCGACGCCTCGTTCCGTCTTCGCCGCCTGCCAGTCATGGACGAGGGGAGAGGAGGCGCCGCTGGTTGGGGAAGCCAGGAGGCGCCGTCGGGTGGATTCTCTTTTTCTTTCTTGCTTTTTTTCACCACATAGTTGGGTGGGGAGGAAGATAAGGTTTTCACCCACCGTGAGGGTGGGTGAACGCGGCCGCTGAGGTCGCGGCGGCGCACTAGTAGTTCACCCCCTAGGACACCGTCGCTGACGCCGCCACGTGTTGTCGTCGCCGCCGTCGCATCGCTGGAAGAGGTGCCATCGTGTGGAGAGAGGTAGGGTTTGAGGGCAAATGAACCACGGCACCCATTTTGTCTGTAGAGCAGCCGACCGGCCCACGAGCGCCGCTTGGCCCACGGCACGCCCCCGCAGCGCCCGCCCGCGCCGATCGCGGCCGTCCGATCGGCATCGGACTTAATGAATCATCGGGTGAACGAGGGAGGCCGGAAGCTGCCCAGCTTTAATATATACTAGATCGGAGAGGCGCGCGTTGTCACGCTCGTCGTTGAATAGGCAACATCCGTCGTTGAATGGTAGATAATTGGAGAAGTATAAGCTATTATGTATAATGTCGACTATTTTTGATATCATATATGGTTTCACAGTAGTTGTTGCATATGGACATAAATCCATCGTAATCATGAAAATTGCAAAATACATGATACCGGCCGTGGTTGAAAATATTACATGAAAATCAACTAAACCATCATATCCACATAAAAATACATGATACCAGCCGTGGTTGGAAATATTGCATGAAAATCTAACCTTATCGATCAATTACATCCATTCAACCCTTAGCAATAATTTTCTTACGCAACACTATAACAGAAATATTCATCCCTACAGAATCCACAGATCTAGTAGTTTCTAACAAGTGACAAATGTTTAATCTTCACGCGTGTGCAAGTGCAAACTACTTTGAAAGGGTTACCCTCCCTTTGATGGAAAAAACAGAGAAACAAAAAATGACGAAACATCATGCTGAGTTAAGGTCTGAGCCAATATAGAAAATGATCATAAGTGGTAGCAAATTGAACCATTTATCATTGGTAATAAAATTTAGCTTTGATACTTTTACTGATTCGGTAGGTCCCATTATTGAAAAGCTCAGTGCCGCCATGCAAAAAGATCAAAATAGATGTAGCAGATAAACATTGAGAAGTTAAATATTGTCGTGTACACAATTAAAACATTAGTGTCGTTTTGCTTCAGAACACAGATCAGTAGTCCTATTCAGCATAAAAGAAATCTAATGTTCTTTCCTTCGGCTGTTGACATGATTAATCTCATTGAGAACATAAATATTCAAGAGCTGCATCAAATCATAATGTTTCTGCACCATACATTAAGTGATGATCATAGTAAACCACTGACCGAAGTAAGCCAACAATACCAGGTAACAGATACTTGTCGAGAAGTTTTACATAAGTGTTTTTGCTATAGATCTTCACCTGCTATTTTGATGAATAGTATGAAACACATGCTGCTCAATTTTGAAGAATGGCGGGTGCACGAAGTCAGAATGAGGTTGGCCATGTTATGGTGAAGTTAGGTATGCCAATGATGGCCTTAGAATTTTTTTTTCTTTCCCTGTAACTCTGAAAAATGCTTTAAAGCAGATATTGGCACTGTGTAAATCTTAATCACAATTTGATTCTCAAAAATAAATCTACAAAAAAAAAGCCTGGGTAGAACATGTACAATAATAGCACGTGACATCTTCTTGACCCAATGAACTCCAAAATCAAAAAGCAATGGCAGACAGATATATCCAAGCACATTACAGATCCTTCCAACTTCTGCAACTATTGCTACCAATGCATATAAACAACATCCTACCTATGGTTAATGCCTAAAAGTTAATTGACGGAAAGAAAGAAGGTCTTTGCAAAGGTTAATTTCGATGAGCAAATCAAACGGGATCAAGAATAATTCCATAGAACAGCTGGGCAAAAAACTTACTTGATCAAATAGATGGCCTAAAAATCGACATACTCGCTTGATACGGTCTAGCAACTTGGGTAGGTCTTCTTGACGGTAACCTCGCAGTATACTCCTGGGTAACCCTAAACCCATCCAAAGTTGCATCAGAATCATAGTTGCAAAAACAAAGGGCATAAAAAAAGAATCTTAAGATGTATTTGATCAAACAGGTATCAGCTGACCTGGTATGCGACCAGTCTCCACTTTCTTGCATCATATCTGCGCTTGTAAGCAGCCCTACCAAAGCATAAGCGCATGCAAATTCACAAACATGCAGAGACAGTTAGAAATCCCAGACTGACTTTAACGAACAGTGAGATGAGGTCAGCAGTGGAAAATGATATCCCTTCAGATGAGACAGGCCAACATTGTGCATATACAGATGTCCACAGTGAGAAGCTTTGAAAGTCAAGTATATACAAGGCAACACAAAAACGTAATGAGCAAGGGCTAAAATATGAAAATATGTGATGAAAAAAGAAAAATATTTTCAGTATAAAAGGCTACGTGTGGTGCCTTTCGAGAGCATTTAAATGTACCATATGTAATTTAAACAAGTAATCTAGAATCCATTGCAAATTGGACATCTCAAACATATATAAGATAGAAACACAAAGATTGTGGTACCTAGTGCCTGATGCTTGACAAATGTATATCGGTGCTTAGTTCAAAATAGTTTCATAAATGGAAAATTTCAAAGATGAAATAATTTTCCATGTGGCATAGCTTCGTCTGCATAGTCAGCAACATGTCATAATGCTAAAAAATTGAAAAGAAGCAAAACCACCAAATTAAGACATGAAGGCAATACAGTAATACAAATAATTTAAAAGGAGACGACATTTGTCATTCATTCGGCCGCCTCCAACACCACCACCCCGAAAAATATCCTCCAAAAGATTACCAAAACCAGCCTCGGACGGACCGCCTGGTCCACCTCCTCCAGCAGCTCTCTCATGCTGACCAAGGCCAACCTATAATATGTGATATGCGGAAGTATTAGTGCAAGTACCACATCTCATACAAGAGGAAGTATGGCTATTGTATGACTCTTTAAGTTATCATCAAAGCAAAAGAAATACACATCCTGTCAAACAAAAGGATTACCAATGTTGCTCCAAACAATTGTTTAACTGAGTTGCGGCCAGACTGAAGTTGTCCATCAACAAGTCTTGTCGTTTCTTGAAGTGCTTCTTTGCATTCAGGACCAACTGACTCCCCAATCTCCAGAGGTGTAAATTATACAGAAATGTAACACTTTAGGTGCAGCCAAAGTGTCGTAACTTTATCATATAAACCAGGACCTGCACCTGTACTAACCTGTTTATCGAAGTCAGTAAAGTTGTAAACAGCAAGAACAACTCCTGAGCTTGCAAAGCTTCCACATGTCAAGTGAGGAAATTTCAATCTGAACCAAGCATTCAGTGCTCCAGAGTACGACCCTCCAAAAATAAACGAAGAATTGTCTGCTCCCGAACGATTATACCTGGCATTTAAGGTTTCCTTCAAATAACAGAAAGATAAACTGAGCGAACAACATGGTGCACTTATTTGGACATAGACAGTGCAAATGACCACATGCACACCTGATAATACTGGCGGAAAACAGCCAGATCAAATAAAGCCTGCTTTGATGACAAGAACCTTAGATTTTCTGTCGTCAAACCCTCAAAAGGGGAACTCTTTCCATAGTATCGATGCTCGGGAGAAACCAACACAGCACAAAACTTCTCCGCCATCACCTACACACACAATCCATCCCACATGTATGTTATCTATAACAGCTGGAGTTATTGTAAGCAATACAACACGTAAAGTACAAATCATGCATGTCCTGAAATATGCAAGAAATATACGAGATCTGATTTCTGTAGTAAGGTTCTAGGCTTGAAGGAGACTTCGGCGACGACGAGGGCGACTTCTAGGGTTTCCCCCGACGCCACCGCCACGGCGGCGGCCGGTGACCCTGCCGCCCGGATCCAGGTAACTCATCCCCATACCCCCGTTCCCCCATCCCATGCTTGGCCCATCCCCATCGTCGGCCGGCCCGGAGGGGGCAGATGCAGCCGGCGATGCGGAGGAGGCGGACGACCCGCCGGCGGCGAGGCCGCGCACGACGACGCCCCCCTCGGTTGCTGACGATCGAGCCCCTCCCCATGCTGCTGCCGGCGGACCCTCAACGGCGGCGACCGGTGACACGAGCGGGGTCGACGACGCTGCTGCATCTAGACTGAGCGGGACAGCTGAGGCCGGTGATTCGGAGGAGGACGAACCGCCGGCGTCCAGGTCGCGGTGGCCAGTGGCCCTCGCCCCTGACGGTTGTGCTCCTCTTCCTCCGGTGCTCTCCCTCGGCGAATTTTCAACGGCGACAATGGTGGTGGAGGCTTCGTCACCGGTGACCCAGTTGGGGAGTGCTGCGGCTGGCTCGGGGGCGGCTACCACGGCCAGCACGGGACCGAGGGAGGCCAAACCGCCGGGGATGCGTAGTGCCCTTCCGGCGGCGGCCGCTAACGACCCAGGAGTGGTTGTTGCGACCGTCGTGGCGGCGGGGGCCGCCCTCCTCTTCTCGTGGCGACGGTCGACGACCTGGGGGTGGTCGTCGGCACTGCCGGGCCGGCAGGGGAACCAACGCCGTGCTCCCTTTCCCGCGCCTCCGCTCTCGGGCGGTGTGTGGTCGAGCTGTCGGCCCCTAGGAACGAATACACGGCGACGGCAAGCAGCCCGGGGGTGGCTGCCGCTGCCGGCTTTGAGTCAGTGGCTGGTGGCCTGGGCGTGGCTATATCGCCGACTTCTAGGTGGGGGAACGATCACACATTCGCGACTGGCAGCCTGGGGGTGGATGCCGCTGGCGGTGTAGAGATAGGAAAGGTCACCAAGTTCGTCGATGTCGTCGCGACAGGTGGCCTTGAGCTCTTCTCCGTCCCCCCGCTCGGCTCTCGGCCACCAGCGGACGCCGACGGCCCGAGAGTGGTCACTGATGCCATCGCTGAGAAGGTGAAGGTTGAAATGGCGGGAGGCGGGCCGTGGAAGCGATTGGGACCGATCCAGGTGACGCAGCCATCGTCACTCTTGTTCCTGCGACCGGCGGGCGGAGGAGACGTCTTCGCTTGGCGCAGCGCCTTCTGAGGACGGCGGCTTAGGGGGGAGCTTGGGGATCCCTCCAGCGGCGCGACCCCTCTCGGCTATGCTCTCTCAGTCTTCTCCTCAGGAGTTGGGAGTGGATCTGACAAGTGATGAGGAGAGGAAGATTCCTCCACTCCCCATCCTCGGTGATTTCTTCCCACCAATGATGATAAGACAAGCCAGGAGGGCCGTCTTTGCCTCAGGTAGGAGGGACCTTCGTCTAGGGACGCGACCCTTTGTGTCTCCGGTGGGGTGCTCCTCTGCCCCTTCCCGAACATTCCTCAATCGCATCAGGGATGCAAATTTTGGTTTGGTCGAGGCGGCGGAGGCAGGGGGTTCGGGTTCCTCTGTCACGACTCCGAGTCGATAGCGTGGGTCGAGACAGGCTGTGTCACGTCGGCATTTTAGTCGGCTCGGCAATAGGACCTGGACTGATAGGGAGCAACCGTGGACGACTCCTTGGGACAGGTGGGGCCACTCGGCTTGTGAGGGGCTCGCCGGTTTGCCAGTCGGCCTCCCGGGTCTCGGTGGAGATGGAAGCGGAGCTTCAGCCTTCCACTTCCCCTATTGTTTGGACCCCTGCCCCTACTCCTGGTTTCTCAGCGGCACCCTCCGACTTCCCAAGCTTAGAGGTCGCGGTTGGACGGACATTGGATTTACCCGCCGAACAGTCGGAATACATGTCTTTAGGGGGCTGGGACGCTTATGACATTTTTAGTCACTCTTGGACCCCAGACCCGACATTCAAATGGGTTTGGATGCCGCGGGGATCGCTGGACCCTATGGAGGGTCACCTGGCAAGGAGCGAGGAGGTGTGGCGAGATGGCCATCTAGCGTGCTGCTTGTAGGGCCCGAACGCCTTCTCAAGAAACTCAGGGTTGCACAAATCCTTTTCGTTGGTGGTGACTGGGAGGAGTGAGGTGGGACGTGGACAGTTCTGGCCAGGGGCCGGACGGTCCGATTTGTGTTTCACCTCGAAAGAAGAGATACTCCATCGGAGGAGACGGGGATACTTTTGGGAACTGGGTCACCGCCTCCATGGATGATTTTTTCCTTCCGCGTCGGGAACCAAGGACTTCATCACCCGTGGCCTCGAGCGCCAATCCAGATCGCCTAGTCAGGAGCCAGCCCCTAGCATGGACAGAGTTGCAGTCCATTCTCAGGGAGGGGCCAGCTTTGCGAGGTGCGCAGCCCTCCCTCAAGGAGGGTACCTGGGGACTGGCGTCACCAATTGGCCCAACTACCAGCAGGCGCCTAGGGAGGCTCGCCTATGGTCGGTGGGATCCGACTCGCCAGATCTCGAGTTCCTTTACCTTGATGACCAGGGGGTGGCGGACCAGCTGGAAGACTCCCCGGACGGGGACTGGTCGATCTCCACCCTAAGTAAGGTTTGGGTGGGTGTTGACGGACTGCCCAACGTGGCACGTTCCGCTAGTATCCTCAGGGAACTCGAATTACGGTTGGGTTGGGTCGTGTCGATGTGGACTCCATGACATTTCTCATCCTCTACCATGACCCCTCTAAGGTGGAGGGTACGAGAGAGATATTCATCGGGGATAAGGGTTTCCGCATCTCCACGAGGTTGGTTCTGAATGGCCCAGCCGACCCTCCGGAGCAATTTGATAGGAGATCCGATGTCCAGGCAAGGGTTGTAGAAGACTCGGGTGGGGCTACGGTGCCTGAGCGAGACGTGCCTAAGCCAAGTGGTTACCCACCTGGCAGGTGGAAGTGCCCGTTCAGGTTCACCTACCATAGGAGAGAGCGACGGGGGGTGGGCCCAATTGCTCGCCCCCCGGTCAACCTTCCTAGGCCTAGCGATCTGGGGGAGCAAAGAGGGAGTTGCCTGATGGGCCAGGAAGTCCCTCTACATCTCGACGTTCCTATGGCGGGGGTGGGTGCAGAGACGAGGAGGCAGGAGGTCTCGGCACTTGAGTCTATTCTGGACCCTGTCCTAGGCACTCTACCCCAATGCCCGTGGGAGGACTCTCCCAGGCAGGAGTTGTCTGGCCAGGGTTCTGCAAGGGCTCTGGAATTTAGAGATGAAACCAGGGTCCTGTAGGAAGCAGAAGCTTTGGCATCCGAGGGTGATGATGACCTTGCTGTGGAATGGGTTACTTCGCCCAAGAAGAAGGTGTACAAGAAGCGACGAGCGGAGGACAACATAGCTACTCGTCAAAGTGCTAGGGCTTGCTCGCGCGAGGCTCGGTCTGGGGGCACTACGCTGGCCAGAGCTCAGGTTAGGGCGGCCGAAAGAAATCTGGAGACTGGGTTGTCTTGCAGGACGTCCAAGAACAGGGTTTCCTTCACAGTCCTTGACATGGTCCTGGCTGAGGACCTTCTCGAGGTGGCTAGGGATTGTTCCATAAATTTTGACCCCCAGAAGGGGTCCCCACTGGAACAAATCTCGATACTGAAGGCCAAAGAGCTCTTACAGGCCTATCGCAGAGGAAAGTTCCGCCATGAGGAGGCAGATCGTTTCTGTGCGTAGGAGACTGCCGACACCAACCAGCCAACCGAGGAACGACCGGCCTTTGGGAATGAGGCTACCCTGGAAGACACGAACGTCCCTGCTAACCGTGTGTGCCGACGGAAGCCTCCTCTAGGGAACAGGAGAGGTAAGTCTCACTCCGAAGTGGTAATGGCTCCAACCCCCCGGTCTAAGAAGAAATGAAGATCATCTTCTGGAATATTCGGGGTCTAGGTCAGGGGGGTATGAAGAGGCAACTTAGAGAGTATATCCGTGAACATAGGGTTGATGTGGTTGGGCTACAGGAGACCCATAGGGAGGAGTTCACGGAGAATGAACTAAGGAGCCTCATTGGCGGTGCTTCATTTGCGTAGCACTGGACCCCGGCAGAGGGTCAGTCCGGGGGCATCCTTTTAGGCGCCAGGGAGGACTCCTTCGATCTCGTGGGAAGAGATAGGGGGAGGTTCTTCGTGTGCCTATCTCTGCGACAACGAGGTGGGGACGCCTCCTTCGATGTCATATGTGTCTATGGGCCGGCTGACCATAGTAAGATGTATGAGTTCCTCGAAGAGATCTACAACAGGGTGGTCTCGGGCTTACCTCGGGTGGTGCTGGGTGGAGACTTTAATCTCATCTGAGGTCCAGGGGACCAAAGTAACGATCGCATTAATCGCGCACGGTGTGTGGTATTTAATGACTGTATCGCAAGTCTATACCTGTGGGAGCTCAGATGGATCAGATCACTGTCCTCTCCTCTTGGATACGGGGGAGAACGACCGGCCTCCTCGGCGGTGTTTCTTTTTCGAGAAACAGTGGCTCACCCACGAGGGCTTCGTGGAGTTTGTGGTGGAGCGTTGGGGGTTCGCTAAGCAGATGGTTAGGAGGACTAATCGGACATATAGTGTCCTTGACCAGTGGCGTGAATACTCCAGTATCTTGAGACGGGGCATGCGGGGCTGGGGGCTAATGTCGGAAAAGAGATTAAGGACAAGAAAAGTTCCCTCCTTGCTCAAATACAGGAGCTTGATACTGAGGCAGATTTCTGGGGAAGTCTACCTGAGCATCTATGGAGCCTGCGGTATGAACTAGAGGAGCAGCTAGTCAAAATCCATAAGGCGGAAACTTTCCTCTGACATTTGAAATGAAGAAACGTTTGCAGGGTCTTGAGCTAATTGCACTGGCAGCATGGGGCGATCCGTGACCCGCCTCAAAATGGCAACGGTAGGCGGCGACGTAGCAGCAGGAGGCATACCAGCTTTGATCTGAGGAGAAGTTTGAGTATGCAACAGAGGTGAGCCAAGAAAGGAGCTCTCTTGTATCAGAAATGGCGGAGTGGGTCCCCATTGTGGACTTCGCGGTGCCCGGGGGAGCTAGTACAACAGTCGTGGTAGCAGGCAGCTCGGGGGGCGTGATGGCGTGGATCTCAACGGCTACGAGCGCAGGTGGCACGACAGCCAAAGCGACAGGTGGCTCCTCGGGGCGCATAGTTGAAAGTAAGTTTTAGCAGAATATATGATAATGGAATGACAACGACAAAAGTAGCGTGGCAATGCCGCAAGCTCTGCTTGCCTGGACTGGGAAACTCCTCAGACTCCTGAAGTTCGGGTTGCTGAGGCTCCACTCCCTCGTCGACGGTTTCTAGGTTTTTGCAAAACGGCGACGAAAGAACGAAAATAAATAAGCATTCTATATGACATTACATGAATCTTGTATGAGATGCATACAATAGCTAAACACTTGTACTTAGGAGACAATTATAAACGAGTTCTGGTCCTTGAGGCGAAAACCGGAAACTAGGGTCTTGGCGATTTTTGCCGAGCGATTAAACTCTAATGGACCATTTTATTAATGATTAGTTTTCTGGACCTCAAAATAATATGGAGTTATTTTTCAATGGTAGGTACTGCTATACTGGTTATGGTTGTAAATTTTCATAATTTTTGGGCAAACATTGAATTTATAGCAATTTATGCAAGATTTAAAGCATTTAATTAAATTCTAGAAATTCCAGCACAATTACATGGTCAAAATTATTTTTAGTGGATTCTACATGTTTCACTGATTCCAAATATAAAAATTTTATAATTTTTTGAGCTCATATGAATTTATAATGAATTTTCTAAGTTTTCAGCAATTTTAATTGATTTTTTGCATTTTCTAAATACAAAAATAATTCTAAAAACTTTTTATACCCAGGTATAGCTAGCCTGAGCCTATGACCAGTGGGCCCTAGTGGCATTTTTAATTTTCTTTTAATTTTATTTATTTTATTTTATTTTATTTTTCTCTTTTCTTTTTCCTTTCCCCTTTTTTTTGTTTTTTTTGTTTGATCTCGGGTTTGGGCTCGGCGGGGGATCGGACCGGCCGGCGAGCCGGCCTCGCGGGCTGTGCGCAGGGAGGCGGGCCGGGCCGTGGCCGCGGCCGGCGGGAAGAGGAGCGGGCCGACGGCCTCGGGGGGCCACGCGGGGGAGGTGAGAGGAGGGGCGGCGGCTCACCGAGCACGGCGGCGGGGCCGGCGAGGGCGGCGACGGGAGACGAGGCAGCGGCGCCGGCGGGGAGACGAGGTGGCGGCCGGAGGCGGGGACGGAGGCACGGGCGGCGGTCGGAGGCGGGGAAGGAGATGACGGCCGGGGCGGAGGGGGCGGCGCCGGCATCGGGGACGAAGACCGGGGCGGCGACGGCGAGCCGCGAGGGAGGCGACGAGTCAGGGAGAGGAGGAGGCGGGCGGGGGAAATGGGGAGAGGGAGAAAGAGGAGGCCGGGGGCGCGGAAGGCGGCACGGCGGCGGCATGGGCGCCGGCGCCGTGGCGGGTGAGGAGGCACGGGCGACCGGGGGCCCCGGGGCGGCGCGCGCGCGCGACACGCGGCGCGCGGAGAGGGGGCGGCCGCGGGAGCCGAGGGGGCGGGCGCACGGGGGCGGCGCCGCGTGGCAGGCGGGGAGCGGAGCGAGCGCGGGAGGCGAGCAGGCGCCGGCGAACGGGGCGGCGCCACGTGGCGCACACGGCGCGGTTTTTTTTAATTAATTGGCTGTTACACGAACACCCGCGACGATGATCACCAGCGCAGTTTTCCAGAGGGAAATCTCCTCCACGTGGATCTCCTCGCTGAACTCCAGAGTGTAGCGGGTCCTCTCGACACGACGCATCGCTGCCCCGGGCCCATAGAAATGCGCGAGAGGAAGGGAAGAGGTATCCGCCCTCGCCGCGTTCATGCGAACCAGGAGGGTTCACGACTGGTCGATAACTCTTGCGTGGATGGAAAGGTGAGGCGCGTGGCAATGGGCACACGACCGGCGGGAGCAGCAGACGGATGCGATGGGTGGTTGTCAGGGAAAGTCAAACGAGAGGCGATGGGAGGGTTGGCAGCATTGTTGCTAGCAGCAGGGAAACGGAGGCGAGATTTTACAGGGGGGGGTTTTAAGCAGCGGCGAACGGAGACTAGGAGGCGGCGGAGCCCAATGTCCTCGCCTTGCTCTGGTGTTAATGGGTGGGAGAAAAGAAGCGGGAGGAAGCTGCAGCGAGCGACAAGTGGAGGAGATGTGACCAGCCGGAAGGCAATGGTGGCATCTTCTAGGATTTGAATAAAAGACGATACGATGAGAGGGAGAGAGGCAGCGAAAACAGCGGCCACTGAGGTCCACTTTATATGAGCCTGCATCGGGGGCGGGCTGTCTCCTACCTTGTCTGTGGCCATGGAGATCCAGTGGGCAGGAAGTAGCAGCGTGCCGGGGCGAAGGACGAGTTGTCCCATCCCGGCTAGCTGCGCGAGGAGTCGGAGGGACTCGGCGCACGACATCCGCGAAGGAGGACAGTAGAGCGACAGGACAGGGCATGGAGCGGGGGGCGTCGAGTCGACATCAGAGCTTTGCGCCGAAAGGCGGACGCGCTTGGAGCTGTCAACGACGTGCTCCTCAAATCCGGGCGTTGTCAGCGTGTACCCCACAACCGGCAAAGTTGCCGCAGGAGCAGGCCGAGAGCCGCTGGACTCACCAACCTTAAACATGGCTAGGGATGCTATGTGGAATGGATCTGGTGGACACACCAGCGGCTGAGATGGCCGTCGTCGGGGGAGAACGCCACACGCGCACCGAGAGCAATGAAGCGCTCCTGAAGCAACTCACGATTCCTTTCCTAATTTGCCTGCATTTTCATGAGATATAAAATTATGAATATCTACCAGTTGTGGGCCATTGACAATTAAGGTACACCGATTCAGTAGTGGACAATATTTAAGTACAGTTATAAAGATCTATCGATTGTGGTCCATTAATAATAAATGTCCACAGATCAATGGTCAGATGATGTTTAGGTACAATTATGAAGATCCATCGGCTGTGATATATTTAGGTACAATTATGAAGATCTATTGGTTGGGATCTGTTTAGGTACAATTATGAAGATCTATCGGTTGTGATTTGTTTAGGCATAGTTATGACGATCTATTAGATGTGATTTGTTGAGGTATAGTTATGAAGATCTAATGGTTGTGATTTAATTTGGTATAGTTATGATGATCTATCGGCTGTCGTACACTAATAAAAAAGAGTCCATCAAATTAATGGTCGGATGTTTTATTCTTTTATGAATTTTTTTAATATATCTATATTTTTCTGTTTAACTTGTCATGTGTTTTTAATATATAATAGATAGATGTGTTGGCAGATGGTTCTTTTTACAATGGAATAAAGCTCTTTCACACACGTCGGAGCACGGTCTAGCCAAACATTTGTACACTTGCCGACTACTAAACATTTGTACACTTGCCGACTACTAAAATTAGCTAATTCATGTGCAGCTCTATTATGATTCCGACTAACTTTCTTAAGGGAAACTTCACGATTTCCAGTCATCATCCTTCGAATTTCAGCCAACAAATAGGCGTATTTTGATCTATCATTAGAGGAGCTCCCCATGGCCCGAATCAGCACCTCACAATCCGCATACATGATCACCGAAAGAGTTGTCCTTGCAACGCTAAAGCCAACCTCTCCATGGCAGAACAAATCTCCGCCTCCAATGCTTCAGAATAGTGATTTAAAGATCGCTAGACAGTGAACATAGTAGCCCTAGTTGAGTCCCCTAAAGATATACCAGCGTCAACTGAGCCATCAGATGCATCAAACGATCCATCCACCGATAGCGCTGTTTATCCAGCAAGGGCTGGGCTGCCACCACATTCATAAGGGACGTTTTCAAACACTTCAAGCCAAGTTGAGTAAAAGATTGGTCGATTTTTTGTGTGTGGGGTTGGGAAACAATGTCTGTTGGAGGCCTAAAAATCAATAAAATCTGTTGTACAAGCATATACCTACCTATGTTATGAGTGTCTTTAAACTCCTGGCATTAGTTTATGATGATTTGAAAAAGCTTACTTATATTTATTGGTGGGGCGTTGAGAATGAAAAGATGAAGATGGCATGGGTAGCTTGGAACAAGTTGATTTTGCCGAAGAATCAAGGCGGCTTGATTTTCGTGGCATACGATCATTTAACCAAGCTTTGTTGGCAAAACAGGCCTCGAGGTTAATTCAGTATCTTGAGTCTTTGTGCTAGATTGCTACGTGCTAAGTACTATCCTGAAGGTTCTTCGGTGGATACTATGTTCACTAGTAATTCTTCGGCCATTTGAAAGAGGATTGAATTTGGTTTGGAACTGCTAAAAAGAGTATTATTTGGAGAATTGGGAATAGGCGTAGCGTGTGTTTTTGGCGGGACCCTTCGATACAACGTGGGCCTTCTCTCCGTCCGATTTCTCAAAAAGGCTGTTGCCGGCTTAATCGTGTAGCGGACTTCCTGGACGAGAATGGTGCATAGAAGATTGATCTATTGAATGAGTTCATGCTGCCAGTGGTTGTGGAGGAAATCTTAAAGATAAAGCCTTCTCCGAGGCTTGAGGAGGATTTATTACAAATACGGGTCGCTGTTTATCAATTACAGGAGGTAACAGTCATGTGCGCATGGCTCGATCATGAATTTCTGTTCTTCCTTCAAAAACGAAAAACTTCTGTTCAATGTTAGACAAATAAATAAATAGGAGTAGCAAACAGCTAAAACGTTTAGGTACAGCCAAGTTTGTTCCCAAAAGAAGAAAAGAAGCTAGTAGCCAAGTGCACGAAATTACCCCGTCGGAAGCTTAGAGCATCTAGGAGTAGTCAGTGATCTGAACCTATATCTTGTCACTGAGCTGTATGCTCGTTTTGTAGTTTTCAGTCCACAAAATCTTGTGCATGATCAGTGCAGCACCACCAAACATTAATGACACCTTATGATTAAGCATCCACACACACGCTCCTAGTCAAATCAACACGACTAAGAGAGAAAGACATTACCACCCGTTTTTCGTTAGCCGACAAGGTGCAAATACCGGGACTTCCTCTGTAGTCCCCGAAAGTGCGAGCCTTCTCCAGTTCTCCCACTTTCACGTGCTACAAGGAACCAGCTAGCGGCCACATCATTTTTTTTATATTTTGGAAAACACTACCACTGCATTTACTCGCCAAATTTTTTTTCATCTCCAAAAGGACCAGAACGCACCCTAACTACGTACCTACAAGTCTTGAGACACGGATACGTACTTACACGGACGGATGTTGCATGCATGGCGTGCAGCAAGCCGGCAAAAAAATATCCATCACCACCACCGGCCAGACGCCAGCGAGCTGATCGTGGCGACCGCGCAGGAGACCGCAGCGTTGGCCTGATGAGAAGAAGCGTGCTCAGGCGCCACACTGTCCATGGGTCCGGGCGCGTCGAAGAACAGGCTCTCGATGTCGTCCTCGAAGCCCACGACGTCGCCCGGGAGGTCGCGCACATCGTCCGACGACTCAGGCGACGGCCAGCCGGCGCCGTCGACGAGCGTGCGCCGGGGCGGATACCTGGTCTCAAAGTCGGCGCGGTCCACGCAGAGCGCCTGCAGGATCTCGGCGATGGCGCGGTCCACGTCGTCGTCCACGTCGCGGAGCGGCGGGCAGCAGGGCGGCGCGGCGGGCTCGTCGAACTGATCGGGAGAAGACTCGGGCTCGTCCTTGGGCTCGATCTGGGCTGCGGCAGTGGCGCTGGGCCTGGACACGCCGCCGGCTCTGGGTCTGGGTGGGCGTTGCAGAGGGGCGGCTGCAGATGGTCCATGTAGCAGGCGACGTCGAAGTTGGTGATGGCGCCGATGCCGCGGAATTCTAGCGCCGCCAGGTCGTAGGCCCTGGCTGCCTCTTCCTCTGTACCTGCAGTGCAGGGAAAGCCCAAACAGAGCACCCCTTTCAGATGTACATTCTGTGTCCTCTCCAAAGAAAAAAAAGGAAATACATTCTTTCGGGCCTACGGAACAATGCTACATCAGTATGCTTAAAAGCTTGTTCGAAGCATGACATGACAATTATCATACAAATATCACATAATCACATGAAATATGCAAAGAACGTCCTCCTCGTAGCGACACATGCGTTGCGAAAGGGATAAGGATGCGGCATGCATGGTGATAAGCATTAACCTGCGTATATGATTGTAAAAGATTGCTGTTTCTTGAGACCAGTAACAAAATGTAGATGAAGGACAGAGAAGACATACCGAATGTCCCCAAGTAGATGTATTTCCTGCCAGCAGTGTAACCTATCCTGGCCTCCCACCGGCCATTCTGGTGATGCCTGCGGAGCCAAAATTCGTGTCAATAATACTTCTCATCACCGAGATCACTGGGAGTGACACTGAGCTAGGCCAAAATAATGGTTAACCAGTTTGTGTCAGAGTACTATTCTCAATTTCTCATGCCAATTCGCCATTGCTGTGGTCTACCAAGAATCCATTTTAGACGGAGAAAGAAGCACCTCGTGGTCGTGGGTCATGCATTGGACAAAGATATGCAGTGCTTGGTTGGATAGAAGACTGAAGAGACAGTGATTAGCTCAAGGAATGCGTGCGTACTTTGACACTCCCCTGTACTTGGAGACGCCTCTCGCGAAGCAACTGCTCTTGCGCCTCAGCGTGGCCAGGTACTCGTCTCTTGTCATTCGCTGCATCCTCTCACGCTCCTGCTTGTACGTGTCCACCTGCATTTATCGCAACGGAATCTGCTATGTAAGTGTCAATGTAACTCTGAATAGAATTAGCGACGGAGAAAGTACTACTACTGAGATAAGACAGGTACTGAAAGACCTACTTGGAAGTTAAGGAGTCCATACTCGGTGCCCCAGAACTTGAGTGCCGCAAGATCATAGGTGCGAGCTGCAGCCTCTTCGGTGTCATAAGCTCCTGCAAAGAAACAAGATTAAGAATCTTAATCCGTGGATGTAGCATGTGCTTTTAGTAACATAATCTCTGATAATTTTGCACAAATATTTTTTGGACGCATGCATGGGGACAAATATATAAAATGTGCCTTCCACTTTACCGAAGTGCTGCTTTTTTACTCTCCTTTTCCCTCAAAGAAAGAACAAAGTTGTTGCAGATTCGAAACTCGAATAATAGAGGAAAACAATGCATAGGCTCTACTGGGGACGATGCAATTTGGACTTTGGAACTGTATGGAATAATTCGTGAATCATAGCATTGAAAAGTTCGTGAGCTTTTCCAAGATGTGAGAGGATATTCACTCACCCAAATAAACTAATGGGAGCGAGGAGACATCAGACATGGACGCGTATCACCACACGAATTCCCAGGCAGGCGAACACAAAATTGCAAACAAGATCGTAAACAAACAAAGGAACAAGAATGTCAGCACATAAACTACAGAGCGATCAAAGAATAATCAAAGAAAAAAGAGCCAAATGCAAACAAATTGTCCCACTAGTGACTTGAGGCTTGTACCTCTCACCTTGCCTGCCTTTCTTGTTCTGTGCTGGGTTCCAGCAATGCTTGTCCCACAGGTGTGCCTCATACTTCCCTGAGCCTCTGTGCCTACACCAACAAAGCAGCAACAACACAAGGACGCACCTCTCAGAAATCAAAGCAAGATCACAAACGACGTGTCCGATGAAAGCAAAAACGAAAGAAAGAAAGAACTGCAGGGCTGCTCACCTGCTCACACCCCGGTAGATGGAGGAGCACCTCACCGGGCCAAGAATGTCGCTGCCGGCGCCATTCTTGGCCCTCTTCTTGTGCTTGCCTTTCTTCTTCTTCTTCTTCTTCTTGTGCTTGTGCGCGCAGGACGGCACAATGCAGGAGCCCGAGTAGGACGCTGACGAGGAGACAGGGGGGAAGGAGGAGGCCTGAGGAGAAGGATACAGCGGGGTGGTTGCGGGACACCAGGGCTTCTTGTTCGTCATGGCGACCATGACCGAGCTGCCGTTTGCTTTTGATCGCTTCCTTCGAAACAGGTGCACGAGTAGGTGGGTTCCTACTACTAATGGGAAGGAGAACAAGGGGCAGAGCAGGTGAGCCTGTCTATATAGAGGAGAGGGGCGCAGCGCAGTGGAGCACTAGCTCACCACACGGCATACTCCTTTTACAGATTAACTGCAGTTTAGAGTGGTCACTTGGTGAAAAGGAGGAACCGGGGTTAAGAGAAATGGGGGCACAGGTTTTGGGAGCAGCGTGTGGTGGCTGGTGGGTGCATCGCACGCATGGGTTTATGTGTGTGCGCGGTGCGCCGCCGCTTCGCCACTTGGCGGGGTGCCGTGCCCAGCCATGGCGATCAGAGGTGAGCCTTTTTACGCTCACGGTCTTTGGGAAGTTCGTATGTAAAGCAGTGAAGGGTTCGTGCTGGGAAATTTGGATATGGATGAGACTCCACTGCTTAGAACTTGAGCTCTTGCTCACTGCCAGTAATGCATGGGCATGCCCCAAGTCTATCCGAACAGCAAAATCTCTGCCTCGCACGCAGACACGTGCGGTCGTGTGCGTATGCATGTAACATGTTATTGCGGCACGTACAATATGTTGTATGTACGGTATAGGTAGAATGTCCAGAATTGCTCATTTCTGTGCACTACGGTGGTACGCTGACACACCTGGGTCTATTGCAGACGTCGTGGTTTTGTGGTCTGGCTTCTGTCAACAGCGAATTTCAGAGGTCTCCCTGAAAAACTTGCTCAATGTCTTAGCCAGCGCAGGACGGAGTTTGGGTGAAAAAGTTCGGTGCTGACTTGCAGCGTAATTGCAATATGCCGCACGTGGCCTAATCGGCCCACGAAGCGTCTCCAACGTAGGAAAAGAAGATTGTTTGAAGTGGGATTTAAACTTAGATCTCATGGCTAAAGATACACCAATGTAACCAACAAGGCAAATCAAGATAAGATTCATGATTTGGTACGAACCTAAGCCTACTTGATCAACGTATTTTTTTTCCTTTTTCTTCTTTCTTCTTCCCACCTTTTTTTCCAATTTTCTTCCTTCTTCTTTTCCCCTTTCCGGTTCCTACATTCACAATTTTCTTGTTTCGTTTATTTCACAACTTTTTTATAGCTCTGCTAATTTGTATTAAATTTTGTCACTGATACTTCGAATTGTTTTATTGTCTGTTTTTCTCCACTAATAATCTTCAATTGTTTTATGAGCAGTTTCGTTTTACTCTGGTAATAGCTATTTTTTTCCACTAGTATATTTGTTTTACCCTACAAAGTTTCGTTCCAGTGAGCTATCTTTTTATTCCGCTATACTTTTTAATCATTTCTTGTTTTGGACTTATTGTTCTAGCTTACTAATGTTTTTTCCACCTATACTAAAAAAGTACTATGCCGCATAATATTTAGTTCCATTAACACAATATTTTGTTCCATCAAATTATTTGTTTCGGCTAACTAATTTGTTGTTCCAACATGCATTGAAAAATATTTTGCAATGAGCAGCAATTCGTTCCATCAACAGGAATTCTTATTCCAATGGACTAATTTTTGTTCTACAGTACACTGGAAAATGTTTTGCATTTAGCAACGTTTTGCTCCCTCAACACTTCCTTTTATAGAATAAAGGAAATTTTGTTATACATCGAAAAATGTTCCGTTGTGACCAATATTTTGTTCCATCAATGCAAAATTTGGTTCCAACACAATGAAAGTGAATTCAACATAGACAAATCCATGGGAGTATAATCCCGTCCTGTTTACCAAACAAAACTTTTAAGCAATTTAAGTAGGCAACTGAAATACTGGTGCAAGAATATCGCTAATGGGCCTCACCGGTGGGCCTGGTCCATATGGAGCCTTTGGACGACGGCGTGGCCCGCCGTAGGCTTACCGGGGCGACGCGTAGCTAGGTTAGGGGGCACGAGGGCGGCGCATAGGAGCACCTGACTTGTAGGGTCGCACGAAACCGTTTGTCCGTTTCAGCAGCGCCCGAGACCCGTTCATATCTCATGTCGAAACCCGAGGCCGTTGATATCTCAGCCCATTTTTCATCTCGCGCAGACCTGGGCTGGCAGCGGCTGAGACTCCCGCAACGCTCGCGGCGTGGAGAAAACGGGCCACGCCACGCGAGTCCCGCACGTCGCTGGTGTCCCGGACCGGTGAGCTAGCCCGGCTATAGCACCATATCGCCAGCTTCCGCGAGGCCACCACCAACTCTGGCCTGCGAGAGATACTTGGCTAGGCTGCTCTAAACCGGTGTAGCTATCCACCCGTCCTCCGTCTCCATCGGGGCCTCGGAATTGCGCGGTTGCTGTTGGGGTACCGTGACCGAGCCATCGACTTCCGCTTCCGCGCGCCGAAGCACCACCCACGGACGTCCAAGCCGAGTGACATCGATGCAAATCATTCCCCGCTGCGCCCCTACGAGCGATTGACGGTTTTAACCTGGGGACACGACCCAGGTGCCGATGCTCCATTGCCATCGAAGCATCGATTGGTGGTGGCAGAGAATCATAACTAGTGGAGCACATCCATGGATGATATACCAACACTACTACGAAACATGTCTTTAGAGGCGGTTGAATATGATCATTGGAGGCGGTTCGCCCAACCAACTGTGAGAGATGGTCTCTGATGACCCTAAGTTCACAGTCGGTTGCTAAAAACCCGACTATGATGACTCATTCATCAGAGGCGGGCCACATACGACAACCGCTTCAGATGTAAATGTCATCAGAGGCGGGCCGTAGATCAGAACCGCTTCAGATGTAAATGTCATCCGAGGCGGGCCGGATGACCGAACCGCTTCAGATGGCTTTGTCATTCGAGTCGGACTTTTCCATGGACCGCTTCTGATGATCGAGCCATGCCAGGCCTTCGACTGAGTCATCAGAGTCGGATCTTACCTTGAACCGCTTCTGATGATCGAGTCATGTCAGGCCTTCGACTGAGTCATCAGAGTCGGATCTTTCCTTGAACCGTTTCTGATGATGCTATCAGAGGTGGCCTTCTTGTTTGACCCGCCTCTGATGTCTGCGTCCAGAGGGCATGACTAGCCTTCATTTTGGGCTAGCCTCAGGTTTTGCTAGCCATGCCCTCTGAAAATTGACAGATGCATATATATAATGGCAGATCATATAATAAAGCAACTGACAGCCAATAATCACATCACAATAAAGCAAATACACACATCACAGTACACAACCAACAATCACAAGTTCTGAAATAATGACAAGTTCTGAAATAATCACAAAGTTCTGAAATTATCACAAGTTTTGAGACAAAGCTAGTCCGCTACACCTCCACCATAGAAATCGCCTTGAGGGTTTAGGACTTGTGTGTTCATGAAGAACGCAAAAATCCCTCTAATCCGCGCTAGCAATGCTTGATCATCTTCTGGGCCTCCCTCATCTTCTACCTTCCAAATCTTTCGCAAACGACGGAGAGGACAAATTATCTGACATGCAAATACATATATAAATATATATTGAGAAATAACAAACCTTGATATCTTGTTTCCTTGTGATGAAACTCATAACCTTCTCCATGTGGTGGCAAAGGTAGAATCCACAAGTGTTAGTTCCTTTAACCTGTTGTCTGCACTGCAATTAGAAAGGAATGTATTGTTAGATACATTCGAACCGTACTTAGCAGAGTTGTGATATGATAACATATATATTACCGGAAAGTTAAATCTGTGCGATAACTTGGATCCTTTGCCCTTTCCTCCCCGAGCATGGAATTCTAAGAATGCCTTGTCAAGTATTTGCCTAATGGGCTTGAAGTTGCGAGTAGGATTTTTCGAAGAATCAAGGTATATCACCTTGTTTCTTCTTGGAACGAGGACTATCAAAACCCAATGGAAGCTGCATATATAGATGTGTTGTCATGGGTACTACAAAATGTTGATCTGGTTTGAAAATAACCAAATAGCAGAACACATACCCAGGTTTGTATGCAAACATGAAGTATTCCTTATCCTTTTGAGCCAACAACGCCTTTGTAACATATTGCAGCACGAATTCTTCGTTGTCCGCAATGGCTTGGTCCGTGACCTTGCATGGGTCAAGGAAACCAACCGGTTCCTTGAGCATCTTGGCCTTGTTATACATGTATCTACAGAAATTGTCGGACGATATTATAACTAGCATAACATATGTAGATATTACGATTATGATCCGAGTGAGCAGACTTACAATGTCCAGCATCTCAAGAGGGATTGCTCGAGGGCGTCGAGTCTTAACAGATCAAACAAGTCCTCGAAGAACACATAGAACAGCCATCGAGGTCTTGGTGCCACAAGTGCTCCTCTCGAAACTTGACCTTGATGCCGACTGGCCTGCTTCTAGTGTCTCCTCGAAGAATGTTGCTCTGTTCCATGTACCATTGGTGCAATCTCTGCCATCAATTGATTTTGCATCTCAACCGTGACTAGCTTCCAGTTATCTATCTGGATGTCCACCTTCTCACGCCCGAGAATCCCGCAAAAAGTTCGGAATTTGGCTGCCACTTTCTCCGGCTTGCCCCAGATCGCGTTGATATTTCTGTGATTACCATGCGTCGCGAGGGTCTTTGCGAAATGGTTCTGGGCTTCCTAATCTTCTTGACCTTTTTGGGCGAAGACTGGGCAGGCGAAGAAGCAGGCGGCGGCGACGTAGAGGACGGCGAGTTGAAGAAGAATGCGTGTCCGACATCTCGACAATTACTGTTAAGGTCAAACTAGAATAACACCAATTTTCATACTTTGAGAATAACTCGGCTAATTTAAAAGATAAAGACGACTAAGCAATTTAGCCAACTAAGCAACTACATTATCACATACTGAAGAGCAAAAGCACACAGAAGTAACAAAATCACAGAGCATCCATGGATAGCACACACACATATCCATAACACCAACTACTAAACAGCCACACGTACACACCGATTTCCAACAACTAATAAACAACAAGAACTAACATGGAATCCAGAGATAGCACATACACATATGAACACAACGAAATGCATAGTGAAGATGTATCTAAATGTCGAATTGCTGTGATACCTTAAGCTTCGGGGACGCCGGTAGTGGGGAGGAGCGGCGAGGGTCGGCATCGGGGTGGCGGGGGAGGCCGGGGCGGCGTCGGGGAGGCCGAGGGGGCGGCGGGGTGGCCGGCGCGGCGTCGGGGTGGCCGAGGGGGCGGCGGGGTGGCCGGGGCAGCGTCGGGGTGCCCGAGGGGGGCGGCGGGGTGGCCGGGGCGGCGTCGGGGTGCCCGGGCCGGCGTCGGGGTGGCCGGGGTGGTGGGGGTGGCCGGGGCGAGGGCGTCGGGGAAGTCGGGGTGGCGCGGGAGTATGGGGCGGCGAATTCGAAGGGGTTCGGAACTGGCGGGATTGAAAAAACCCTAAGTACGATATATAAAGGAACATCATCAGAACCGGTTCTACACTAAAACCGCCTCTGACATGTTTACATCAGAGGCGGGTTTATACCAAAAACCGCTTCTGATGTGGTCCTATATCAGAGGCGGTCCTACATAAAACCCGCCTCTGATGTGGTCCTATATCAGAGGCGGTCCTATATAAAACCCGCCTCTGATGTGGTCCTATATCAGAGGCGGTCCTATACAAAACCCGCCTCTGATGTGGTCCTATATCAGAGGCAGTCCTATACAAAATCCGCCTCTGATGTAAGTATCTGAAGCATTTTTTCACTCGAAACCGCCTCTAATATGTCCTTTAGCCAGACACAGACGTCCCTGTTTTTAGGGAAAAAACTTCAGTTTTCATATGATTTATACGACAGTTCAAATAACATTCAACATTCACGTAAAGTTTTCACAGAGATCATATTCCGACAGCACATAGAAAGATTTCACATTACACAAGGATCATAATCCTACAGCACATATAAAGGTTTGACATTACACAAGGATCATAATCCTACAGCATATATAAAGGTTTCACATTACACAAGTGCTCATTTCAACACATTGCAAGTATACATAATCATTTCAACCTGGACCCACATCACTGATCATGCATGCACTTGCCTTTTTCTTTTGAAAATAAGACCTTCATGATGATCATTGCGGATGTAGGTCTCGTTGTCATGACTTTGTGTTTCTTCGCACGTCACTTGGTCCGAATTAGGGATATCGCCAAATCTGTTGTAGTCATCCTCATCGACCACTTCATCGACACTGACGATACTCCTCTTTCCATTCCTTACGACATGACGCTTCTTATTGCTTGGATCGACTATGTAGAAGACTTGGTGAACATGTTTTGCAAGCACAAATGGTTCACTTGCATAAGCAACATGACCAAGGTCCACGGTAGTCACGCCATAACTGTCAACCTTCACGTGGGAAAGATGCACCCAACGGCACCGAAATACGGGGATCTTGAACTTCACGTAGTCGAGCTCCCATATCTCTTCTACGAACCCATAGTATGGCCATGCTTCATGGGCGACACCATCTACAACATCTATACGGACACCACTGTTCTGATATGAGCTTTTTGCATCTTGAGCCTTCGTGTAAAATGTATACCCATTTATTTGGTACCCTTGATATGTCATGACTTGGTACGATGGTTTTCTTGACAACCAAGTAAGCATATCATCGATGGATGAGCTATTGGTGATTCGATCGTGTAGCCACTGATTGAACCTCGAGTTATGTTGTATAGTGATCCATCTTTGAGATTTATTCGGATTCTGTTTCCATACCAACTCAAAGTGCTCGGTGATGTAGGGAGATACCACATCCATGTGTTGCAACACAAGAAAGTGGGCTTTCGCAAGTGCATCAGGATCGGGATTGATTCGTTTTGCTCCGAGAGTACCGATTCCTTGTAGCCTCCCAGCGTAGCGTGATTCAGGTATGCCAATGGGTTTCACATTCGACATGTAGTCCAAACAAAACTCAACGACCTCTTCGGTTGCATAGCCTTCAACAATGCTCCCCTCTGGGCGGGATCGATTACGTACATACGACTTCAAAATGCCCATATATCTTTCAAACGGGTACATGCTCTGAAGAAAGACAGGGCCACACATCTTAATCTCTCTGACGAGATGAACCATGAGATGCGGCATGATATCAAAAAATATCGGTGAAAAATACATCTCAAGATGACATAGAGTTACCACCAATCGTTGTTGCAAAGCATCTAGCTGAAGGGGGTCGATGACCTTTTGGGTTATTGCCTGAAAGAACTGGTATAACATTATGATTGCCTCTCTAACCTTGTGGGCAAAATGCCTCGAATAGCAACATGGAGCATTTGTGTAATCAGAACATGACAATCATGAGACTTCATTCCAAACAATTTCAAATCTTTCATGGACACAAGTTTCTTTATGCTGGTGGAGTAACCGAATGGAACTTTAATACCATGCAAGCACTTGCAAAGTTCGGTTCTCTCAGCCTTTGACAAGGTGTAACTTGCAGGTGGAAGGAATGTTCGACCTTTTTCAGATTTCTGGAGTGCTAAATCAAGTCTGATGCCCATATCGACCATGTCAAGCCTTGCGTTCACACCGTCCTTTGTTTTATCTGGGATGTTCAATAACAGACCAAGCAAGCTATCACATACATTCTTCTCTACATGCATGACGTCAATGCAGTGGCGAACTTCCAGGTGTTCCCAGTAAGGTAAATTCCAAAAAATCGACTTCTTTTTCCATATGCCATTTCTCAATGGGATTCCTTTACCAAAAACTACATCAACGTCCTTCACCATATCGTAAACCTCCTTTCCTGAATAAGGCTTTGGAGCCATACCCTCCTCTATTGTGCCATCAAACTCCTTTTGAGATTCTGGTATGGATAATTCCTTCGCAAATACCTACGGTGCCGCATGTACACTGTCTTGTGCGAGTGCTTGAGGTACACACTTGCCGTATTATCCGAGCATTGACCGCAAGCATTAGCTCCGTGAGTGGTTTGACCAGACATGTTACCATAGGCAGGATAGTCATTTATGGTGCAGAACAGGAGGCCGCGTAAGGTAAAGTGTTCCCTTTTGTTGGCATCCCATACATCGTCAACCCCTTCGTTCCATAGAGTCTGAAGATCTTCCATCAAGAGTGCTAGGTATACATCAATATCATTTCCAGGTTGCTTCGGGCCTTGGATTAGCATGGCATCATGATGTACTTTCGCTTCATACAAAGCCAAAGAGGGAGGTTGTACACGCACATAGCCACCGGCCAGGTGCTATGTCGACAGGTCATGCTACCGAAGGGATTCATTCCATCCGTACTCAACCCGAACCTTACATTTCGCGACTCGGCTCCAAACGTTGGATACCTAGTGTCGATGTTTCTCCACTGGATTGAATCAGCGGGGTGTCTTAGCATGAAATCTTTCTTACGGTCGTTGGCATGCCATCTCATAAGTTTCGCGTGCTTTTTGTTTGCAAACAAACGCTTCAGACGCGGAACAATAGGAAGATACCACACTACCTTTGCCGGCGGTCCTTTCCTGCTTTCGACACCCTCTGATTCATCACCTTGAACATTGAGCTGCTTATATCTAGATGTCTTGCATACTGGACACACATGTACGTTCGCATACTCTTTACGGAAGATGATACAGTCGTTCTTACAAGCATGGAGTTTTTCTATTTCCAGACCTAGAGGACAAAGAATCTTTTTTGCTCTGTATGTGCTCGTGGGCATCTCGTTTCCCTGTGGAAGCAAGTCTGCCATGAGTAATAGGAGAGAGGTAAAACTTTTGTCGGACCAACCATTGCTTGCCTTCAATTTGAATAGTTCAAGAACAGTTGATAATCTTGTATATTTTGCCTTGCAACCCGAAAATAAAGGTTTCTTTGAGTCCTCCATCAAGCCCAGGAATTGCTCGTATTATCTCCCCTCTAGGTCGTTTCCTTCTGCGTCACGCAACATTTCCTCCAATTCATTATCGGCCGGCTGCATATCTCCATCCTCCTCGCAATCGGACTCACCGTCGACATCATCTTCGTTACTACTCGCCTCATCTCCACCCGGTAAAATTATGTGCGCCTCGCCATGATTGGTCCACCATGTATATCCACTTACAAAACCCCTACTAATCAAATGATCTTGTATCTGGTTTCTCTCCTTGAACATCTTCTCGTTCTTACAATCATAGCACGGGCAACACATAAATTTGGCTCCCTTTGCCAACATATCATCTCGTGCTACTAATAGGAAATCATCTACACCATTAATGTACTCTTGGGTCACACGATTCTCGGGATACATCCAACTTCGATCCATCTCGCACATACTGCTACACAATACATATGCAAGAGACTTATTAACCTAGCACATACTAAAAGATCCTAACCACATGATTAATTTTCATTTCATCATCTCCAAACAACTAAACCTAATTATCTCATCCAACCAAATGAAAGAAAATAGGGAGCTAAAGGGGCAAGTAGTACTAACCTTCTTCAATGTCTAATGCAATTACTCCTCACCAACCACTCTCCCTCCCTTTAAAATCGCCTCAAAATCGCCCCTACCCGAACCAGCCGCCACCCAACAGAACAGACAAAGGAAACCCTAAAAGACTTCCCGAAAATGCTGCATATAAAGGCGATATTTATCACAGTCGGTTGGATCACTTAAACCGACTGTGATATCCCTGAAAAGTCATCACAAGCGGTTCACCACACACCGCCTGTGATATATGTTACATCTGAGGCGGTTCGTTACCGCCTCAGATGACTCTATATCAGAGGCGATTCCTTTTCAAACCGCCTCAGATGATGTCATCTGAGGCGGTTCGGCTCCAAGCCGACTCTGATGTTTCCATCTGGGGACACAACATCAACATCAGAGACGGTCCCCGTGGGAACCTGCTTGTGATGATGGAATCAGAGGCGGTTCAGCTTTGCCCGACTGAGATGACACGTCCCGGATGAGCCTTTCTGTAGTAGTGCAACGCTTTTCTCCACAATCTATCTCACCAATGAACACCAGTTGCTGGGTATGCGATTCAGTAGATCAGATAAGGAGGCAGGCCATGCATCCCTCCCGGCTACCCGGCCCTTAATCGAAAGATACTGCTCTCTCGTCAGTCGCCACCACCTTTGCTGCTTGATTAATTTGTCCTAATCATGCAATCGTTGCGTGACGGCATATTCTTCTAATCAGTCGGTACGTAGTAGCTGGCCGGCCTTTGAATAATGGGATTCTTTGTCGTCAAAGAAAAGTTCAGCTTCTGGAGGAGATCGGCATCAGTTGTTAAATTCTTTTTGGAAAAAGTTGCACGCGGCGAGATATCTTTAAGGAATCATACAAAAAGGAGGTAGGCACCTGCAAAGAGTGCCCGTTTATGTCAACTACTAGGCACACGGACGCAAAAAAGTGGTACTAAGCACTGCTTATAACTATGGGTTCTTGCTTGGATGGTCGCCATCATTCTATCACCACGCTTTGCTGTATTGTATTGCGTTTTCCCTGTTTTCTGTGTTGATGATTGGAGTACTATATTGCTGTCACTCTATCGCCACGCTCTATTTTATCCGCTTAATTGAAAAGCGAAAGCAAAATATAATGCCCAGTGCCCACACAGCTTAGCTTACCGGCTTGCCAAGCCTGCAGTAGTCTGTCATAAGAAAGTTCCAGAGTAGTACTAAACTACTACACTAATCAGCAGCTAGAACCGGTATCCCACATGGAGTAATAGACAAGGCAAACATGTCTATATATTAGCAGCCGTCCGTATATCTTATTGGAAACCAAATTCGCCTGCAGATATAAGAATTGGGTGGCCATATGGTCGTGCAACGAAGTTTGCTCAGGACTTTGCACGGGTCAATCTCGAGTATTGAAGTACGAGTATATTGACAATCTATCTGACTAGTTGAAGCTTTTGAGTGAAATTGATTGGCGTAGAAAACTTAGTTCTTTCTCTAGTTATATACTGTTATAGTACTCGGTACAATACAAAGGCTTAAAAGTTAAGCCCTTTTACGGTATTCCCGTATGAATGTGAGACGTGGATACTTTCTAAACCAACAGACAAGACTAAAATGATACTTCAACATAAGTGTTGAGGAATACCACCACCAAATTTTATGGAGTAACTTAATCCAAAGGATAAAATCGTCAATTACATAGGATATTCATCATAGGTCTCGCAAGGGCATCACAGTATTTTTCGCTTGTTATCAGCTCTGATTGATTCGATCCATAACCTCGTCTTTGATGCCACTCGTTTGCAGAACCCTAGTTAGGGCTTTTGGTGAAAGTATAAATAAAATAGCTCAACCCTAATGTAGAACATGAAGAAGCTGCCTGGATCACTACGGAGATGTGGCAGTGCACCGGTGACAATGGGGCCTGAATGCATCGGCGTGCAAAGACGCTCGTCTTGGAGGCCTGGCACTACCATACAGATGAGGCAGAGCAGAATTGCAGCATGCCGGTGACGTGGAGAGCAGGTGTGCTGGCGGCAAGCCCTCATGCGATGAGAGGTTGCTGAAAAGACGCACTAGCCCATTACATGAGATGATGGGTGATTAATTAGTCACAAAGTCTAAACTGCTCCTAAATAAAATCCTATAAGCAAAGAAAAATCTATATCCCTACGAATTAAGTGTCAGATTTGATTGATACTCCCTCCCCTCTCTAAGGAGTATAGGGCTACAGGGTACTGTAAGAAAATCTAGAACTTTAATGCAAGAACATGGCATCAAAGCTTTCTAAAGGCATATCTTAAAAAGCCATCAAATATGGTGGAATGAGCCTAGCTCAGTCGAGTGCGACAATACATGTACAATATCACGGTACATGTTCAAATCCTCGCAGCTTGAATTTTGATGTCTATTTCTTCTTTATATTGAAAATACATTTTCTTCCTTCTACATGTTTGTGCATTCAGAAAAGCCTAGAAAAATAATTTGAAACCCATCTAGGACCTCTGGTTAATGTCGTTTAGTAGGATATCATGCACCATTGTTGGGCTTTAGGTTTTAATTCATAGACGATATTGTCTAGGTACATTAACTTCAAACCGGTCACTTTTCAATGGCTGAAAGTTACTCTAAGATTGGTGTAGACTAACTCCCCCTCTCATGCTTAAACATTTTCTATCCGGCACCCCTCAAACTTTTCTATACAACACATGTAGCACCGCTACTGCTGGCATAGCCGAATTCGACCTAAACCGCTAGTGATTGTTATTGTCCTTTTTTCCTAGAAAATAAAGTTCATTTTAAACCTTGAACTTTAATACATGGTCCAAGTTAAATCCTTAACTTCAATCTTTGACTTTAGGACCCTGAACATTTGAATCTCAGCTATTTAGACCATGTGCTTATTTGGTATATTGGAAAAATGAAGGATCACGACCATACCCACTTCCTTCCAACCGACATGTGAGCCCCACACATAAGCTTCTTCTCCCTCCTCCATCGCTAATCTCTACCATATGGAATCGATAGCACTAATTAAGTCTCTCTCGTGCATTAACTAATCTAAGTAGTCAGTAATTAAAGTGGGGCCAAAGGACTAGATGGGATTAAACTTCCTTAATCTTATAATAACATGGATTTGGATTTGAAGTACCAGGAAACTAACCTCCTTCATATTCACATAGCAAAAGCAGAGAGAGAGGATGGCCAAGGCTGGCCGAGATGGGGGAAACTTGAAGGAACTTTGGCAATCACGGGAATGAAATATTGGGAAGTCAAGGAGGCAGGGTCTTGCCATGGCATGACCAGTGGCTACCCATGTTGCAGCCACGGCGTGACTGAGCGGCGTCCACAGCATGGTTTATGCATGGATGATGCAAGAGAGGGGTAGAGAAGAGACAACGTGAGTATGGGAATGAGGATAACAAGGCAAATCTAACGATGCTAATTCCTAGGCTCTAGTAGCTCTATTGATCGTGTGCGGCAGAGGTCAGCACGGGGGTTGGCACGGCACACACGCCGACGATAAACTGATGGGAGGCTAAGTTGATGTGCGCACAAGTATCAACAGGGGGAAGTTAGGCTAAGGATGACGACATCGCGCGTGGGATGAGGCTGAGTGGGCATGTTCACGGGAGTGCACCGTGGCAGCGACGATGTGGTGTATGCGGAGGCGATGACAGAGAGGTAGAGGGAGTGAGCTATCACGGGCATCTGAACGAGTGTGAGGAGGCAGACCTAACTGTACCAAGAGATGGGATCAAGAGCGTCCAGGGAGATCGGCTACGACCACATCGGCATCCGTGACAAGAAGACGGTGCAATGTGGTTAGGAGGCAGTTAGATTCAAGACGCTGGCTAGGAGATCCTGCTCCTCTGAGTAGGTGGCATCTCGCATTTCTCTAGGATTCCAGAGGCTCTCGCTCTAGAGTTGTGCAGCAAAGCAGTGCTTCACCGTCGGCATTGTTCACACGGAAGTTGACAAGGAGGAGACTAACGGTTGGGGCTGGGTGTGCAGAGTGAGAGAAGTACATGGGAGAAAGTATGGGATGAGCACGATCCCGTGTACCCAACAAGCAACGCGGGCTAAGGGTCCGAATTGATCGGAATTATGAATTTGAGGATTCTAAATTCAGAAATTAAGAGTTTAGGATTTAAATCAGATCATACACTGAAATTTAGGATTTAAAATTGACTTTTTCTTTTTTCCTATGCTGTCGCTACTACCTATTTGTCATCCTCATCTGCCCCACATTGTCACTGGATTACTCACAAATGATCTTGCTACTCACTTTAATCCTATGGTTGGGAGCTCGGTAAATGCAAACCCCTAACAAATATGAATATCAAAGTACAATAGGCAAAAATGACATTTTCTGGGGAAAAATAGTCACATGGTTTTAGATCCTTTATTTCAGATTATCAATAATGACAGACGATGTTAAAAAGAGCCAACTCAGCATCTAGCCATATATCTCTTAAGTTCTTCACTCGCTGGATGAAGGCAAACCGCAGGCGTGAAGCACGCGTCCCGTTTACTCTATTTATTTTCTTTATTCTGCTGGTGGGCCCATCTCCTTAGTTCTTAACCCGGTCTGACAGTTTCTAGTCCATAGTTTTTTAGTACTAACACCAAACACATACACCACCCTCCTTCCTCCGTACTCCTCCCCGTGGCTGCCCCTCCCAGGAACACCTCAGACACCAACCCCATGGCCTCCTCCTCCTCCACCCCCAATGGTGGATGCTAGGCAGCGGCGGCCCTCCGATAAGTCGCTGCGGCGCGATACATCAGTGTAGCACCAGGTAATTGGGAGCAGAGCAGTTGTTTCGTTTGATTTGGTGCCGATTTGAATCGTATGCTCGAGGGTTTTCATGCGTTCCTTATGCCATGGCAGTCAGGAGGTTGGATATCTGTGGCAGCCTAGTAATCCGCCCATTTTATTATTGAATATACGGAACTTTATAGCCTCGTGGACTCGGTAACATGACGCGGTGGATTGTTCTTGTGTGCTTTAAGGTCATTCTATGAGAAATCTTAAGTCTTAGTTTAGGCTTTTAGCATTTTTGTTGTGTTTCATAAGGGAACCATCTAAGGGCACAAGTGGCTAGCTTGGTTATTGCGTAAAAAATGTTGTCTTTTTTGTTTGTGCTGGGTTCACTGACACTTCCCTGATGGCTATTCCTGTATTGTGGATCTTCAGGGTGGAGCTCGGTAAAACGTGGATGTGAGATTTGTGTTACTTGAGTGAACGGAGTGGCACTGAAACGGAGGCCATTTAACATTGTTCCAGAGGTTTCGTAGTGGTAGAGACCGAATCCATATAGGATTATTTGTTCAACGGGAGTTGGACAATGGCATCACGGCCTGGACGCGGCGGCGGTGATGCCAGCACATCACAACGCGGGCAGATGCAGAACCTGGCAAGGCAAGGATCTCTGTATAGCCTTACCCTTGATGAGGTACAGAATCATTTGGGAGAACCCTTGCAAAGTATGAACCTTGATGAACTGCTTAGGACTGTCTTTCCTGATGGCATTGACCCAGATGGTGCAACTACTAGCCAGTATGAGCCGAGTTCAGGCCTCCTGCGCCAGGGGAGCATCACAATGCCACCTGAGCTTAGCAAGAAGACTGTGGATGAGGTGTGGAAGGGCATCCAGGATGCACCTAAAAGGAGTGTTGAGGAGGGTGGTCGGCGGAGGCGGGAGAGGCAGCCAACGCTTGGGGAGATGACACTTGAGGATTTCTTGGTCAAAGCAGGGGTCGTCAATGATATAGGCAAAATGGATCTGGTTAGGAGAGGCGCTACAGCAGCTGGTGCTGCCAATTTGACATCTGGGACACAGTGGTTACAGCAGTATCAGCAGCAGATTGCAGTTGCAGCTATCGAGCCTCATCAACATGGGCAGCAAATCATGCCAGGTGCTTATGTGCCCAGTCGGTTAGTCCCTCAGCCACTGAATGTCGGGCCTGGTGCTATTCTGGAGTCTGCCTACTCCGATGGCCAGATTACTTCACCAATTATCAGTGCACTTTCTGATTCTCAAACACCTGGGAGGAAGCGTGGTATATCAGGAGATGTCGCAAATAAGTTTGTTGAGAGAAGGCAGAAGAGGATGATCAAGAATAGGGAGTCGGCTGCCCGTTCAAGGGCTAGAAAGCAGGTTGTCATATATATTTGATGCTTTTTATTTTTTTAGCCACAAAAAAAATTCATGAAGGGTATCACCGCTATTTGTTTGGATTTGGTTTTCATGTGATCTGTGATTTGAAAAGTGTTACAACATCATGACTTGCTTAATTTTTCCTGTTCTTCTTAGTTTGAGTATTACTTACGTTATGTTTGCAATAGGCCTACACTAATGAACTCGAAAACAAGGTATCTCGTTTAGAAGAGGAGAATGACAGGCTAAAGAGGCAAAAGGTACTTTCTTTTTCTCAATACAATTTTATTGGAATGCCATATTTTTTTCCCTACTAAGTGTTTTATTTGTTTATTCTTGGTACGTTAACCAATTAGTTTTTCCCTTTTGTCTTCACTTTCTGCTTCTGAATAGTAGTCAGATTATCTGATAAGTGCAGGCAATAAATGTGATTGCTCATACTGGCAACCGTGTCAGGTCCCAACAATCTCAATTTGAAATTGGGAGGAATCTGACGAAGAATTGGGGAATTCTGGGGACTGACAGACCGCTGTCAAGTTTGTTAAGCTACTTCGTAGACCTGTATTTATCAAACTTATACTATCCCCTGCTAGTTTATGATTACCATTGACTCCAAGCTGATTAGCACCTTAAACAAAGCAGTTTACAAGGCAAGGAGAGTTTCTCTCCTTATCACCAACATATCTAAAGATTGATATTGCCACCATCATTTTTCTGGTCATTTTTTTAAATGTGATTAGGAGCATCGGTTAAGCTTTTTTGTTTGGTCCTGCTCCTAACCTATCTGTGTTGAAGAGATCTTTTTAAGCTGGTTGTGTTTTGGAGTGTTTTATTTGATCCACCAACCCTAGATGTTTATTTATCAATTAAATGATTCATCCTAAGGTTAGCAGGATCGATCAGATTGAAGCATGTTTGTATTTCTATTTTGATTTCATTTTTCTGGTATTGCACGCTTTTAATCCATTATCCATCTCTTGTGTGGCCAAAACATGATACAGTGGTACTCCTGTACCGATGATGCAACTGTTACTAAAGAAAAGTACTGCTGATGCAAAAGTAGTGTCACCAGGGATAATTTTACCTATATGCGAACAAATTTCCTGTGCTGATTTATCGTCTAATCCTGCTATGAGGCAAATGTTCTACAACTTCATACTGTAAATTTTCGTATTCTTCTACTCTGATGAAATTAGTGATGCAATTTTTGTCGAATCCTCCATAGCATTGACTCGTTTGACCCTTTCTGCTTTATCTTCAGGAGTTGGACATGATACTTTGCTCTGTGCCTCTACCAGAACCCAAGTATCAACTCAGGAGAACAAGCTCAGCGGCATTCTGACTGCGTCCAGAATAGTTTGTTTTATAGATTTTAAAGTTCTGTCTCTTGTAAGTTTTGCCTCTTCGGGTTAGTATCATTTGCTAACTTGGGAGTTTTTTTGGCTTATCGTTGCTCGATGATTTGCACTGTGTAGATCAGCAGGAGCCTAGTTTATGTCGTGTCATCACTGCTATCTTTGGAGGCCTTGCTACTAGCCTACTAGCGTAGTATGTAAATCTGCCGGACACATTTAAGTTCTCAGAGCTTTTCTATACATGGTGTCTTCGGCTGCTCTTCCATGTAAGTGTGAGCAGCATGCAATCTACATTTAGCTAAAATACTGACTCAGGTGAATGGTTGTAAGATAAGATTCAGTTTCTTTATAGAGCTTCTGAGTTTGACTTAACGACCTCTTTGTCAGAATTATCTATCCATTTCATGACCAATTTCACTTAAATATTTTATTGCCGAAAAATCAATTTCATACTTATAATCCTGTTACTACCTATCGACATCATCATCCTCACTAAGTTACGATCATTAATTTTAGTAGCATGTTTGCTATACAAGTTAGTGAAACCTACCTATCCTCGATGCTGCTGCATGACTGCATCACATCCTGGTCCCGAGGCATTTATCAGACTAGGTTAGATGGCCCGCCCTGGCGCGCCCTGCTTACAGTTTAACGTGTGATTTTCATTGGTTCCAAATATAGTTGTAGGATGGATATCAGTATTACCTGCTTGCAAACTGATTTGTATATCCGTTGAAGGAGACATCAGTGTTGCTAAGATTTCAGTGTTTTCAATGCGCGTGTCAGAAAGGAACCATGCTCCAGCATGTCCCTGCTTTTTAGTATTGCTATTGTGCAATCTAAAAAACTTCTCTAAGCAAATGTGATAGCAAATATTCCCTTCGTTCAAGAATGTAAGACGTATTTTATTGGTTAAGATAAAACTTTGACTAAGAATTAGTCCATTAATATGTGATTTATGTGACATAAAATTGATATCATTAGATTCATATTCAAAAGTACTTACTTATAATTGTGATTTTATATCACATAAATTACATATTAATAGAGTAATTATTAGTCAAAGTCTTGTCTTAACTAAATAAAATATGGCTTACATTTTAAAATGGAGGGAGTAACAGAACTTAGACAAAGTTATCAAAATACAAAGGCATCTATTTTAATTGTTAAAGAAGAGAGACAGTGCACATAGATAATTCAGTACTCCCTCCGTCCCACAATGTAAGACGTATTTTGATTAGTTAAGACAAGCTTTTGACCAATAATTATTTCATTAGTATGTGATTCATGTGACATAAAATTGATATCATTAGATTCATATTCAAAAGTACTTATGATTGTGACTTTATATCACACAAATAATATATTAATAAAGTAATTGATAATCAAAGTCTTGTCTTAACCAATCAAAATTCATCTTATATTATGAAATAGAGGGAGTAATAAACAGGTGAACACGCCATATTGCTAACTAAAATAGGTTCCTTAGCCACATCACGATCTTTTTGACCAAACTACAGCCGGCCTTAGGCCAGGCAGGGCCAATCTATTAGGTAATTAAACCGTAAGAGGAGTTACAAAAGTAGAAGAAAGAGGACTGCGAGGGGAAGTTAGGCACGGAATTAGGTGCTCAGAAGTTGTATTCTTCCCCACCAAACAATGTGATTTTTGGAGACACAGTTATTACAGCGATTGGACCATAGCCGAATATCCTCCACAGTACATCTAAAGATAGAAGGAAGGGATTCAACATGATTCCCGAAAACCAAGCCATTCGGACATTAATTGGCAGTACACCACTATCTGAAACCTGCATAAGATGAGTATACAGAGATATCAGAATTCTCGTAAAAACTCAATCAGTGAATGGAGTATCATTTAATTCTGTGGCTATACAAACTTGTAAACAATTAGCAGACAAAGGAATAATCAGTGAATGGAATGAATGAAGAGAGAAACTAACCTTCCTTTGGAAGGGAATGACGATGGCAGCTCCCTCATTAAACTTGTGGGTCCTTTTTAATCTCCATGCCACTAAACATGCGTATCACAAAGCTGCAAAGAAAAGAAGTACAACTATAAAAAATGTATAAAAGGCCAACCAACCATTGTATGTATAAAAAGGCCAACCAACCATTGTATCTATAGAATGAAATGAAGGCACAATTATCATAATGGAAATAACTATTACTGTCATGGATCAAGAGGCCATAAAAACTTAAAAAACTGAAAATAGGTGGCACGAAAGGCATGCCAACTGATACTTCATCAGTAAAAATACTGTACGATTTAGTAAGCATATACATGTTAATTAGGCAATTACGGGTCAAATTAAAAAACAGTATGTAAGAAGTATTATGCATGTCGAGGGCAATCAAGATATGTACCAGCACCCACAGAAAAGTAAGGAACAATAAAGCATTCAGTGGTATAACCTAGGTATCATGATAATCAGACCGATCCATGATCTTATCTTTCATGCTGTGTGCTTAATAAAACAGGTGGTGAAGCTGGTATGCTGCTACCTGATGAGCAGCCTCGTACGGGTCTAAGGGCACTCTTCATGTAAGATCGTCTAGAGGAAGAACCACCATAAAACATAGATGAATGGAACTGCTTGCTGAAGAAGGGAACACACGCCTTAGCATGCACCCGAAGTGGTTCTGACACAGCAGTTAGATCAACCATACTGCACACTGATATATCATATGAGCTCTTTTACGGTACCCCGGAATAAATATGGACCATTCATTTATTTAAATCCGATGGCTCATTTTGTCTGGTACTCTAATACCAGACTTAAGGAGTACTACCTCCAAAGGCTTTAAAAAACTAAGGAGTACCCTAAGATTAGGGATAAAACTGGTGATGATGAATAGTACGGTATCCTACGTATCAGGGGTATCCGTATACAGAATCTCAGGACTTTAGGAAGGTACAGCGTACCCGGTAAGGATCCTTGGACGACAAGGTAACCTCTCTCGGGAAGGGAAGACTCCCCTTAAACTAGGAAGTCAATCCTGACGTTTAAGGAGATCAGAGTCCTACTCGGACGTGAGTCCACGTCCAGTATGACCCTGGGAACCCCCTATATAAGGATCAGCAATCCCATAGGGGAGGACGGGGGCGACAAGGTCCGACAGATCAATCTAGTCGCCGCATCAGGAGGCGGAGCCCTAGAAGACCCGCTGCCTCGAAGGAGTCGAGCCCGGCGGTTTAGCATAGATTAGTCTACGATTAGGCCTAGGGTAGCCACTAACATACACCCCCCATTGTAAAGCGTGTTCTCCATCAATATACAGCAACAGGACGTAGAGTTATTATCCTGAGGGAGGCCCGAACCTGTATAAAAATGGCTGTCCCCTGCTGTCAGAGCTTCTGGCACTTGGGCCCTAGAGGTCCCTACCCCCCAGTAATCCTCATTCCACGAATACCGTAAGATCACCGATTCACCGATCGTCGACAGATGGCGCCGACCGTGGGGACCTCTGAAAGGACCGAGATGCCGACTAGAGGAGGGGTGAATAGTTGGTTTATAAAATTTCCTTCTTTTAATCTTTTGTTTAAGTTGTCAGATTAACTTCACAAGTTAATAGTGGACAGCTGTGACACAGGTGAAAACTATGTGTAAATTAACACACAGCTGTCACACAGGTGGAAAACACAGGTGAAGAGTTAACCTAACACAGATGCTCAACTTAGACTGCCAGTGACACAGGTGCTGATATAGGTGACTACAAGTGAATGAAGCAACTGTGTAACAGATGATCACACACATGTATAAAGATAATCTAGCACAGGTGAAAAGATAAACTTAGCAGATCAAGTCTAAGAGACACAAGCAAGCAAGGATAAACAGATATGCATGCAATACAGGAGAGTAAAAAGGAGACTCAGGGGTTTTTCACCGAAGTTCCCAACTCTTTGCAGAGAAGGTACGTCTCCGTTGGAGAGACCACTCCTAAGAGCTGGCCAGCACTAAAACGTGCTTCTTCTCCGAGTACCTGATCCTTCAGGACTCTTCCTTTTGCTTGTGGAGATCCTTTTGCCTTGCAGCAGGTAGACCTCAGAACACCTTCACAAAGTACTGGTTCAGCCCACACAAGCTCGGGTGATACCAGCAACTCCTACACCCGTCTAGGAGTAGACAAACTCCAAGAGTAACAGATGATGCAGCAGCAATCTCTTGGAGGAACCTTTGCTCGTGCTCTAGCTCACAAACCCACTCGAACTAACCCTTAGGCTCTTGGCTCTTGTGGAGTGGTTGGAGGCTTTGCAACGGTCGTATGTGAATCACTGATTTGAGCAAGGTTGAGGACAGAGTCCTCTCCTGGTCCCCTATATATAGGGTTCACAGGCACCTGACCGTTACCCTGTTGCCACGTAGGATTAAGTGAGCCACCGGTGTCAACCACCGGTGACACAGCTACACCCTACGCCCAACTGTACCCGGCTCAGGCGGACCGACACCTGTGTCACCGGCGGCGCACACAGGTGAACCCTTAGCTGATAACCACACTACTCAGCCCGGTCCTGGCACATGACATGCCCTCAGCATACTTCAAACTCTAATACCTATAAGGAGAGAACCTCCGACAGACTTCTGACTCATCAGACCGCCTATCGCAGTGCAGGTACCTTAGCATTTACAAGCTCTCCCCTGGTACAGAGATGTACCTGAGTCATAGAGCGGAAGACCACCTGTGACACAGCTGTGTCACACAGGTGCCTAAAGCTCTAGGGTTTTCACACAGCTACATACTTTTGAGCAAAGCTATTGACACAGGGCAATTGGCCTCAAAGCACCAATCCCCTTGACCAACACTCTGAGCAATGAGCAAGGTTCCCTTAGACAACTGCTACTGTTTCATCCCTCTTGATAGTACGGGTGATTCCTATGGACTCAAAGAAACTAGCAAATCTAGGCTTTACCTGCCACCAGCTAAAGTCACGGCCCTTGACGCATCAAGCCACCATCACCCTGCTTGCAGCTCCCTGCACAGCACCGGCTTTTTCTCAGCTGTGGCACAGCTGCCTAGCACAGCCATCTCTTTGTCCTTGAACCATCTTGTACCCTTTTTGGTGGCCATCCTTCTCTGGATAACCTTTCTTCATGGAACCTGTAGATTCTGCTTACACTCAATGTAAACATTAGATTCCAGTTTAGGTTGCCATTAACCATCAAAACCATATTAGGGCCTAGATGACCTTTC